>JAUMIR010000002.1:65697359-66347637 GCA_030847615.1 Gambelia wislizenii
GTCCTTAAATGGTTTGGGACATGAACAATCCAAGAATTACTTTCTCCTGCATGAACCTGCCTGCCAAAAAGTTATGTGTTAATAGAAAACACTCCTCTGTTTGAAAGGCTATGAAAGGATAGTGTTTTAAAAAATCTGATGTTGTCTTCTATTTGAGAGACACTACTGTCAAGTCTGGCTTAAAGATAAAGAACCATAAGAGAGGGGAGAAAGGCACTTGAAGCTTACCACCTACTTATCCATTTATGAGATGTACTGTATGTGTCTTTAAATGTTAGTAATTATTTCTATCAATTTAAAATATGCAATTTTTCAGCAAAACCATGTCCTCTTTTTGTCTTTGACTTGGTGCCATGTAAGAGGCTACGCTAGTTTTGGGGCATCTATGTCACTTGCTGTTTCTGGTTTTGCTGGTGTGATCCTCTGCTTTTACTCCATTGCTTGTGTTCTGTTGTGAATAATGAGTATCCTTGCAGTAGAAGATGTAGCATACACATACAGTAGTATTGATGGCAAGAGGAGCTCTTATTATTTGCTGGCATATGGGAGGTGTGAGGTGGGGAAATCACTTAATGTCTAGTTTGGCCAACAAACTGTAGAAATATAGAGCTGAATTAGATTTCAGTTTAGGAAGCTGCAAACTTGAACCTGGATTTTCTGGTTGTTGAATAAGGAGATTTTCACACAGGCTATATATCCCGTGGCAGGAACAGAACAGGGTCAGGAAAGATTTTCCTTTTCAGACTACGTTGACCCCATTCTGTCCTGCATCTGTCCTGCTCCTGTGCCTGTTCTGGAATAATATATTCACGATGAAACATCATGAATAGACCACCCATTCCGTGTCTGTCACAGAATCAGGCATGTGCAAACAGGAGCCCCGTTTCTGTTCTGAAATGACAGCTGCGGAGGGGAGGTCCGATCCAAGCACTTCCTGGCACGATCTGGACATCCAGGTAAGTGGCACCCTTTATTTTACACTCCCTGTTTTGATTGTGTAATTTAAAGTGTGCTTTTGCGCTTGGTGAACTGATTTTATGTTTGTTTGTTTTTTAAAATTTTTGAATTTACCGCAGGCCGTTCTCTCGTGAGAACGGCTGAGATTTCAGTTCCCAGTTATAAATGCAGCCTTACGACAGCTGCATTTACGGCCGGCAAGCGAGGGGAGGGGGAGCCTGTTCCTGCCGCAGAATTAAGGTGTGTAGAATAAAGATTTATTTTATTCCGTGGCAGGAACGGGAGAGGAGGTGGTGGGGCAGTAATGGGGCATTTTGGCCCTTTGTGAAAATCTCCTAAGTCCAAGAGAGTGAGCAAAAAGCATAGACACAGAGGTATAGTGTTATAGTTTTATAAAATGAAAGTTCGAAAGGAGCTCTTGGTGGCTTGCTGAGTTTTACGCTGGCATTCAATGGAGTTCACAGGAAACACAATAGCCCTTACTGTGCTTCCTGTGAGAAGATGTCGCAGTTATTTTAACTGACACTCTCCTCACCCTGGTGGTCAAACCTGCCAAAATAATTGGTGGCCAAACCTGCCAAAATAATTCACCCTGAGCAAGGCACTCACTTCTTCATGAATATTGATGTGATCAATGGAATGTTGATGGTGTTTAATTTCTACTCAGTGTAGGCAAGACAGGTAGCATAGTAAGCCACAGGTGGCTTTCTCTCTCATGAACTTTGAGATTGTTCTGAGTTAGTCCTCCTTGATCACAATGCCATTCAGAGCAAGGCCTTCAGCCTGACAAAGAGGCTCAGTTTGTGCATGAGCCAGGGATCCACAAGAACACTGTCTTACTGTAGGTCAGTAGTAGGGTTGCCAGATGTCAGGGCGTGGTCTTGAGTCTTTAGGTTTCATGGGTTATCTCCCGATGGGAGATAAGGGTGCACTAAATTAGTTAGGTAAATGAATGATTGAATCATTTAGAGCAGACCTATTGGGGTCAATGTAAATCCCACTGATAGTACTGTAGGAACAAACAGTTAAAGCTAGGCTGATACAATTTTATTTTAACAAAGGAATCTGTAGTTGCAATCAGAGGAAGTCCTGTGCTAAAATCAAATAGTTAGGAGGCAAGTAAAAAGCTTCCTCAGCATAAGACAGTGAGAAAATTGGAGAAAGTGGCATAGGAACTTTTAGGGAAATGGAGGGACAGAGTAATTTGAATTAGGAAAATGAGAACTCTAATTAAGAATTGGGAAAGTGGGGGGGGCTGGATAAACCAGTCTTGTGTATAGTTCTGAATTAAGTTAGGCAGCTGATAGAAACTTACTCACATGACCATCAGGGACAACTCTTCCCACTATATTTCTGGGCTCAGTTCAGGGACTTAGTTCTTACCCTTTAAAGCCCTAAATGGTTTGGGACATGAACATAAGAATCACTTTCTCCTGCATGAACCTGCCTGCTAGCAAGTTATGTGATAATAGTAAACAGTCCTCTGTTTGAAAGGCTATGAAAGGATATTTTTTTAATCCAGTTTTTGGCTCAGCTCTGGGCAAAAGGGCTTTGTGGGAATCTCCAGCTCAGTTAGAAGAGCGGCTGCTTGCTTCAATTTGAAAGGCATAATGGATTTGTTGCCACAACTTGCAAAAACTCCCAGGAGTCTATGTAGTTACTTAGTTAGCTTCCTTCTACCCTCCTGCTTGTTGTGGCTCCAGAGCTCACCCTCCATTCTGCTCTGCATTCACCTTCTGGCTAAAAGCAAGAAGGCTAGATTAAATGTTCTTCCTTCTTCATGGTTTCTGTGATTTACACATACATTTGGGATTCTCTGCACCTGCGCAGACTGTCTCCAGTGGCATAGATCTCATGATCAGGGAACAGCCTTTTTAGCTAAGATTTCATTCTTAATTTCAAAATTTCTGTCTTAATTTCAAAATCTCTCCCCCCTCTCTCTTTCTGTGTGTAAGCTGAGAGCAACTGTGGTTGCTACTTAATACAGAACACTTAATAACATAACTGGGTCATCCCTAAGTCTACTGACACACTGCAGAAGTAATTCAGTTTGACATCACTTTAATTACCATAGCGGAATGCTATGGAATTCTGGGATTTGTAGTTTTGTGAGCTATTTAGCCTTCTCTGTCAGAGAGCTCTGGCACCACAACAAACTACAAATCCCAGGATTCCGTAGGCTGGAGCCATGATAGTTAAAGTGGTGTCAAACTGCATTATTTCTGCAGTATGGGAAATAAACAGCAGGCCTTGGATGATCCTGAACCGGCAACCCTAGTCAATAGCATATCAATGCATGCTTCTTGACTGCACCTGCTGCCACTGTGGATCTTCAGTCAGTGGTTTGTTTGTTGTGGTATGTGAATCTGATACAGAGACAGTTCTTTTACTTGTTTCCCTCCCAATAAACCAGAGACTAGACCCGTAAATCAAACTGGATTATTTATCTGGTTTCTCAGGGAACAGAGCAACTAGGGATCCTGCTCCTATCTCCCAATAAACAAATAAAGATCTATGGTTTGTTTAGCTGCTCCTGCTGTAAGGGGGAATGATTTGCCAGTGTGCACCAGCATGCTGGAATTCTTTTAAATTCTGGCTTGTTGCGATAATAGAATATGGCAACAGTATTTAAGAATGTAGAGATCTTGAATTTCAGATTTTATGAACAAAGACTGGTTTTCTTCAAATTCTGTACCGGTAATTTTTTTTTTTTTTAAAAAGCTATTTTAGTTTTATATTTATTGCAGACGATTGGGGGATTTGAGACCACATTATTTGAAAGACTACTTCCACTCGTATATGCGTTAAACTACTTCCACTCATACATAGTTTGAGCATTGGACTATGACTCCGGAGACCAGGGTTTGACTCCCTGCTCAGTCATAGAAACTCACTTGGTGCCCATGTCACATTCTCTCAGCCCTGAAGGAAGTCAAAGGCAAACTGCTTTTGAACAAATCTTGCCAAGAAAACCCTGTGATAGTTTTACCTTAAGGTCACTGTAAGTCAGAGACAACTTGATGGCAAGTAACAATAACAGCAACGTGTGCATGAAGAAATATGCATGGTTTGAAACGCAAATGACTAAAATGCATGCAATTGAATGAACACACACAAACACGCTTTAGTCAATGGGGAAAATGCATATGTTAGCTGAAATGCATAAATAAATGTGCACATTAGAGAAAATGCATTAAGATGCATATGGATTTCAGTGCAGGAAATTCTCACAGCCCAATATGAAGGAAGGAAGGGAAGACATTGCAGGTAGAATGTGGAGAAACACAATGAGATGGAGAGATTTATATACCCATATCTTGAATATAATTTTGGTTATAATTAAACTATTTAAAGCAGTTTAAACTGCTTTAATTGTTTAAACTGTTGTTGGCTCTGCTTTAAATAGTTTAATAGTCAAGCTGCCTTATGTGATACATTTTGCTAACTTATAGAGCATTTTAGTTTCCTAGTTTGATTGTATGATTTCTATCCGTATTCTAGGTTTTTATATCAGATGCATGAGCTGCCTTAGGATGGCTTGCTCTGAAATTGGTGGTAAATAAATAAAAGCTAAGATTGCGGGCTTAATTTGGTTTATGCATAGCCTGTACCTTCCCAATGCCATTTTAAGCATAATGTTAATTCACATTACAGGTTCCTTCTTCTCCAACGCAGTTCCTGAGGATTGTTTTAATTGCCTGAATTATTATTACTTAATTATTATTATCTGTAGTGACAGTCTTAGCATGCAGCATCTACTGAAACCAAATGTACTGCAGCATCATAGAGAATACGTTTTGTTGTGACCTGAGTTCTTGTGATAATTGACTATACTGTACTAGACATGTGAGAGAGGCTGAGGGTTCTTGCTTGCCAGTATGACTGTGGGAGTATATGACAAAGCTTTGGCTATAGGTCCAAGAGGCAAATATACAAATGTAAACTGCCTGATGGTGGGTGTGGCTAAGGCAATCATCTTTAATAAAAAGGTCTTCCTAGTAGACTGATTCACATCACCTTGAGGAGTCAGCAGGAAAGCATAGGCTGACAAGGAGTGCAGACCTGACGTTTGTGAGTAAATAATTAGATGACACACTGTCATTTCCTGGAATAGTAAACGATGTTTGGGATCTTCATACAGGTGGTGAGTGGTGGTTTCTTTTGGGCTTTGGAAGTTACCTTCCAAAAGTGGTGTAAGGGAGATGTGGGTGGTGTTGTGGGACCCACATAGTTTTGAGGGTTAAAAATAGCTGTGTAATTAATGTGTGAAACGTCATTTGGGAGCACATGGCTTAGAGCATTAGTCATCTGGCAGGATTGCATTGAAACCTGGTAATGACTTCCCTCTTTGCTTCCTCACTGTTGTGGAAGTTATGATCATCGCTGTTGTAAACTTTAATCTGTTGCTCAAGGACTTCACCTGTTGCTGTAACAACAGAATTAACAGTACAAGCCTGATTTCTGGTGTGATAAATTCAAACCAACTTCTGGATCAGAGTTTTTAGAAAAGAAATACACATACATTAGCACCAAACATTCATTGGTCTAGTTCTTCAACCTCCTCCCACTGTCATTCTGCTCTAGCTGCATAAGATAAAGGTGGAGATGTGTAAAATATTTCTTTTTGAATGATTGCAAAGTGCTTCAAGAACCAGAGTTAGCTTACTCCCGAGAATACACTGGGTCCATATTTTGTCTTGCAAAAAAATGCAGCTTATGGTCATCTCAATGGAATGGGAACAGACTTTTATAGAATTTCATCAATTTGCTAGCTGGAGTACTCAGTGTTGCTTAAGAGGATACTTAACCATCATTCCTGATTGTTTGGCTTCAATTCCTCTGGAGAATAAAGTGCCCATCTCTTTGGATGTTCATTGGATGCTTTGCACATCAGTCTCAGCTGCCATTGGGAGAGCATGCCTTTCCTACTCAGCTGGCAAACATGCTACTATGTATTAATGGTGGGGGGGGGACCCTACCTCATAGCTAACCCTACCCCCACCATGAATTTTATGTTTGTCACATAGCCTTTATGTTAACTCAGACAGTCACAAACATCTTTTCCAAATGTGGGAATTCAGAAACAAATGGGAAAATATTTTTTAAATATAGATTTATTGCAATTACAGGCTTTTTGTAACCCAAGGTCTTGGGGTAGTGGACATATTTTTTCACATTGACACATTTTTATTGTTTCAACAATGCTGTGGGGAAATAAGAGTGAGAGATACTGACTAGCCAAAGTGATGAGCTTCATAGTTCAGTACACATTTGAACTTGCGTTTCCTTGGTCTTAGTCTGACATTCCACATAGTAAACATTGACTCTTAAATTGATACCATGCAGCTATGAAAACAGAGAGCTTATTTTTTTGGGGGAAAGCAGGGTTTTAAAAAGTTACTCTTTTAGGCTACTAGAGTTTTGGAGTTCTGCTGGTAGATTCAACTCTTGGAGCCATCAGCAGAATTATAGGTAGAAGAACCCCCCATAACGCTGTATCTTCATGAGGCAAGAAATGTAGGCCAACTCTACCAAATGAGAAACTACTTCTTGCTTAAGTGCTGTGGTGCCATTCAACTGGTTCACACTGGTTTGCAAGAAATGGTTGTTAAAATGGAGGCTGGGGAGGTTAAAATGGGGGCCAGGAGTAGTGAAGGGGAGAAGGAGGAGGACAGAGAGGTGAGAAGACCAGAGAGGGCAGGACCGAATCCTCTGGAACCATGAGGGAGAGCTGGGTGTGGAAGCCAGTTGTTAATTACAGTTGGCCATCTACATTTGAGGGGGCTAGGGGCACAGAACCCCAGTGAAAGTGGAAAAACCACAAATATTGTAAACCCCCCCAGACATGCATGCTATAGATTCCTGCCAACAGTACCAGCCCTTTACTGCCACCATGATGCTTCAGCCAGATTTTAGACCCTCCTTCTCCTCCCATTTCCTGGTAAAGGGAGTGACTAGCTGGTGCTATTGAAAGGTGAGGAGATAGGAAGAAAGACGAGTGGGGTGGGGAAGAGATTTAAATTCTGGCTGTGGCATTATGGTGGCAAGGTTGGCAGGCGATGTTGGAAGGAGAGGAAGTTGAGAGGAGGATTGAGAGGAAGAGGAGTGGGGTGGGAAGGTCGAGCTAGTTAAGCAGCAGCCACAAACTCGCAAATAATAAAATCTGCAGAAGAGAAACCAACGAATATGGAGGGCTAACTGTACGTTGAATTATGCCACTGCTTAGGGACTCTACCATAAGGTTCTTAATCTGAGGGGAAGGAGACCGTGGACTGTAGAGGATGAGCAGACTTGTCCTCATCTGAAATGTAAAAAGGCTGAGATTTTGAGTGGTGTGGCACAAAAGGAGACGATCAGACATTTTTTCCAGGACTGCCTGAGTGCCCGAGAAACATAGGAGGAGGTGGCCCAGGTCCTGGATTGGCCAGATTTGGCACAGCAGGCCTGGGAGACGGTGCTTTCAGGGACCGAACCTCCAGAGGGTGTCAGGGGACCCAGAAAGTCAGTGGGCCAAAAAAGGAAGAGGAAGGAGTCTGGTTCCCCAGCTGTGAGTTTTTGGACAGTGCCCTGGTCCATGGTGCGCCTGGTAAACCTCTATGTGATGTTAGGGTTAGTTTTGCAAAGACAAAGGGAGGTGAAAAGTCAAAATCTGCAGGATGTAAAAGGCACTGCCTATTATGTGAAGAACTTAATTGAAAATTTAGCTCTGAGTGAAAAAAAGAAATTGCCAAACCATTGTTGGAGAAAGTTTTGGCTGTGGTTTAGTGAGACAACCCCAGCAATAACATAAAAGGATATTTTAAATAAATATTTTATTATTATTATTGTATTTTTGTATTATTTTGTATTATTATTTTTATTAATCTTTTATTGATTTTTCTTTTCCGAATAGGTATAATTATAATGTGTAAATATAACGTGATTATAGTGTGTTTAGATTAAGAGGAGAAATATATTAGGGTTAGGATAGACAGTTTTGTTTTTGTATTAGTAAGAAAAGAGGAAAACAATTATTTTTGTGTTATTGTTACGGCCTTTTGCGGTTGGGTGTATTTTTCAGCAGAATGGTCTTATTCCAATAAAAAAATCCTAATCCCCAAAATTCCTACTCCCTGTAGGATTCTTGAGTTTGGTAGAGGATGGGTCAGTTTGCAGCTGCAAAATTGATAAGAAGTCTTTAATAGTTAAGTGCTTGAGACAGTTGGGATTAGTAGTGTCCACAGATACCTTCTGTTCCTTAGCGCTGTTTCAGTTGATGGTTTAGGACCTGGTGTGGCAGCCTCAAGTTGTTGTCTAATGGCAAGACTGCAGTGATTGCTCTGCTGTTTCTGTGACAACCAAAATATGGCAAACTCAGCACTTGTACTTTGATTTTGCATTTCTAGGAAATTCCACGCACTGTAGAGATGCTGACCTGGTATTTTCTATGGAGTGAGAAGCATTTGAATATGTAATTGTATTCTTCTTTTGGGACTAATAGGCCATGTCCCCCATCCCCACATAGTTAAATCTAGTGTGATTTCAAAATCTCTGAAAAGCTTGATATGTGTTCTCAAGCAACAGAAGCATCTTTCAGATTTTACAAACTTTTTTTTTTGTTTTGAAACAGTGATGTAATTTTTCTCCCACTTGTACAAAATTGATTAGGAGGTTATCTAACCTTCTGGAAGCAGGTGGTGCTCATGCCTTTTGAAACCCCAAGTTTTAATGCAGGGCTTTTTTTAAATGATATAATCTTAGAGATCTTACTTCATTGTCGAATTCTTCTTGCTTCAGACTCTAATATTTGCCATATGTAGGATGAGAAGGAATTTAATCTCAGGTCATCTTGGTTGTGGTAGGATTTCAGAGTTAGTTGTGAGCAATTAGGCAAGTGGAAGCAGATTGCTTCCCCCATGAAAGCCCTTCTGATTCTGAAAACGCAACATAGAAGATCAGGGGATCCTGGTGGATAAGACTGTCTATGAGTCGTAGAGAACATGGTGGTGATGGTGGAATCTCTGAGAACTGGGTTCCTTTGCTTGATTTGCAGAGTTTTCGCTTTTCTTGACACTGCAGCCTATCCTGTTCAGCAGTGTCCCCATATATGCCAATGTACAGACTGTGCAACAATTTTCTCTCTCTCTCTCTCACCCCTCTCCCGTATCTGTGATATCGGTAACCACAGTTTCATTTAACTACGGTTGGTTGGAAAAGGACTATTTTTAGGCATCTGGAAGTCCTCAAGTAGGATTCAGTGGTCAATTTCTGATAAAATTGAGGATGTCCAGATGCCTGGAGAGACATCCTCTCTAGGCATTTTCTAAGTCCTCCAGTGTGATTCTATGGTATTCTATGGAAGTTCGCTATTATCTGCAGTTTCATTTATAAACAGTAAGTCCGGGAACATGTCCCCAGTGGATACCTGTAGTTACAGTCGTGTTTCCCACTTCAACAGGTAAAACTCAGTCATAGATTCTCTTTACTTGACTTTTAGGATATGCTTGGAAGAACAAAAGTGTGCTTGTGTCATCCGTGCACCAGTGCTTTTAAGATAATTATTTATAAGTTTAACTTACTGGTTTGTGTGTGCATAATAATGCAAAAGTATTAATGAAAATACTTTAGGTCTTTGATGAGCAAGCATTAACTTGCCTTTGTTAATCTATCTCTCCACAAGAAGAATTTTTTTTGTCTATAAGCCATAAAAGCATTTCTAAAAATTGAATGTATTTGAACAGTAATATAAGTGTAGCCTTCGGCCATTGGTTAGATATGCAATATGCAGACAGTCTCTCTTCCTTGTGAGAGGTATAGTGAACATTTCTTTGTAATAAGGGAGCAGAGTTTTCATAATCAGGGACATAACCCTGGCGCCAGCATTGTTTTCTTCTGATTGCTAAGTTAAGGCTTTTTTGTTCTCTCAGGCCTTTTAAATCTTGGCTTTTAAAATATTTCTTTCGTAGGGTAGTCTGTTTTATGTCTTGGCTAATTTTGGCTCCTCATTCTTACTGTGTTCTGTGGACTTGGTTATCCATAGGTTGGCCTCACAGTTCTACCTCTCAGGCGCCTATCACCCACCTTGTCCTCTTAACAACAACGACAATTTCTATTTCTTACCCACCTCTCCCTGTAGATCGTGGCAGGGAACAATAAACTACAGTAACATATAAGTATAACGTTGATTTTGAGTTTTAAGTTTTATTATGTTGGCTGTTGTACAGTTGTCCCTTCATATTCGCTGGGGTTTTGGTTCCAAGACCCCTGTGGATACCAAAATCTGTGAATATTCAAGTCCCATTATATGCAATGGCATAGCAAAAAGGTGTCCCTTATATAAGATGGCAAAATCAAGGTTTTCTTTTTGGATTATTATTTTTTAAAGACTATTTTCAAGCTGTGAATACTTAAATCCGTGGATACCATATCCGTGGATACAGAGGATCAACTGTATTTGCTTCTGTATTTTTTCCCATTGTGTTCTTTTTGATCATAGTACATATAGATCTTAGTATTCTAATATTATTATTTTGTTTTTTTTAATTGTCTGACATATAGAGAACTTGTTTTATAAGCACCTTATAGATGATGATCATAATCAACTCTTCCCCCCCCCCCCGGTTATTATTTGTTTATTTACAATTGAGCAGCTTACACTTAAACAACATGCTTTCTTACACTTATGCTTGCATATATAACATTTTACATAATTTTAACAATGTCATTTTCACCAAAAAAAAAAAAAAGACAAAGTAAAATAGAGGTTGTAACCCAAAGCTTATCTATGACTTCCTGTTTGTGTTTTGACGGGTGTCAGACTATCAGCAAAGAATTACAAACTTAAAATGACTTCGACAAATGCATGTTTGGTCACTCCTATCGGCTTTATCTCTGTTTCAACTCTTTTAATGCTTTTATCTTCTGGAGGCTAAATACAGTTGTCCCTCTGTATCCATGGATTTGGCATCCACGGATTTAAGTATTCATGGATTGAAAATATTCTTTAAGAAATAATAATCCAAAAAGCAAACCTTGATTTTGCCATCTTATGTAAGGGACACCATTTTGCTATGCCTTGCATGTAATGGCACTTGAGTATTCACGGATTTTGGTATCCACGGGCGGTCCTGGAACCAAACCTCAGCAAATATGAAGGGACAACTGTAAATCAAAACAATAAAGACACTTGTAGTTGTAAGGTTAGCCAAACTTTGGGGTGTTTGAGCTCCTGTGCTCTAACCTTCTGTATAAACAGCCTGAAGGTCAGCTTTACACCAGACAGCTCTGATCCATGGAAAAGGGTGTTCCTGTGATGATGGGGGTGGGTGGGTTTGAAACTGGGCTGCTCTCTCTATTCTAAATTTTGCATGCCTTCTTGTGGACACGTATTAGTCGTTAATCTTTGAAGAGGCAAACTTATGCTGTTTGATTTCTGTGGCTTTGGACTTTCTGTATCCTGAAACTTGGAATCTTAACTGTTCAGGGTTCTAACTTCTATGGAAAACAACTGCCATAGAGATCTCATGCATAGGTTTTTCCTCTGCAGAAGTCCACAACTAATGTGTGGATATTGGGGCCTGTCAAGGGTGCAGTCTGAGTCCGCTGTAATCATTTGTGTACCCTTTTGCATTATAACATGCAAAGGAAACTGAAGGGAAACGACAACACAGAAAGAATCACAACCTGGAAACATCACCCAAGGAGACCTTCTGCTGTGCTTTCTGCAACCAGACTTGTTTATCTCGGATTGGCCTTTATAGTCATCAGCGCGCTTGCAGAAAGTGCGGGATGAGTCCTTCCTGAATCTTTGTTTGCAAAGAAAAGCCAGAGAGAGAGAGAGAGAGAGAGAGAGAGGTGTGTATGAAGTAGGGATTGAAAAAAATATTTGAATTTTTTAAAAAAAGATGACGGAAAAACATGTTTTTCAAGTATTGGGAAACCCTAACAAGAAGAAGCCTGGACTGACAAGACTCTTCACAGTTTAGTACTTAGTCTGTACAAAATTGGCACTTGGTTAATTTGGACAGAAAACAGCATTTTCTGTGCAGAAAAATATATTTCTAGCAGTGGGAAGAAAATTGCTAAAATTATTCATTGTTTCTTTTGAGAAGAAACTTGATGAAGAATTACATCCCTAGTGAAGTGCTGTGCTGAGCTGTTTTTCTTACCTTTTACTAATAGAATAATAGAATCATAGAGTTGGAAGAGGCCACAAGGGCTGTTCAGTCCAACCCCCTGCCTTGCAGGAATACACAGTCAAAGCACACCCGACAGATGGCCATCCAGCCTCTGTTTAAAACCCCCCAAAGAAGGAGACTCTACCACACTCTTAGGCTGCATATACCACTGCCAAACAGCTCTTACCACCAGGAAGTTCTTCCTAATGTTTAGGTGGAATCTCTTTTCCTGTAATTTGAGTCCATTGCTCTGTGTCCTTATCTCTGGAGCCGCAGAAAACAAGCTTGCTCCATCCTCAGTATGACATCCCTTCAAATAATTAAACATGGCTATCATGTCACTTCTTAACCTTCTCTTCTTCATATTAAACATGCCCAGCTCCCTAAGCCGCTCCTCATAGGGCATGGCTTCCAGACCTCCCACCATCCTGGTTGCCCTCCTCTGGACGCATTTCAGCTTGTCAATATCCTTCTTGAATTCAAGAAGAATGTTGACAAGTTGAAGCATGTCCAGAGGAGGGCAGCCAAAATAGTTATGTTTTAAATGTGTTTTTAATTGTTTTAACCATTTTTTTAAAAAATACTGTTATTTTAAAGTCTTTCTTAATTTTGTAAATTACAATTTTAACTTAAACCTGGTTTTAAATTACTAGAAGTCACCTTGAATTCCATGCTGGGAGAAAGGTGGGATATAAATTCAGTAAATAAAATAAAATAAATAAATAATAAATAGAAGCATATAAAATCATTTATAGTGTGGAGAAAGTCATTAGGGAGAAGCTCCCCCCCCCACCGCACCAATAGTACTAGAAGGTAGAATCACCCAGTAAAGTTGAACAATTAAGAGGACGTACTCCTTGGCAGAATTTTAAAGTGTGGAACTCACTGGCACAAGGTATAGTGATGGGTGCCGACTTTTTCCTGTACTGTAAGAAAGGCAGGTTATAAATAAAATAATAAAATAAGTAATACAGGCTGGCCCTGTATCCACAGGACCAGTATCTGTGGTTTCACTTATCCATATCTGAAAAAAATATGTCCTCTTTGGTCCTCCCATGCAATTCTATGGTATTCTTCCACTGGAAGTTGGGCCAGAAGTCATTCATTTCAATAGGGTTTGCTATTATTCACAGTAAGTCCTTGCGTATCTTGCACGGATACAGTGGGTGACCTGTACCCTTGAATGGCTTTAAGAAGGTACAAGTTAGATTCATGGAGGCTTTGGTCACTGGTGATTATTAATCAGGGCGGCAATATACGTCACCTCCAGGTATCAGTTCCTTTGGAGTGAAAGATGAGGCCCTTCTGGTAGGCTTCCTGTGGGCAACTGAGTGTTCCCTGTGTGAACAGAATTTTGGGTTATATACCGTAAGCCTTTGATCTGATCCAACATGGCTCTTCCTGCGTTCATAAACCAAGTCTCTGTATGTCCAGAATTATGAAGTTCTTTATCTTGTGTCTTCTTACCGGCTAATTGCTCACAGGGCTTGAGGGGCTGAGGAAATTGTATAATTCACTGCTAAAGCCATGCAAAACTGGTACAGCTAAAGACAAGAAATGGGGGCCATGCTGCTTCTTAGTGAAGAAGTTCAGTAATATGTAATATCCAGTACTAGAAAACCTTTTATTTATGTGTGTGTGACAAAGACAAAAAGAGAATGAATGAAAGAGGAAGAGGAAGCTGAGGGACACACTAGAATACACCCAATTGGATAGATTACTGGGGCCAAACCAGCACATGTTCTGTTCATACCTCCAGCCTGTTCACATGGAATGGTGAATCTTAACCATTTGTCCAGAAGACCAGTACAGGGATCCAGCTGCCCCTCCAGTACCTTCCTTCTTTTCAGTAGGGGGAGTTTGATTGCCCAACTCCTTTAACTCCCTATTCCTGTTATGCTGCATTTTGCTTTTTTTGGGGGGGAATTATTTTATTTTAGAAATATAATATAAAATACTAACAAAATAAAATAGTTAACTTCCTCTTCAAACTGTGTTTGAACTTGCACCATATATTGTTACAGACATTCCTACATAGTATCTCATTATATAATAATTCAGATACAATATAACAATAAGTCATAGAAAGACAGTAATCTCTATGATATTGTACCTCCAACAGAAGATCTTACAAATTTATAATTTAACCATCATTTCTATCTTTAGTCTAAAAACCATATAATAGGATTTTCCCCATTCCATTGTCCAAAAATCAATTAATTTTTTCCAGTTTTCTCAAAATTTTGTTGTAGATTGATACCTGATCCAACATGTTAGTTGTTCCATTCTTGCTAATTCTAACAGTTTGAACATCAATTAATCTATGTTTGTATCTCAGTTTGTTTCCATTATCTGGTGTATATAATTCTTGCTGTGGTAGTCATGTATAACATTATAATTTTTAATTCTCTGGGAGTTTCCTTGTCAATTATATTTAGTAAGTATAGTTCTGATTTTAATTTGAGATTAATTTTTAATATTCTCCTTATCATGTTATGTATACTAATCCAAAAGTTTTTTTCTGCTTTACACAAGCACCTTGCTTTGTTTTGTATGCAACAGGATGCATGCATAAAACTGGAAATGTAATTACATCTAGTCTGGGCCCCCAAATTTGACAGGTCCTATTTTTACATAGAGTACAGAGGTTGCATGAACCAGTGGTTCTCAGCACTTGGTCCTCAAGATATTTTGGGCTGCTAGAACCCTCAGTCAGCATGGTCAATGCTCAGGGATCCTGAGAGTGAAAGTTGAGGAAGCTTGTGGGATTTTCTGTCTCATGTGACAAAGTATTTTGACTGGCTATAGGTACCCCTGGAAGATGGGAGACAACGACACCATGAGGTGCTGCTCATCAGACAGGAAAAATATTTAACCCAAGTCCTGGATTTTGGGAAGCAGATATCTTAAATCGGGGTGACAGGTTTATGAGCCAATGTTCTTAAACTTGAAACCCCCCTCTAGAGTTGCAGAATTGCATGGACTTTCCAAAAGGCCAAAACAAAACAACAAGCCCCCAGTCCATTTCTTGTTTTGAAAAATGGGTATTTTTAGATGTTAAAAAGAACAGGTAGACCCTGCAGGTGATATGCCATTCCTGGAAACTTTTAGGAGACTTGATTCACCGTTTTTCTTTGACCAGATAAAGGGCATGCTAGGAAGTCTAGAGGGATTGAGGGTCAAAAGGACAGCTGGAGGGGGAAGATGCCCCCCCTATAATTTCCCACTGCAGGTTTAAATGAAGATTGACTGGCATGCCTACAATCTAGCCTGAAACTCGGTTATTAGGACAAAATGGCATTTTTATTTTATGCCTTTTATCAGTGGGGCTACTGTGCTTGGTTACGGTACCTCTTGAATAAGACATGGGACCTTATTCACTGGAAAAGAAGGGGGAAATTGATGCCCCCTTGTTGTGGGAGAGAGGCTTGCATACCCTAATGAGGTTTTGAGCTATGCTGGCTGTAGCATAATAGCTACTGGTAGGGTCACCCATGCCAGACAGGTCAAAACCGAAGGGTCTGACAAAGAGCGTCAAAGGGCAGGATGGGCTCTCTAGCCTTATGGCAACCATCCTAGGAGAAGGAAAACTCTAATCCCAAACCCAGGCAGATGGTGCTCGTCCAACCCTGTAAGGTCAACCATCTAAGAGAAGGTAACTCTAATCGAACCTACGACCTGAGGACCTTGCTGCTACGTCCATGCTTGCAAGGCCATGGCAGATGAACCTTTGGTTTAAAGGGTGACACCAGTTCTGTGTATGCTGTGCTCCACCAGAAAAATCCATTGCACAGGCTCGAAGGACAATTCCAAAAAAGCCCTGTAGCGATAGGCGAGGGACGAAACAGCAGGTGTAAAGATGCACTGGAAGCCGCAGACCCAATCCTGCATGCAGGCAGTTCAGGACTTTGGTTGCTTGAGGCTGACCCGGGAGATGACAGTCTTGTTCGGCAGCATCCTGAACAACCAAAGCAGCCTTTTTAAAGGAGAGCACTGCTTGCTCCATATGGAGAGGGGCCTAGAAAAGGTGGTGTAACGAAAGCTCATCCCCATCTACCTGGTTGGCTAGCTGAAGCCAACGGGCATCTTCTGATGCAGTCAAACCAAGGCAAAGAAACAAAGGCATACACCGGCATCCAAAGGTGTAAATGAACTGACACTTGCATGCTGGAACATCAGAACCATGCGAGACTCTGCAGATAGTGGACAGCCTGAGAGTCGTTCTGCTCTAATAGCCCATGAACTACCACGACTTAATATTGACATTGCTGCTCTTAGTGAAGTTTGTCTCCATGAGGAAGGCAGCCTTAAAGAACACGGCCCTGGCTACACACTTTACTGGTCTGGCAAACCCAAAACTGAAAAACATCTTTCAGGAGTAGGCTTTATGATTAAAAACTCCATTGCCTCCAAACTCGAAACCTTGCCAACAGGACACTCTGATCGCATTATTTCCTTACGCCTCCCACATGTTGTTCTCTTTAGTATATATGCCCCAACTATGCAAGCTGACCCTGTAGAGAAAGACAAATTCTACACAGACCTACGCCACCTCATACAAAAAGTCCCTGTAGAAGATAAAATTATTATCCTTGGTGACTTCAATGCCAGAGTAGGAAAGAACTCCAAAGCCTGGAAAGGTGTCTTAGGCAAGCATGGTGTTGGAAATTGCAATGATAACGGATACCTCTTGCTAGAGTCCTGTGCAGAACAACAGCTGACTATTACAAACACTATCTTTCAGCAGAAAGAGAGCTTGAAGACAACCTGGATGCATCCCCGATCCAAACATTGGCACCTCATTTAAACTATGTTCTAGTCCACCAGAGAAACATTCGCGATGTCCGTCATACTCGAGTGATGCCGAGTACAGAATGTCAAACAGATCATCGCCTCGTAAGATGTAAACTAAATCTTCATCTTATGTTCAAACCTAAGAGGGGTGGCATCTTAAAGAAGAGACTCCAAGTCAACAATCTTCAACAAGCTACCATGAGAGACAGTTTCCAGGCAAACCTGCAACCAAAACTTGAAGACCATCCTGCAGATCCTTCTCCTACAGTGCTTTGGCAACATATCAAAAACAGTATCCTCCAGTCTGCAGAAGAATCCCTTGGCTTCTCCCACAAGAAAAATCAAGAGTGGTTTGATGAAAACAACCAAGAGATCTAGGAGCTGTTGGCAAAGAAGAGAACTGCTCACCAGGCATACCTCACCCAGCCAACTTGCCATGTAAGAAAAGCAGCTTTCCATCTCACATGTAGTGAGACTTCATCAAAAACTCTGAGACATGCAGAACAAGTAGTGGATCAATATAGCAGAAAAGACACAACGCTGTGCAGATCTGGGTGATCATAGAGGATTTTATGAAGTTCTTAAAACAGTGTTTGGACCTACTTGTCAGGTCCAAAGCTCTTTATACACTACAGATGGTCAAACATTAATTTGATAAATTAATGATAAAGCCTCCATCCTGAATCAAAGGGCTGACCACTTTCAAAGTCTCTTTAGTGCCAACCGAGTAGTCCAAGTCTCAGCTATCCAACATATGATACAAAAACCAATGAAAAATGAATTTGACATAGCTCCCACTTTGGAAGAGACCCTTAAGGCCATACAGCAGATGAAAAACGGCAAGGCAGCTGGGATTGATGGAATCCCACCTGAAGTTTGGAAACACGGAGGTCATGTACTCCACGGTAAAGTCCATGAACTCCTTGTGAATTGCTGGGAAAAAGGGGAACTGCCATCAGATTTCCGAGATGCAGTCATCATCACCCTGTACAAGAAAAAAGGAGCAAAATCCTATTGCTCAAACTATCGAGGCATAACACTGCTCTCTATTGCTAGAAAAATCCTTGCAAGGATACTCCTGAAGAGATTAGTTCCTGATGTTGCAGAAGAACTTCTTCCTAAAAGCCAATATGGCTTCAGAGCCAATAGGAGTACTACAGATATGGTATTTGCCCTTAGACAATTGCAAGAGAAATGTAGAGAGCAGAACAAGGGTCTCTATGTAACATTTGTCGATCTCACCAAAGCCTTCAACACTGTGAGTAGAAAAGGTCTGTGGCAGATCCTGGAAAGACTAGGATGTCCCACCCAAATTCCTTAAAATGATTATCTTGCTACATGAGGGCCAGTGCGGTCAAGTCAGATATGGCAATGCTCTTTCAGAGCCCTTTCTAATAACTAATGAAGTGAAGCAAGGTTGTGTTGTTACGCTAACTTTATTTACAATCTTGTTCAGCATGATACTCCAAAGGGCTAAGCAGAGCTTGAAGAAGAAGACGGCGTCTATATACGTTACCGTACTCATGGTAGCTTGTCTAACTTAAGCCATCTGAGGGCTCGCACTAAGACTCTAAACAATCTAGTCCGTGAGCTGCTCTTCGCTGATGCTGCTGTCCTTGTTGCCCACACAGAAACAGCTCTGCAGCGCTTAACATCCTGCTTCGCAACAGCTGCAGAGCTGTTTGGGCTGGAAGTCAACCTGAAGAAAACGGAAGTTCTTTACCAGCCTGCACCACAGGATGAACACCACCATCCACACATTGCTGTAGGCAAATCTGTGCTTAAGTCTGTGCAGCAATTCACCTACCTGGAAAGCACCATCTCCTCAGATGCCAAGATTGACAAAGAGATCGATCACAGTAAAGTCCTCCAAAGGCATATAGCGCATTTGGAGGACTTTACAAAAGAGTAACAGACACCTGAGGCGAAGCACAAAAATCAGTGTGTATAGAGCCATTGTACTGTCTATTCTCCTTTATGGGTCTGAAACATGGGTCACCTATCGCCACCACTTACGACTCCTCGAACGCTTTCATCAGCGCTGTTTACGCACAATCCTAAATATACACTGGACTGACTATGTGACGAATGTTGCTGTCCTTGAGCAAGCAGGGATCACCAGCATTGAGGCCATGATATTGAGAGCACAGCTGTGCTGGGCAGGGCACGTTTCTAGGATGGGGGACCATCGTCTCCCAAAAGTACTCTACAGTGAACTCACCATGGGTCAGTGTAAGAGGGACTCTCCAAAAAAAGGGATACAAGGACTCCCTGAAACAACATCTCAGGCTCGGCCAAATTGATCACCAACAATGGTCCGCCTTGGCCTCACATCGGGAGGCAAGGTGACGCACTATCCACAATGCTGCAGCCTTATTTGAGAACTCACGCTGAACAAGTCTTGAGGAGAAACGACAATGCAGAATCACCACCTGGAAACATCACCCAAGGAGACCTTCTGTTGTACTTTCTGCAACCAGAGTTGTTTATCTTGGATTGGCCTTTTCAGTGATCAGCACGCTTGCAGAAGGCGTGGGATGAGTCCTTCCTGAATCTTCATTTGCGAAGAAAAGCCAGAGAGAGAGAGATAGAGTAACTGCTTCTTGCGATTGATGTTTTAGGTTTATACTTTTTGTAAAGTGCTTTTGAGCATGTGGTATAAAAAATATTTTAATAAATAATGCCATCGAATTAATTATAAAAGGCTGTGTAAGTTAGCCTGGATCTTCCTTTTGGTATTTAGTTGAGAAGCTTTTTAAACAACCCCTGAAGGAAGAGGAAACCTCTTCATCCCTTTTCAGGCTAGGTAGGCTCTATGCCTTCAGGCATCACCTCCATAGTAACTGCAGCTTTGTAGTCTTTGCAGTGCTTGACTTTCAAGCAATTAGGTTCTCAACCTTTGGGTTATTTTTAATAAATTTTGTTCTTGTGTATAATGCTGCTGTAGTACAGTAATTATCCCAGTCTTTTTATATTAGTGTTAATAATGTGCTATATTGCTGTGTCAAATCAAACATCATGAGAATTATAAACATGAAAGTTGTTGGTGATGAGAGAGAGCATATGTATAACAATTAATCTAGCACGCAAAGCACTCAGAAATAATGGCCTAACCCCCCCCCTCTCAAAGTTTTGTCTCCCTGTATGTATACGTGTAGGAATGGAAAGAATGCTAGTGATTTTTCTTTTCCCACATGGGAAAAAAAAAGATTTCTCAACACCACCAGGAAGAACCCTTTCCAACTTTACGTAAAGTTTTTTTTTTGGTACTAAAAACGTGTTTTTGTTCAGCAATCATGTTCTCTGCATAGGAAACAGTATGTTTTGCACAGAAAGCAGTTTCCATTGTAGAGAACACATTCTCTCTGCAATAAACAAAAATGTGATTTTCTGTGCAAAAAACGAAAAGAAAAGGGGGGGTTTACACAAAAAAAACCCATGTGTATTTCTAAACAAAAACAACAACAAAAATCTCCCAAAGGCTTCCTGAAGTCTGAGGGCTTATCGATAATAGGGAAAAAATGTGGACTGATATGCACTAACGCCAATTCACAATAGCTTCTATTTGTCTTAATGTGTTTTTTGGCAAGATCGCAGGCATGTGAAGCTATTTGCTTTCATTGTTCCAACAGGCATTCCTGTGAATCAAGATTGCCGGTGCAAGTGAATTACATGTGTTTTTATTGTCACCAGTTGCCACCGTCGAACAGTTCTTTAAAAAAAAAAAAAGCATATCTAAGGTGCAAAAGTGCGATATTCCACCTAAACAAATAGAAAAAAGAAAATATTTCATCACCTCAGCACACAGTCTCTACAGCAAAAATCCAACATGGCAGTTCCAGGCGCTTGCTGTCTTAGGAAACTCCACCCCCTGCACATGTCCAACCAATCAGCTTTCCACTTTCGCTCTTATTGGGAATGCGCATCAAAGTGAATCAGTTGTCACCATGAGTAGAAATCTGTATTCTCCATAAAACTTTTTTAAAAATACAGGAAAAGCAGCAAAGGCTTTTCCTGCAGAGTTTTTGGCTATTTTGGGCTCTTTCTAAATACATCGGATTGATGTGGGATGCTATTTAGACAAATTACATTCTCCTCGAATTCCATGAGGAGTATTTTTGTGGTTTAGACAACTCCTGAGTTGCAATCAGGAACTATACAGAAATCTGAATGTTTTTGTGCAGTTGGGAGAATGCTATTGAGAGTACTCATTCAAGCATGTAAGGACAAAGAGGGTGGAGACACATCTGTGTGTGTCTTTTGAAAAATGAAGTGGATATAAGTGGTTGTCAGAACAGACTTGCATTTGATAAAACTGACTTGTATCACATTTTGCACCATCACCTCCTCCTCCTCCTCCTCCTCCACCACCACCACCACCACCATCTTATTCATTTCTATCCCTCCAATGAGACTCAAGGCGGCTAACATCAATATAATACAAGCTAAAACATTACAAAGTTAAAATCATATTATATATGAAAAATCTTAAAAAAGAATTAAACAGCTTACAAGTTAAAACATTACAGTAAAAATTAAAATACCGTTTTAAAAAAAAACCTTAACATTTTTAAAACCACCCTGCACACCCTCACTAGTCCAGCCCTTTCTGATTCATAAAAACCTGGTAGCATAAAAACATTTCAGCCTGCCACTGGAAGGAGATCAACGATGGGACCATCTTAGGCTCTCTAGGGAGGGAGTTCCACAGTCTTGGAGCAGCCACCGAGAAAGCCCTCTCCTTTGTTCCCACCAAACGTGCTTGATAAGGTGGTGGGAGAGAGATAAGGGCTTCTCCAGGTAATCTTAAAACTCTACTGGGCTCATACAGGGAGATGTGGTCCTTCAAATAACCTGGACCCATGCTGTATAGGGCTTTATAGGTCAAAGTCATCACTTTGAATTGTGCCTGGAAACAAACTGGCAGCCAATGGAGCTGTTGCAACAGAGTTGTGCGCTCCCTGTAGCCAGCCCAAGTTAACAGCCTGGCTGCAGCTCTTGGACTAACTGAATTTTTATGGAATTTGGAAGCAGGTTGAAGAACTGAGGTGTGTATGGGAGAGGTGTGGATGTACTATAATCATACCTCTTCAGGATCAGAAATACAGACAGTGGGTAAAAGTGCTCCTATCCTCTAAATACAAGGTGTGGAAATGATAGAGCCT
This sequence comes from Gambelia wislizenii, assembly GCA_030847615.1. Lineage (NCBI taxonomy): Eukaryota > Metazoa > Chordata > Lepidosauria > Squamata > Crotaphytidae > Gambelia > Gambelia wislizenii. The sequence goes on from JAUMIR010000002.1 coordinate 65,719,432, forward strand.
TCCAGATGTTGTCAGGCTGCAACTCCCAGCAGTCCTGGCCAGCATAGCCAATGGTGAGGAATGCTGTAGCATTCCTCATCTGAAGGGTCACACTTCCCATCCCTTCTCTAATAAATAAAACTCACCGTGTAGCTTTAGATTATCATGATCTCTCAGCCAGTTTACTTCTTAAGTAAATTTACTGGAGTGTGAGAGTATGGGTAGTCTTAGTATTTACAATGCTGGAGAAAATTTTTGATGGTACAGTGTGTTAGCCCACCCATAACACTGAGACTGGCTAGATCTACTTAGTTGTTGTGGAGATGAATTCCTTGAGAATGGTTGCAGCTTCTAATAGTATTAAATTGTCTTCCTCCAGTCTGGGGTCCATTTAATGATTAAATCCTAGTGATACAAAAAGCAAAGGTAGCTGCATTGGCTGTCAGAAAAAAAAAATATCAAAATTAATATTATTGTAATACTGACACTGAATGCATTGGCCCCGTGCTTATATACTCTGAAGTAAGACCCCTTGAATTCAGTGGGGGATTACTTTCCCTTAAGACTGTTTAAGACTGGAGCCTTTTCATTAGGTTTTATCTGTTTGAATTGAATTTCGTTCTGTGAATATCTCTGAAAGCACATCTTTTCTAGCAATGGCTCCTATATTTCGAGTCTCCAGAAGGCATCATGATGGCATTATTCTTACTGCCTACTCCAGGGACAGATTAGTCTAGCCTGCTTATTCATATTCCTCAAAGGTGGTGCCAAAATACTTAGTATGTTATGTCACTGTCTGCAATTTCCTCCAGAATAATTAATCTAAATCTAAAAATTATTTCCACGTAGTGGGACAGAGATCATAATGTTGAACCCTTCAGAGTTATGCTGGTTGAAGGCCATCCATTACATTGTCTTATGAAAGACCAGCTCTTGTGGTTTGCTGATTTGTTTCATCACTTTTTTGAAGGGAAATGAGTTCTTATCTAATATATCACATAACAGCAATACCTCATTTCATTGGTTCAAGAGTAACAGCTTGTCATTGGTGTACTCACTGAGTGTGTTAAAACAAACAGACATTTCTAAACAGACATTTATCACTTAGAAGTTGCTTGTGCATATCTGGATATTGCAGATCTTTCTTGTGTGTTATAAAAATAGTTGCATCTTTCCCCCCCATATTATAAGGACTGCTGACACACTGCAGGAATAATGGAGTTTGACACCGCTTTAACTATCATGGCTCCATCCTATGGAATCACCGATTTGTAGTTTGTTGTGGCACCAGAACTTTCTGATAGAGAAGGCTAAATATCTCACAAAACTACAGATCCCAGAATTCCATAAGATGGAACCATGGCAGTTAAAGTGGTGTCAAACTCCATTATTTCTGCAGTGTGTCAATAGCAAAGGTCTTGCTACTTAAAGATTTGTCCTCTCAACAAACAACTGCACAAGAGAGAAGATATCTGTTTGTAGCTACATATATTATCAGTAATGTATATTATTAAGCAGAAAAATATGGAACGACTGTGAGTTGGTGCGGGGACTCAATATCTGGTAGAGACATTCTGCACTTTTAGGAAAATGGATTCACTTACCTTCACTCAGTGCAAAGAACGACTGGATAGGGAAATTCTGAGAAGGTTGTCCCCAGATTCTGAAAGAGCTGGGAGTGCAGCAGTATCTTTCTCAGGGTCCTTTCAGCATTCAGAGTGTGGGAAATATATTATTATTATCTTTATTTATAGCCCGCTTTCTCCCCCCCCCCGAAACCAAGGCTGGGACCAAAAGCAGCACAGTTCTAGAAACACAGAAATAAAACCTACAAAAAGTGCAAATTAAAACAGAATTAAATCAAAAACATCATTAAAACATCAAAAAATTTCAAAGAATAAAATACAGTATATTTAAAGTATTACAAACATTTTTAAAAGATAAAAAGCATTTATAAACAGCCCAAGCAAAACCACACAGCACCCCCCCCCCAGCATGCTCTTTTAAAAGCCTGCCTGAATAAAAAGGTTTTAGCTTGCTGCTGGAAGGACAACAGGGAGGGGGGCCAATCTCGCCTCCCTGGGGAGGGACTTCCAGAGTCTGGGGGCAGCCACTGTACTTCAGTGACACATGGAATGCTGCCTGTTTACTGCTGAAATGATCCTGTGAGAAGATGGGAAAGATGTTTTCAGAGAGACCACCTATAATGGCTGAAAGCAGTGGTGGAAACCCTGTGGCCCACCCATCACCCCTACAGCCCATAGCCAGTGGGAAAGGACAATGGGAATTGTAGTTCAACAACATCTAGACGACCATGAGTTGTCAACCTCTGAAAGAGAAAAGCACTTTCTCCATGGCACTTTTTTTTGGTGACCTTGCTACTGTCCTTACTTCCTCTATCAGGTAGTCTCCTAATAATTCCTGTTTTTGATTTTTCTTAAACTTTCATAGGACTTAATCAAACCATCCTCCAGAAACTTTCCTTTGCCAGCATATTTTGAAATGTTTTTATGCTGGCAAAATAACCCCTTCTACCATACCTACCTCTAGCAGTGTCAGAAAGACAGCCCTGGCAGTAACGGAGCATGGACGGAGCTCTGTTTACTTCTGAGTTCCAAATTTCGGCAATTCTCATGAGATGACGTGAGCACAGTAAATTAAAAGATTAAAGCAAGACAAAGACATAAAACTTAGACACAAGCACAGAAACACACTTTAAAAAGTCGCAAGAATACCGAGGAGGTTCATAAAAAGAGCACCCCCTACCTGGCTGTTGTGATCTCACTCAGAATTGTTTTGTCATTGACACTGTATTCACGTGAGCACAATGGCATGCAGTTTCCAGTGCCAGCAATGCTGGCAACAAAACGCCATGGGAAATCTATTAACCGGTTGGCCCATCAATAAAATAGAACGGCTTTTTAACAAGACAAGATCATGAAGGACAACGTCATATGGTGTGTGCACCCTTTTGCGTTCATTAGGCATCATTATGGCACCATATTTGCAACATCTGATAAAGTCCTTAAATTCAAGTATCTGCTTGACATCTGAAACCCCCCTCCCCCAGTCCCGCAGTAAAATACTACTGCTTAACAGCAATTATTGAGGAGTGAAATAGAATTGCACAGACATATAGAATTAAAGAAAGACCATTCATTCTGCCAAGGCAGCATGAGTGGTCCCTCAGTTATGCTAGGGAAGTGGGGAAGGAGCGAGCAATTTCTCTGCATTATGATCATTGCTGTACCAATGGTGCTGAGTTACACAGTGTGCATAATATAAGATACCAAGCACATTTTAACACTTCTGTTCTTCACCATTCTATTAACTTGGCTCTTACAGAGCATTTTATTTAGTCTTTGAGCAGGGAATGCCACAAAGCTGATTTGTTAATGAATCATAGCAAATAACTTCAGTGGGTTGGCAGACCCTTGCCAACCTGTTTCACATTCTGTTCTCCTGCCATAAGTTAAAGAAATGATTGAAACGTTACTGGCTCAAGTTTATCCAAGGTTTGAAAACTGATATATAGCCATCTCCCCACCCATCCTCAGTGTGTTGAGCTATTGAGACATCTCATAGTAATCATTCTGAATTGCAAAATCAGTTATCTAGAGACCATGGAAACCTAATAGTTAGAAATATGTTTGGAGACAAGGATACACATGCACGCACACACAAACACACACAAACACACACAAACACACACATACAAACACACTGTCCCATCTCAGAAAGACATTAAATGTTGCAGTCACAGCTATTATGACTATTTGTTTTGGTTTGGCATTAGCCTGTGATCCTGTTGCCAACACTGTCACTTAATATGGCCTTTTACATGCAGGATGAGAATTATTACTATTTGACAAAGTCTTGAGTTGCTGATATTTTTAGCTACTGCCCTTGATATCTTGTGTTTTCTTTGCCTCAGGAAGACCCTATTTATTTAGCCTCTTTGCTCAGAAGCTTTTTCTTTTTAAAATGTATTTTAATCAAAGACTAAAACTCTCCACAAATTACAAGTCTATAGATAAACAATCAGAATGGTTCACAATAACTAAGGACTTTTTCAAATGGTGTAAACCACCCTCCTCAGGAAATCGGGAGAAGATGTCATGCTTACAGAGCCCCATTTCAGACAGCCCCGTCCTCCTCCTGACCTTTCCCCATCCTTCCTCCATGCTGCGGGCACCACTTTTTATTGATGGGGGTTCTCTGTGAATAAAAGTGGTAGGTTTCTCGTGCGGGCAGCATGGAGGAAGGCCAGGGGAAGGTTGGGAGAAGGACGGGGCTGTTTGAAACAGGGCTCTGTAAGCACGACAGCCCCATTCTTCTCATGACCTCCTCGGTTTTTTTTTACCCCGTTTGAAAAAGTCCTAAATAAACAACACAGTACAAACAGGACACTATTCAGTACCAGTCAAACCAGGATGGGATCATTGACACTGTTTCTTTCTTATGTATCTTATGGGTGGTCTCATTTTAGAAGTATGTGATGGTTATTAACTCAGTTCTGTCATGCAAGCTTTCTTTTATTTTGAATAATCTTGTACCAGAACCTAATTAGGTTTTTGAGGTGGGAACATTTGTATTCAAAGCATGTGCTGCAGCACAGAGTTATGGCCTCTTCCCATAACTTCCCATATGTGGGCTTGTTTAAGAGACAAAATGCTTTTCTCAAGCTCCTCCACCATAAACTTCCTGGCTAAGTTGTGGTTTGACGCCAGGTTTCTCCAGCTCACATCCGGTCATCTACCCAAAATGTCCCATGGATTGCTGCACCTTGGGAGCAGCCCTTAAGAAAACCATAATCCACCTTGTTGACATCTTTTCACACTGCACCATGAAGTGTGTCAGCTTCATTCATGGTGCCCTTGGAATGGCAGGGTAGTGTTTCCTGACTTGCCTTTCCAGGTTGCTGAGGTCTCCTAAGGTCACTACAGGTCACCGAGTTGTTTGTGTTTGCTTGTTGCAGCTGCTCTTCTTTTTTCCTTCCCTGTAGTAATTTTTGTCTGGATCAAGCTACCCTCTTGGGAAGAACCCCTTTCTGTAGTTGATGTATTAGTATGAGTGTGTCCTAAAGCAAAATGGCAAAGAAAATTTGGTGTTTTCCGTTCTCTAAGAATCTGAAATTATATCTGGAGTCCAGTCTGCACAGATCTGGATCTTCGACATGCTGTACTGCTGGTAAGAACCTTTTTATAGCCCTGTGTTTGAGCAGTCTGGGATCTACTTACAGAAATGTATTCCTGTCCTGTATTCCTCTTCATCCTTGGGCATAGTTCTCAAGTTCTCTTTTTGTGTTATGCTAAGCTAAACCATGTCTTTCTCTGTGTATATATGGTAAATGCATCTTCAATTAGGGATTTCTTCCACATTGCCCTTCCAATAATCCCTTTCACCCTTCCCTTGTTCTGTCATTCCTAAACAGATCTTTTAAAAATCAGGGCTGTGAGTACTCTGATGCCAACCAAAACCACCAAGGGCCTCGTGGCACCTAAAAGACCAACAAGTTTCATTTCACATAAGTGTTTATGGTTTCTAGCTCACTCCAGCTGATGTAAAATCTGCAGGCAGCAAAAATTTATGCCAAATAAAACTTGTACCTTAAGTCTAGCGCTGCACAATTCTTGGTTGCTTTTGCTGCAGCAAATTCACAGCTACCCATGTATTTTGTGCCATAAATTTTTTTTGCGCCCCCTCCAGAAAAATGCAAAGGAAGCCAGATTTAGCATCTGAAATACTGTTTCCAATTTGTAAATACGTTTGCATTTGTTACTCAGAATATCATATCATTTCCAACAAGAACTGGAAGGGCAGCAGGAAGTGGCACCACTTTGTCAACTCCCAGAAAGTTCCTACAGATACCATGATGTATCAGAAACTATAGGGACAGATGTTTTTAAAATGAGCATCCACCAAATTTAATCTCCATACTTGTCCATTTCTGATTATTACAACAGCTGGATTAAAATTTGAAGAAGAATCTCAGTGGAAACTGCATGGATTTGAATAAGATTTTGACACTAAATGCAATTCAGCCAAATAAACATTTTGGACAAACTGTAATCATTTCAAAAGACAGTACTGTTGTCCTGAGTTTATGCCCAAAATATTCAAATGTGTCTTCTAAAATTAAAACTGTACTATGGGAAGAAAAAGTTCAAAGATATGCTCTAGTACACAGTATTCAAAGAGTTTATTTTTAAAGGCCTAACAGAGATAAATGACCTCTATTTTAGACAACACCCCCACCAATAAGAGTAGTTGTAATTGTTATATGCCTTCAAATTGACTCTGATGTTTGACAACCCTGACATAGGGTTTTCTTGGTAAGATTTCTTCAGAGAAGGTTTGCCATTGCCTTTCTCTAAGGCTGAGAGTGTGTGACTTGCCCAAGTGCACCCAGTGGGTTTCCATGGCTGAATGGGATTCAAACGCTGGTCTCTCAGAGTCCTAATCTGACTCTCAAATAACTACACCACACTGGCTTTGAGTTACTTCAGGTATTTGCCAACATAACTATCAGACAATGCAGAACCATGTGAAACCTTGCCATCCGGATAAACTGAGCAAGGCAACTAACATTATTGCCAGAGTCCCAAAGCAGTCCTCTCTAAAACAAGCTGTAGAAAACATACCAGCCTGCAAATAACACACCAATAACCTTTTCCATGGTTTTATTTTTTTGACAGGCTGCCTATTCGCTCATGGTTGCTCTGCTGCCTTCATTTTTATGTGGGCAGTGTTAGAAATGGAGAAAAATAAAGCTGTAGTCCAAGTCCCACTCTAAATTTAGACATGTTAAAATTTCAGAGGGAAAAAAAAATCTCTCGTGGCTCCAAAGTTGGTTTTGAAATCGAGGGAAATATAGTTGAGGTTGCCAGATTTCACAGTCATCTTGGAGGCTTGTGAAATAACTGTTATGCCAAACATTACATTCTGGAGATGTAACAAAGCTTGTTGACATGTGCATAGGTTATTGGAGGGTATTTTTGACAGTTACCATGAGGATTGATGAAGTAGGGAACAAAAATATTGTCTTTTTATAAATGAAGAATTGTTTTGTGCTGATATCATTATGGCAGAATGCTGGAAGGGCTGGAGGAGATGCTGTGGTTAAAACGGTTGACACAGTGTGGTCACTGAATATAGAAAAGAAGGAAAGAAAAGAGGATGATATAAATCAGTTCGGTTGCAAGTGATATAAACTAGTATTTCCCCAGCATCTGTTTTGCTGGCGGAAGAGGTGCTTGATTGTAGTAGTTTGTGTGTGTATCCTGATATGCATAGAAACAGTAGGTTGTACATAGAGCTGGTAGTCTCTCTCTCTCTCTCTCTCTGGGTGTGTTTGGGTTTCTGTTTCTATGCTTGGGCTATGATGTTGGAACAAACCGAAGGAAGATGTAAAAAAAAAAAAAAAGGCAAATAACACAACGAAGAAGGCAACCAGGATATAGATTTTCAGGAATTTTGCGTGTCCTTCCTTTCATCATGGTAGGACCATAAGAGTTGTAATGGGTTAAAATAAACCATTTATGCAAGGGTTATTTTTTAAAATTAATTATGCTCTTTTCAATTTCTCAAATTTTTACATTCATTTTGAAGTTGTTTTTGCACATCTAGTAAAATAGATTTTTAAACACTGGATCACACTGAAGGCCTATCACATCCTGCATTCTATCTGCACAGTGGTTGATGAAATGCTAGTGGGAAGCCTGCGAGCAGGATTTGAACTCACAGCTTTGACCATCCTACTTATCTTCCTAAAGCAACTGGTGTGTAAAGGTCTTTTGCCTGTTACTAGAGGCAAATATATAGCTATCCTAACAACTCACTTAAACTATACCCCTTAAAGGCCATCCAAATGGTTGAGCATCACATGTTGTGGTTAAAAATTTCATACCTTGACTGTGGATTGAAGAAAGAAGTAATTCCTTTTGCTTGTCTTAAAGATCCCACTGTTTAGCTTCTTTGGCTGACTCTGTTGTGACATTATAAGGAAAAAAAAAGTGTATCCTCTTTCTCCACAATGTGCATAATTTCACACACCTTTGCCTTCTACTTCTGCCTCCTGATGTTTATCAGACTTACCCTAGCCTCTGTAAATGAGGAGAGAAGTGAGGAGTTTTTAATTTTTTTTTTTTTAAAAGCAAGACAAAATTCTACTGTGCCAAACAAGGAGCCTCCTATGGCTTTGGTGGCTGATTTAAGCATATAACCAGCTGTTTGCAAGCTCTTATTGTCCATCTCTGTGCACACTTGCAGAATTTATGCATTGTGAAAATAAGGCTTTTGATTATTTGTGAAAATAAGGCTTTTAGGTATCACTTTATACTGGGTTTGGTGGATTCGTACTGAGGAATCTGGGATGATGACAATCCTGCTGACAATTTGTGACAGTGTAGTACTTCCAGAAATTGTTCATTTGTTCTTTTTCTGGGTTCTGTCATTTCCTGCCTTTATTTTTCATCTTTGCCCTCATGCTTTTAGAACTAAGAGTTTAAACAGGATAGTTTTTAGAATAGGCTTTTGTAGTGTTTGTTACTGATTCACTGTTTGCTAAAGGTGGGCCAGATTGGCTGATTCTGGAAATCTGATGCTCCCATTGTTCTGTGACTGCCTGTTGTGTAGGATCAGTAATCCATAGATTTTCTCTTGGCTTGTAGGTGAGACAGGCACAAAAACAGAGGGTAAAATGAATTACCCATCAGTGGTCCAAGCAATGTTTTCTGTGCCAAATAGCAAGCTATTAATGGTGGTCCTCTTTTTGATCATTTTGACCTATTGCTCTCATCAGCTCTACCCAGTGTGGCCAATGGTAAAGGATTATGGGGGCTGTAGTCCAAAATCTGTAGAGCCAAAGGTTCCCTATCCCAGCTTAAGGGAAATGGCAAGGTATTGATATTAATTTGCTGTAAGGAAGTGGATATGAGTATATTGAAGCCATGGACAGTATGACAGTCTCACCATGGTGATCATAGTGTGTGGCAGTCCCACCTCTCCACCAGATCCACTTCCATTACGTCTTTGTACATAAGACTTTTTTTTTTTAAAAAATAGGGCTGTTGTTTTACAGTTGAGGGCTCCAATACTCTAAAACTCAGCATAATAACTAGACAGTGGATGAGGTCAAGATGACATATAAATAAAATTGTATTAAATAAAAAATTAAAGGGGGAACTGCCATCAGATATCCAAGATGCAGTCATTATCACCCTGTACAAAAAAAAAAAGGAGCAAAATCCGATTGCTCAAACTATCGAGGCATAACACTGCTCTCTAATGCTGGAAAAATCCTTGCAAGGATACTCCTGAACAGATTAGTTCCTGCAATTGCAGAAGAACTTCTTCCTGAAAGCCAATGTGGCTTCAGAGCCAATAGGATTACTACAGATATGGTATTTGCCCTTAGACAATTGCAAGAGAAATGTAGAGAGCAGAACAAGGGTCTCTATGTAACATTTGTCGACCTCACCAAAGCCTTCGACACCGTGAGTAGGAAAGGTCTGTGGCAGATCCTGGAAAGACTAGGATGTCCCCCCAAATTCCTTAAAATGATTATCATGCTACACGAGGGCCAGCATGGTCAAGTCAGATATGGCAATGCTCTTTCAGAGCCCTTTCTAATAACTAATGAAGTGAAGCAAGGTTGTGTTCCTGCTCCAACTTTATTTACAATCTTGTTCAGCATGATGCTCCAAAGGGCTACGACAGAGCTTGAAGAAGATGGCATCTACATACGTTACCGTACTGATGGTAGCTTGTTTAACTTAAGCTGTCTGAGAGCTCACACTAAGACTCTAAACTATCTAGTCCGTGAGCTGCTCTTCGCTGATGACGCTGCCCTTGTTGCCCACACAGAAGCAGCTCTGCAGCGCCTAATGTCCTGCTTTGCAACAGCTGCAAAGCTGTTTGGATGGAAGTCAACCTGAAGAAAACGGAAGTTCTTTACCAGCCTGCACCACAGGATGAACACCATCATCCCCACATTGCCATCGGCAACTCTGTGCTTAAGTCGGTTCAGCAGTTCACCTACCTGGGAAGCATCATCTCCTCAGATGCCAACATTGACAAAGAGATTACAGATTAGCAAAGGCATATAACGCATTTGGGAGGCTTTACAAAAGAGTCTGGAGTAATAAACACCTGAGGACTCCCTGAAACAACATTTCAGGCTCGGCCAAATTGATCACCAACAATGGTCCGCCCTGGCCTCACATCGGGAGGCATGGAGACGCACTATCCATAATGCTGCAGCCTTATTTGAGAACTCACGCCAAACAAGTCTTCAAGAGAAACGACAACGCAGAAAGAATCACAACCCAAAAACATCACCCAAGGAGACCTTCTGCTGTGCTTTCTGCAACTGGACTTGTTTATCTCAGATTGGCCTTTTTAGTCATCAGCGCGCTTGCAGTAAGCGTGGGATGAGTCCTTCCTGAATCTTCATTCGCGAAGAAAAGCCAGAGAGAGAAATAAAACTAAAGATGGTTATACTGTATTTCAATTCTTTAATTGTTCCACACATAAATACTTCTGGTTTCACTTTCTGTTACTTTAATACACCACTAACAAATTATGTCTTAACCAGATAACACAATCTTCTTGCCTCACACTGTCTCTCTCTCTCCCCTGACCGTCAACCTCTCTGTCTTTCTTCAAGTCCAGTCTCTTCTCTTCACTTATTGCCATTCCAATAGCACCTCCCATTTTGCTGAAAAATTATTTATAATGAATATGAAGTTATTTATATTTATCTATTGCAGAAAGAAACAACATCTCCCAATGTACAGTAGGACCCCTGTATCTGCTGGGGATTGATTCTCGGGGGGGGGGCTGTGGATACCAAAAACTGTGGATAATAGTGAACGCCATTGAAAATAATGGGACTTCAGTTTAAAATACCTTAAGAGTTTCTTGGGAGGACCTGGAAAATGGCTAGAGAGGACACATTTTCTAGGAAGACTCTCTGGTAGGTGTGCTGCTTTGTGTCCCATTGATAATTGAACCAGTGGATAATGAATCAGTGGATACAGGGGTCCTACTGTGTAAGATCCATTTTATGTTAGTCTGGAGCAGTATTGCAATGGCACTTTGACATACTTGAAAATAGATTCAAGTATGTGGGAACACCACATATTTTTGCCCAGAATGCTTTGTATTCTGCTTTCACTGTCTGCTTTGCTTATCAATGTGGTAGTTTTCACTGCTCATAAGCATACAGTACCTTTTTATTATAGCTAAAATGTTTCTAAATAATGTTTTGCACTGTGTAGTTCTGGTCAGGATCTGTATAGAATTGTAAGTTTATGTAGTTGCTATATCATTTGTAATTTTGCCAGTTCTGTCAACCAATTTCTCTTTCATTCTGTTCAATATACTGGTGATATAAACAGTCAAAATAAAGGTATCCCAATATGCAAGGGTCCTACAGGTCTGTAATGTTGTTAGAGTGGTCCTTTTACATGAGCTTCATCACTTTAATCTTCTTTCCTGTTAAACAGCTCCACTTACTGGAGAGATTAGGAACAACAGCCTCCCCCCCTGTTTTTCTTGCAGAAAGGCAACCAGCAAGATTCTTGTACCATATTATATAAAATCAGCTTTTTTGGATTGCAGTCCATCTCATAGGATGCACCTTTATAGTAGAATGACCCTGTTAGTATGTAAGATGCCACATATGTTTTAGAACTCAAACTTAATGCAGATATAAATTCCAGTATCATTTGGAATAGTGTCACCAAGGAGGCCATAGGCACATTTTTCTTTCTTTCTCTTTGTGAGCCTTGTTCTTTAGTTCTTAACGCTGCTTGTTTGTTCACTTTTAAAGTACTTGCAGTTCAGTCTTATATATCCTTATGAACATTTCATATCTACCTACTAAAGAAGAAGTAGGCTGCACAGAGCGTAGCTCCTGAACAAGGCTTACTCCCAGGCTAGTATGTACGGGATAGAAGCCTTAAGTGTTCAACCGGCTTCTTTCCTAGGTATCACATTTGATTTTTAACAACAGGTAACTTGCCACTTTAGAGCCTGGAAGCCATTTTGATTTTGACTATTTATATCTGCATTTTAAATGTGACTTGAAAAATGAAGAGAAGGTTAGAAGGCATTTGGAGGGATACAAGTGTTAATAGTTTTGGTAGGAATGAATCTATTGCCTACTATATAAAGTCTCTCTCTCTGGTTTTTCTTCACAAACGAAGATTCAGGAAGGATGCATCCCGCACTTTCTACAAGTGCGCTGATGACTAAAAAGGCCAATCTGAGATAAACAAGTCCAGTTGCAGAAAGCACAGCAGAAGGTCTCCTTGGGTGATGTTTCCGGGTTGTGATTCTTTCTGCGTTGTCATTTCTCTTCAAGACTTGTTTGGCGTAAGTTCTCAAATAAGGCTGCAGCATTATGGATAGTGCATCTCCATGCCTCCCGATGTGAGGCCAGGGCAGACCATTGTTGGTGATCAGTTTGGCCGAGCCTGAGATGTTGTTTCAGAGAGTCCTTGTATCGCTTTTTTGGAGCACCCCTCTTATGCTGACCCGTGGCGAGTTCACCGTAGAGTACTATTTTTGGGAGGCGATGTTCCTCCATCCTAGAAACGTGCCCTGCCCAGCGCAGCTGTGTTCTCAATATCATGGCCTCAATGCTGGTGATCCCTGCTTGCTCAAGGACAGCAACATTCGTCACATAGTCAGTCCAGTGTATATTTAGGATTGTGCGTATACAGCGTTGACGAAAGCATTCGAGGAGTCATAAGTGTTGGCGTTAGGTGACCTATGTTTCAGACCTGTAAAAGAGAATAGACAGTACAATGGCTCTATATGAACTATATAAAGTATATAAAGATTAAATACAGAGGAACCATAGATATCCTCATCTGAGATGGAATGTTACCTGTTACAATACTATGGGTTCATTTATATGAGGCAATAAAAAGTGGATTGATGCACAGTAATGCCAATTCGCAGCAACTTTCATTTGTCTCCACAGTTTTTTTTCCAAGATCACAGACATACAAAGCCAAGGGAGCCCTGGTGGTGCAGTGGTTAAATGCCAGTACTGCAAGTCACCATGTTGCAAGTTTGATTCCAGAGGGCTCCAAGGTTCACTCAGCCTTCCATCTTTTTGTAGGTCGGTAAAATGAGTACCCGGCTTGTGGGGGCAATTTGCTAACAAACTTTGGAAACTGCTTAATGCAGTGTAGATGTGTAAATTGCTATTGCTTAAAACAAACTGTAAGCCGTTTTGATAGCCTTTGTGGCTGAAGAGCGGGGTATAAATACCTAATTAAAAAAATAAATTAAAGAAATATACATTTGTTGTTCAAATGGGCATGCCTACAAATCAAGATGCAGGCATGATTGAATTCAACACCAGTTGTTGCTGCTGAACAGTATTTTTTTTTAAAGTAAATCCAAGGTGCAGAAGTGCGATCTTCTGATTAAACAGAAGAAAAGCATGGGGGAAAGGCTGTTTTGTCACCTCAGTGCAAAAATTCAACATGGTGGTTCTGGGTGCTTGGCTTGCCAGCAAGGTCTGCCCCCTGTGCACATCCAACCAATCAACTTTCCACTTCCGCTCTTATCGGGAGCACGCAGCAAAGCAAATTGGTTGTCCCAACGAATGCGAATGCACGTTTTCAGAGGGCTTTTTTTAAAAAAAGATATATTTAGAGTTTTTGCCCCCGAGTCCAAATTCATTGAAATGATGCAGGATCCCATTTGGGACAGAAGGTATTCTCCTCGAATTCTATGAGGAGTATTTTCTCTGTGTAGACAAGCCGTATATGTATTCATAGGAGATTTTCACATGGGGCCAAAATGCCCTGTTACTGCCCTGCCACCCTCCTGTTCCTGCAACAGAATGGAGGTAAATGTTTGCACACTTACCTCCATTCCGCTGCAGGAATGGTCTCCCTGTCTCCTTGCCGGCCGGCTGTAAATGCAGCCGTTGTAAGGCTGCCTTTACGACTGGCCAGCTGAAATCCTGCTCGTTCTCGCAAGAGAACGAGTGGGAGGGAAATTTAAAAATAAACCCCGCATCTCTCAAAGAAAGCAAGAAAAATAAATTTAAAAACCACAAGTAACCTGGGGAGGGGGGGAAAGGGTGCCACTTACCTGGATGCCCCGTTCATGGCCGGAAGTGCTCGGCATGGACCTCCTCCCCCATGCCTGTCTTATCGGAACAGTGAGGGGGCTCCTTTTCCCATGTCCCCTATTCCATGACAGACACGGAAGGGGTGTTCTATTCACGATGTTTCATCGTGAATAGAATACCCCGGGAGCAGGATGGGAGCAGGATGGAAGGGATTGCCGTCATCAGAAAGGGAGCCCCTTTCTCGACCCTGTTCCGTGCCTGTCCCGCAATATTGGCCCCATCTAAAAATCTCCTTTATGTAACACTTTATCATTCACCTCCACTGACAGATGACTTCATCTCTGCTTAATTTTTTTTAATTGACAATGCTCCATTGCTTCTATAGCTGCAAACTGAGTTCAAAGTGAAAAAGTTCTTTGCCCTCAACTCAGCAGGGAGAACAGCAGGTGGAGTCTTGCCCTTCCCAGTAGGCTCAGGCAAAAGCAAACTGCTTCAGCCTCTCACAGCTTGTGTGTTCTTCCTCCTTAATAACATTGGCTATCTTGACCACAGTGTGATGTTGCTTGGCAACACATGTCATGATTTTCATCTGTGGAATATTGTTGTTGCAATTATTTTATTTTATTTATATCCCACCTTTCGCCTGCCACTGGGACCCAAGGTTGCTAACAACATCTTTAAATCAGTACAAGTTAAAAACAGCGCAAAAAAATAAAAATAAAAATAACATTATAAATATACCATTTTTTAAAAAATTATAGGTTAAAACATTAAACATTAAAAATATTAAAATGTATTAAAAACGTGTATAAAAGACCCTTCACAATCTTAAAAACCACCCCGCACAGCCTTACCAGCCCAGCCTATGTTGGAGAGCCCATGATTTGATCCCAAACCATTTTGGGGCTTTTAGAAATCTGTTATCATTTTTTAAAAAGAACAATTAAGGATTATTGAGTGCATGTTGGGAATATAAATAAATAGGAATGAAGGCAAGGAGAACAGACTAAAAGGAGGACAAACTATATTAGAATTATAATGCTTTTGCCTTTGGCAAATCTCACCTTCTTTCCTTTATCTTTTTACTACCCTATATTTCAGAAGTTACATGAAAGGTCTTCTTACTTTGCTCCTGCTTATCACCAGAGGGAGTGCTCTAGCTGCTTCTATACAAATTGTTACTACTACTTTGGAAAATTCTTTGTGTGTGTCTGTCAGCCTTGCAAAGCCTTCTGGAAAAGCTTTGGCATCGGTCCATGAGGAAATTGATCAATTTGTCCTGCAAGGAAAACTTCGGAATGAAAGTAATCCATCGAATCCTGTTGCATGTCAGCTGAGTTCCATTTAGGTCTCATCTATACCAGGGGAAAAGACCCCCGATCTGCTCTGAAGAAATAGCAGTTCTCAGCGCTGCAACCTGTCTTAATGGTTAATAGAGCCCCTATAAACTTCGCATGCCCGCTAGCCAAGATGGCAGCCACGAGTGAATTGCTTGCACTTTTAAATCTGCCACTGCTGATTTTTTTTTTTAGAAAAACATTTACTGTGGTGCATAGAAGTGATACTTCATATTTACAAAAGAAAAAAGAAAAGAAAAGAGAGGACAAGATTGCCGCTTTATCGCCTTACCAATCTCTTTCTTAGCTGAAAATCCAACATGGCAGCAGCAGGTGCTTTCCCTGTTTGCAAGCCCCACCCCCTGTGCTTGTCCAGCCAATCAGCTTGCACTGCCTCCGTGCAGCAATGCAAATGTGTCAGTCTTAACGATCAGACATTCGCATCCCTTACAGAGCTTTTTGAAACTCCGGGAGAAGCCCCAAATGCTTCCCTGATGGAGTTTATGGTGGATTTGGCTGCCCCCCCTTCCGAATAAGACTCCAATGTGAATGTCCATATAGATAGATCACCTTCCATGTTAATTCCATTAGGATTATTTTCACAATTTAGATAGGACCTAAGTTATTGTATGGGAGTGGGCTTCCTTTCTTATCCTCATCTTTCCCACTACAAACTTCCAAAAGGCACCTTGGAGGGTTGAAGGATCCTTCAGAATTGGAGAGAAATGTAGCATGGTAACCTATGCTTCAAGAGTGGAGCCACTGCCTAGTGTCCCTCCCCACCCTTGTGATGTAAGCACCAGTGTTTTCAACTTGTGTTAAGATACTGGGGCTGTCTAAATGGTGAAAATACTCCTCACAGAATGCAAGGAGCATCCTACCTTTCTTAATGGGATCCTGCATCGTTACGCCATATTCGGAAGAAGGGGGGCAAAAACATAAAAATCTCCCAAGGAAAAGCCTATGCATCTTTCCCCAGAGTTTTTAAAAAACAGCGGAGGGGGGTTACATTCCTGCTCATCGGGACAAGCAATTCGATATGAATCGCTTCCCCATAGGAGAAGAAGCACAAAGCTGATTGGCCAGGTGAGCTCAGGGGGCGGGGCTTACTAACAAGGCAAGCACATGCTGCCTCCATGTTGGATTTTTGCCTTAGCGAGTGAGTGCTAAAGCAAGAAAACAGGTTGTTTTGCTTTGTTTTCTTGCTTCTCCATTAAATCAAAAAATCGCTCTATCGCACCTTGGACATCGTTCTTTTTTTTTTTTTTAAGTTTTTTTAAAAAGTTTGGTGGTGGCAAATTGAGGTAAGTACAAACACGAGTAAATCACTTGTGGTTGCCATCTTGCATGCGAAGCTTATGGGGGCAAAACATTGTTAAGACAAGTCACAGCTGCTGCAAAATGCCATTACTGCGGAGCATGCTGGTTTTGTTTTTTTTAACCTCATATAGACAAGCTCATTGTTGGATCAAAGCCAATATGCTTGTTCTTTAAAAACAACAACAGAAAACAATAACTAAAGGGCACAACAACCTTGAATTCATGTTCACTATGCCAACTATTTCTATAATTTTAGAGATCTGGAATGTGTCCTCAGTGAACTGAGCAACAGATTTGTTGGGAATGTTTTTTGTTTTTTTTAAAATGTTGAATGTAATCCAACAGTGCTAAGTGTCAGCACAGAGAAAGAGAGTGGTAACCTTTTCTTTTGTGAATGATTATAGTAGGGGAGCAACATTTCTACTGGTATTATTTTGATTTACGGTGTATATCTTTTTTTAAAAAAAATCGAGCTGTCTTGGGTAGGTAGGGAGAAGCTGTTTAACTCTTTCCCCTGTTGTTATACCTCATCTCACCATCAGTTTTGCCAATTGTTCTTTCCCATCTGTTTCATGGGTGCTGTGTAGTGTGAGGCTAAAATAAAGAATCAAGTTGTATTTTCCTTTTTTGATGTGGTGAGCCAGAAAACTAAGTATGATTCAAACAGTAGTCATTTTTCCCTACAAAGAAAAGAATGCTATGTGGTGGAAAACTGATTGAGCTTATCAGATTATTTGAGGGGATCGCCTTGTTTAGTATAGAATTTTATTTTAGTTTGAAATAAATATAATTGCATTTTATTTTTAAAGAAATATGACTTTAAGAAGAATGTTAAATGATGTAATCATAGTTATTTCAACGTAGACAGTCAGCACGGTCCAGTAGAAATATTATGGGGCACAAGTGGGAATCACGTAGCTCTGTAGATGTTTGATCCCAGTTGCCAGAGTTCCTCACCATTGGTTATGTTGGTTAGGGCTGCTGGGAGCTGCCACCATTTCTGGAGGCCCAGATGATACCCAACTGTGTTGTAGGGTTTTGGCTTGGAAGACCTACATCCCAATCCTGCTGGGTTGGCCCTGCCCTAAGGCAAAACATGGTGGTTGCTTCAGGTGGCAGATGCCTGTGAGTAGCTTTCACCCTGCTCTTTCTTTTCCTCTTGCCTTTACCTTCTGTGACTGATTCCATCCTTCTGTGTTGGTGTCTTAGCATTGGAGATACTGACTTGACTCTGGTCTGTCTTGCCTGTCACCTTCTCCCAACGTGTTACATACAGTGCCACTAGGAGAGGTGCCCCCAAGAGGCCACAGATCCAGGTCATGCACTCCAGTAGGTATTGTGCATGTGTTGCTTTGCTCACATGACACATACTGGCTTCTGTGCATGGAATGTGCATGTCTCTCTGTGTATATATGCCTCTTGCCTCAAGCATTAACATGCTTGGACCAACCCTGATATCCTAGGGCTCTTTCATATTACACATTTATATAGTCCACTTCAGCTGCTGTGGCTGTGTCCTGTGGAATCTGGGGATTTGTAGTTTGGTGAAGTACTAGACCTGCCTGAGGATTCTAAATACCTCTCCCTACACTGCAAATCCCAATATTCCATAGGATAGAGCCATGGCAGTTGGAATCATAGTGCTATAATTGTGTAGTGAGAAAAGACTCCCAAATCAGTCAAGAACTTGGCGGATGTCACTCAGCATATCACTGTCTGTGTGCAAAGCTCATAAACGTTACTTTTTTGGGGGAACTATGGATATCTTACACAGTGGCCATGCTGTTTAGGGGGTTCTAGGAGTTTCAGTCCAAAGAAGTAAAAATGTTAAGCCTGTTTGTGCCTATTTTTTTATATGTAAAATTGGGATGTGACCTACAGTATGTCATAGGGTTACTGTTGGGATGAATGAGAGAAGCAATGGACTCTGTAAGTCCTTAGTGGTTGATTACAGGATTCTGTAAAATGACACATCCAGTTTGTTTCAGGAGTTGCCCTTATCTATATCTGAAATGAGTATTTCAAGATAACATTGCTTTATAAAGACTTGAAAAATCATATTTGCGGTAACTGTGGTGCAGAAATTATCCACTATGACATGACTTTCCCAGGATGTGCTGGACTATCCACATTTTATGCTATGTATGTAAAAATGTTTTGTCAAGGACACATAATTCTTTTTTTGTAGAGGTTTCCATTAATAATTGCACAGTTACTAAGGAGATTCTATGGAACCTTGCTTTTTTTTTTTAAATGGGTAGATAATTTTGTTTTTCAAAAGAGGATAGGTTTTTTTTTCCTTAAAAAATTTAGGAAGTCCCCTTGTTAGAAACTCTGTATCATTGAGGGCGTTCTATAGGGTTACTCAATTGGTCTCAGCTTGTACCCAGACTGTAGAGACAAATATAGCTTGCACTCTAATTAAGGGGAAATGTGTCAGTCTCCCAGATGACTCTTTAAAGAACCTCAGTGATGGAAATCCTACTTAATAAAACCCACAACATATGGAAAACATGCATCAAGGATTTATTATTGACTAACTAATACATTTGGACAGTATGGATGTGTCAGTAGTTTTGATGCATCTAAAGTATATGAAATTAAGCTGGTTTTCAGGCTGGTAAAAATGGCAAGATCTTTTATCAAGGAAGGCTTTCATTTTTCTTCTTCACTAGTTTAATTAATTTAACCTGTGCCCTGTTGGATATGAAACAATGTACAGTAGGCCCTTTGTATCAACTGGAGTTTGGTTCCAGGACCACCACCCCCGTGGATACCCAAATCCGTGGATGCTCAAGTCCCATTAGATACCATGGCGTAATAAAATGCTATCCCTTATATAAAATGGCAGAATCAAGGTTTGCTTTTTGGAAAACGTTTTTGGAATATTTTCAAGCTGTGGATGGTTGAATCTGTGGATGCAAAATCCGTGGATACAGAGGGCTGACTGTATACCAGACTGGTGGTTTCTCTTAAGCTGCTTTTTCTGACATTTAATTGCAGTATCGCATCACATCTCTTCTTCCCCTGTCATTCTCTTGTGATGGAACTGAAACATGTCCAGTGATGTAGCTGGTAATAATTGATAATCCGCCTTGAATCCTATGCTTGGATAAAGAAGGGATATTAAATGAATGAATTAATGAATGAATGATTACTAAAGGCAAGGTCAGATGTTTAATTCTGCCTTGCCCCTTCACAGGGCTTTTGAAGGTTGAGCTGGCACGGGCAAAAGGTAATTAGCTACTGCTATCAGCTTCAGCTGATACGCCAGCTACGCCCTTTCCTGGAAGTAAGGGACCTCGAGACTGTGGTGCATGCGCTGGTAACCTCCCGTCTAGATTTCTGCAATGCGCTCTACATGGGGCTGCCCTCATGCTTGGTCCAGAAACTTCAGTTGGTACAAAATATGGCAGCCAGAGTGGTCTTGGGAACATCTCGGGGAGACTATATAACTCCAGTATTAAGATTTCTCCACTGGCTGCCTATCAGTTTCCGAGCCCAGTATAAGGTGTTGGTTATTACCTTTAAAGCCCTAAATGGCTTGGGTCCAACTTATCTCCGGAACCGCCTCCTCCCATACAATCCTCCCCGCGCACTCCGGTCCTCTGGGAAGAATCTGCTTCAGCCACAAAAATCTAGGCTGTCTGCAACCTCCCAGGGGGCCTTTTCACCCCGCAATTTATGGAATGACCTGCCAAACGAGATCCGTCAGATGACGAGCTTAAGTAGCTTCAAAAAAGCACTAAAGACGGATCTCTTTCAGCAGGCCTTTCCTGATTAGATCCCGGCCTCAGGAGCTGCGTCTCCTGGCCTTTTTTAGTCTTGTGTATATTTGTTTTTAATGTAATTTTAGCTAGATGGTTTTAATTTCATATTGTTTAATGACTTTTTATGGGGAGGGTGGGGGTGGCTGGTGCTTTTAGTTGGTATTGTAGAGTTTTAATTGTTGTAAGCCACCCTGATTGTTTTTAGCAGAGGGGCGGGGTATAAATAAATTTTATTATTAGTTGTTATTATTACTGCTTTAGTTCCAAGGCTGAAAAGTAGCCCGCTACCATTATAGTTACATTTCAAAGCACTTTTCTGTTTGTAAAAAGTAACTAGTTACTCTTAGTTACTTTTAATATTGGAGTGTTGCACACCACTGAATTGTGATACAAAATAAGTCCTCTTCCTAGCCACCTTGCTGTGTGTGACCCCAACATCATAACAGCATGAGGATCAGTGTGAAAATGTACTCTACAATGGAATAGGACAGGTAATTTAAAAAGTAATTACAGGTAACTACTTAGTTATTTTCCTCTTGCAAAATGTTTTATTTAATTGTCAGATGTATAAAACACAACACTCCAATATTCATGTTTCTATACGTATAAATCATCCTTTTGTTTATATCCCCCTCAATAACCACAAATCCACCCATTTCATTTTGACAACCAGTTCCTTTAGACTAAAACAGCATATTTCTTACAAAGGCTGTATTAATATCTTGAACCAAGATAATCATTTTTTTTCCAATTCTGCCCTCTCCAGACATGCACACTTTGGGCATCATTCAAAACCCCACACATAATCTGAGGGTAAGAAATCTCTCCATAAAGAATAAAGCTTTTGCCCTTTTAATTTTAGTTTACCCCCTTTACTAGAGTTCTCAACAACCCCCTCCCCAAGTCTCCCCCTCCATCATCCTCTGCATATTCAGTGTTCTTCTTCTCTTTTGCATCTAAATCTTCAACAATGCCCCCAACATTTTCCCTGGCAGAATTGTCCAAAATCTCTTCTGGGTCTTCTTCATCTCCCATTTCTTTCTCCAAATCTCTGTCTTCCATGCTGTCACCCATCAGGTCAGGCTCCTCTTTTCGTTTTTTTAAAAAAGTCTTTCATCAAATAAATTTCCTCCTAAATTTCCTTCCAAGTAACTACTGTCACCTCCTCAAGTGGGTTACATTCTTTGTTCTTCAATTTAACAAAATTTTGGCACTTAAAGAGTGAACTCCTTTGCCTCTACATCAGTTCCTTTGTTACTTTGTAACTGGGACACCTTTGTTATTTGACTTCTTCTATTTCTACTCTCAGGCAAAACAACCTTAATTGTTGAAACAAAGCCAGTCTCTCTCTTCCTTTTTAAAAAGAATCATAGAGTTGGAAAAGACCACAAGGGCCATATTTTCTTAAGACTTGGGAGATTATCAGATGGGCCATTAAAACCTGTCCCTGTCCCGCCCCCCCCCAACCCACTCCTGTCCCTGTACCACTTTAAAAAAAGTTTTCAGACACCTTATCCTATTATTGAAACTGCTCTGTCTCCCCTCGGCTGGCCGGGAGTGAATGCAGCCATCACAAAGTTGCATTCACGACCCGTAAATCAAATCCCACCCGTTCTCATGAGAGAATGATCATGCAGGAAACTTAAAAATAAAAAGAGAAATACACTTAAAAAAAAAAAAGCAGCCACCAAGCCCTGGAACACACAAGTGTCAACCCTGAGTAATCACCACAGTATATGAGTGAGCTAAGACCCAGAGCAAGTGTGGGTTGTAGTGGGTCATAATGGATTGTAGTGAGTGGATTGTGTTGGGTTGGAGTAGTTGTTGTGTAAGTTTGCTGAGAGTCTTGGGTTAACTATTATGAGTATTTTGAATTACTTCAGACATTGTATGTTGGTGATATATCTTGCAACAAGAGATAAAGAGCCTCTAAGGACTTTGGAAGAAGCCAACTATGTCTGTGCATCATTTCAAGCTTGGTCAGTGCTATATTGCCAAATACTGCTAAAGGGTTCTGTGCTTCCGCACTCTGCTGTAATAGCTACTATTGAGGACAGGCACCTCAGACAGTGCTGATAATTGGCTTCTCAGTGGGCCTAGTTTTTGTATTTGTTGCTGCACGCCTTGCAGGACATAATAGAGAGCCAACAGATTCTCTCCAAAATAGGGTAGATCTGATGTATATCCCTCCTTTCTTTCCAGACTGGGAGTTTGGTCCCTGCTCAGTAGGGAGATATTTTCCCTTTCATTTCAGATAGCTATATGTGTTCTTCCCTGCATTCTATGCAATTGCCAATAATTCTTATAAATATATACAAGGAATATACTGTACAAGAAACAGTATTTTTCTTACGTTTGAATGTTGGTGTTCAGATGTTATTGTAAATTCTCACATGTCTTTATTTTAATGTGACAAGACAATAAAATGTTTGTTTAGGTTCAATTTCCCTTTCTGTCTCAAGACTGTTTTGTCTAGTTTTTTGTGTCATTTCCTTTCTTCTCATCAGCAACCTACAGTTCAGTGTTTCATTTGGTTCCATACATATTGTGCCATTTGTCTGCCATGCCAATTTCTCAGTAGAAGAATGGTTGAGATGAAAGATGGAGAAGTCAGAAACAGATGGATCTTGTAAGAAGTTCGGCAGTGGAACACACTCCCTTGGAGTGTGGTGGGGTCTCCTTCCTTGGAGGTCTTTAAACAGAGGCTGGATTGCCATCTGTCGGGGATGCTTTGATCAAGATTTCCTGCGTGGCAGGGGGTTGGACTGGATGGCCCTCGTGGTCTCTTCCAACTCTGCAATTCTATGATTCTATGATTCTATGATTCTAAGTAACCCGGGGAGAGGGGGGAAGGTGTCACTTACCTCCTCATCCTGAGCTCCACCGGAAGTGTCCGGCACTGACTTCACAGTGACCTCACTGTAATGCTGGCATCGTGCCAGCAGAATGGGGCTCCCATTCAGATGTCCATGATCCGTTTCTGAAATGGAACGGACATTTTATTAACGGCTTAAGTTGTCAATAACCAAAAACGGGGACAGAACGGAGGCAGCACGGGGTGAGAACAGGACAGGGATGACGACGTCTGAAAGGTAAGCCTTTAGCGATCTCCTATCGTCCCTGTCCTGGGATAATTGGCACATCTAATAATCTCCCTGCTTTAATTGCAAAGTGTATGAAGAAAACAAACCAAATTTCCAAATCTAGAAGTTATTTTCCTCATCTCAAACTCTTAAGTTTTTGACCATTCGGGAGGTTTTATCCTCCCTCCCCACCTTTTACTATAACTTTAAAAGACTTTTTGCTTCAGTTCCCCCGCACAAACTATGTCACTTCATAATTACTTGAAATTTCTCATAGAAATCCTCTCTGGCTTTTCTTCGCAAACAAAGATTCAGGAAGGACTCATCCCGCGCTTTCTGCAAGCGTGCTGATGACTAAAAAGGCCAATCCGAGATAAACAAGTCCAGTTGCAGAAAGCATAGCAGAAGGTCTCCTTGGGTGATGTTTCCGGGTTGTGATTCTTTCTGCGTTGTCATTTCTCTTCAAGACTTATTCAGCGTGAGTTCTCAAATAAGGCTGCAGCATTGTGGATAGTGTGTCTCCAATAGGCTGCTAACACACCAAAGCATCCATTAATTACTGTTTGAAGATTCCTTTTGTTCCTTAGTTCCAACTATTACATGTGAATAGGAATATACATAGAAATGTGGTGGCAGCTTAGTGTCCTTTATTAGATTCATATCAGTGGGTAGAGTTGATAAATTTGGCCCTCGATCTCTCCACTTTTCAGTCCCAGTCGGCTATTATAGCTCCCAGGAGCTCCATGAAGTTTACTGATCTTTGTGGGTAGACTTTTTGTTCCCTCCTTACCAAGGGGAAGGGTATAGGTTGGCACTTGCCTCCAAACCTGTGCCTATTGCTGCGCCCGCTCTCCTCTCCATGGATCTCTGTGGAAGAGATATCAGCTGACCAGTTTCCACACCTGAAGTCGGAGCACTCCCATGTGGAATGGCTTGCTGGAGGAGATCTGGCACATTGATGATCTGGGTGCTTTTAAGACAGCTGTTAAGTCGGATCTCTTCTGGCAGTCCTTTCCAGATTAGGTCAGATGCCTGGCCATTACTTTGATACTCTCCACCTTGTTACTTTTATTCCCATATCATGTCTTTTTTTTCATCTTAAGTGTATTTTAATATCTGTATTTTATATTTAAACGTAATTGATTTACTACTGTAGAGATGTTTTAGTGATGTAATGTTTTAACGTATGTATCATTTAGTGATGTAATGTTTTAACATATGTATCATTAACAGTTGTGTCATTTTAACATTTGTGTTTTTTAACATTATGTTGGATTGTTGTCCAATGTTTTATGATGTTTGCTGTCCCAATCCTGACTGGAGATGTGGGATACAAATAACCCCTCCTCCTCCTTCTATCTAGTTATTTCTAAGCCATGGGAAGGGGCTATAAGTGTAATCTTCTCCAAGCATAAAATATCTCTCAGGCCCAGTTCAAACACTTGGCCTGCACATGAGATGCACTCTTCCTTCTCAGAAATGATGAGGAAGATCAATATGAATTTCTTGATATAACCACTCCCCCATGGAGAATCTAAATAAATAAATAAATAAGCAAGCAAGCAAGCATATAAATTGCAGGCATCTACATTGATTCACATCAACAAAGAATTTTTAGCTGTCTTGATCTGTATCCAGAGCAGTTGTTTTGTAAAGCTAATGAGTTTGATATTTGAAGGGATGTCATATTGAAGATGGAGCAGACTTGTTTTCTGCTGCTCCAGAGACTAGGACACAGGGCAATGGACTCAAACTACAGGAAAAAAGATTCCATCTAAACGTTAGGAAGAACATCCTGACAGTAAGAGCTGTTGGGCAGTGGATGCACTGCCTCAGAGTGTGGTGGAGTCTCCTTCTTTGGTTTTTAAACAGAGGCTGGATGGTCATTCGTGGGGAGTGCTTTGACTGTATGTTCCTGCATGGCAGGGGGTTGGACTAGATGGCCCTTGTGGTCTTTTCCAACTCTATGATTCTTTATCCCCAAATATTATATATTTTAGCAAGGATAGTTCACAATGTAAGTTCCTGTTGTGGAAATCCATTTTACCTCCAGGTACTGCAAGGATTACTGCTAAATGGAGATGGAAGAGGAAGCTTGAGGGGACTGGCAGAGATGATGTCATCATTCATGCTGATGACTAATTCCTAGCGTCTCCAACTCTATGAGCTCTAGTTAGATCTTCAGGAGATGCTGGTGTTTGTGATGTTGAGGAGTTTACAGGAAAGGTCTATTCCATGTGTGGAATGTCTCTCCTACTCTTGTTCCTTTGACACAATAGTGTGTTTTTTTTATAAATCCAGCAAAGGTCCTCATGAATCTTAGGAAAGAAAGTTGTTCACTCAGCCCTATAACATACACAGTGTGTAGTCCCTAGAACACCCATGAATATCAACGTTTCCTTAGCAAGATATGTCTGGCTTTGCCATTCTGACGTCTTTGATAACAAGTGCATCCAAAACATTCAGTATTGGTTTTATGTGTTTCATAGCATGAATGAAGCTCCTTTTCCTAGTAACCCCCTTTTCTTGACTTCTGAAAAGGGTGCGACTAATTTTGGAAGACAGTTTCCTAAACCATTTGCAAGGCTTATTTTCACAATGTTTTGAAATGTCACTTAGAATTTGATTATTTACACTTCAAAATACTGTGATGCCTCTTTGTAACAGTTCCTGTCCATGGAAAAGATCATGAACCAAACAAGAGCACTTATGAATTACAGTTGTGTGCTAGATTTTTCATGGAATACTTTGCAAATGGCAGAATTTTTCTGCAACTATTACTGGCTTTTGGAAGGGAATGACCTAGCTCACAAAGTGGCTTAAATTTGTTAAGATTCTTTCATAAACTGTTTTGCAGATTATCTGCCTTGAATATATTCCAAGTGTCTTTTCAGTCCTATATACTTGAACTAGAGAATGCTGGTAAGATTCTTCAAGTCTGGGCTTGGAAATCTCTTTTTGAGATCTGTTAAATATAAAGCCTGGAAGAGTCACCTTTTGGGATGACAATCCACAGTGGCCATACTGGCTGGGGGATGCTACACAATTATAGTACTGTGATGCCACTTTAACTGCTATGGCTGTATCCTATGGAATCCTGGATTTGTGGTGGAGCACTAGAACTCTCTGGCTGATAATTCCAAGTACTCCACCCAAAACCACAAATGCCAGGATGCCACAGGATGAAACCATGGAAGATAAAGTGTAATTGTCGTGCTATATTTGTACTTCATGAAAGGGCCCTTGGTCTTTGCTAGGCAGAATGTTTTTATAAACAAAGACCCATTCACATGATAGAATTACAGTTTTGTGGGAACTGTAGGATATACATTAATTAATTAATGCATTTTACCATTTTAACTGCCATGTTTCTGTCTAATGGAATCCTGGGTTTTGTAATTTGGGGACAGGTGTTTAGCCAGAGAGTTCTAGTGCCTCCCCAAACTACAAATACCAGAATTCTGTAGAATGGGACCATGGTAGCTAAAGTGTATTAATGGTTCTTCTATAGTGTGAGTGGGTTGCTGGAATTCTCAAAACAGTGTTGGATGCAGTGTGAGGAGTAGCTGCCTTCAAGTTGACTGTCAATTTATGGCACCCCATGAATTCATAGCGTTTTCTTAGGCAAGGAGTCCCAGTACTTAGAAGTGGTTTTGCTAGTTCCTTTGTCTGAAATATAGCCTACCTCATTGGTGGTCTCCCATCTCTCCAATCCAAGTACTAACCAGGGCTGATTTTGCTTAGCTTCCAAGATCTGGTGGAATCTAGTGCCTTTATAGTATTTAGGCCAAGGGCCAGCTATTAGAAGATATAGAATTTTACTGCAGGCACACTTAAAGGGATGTTTGGTGCCCATTCAGCATAATATCAAAATTGGGGCCTATACTGGGATTTATTAAATCTTCAGAAGCACTGGAGATAACAGCAGTCCCTGCATATGTAGTAGCAGATGATGGCTTGAGTGATGCTGTCAAATGGAAAGCATGAGTGGGGTATTGCTCTTGCCACAACTTGTATTTAAATATTTTGAATTTGTGTGAATTGCTCTTTGCTCATTCATCAGGCAACCAGCAACCTCTCAGTTATCAATTTTACAAATCTTGAGTTTCTCCCTTCCCACCTCCCCAAAACAGATCCTCCTCTTGCGTTATCCTGAAATGACTTGTCGATGTGTTCCTTCTGTGGACTTGAATGGAAACATAATTCAGTGCACATGTTAAAGGATGCATTGATAAATGGAGCTCTGGTCTTTGTGTTGCTTAAAATGCCAAAGGATAAGTGACGATAGCAGGAGCAAAGTAAAGTCAGAATAAACACAAGGTTTATTATGCTAAGAGTGCGTGCTGCTAAAGCATAGAGATAATAAAGTATATTGATGCACCATTTGACACTAACTGTGGTGAAGCCTATTTATGCCTTTCTTCAATGGTCAAGCTCTCTGGTTATGTCAAACTGTTTGGTTGGGTATGTTGATCTTGGAAGCTATGCAGGGTCAGCCCTAGTTAGTACTTGCATGGGAGACTACCAACGGATAACATGGGCTGTAGGCTATATTTCAGAGGAAGGAACCGACCCCGCAGTTGCCATAAGTAAAAAAACAACAACTTGAAGGTGTCTGTGTGTGTGCACACATACATACATATACAAAGGTGTTTGTGTGCTGGTTAAGGTGGATGGGCTATTCTCTGGCAGACAACTAGAATGAATTATCTTTTCCTTCCAATCTACGCCATAGTTTCACAAATTATGTAAAATTACAAATGGCACAGCCTTGTACAGATATAACTATCTCCCACACTCCTAGGCCTTTACAAGTTTATTATTTCATAAATACTCTGAATTTTCCAAGGCCAGGCAGCTGATGGTAACATTTTTTTGTTAAACTATAGAGCTGCTGTCAGTCTGAGTAGAAAGCAGTGGAATTGGCTGAGAGATAGCCTTCCTTCAGAGCTCAGAAAAGTGACATTTTGGATTACAACTCCCAGAATCCCTAGCCAGCAAAAATATCTCTTGCAGAGTTACTTTTCCAGCGTCTGGCTCCATGGCCTTCAAGTTGCCCTGCTGGGACCTGGAAAATGCACATTGCCTTTCCCTATTATAGCCCCAGGTAAGCTAACAAATTTGAGGGGGAGGAGGGCAGGGGAACATTTTCACCACCATTCCGTTTTGTGAGTGTCCCAGTCAAAAGCATATAGCATTCCAACTTTGATGCAGCAATGAAGTCAATTAAGGAGATTCTTATGGTGTTGAGAAGAAAATCTAGTTTATTGGAGGCCCACTTCAGATGCATTAAATCTTCATTTCTGTTGGCAGGTATTTATTTACAATACAGTCTCCCCTTCGTATCCATGGATTCTGCATCCACAGATTCAAGCAACCCCAGCTCCAAAATATTTGTGTGTGGAAAACCAAAAAGCAAACCTTGCTGTTTGCCATTTTATATAAGGGACACTATTTGACTTGCCATTTGATATGATGAGCCTTAAGTATCCACAGATTTTGGTATCCATGGGAGGTTCCAAGACCAAACCCCAGCAGATACCGATGGCCTATTGTTCTTACAAACTGTTCCATATCTAAAACACCCCCAATAAAGGTATTAAAACGCAAGTGCTAAGAATGTTAAAAATGTCAAATTGTTGCAATAAAAAAATGGCTAACCTTTCTACTTGGGAAAGCTTATATGAATACAGATATTGATTCAGTGGTTGCTCAAAACTCACAGATCTGGGCAGCAGGGAATTCCATAGAAAAGGGGTTAAAAAGCCTAAAAGCTCTACTCAAAGTTGTCTCCAAACAAAGCTGAGTCTCATGGCAGTAGGACTCAGAGCACCACTCCCAAAATTCCAGATGCTACAGGCATCATTTCCACCAGGGTGTAGTCAGGAAAGACAGTCTACAAGTGCTTGGGAGAACCATTGGCCAGTATCTTGCCCTGCCATACCCTTGCCAAGGCAAGTTTCTGGGTAGGCCCTAAAATGCCTTTTGAACTGCTTGCAAGTCCTTTGTCCATCCCTTTATGCAAGTATCTTTATTAATTCTTGGCTTCCTAATAGGATACTCAATTTCATGGTGCCTTCAGGGAACACAGTGTATGTGACCATTATAACTTCTGTTTTGCAATAAAGATGCTTTTCTTTGGAATATTTATGGGCAGGGGTGGGAATTCTGTGGCTTTCCAGACATTGTTGGACTGAGACTCCCAGCATTCTTGGCAACTGGCTGTCCTGCCTAGCACTGCTGGGCATTGTAGTTGGGCAACATCTGGAGGGCTGCATGATTCACACTTTTGTTTTAGGGCAACAGTGTAAAATGTGACAACAGTTAAACACCTTTGGAATGTAAGCTCTGTACATTGTAAATATTAGTACATTTTCTTTTGGCAAACTGAATTCATTTCCTTTTTGGAAAGCTACAATTTTCCATGCTCCTGAGATGAAGTTGTGAACACACAGTTCCTTCCAACTCTGTTGTGTGTTGTTGATTTCTCCCCCCTATTAGAGCCATTCTTGTCTATTCTCCTTTATGGGTGTGAAACGTTAGTCACCTATCACCAACACTTAGGACTCCTTGAATGCTTTCATCAGTGCTGTATATGCACAATCCTAAATTTACACTAGACTGACTATGTGACAAATGTTGCTGTCCTTGAGCAAGCAGGGATCACCAGCATTGAGGCCATGATATTGAGAACACAACTGCGCTGGGCAGGGCACGTTTCTAGGATGGAGGACCATCGCCTCCCAAAAATACTACTCTACGGTGAACTCGCCACGGGTCAGCGTAAGAGGGGGAACTCCAAAAAAGCGATACAAGGACTCCCTGAAACAACATCTCAGGCTCAGCCAAACTGATCACCAACAATGGTCCGCCCTGGCTTCACATTGGGAGGCATGGAGACGCACTATCCACAATGCTGCAGCCTTATTTGAGAACCCACGCCAAACAAGTCTTGAAGAGAAAAGACAACGTAGAAAGAATCACAACCCGGAAACATCACCCAAGGAGACCTTCTGCTGTGCTTTCTGCAAACGGACTTGTTTATCTCAGATTGGCCTTTTTAGTCATCAGCGCACTTGTAGAAAGCGCGGGATGCATCCTTCCTGAATCTTCATTTGCGAAGAAAAGCCAGAGAGAGAGATTCTAAAAAGTCTGGTTTTGTGAAAGCCTTAGAGGTTGTAGTCATTCGCAGTCTGAGTCAGATGAAGAAACAGTGTACGCTGCAAAGAGGAAGGGTGGGTATTTCCAGAAGTTTTGTCAAAGATATAGATCTGTAAGCTTATTCATTCTGAAAGAGAATCTGAAATGGGCTGAATACCTTCTAACCTACCCACCTTGACCCTGGTGAGAATTGTTTCAAAATACTTGGCTTCTTGGGTGAAGGACACCCTCATTTCAGGTATAGAAGCTGATCAAATTGGCATTTGAATCTGCAGGTAGAAGGGTAGCTGAGAGGGTAGGGAGTACTTTGTGCAGTACAGCCACCAGCACTCCCTGAAGCTGAGTGTTTGCCAATTGAAGCAGCTTACCCACATTACCCACTGGTAGGGTCAGCCCTGTCCCTGCTCTCTCTCTCTCTCTCTCTGACAGATTTAAATTCTGCCTTTCTCCCAAGATGGGATTCAAGGCGGCTTACAATAGTTAAAACATACAATTTTTTTTTCAAGCATGGAGGTTGGTCCCCTTTCAGAGATTCCAAGCCATTTTCTAACACTGGCATTAGCTTTCAAGTAGGGAGGTAATATGTGTTGCATGATAATGATACAAATATTTATTTTCCCTCTCCCCGTATAGCCAGTCATAGTTTTTGTTTATGGTATATTTCACTCCCAAAGTGGTTTACCAAGCATTTTTAAAAACAACACACTAAACAAAAACAAATTTGCAGTGCAAAAATGTAAAATAAAACAAATTAAGGTTATCTGTTGCTAAGAAAATTTGCAGATTCCTTCATTACCCTAATAGGGGTGCATTACTTGGAGCTCTAGATTCTTTGACTGGGACATACTGACTGATAGAGATGGTATTACAACTAATCCTGGACATTATTTCTACCGGGGGCCCTTTCACTCCACATAGTTATAGCACAATGGTTCCACTTCAACTGCCATGGCAACCATCTATGGAATCCTAGGATTTGTAGTTTAGAGAAGGGCATTTAGAATTCTCAGCCAGGGAGCTCTAGTGCCTCATCAAACTATAAAGCCCAGGATCCCATAGCATGTAGCCATGAGATTTAAAATGGTACCAAAGTGGTGTAGCATGAAAAGGCCGTAGATCAAGGTGAGGGCTGTAAGGTGGCTAAGTGTACCTTCTAGCAGCAACACCCCATTAGCTACTCTCTTTGGTTGCCCTTCTTTTGGGAAAAAAAAGCAGAGGGTGGAAAGGGATGGCTGTGGTTGTTGGAAAAGTACGTTCTTCTCTGGACCTCTCCAGAGTGGGAAGCTCCAACCACCTGTGGAACCTACCCCTGGCTGACGCAATCTGTTCCGCTGCTAACAGTACGTCCTATGTTTAGCCAAAATTGTTTCCTGGCAGCTTCCACCTCTATGTTCTAATCCTTACAAGAGCTAGAAAAAGCTGCTTTTTTTGGTCTGCAGCACCTAGCGTCTACTGGCCAGATACTGGGAGTTGTAGTAAAAAATCATAACTTTTCCAAGCTTTGCTCTTTCCCTTTCGATTAACCACGAATTGCTCTCTTGCAATATTCTTCTCTTTGAACTTCTTGACCTTCATACTCATTGATGTTACATACTCTTAAGTTGCGTCCACTCTCCAGTGCATGGCTTTGTGTGGGTGGCGCTGTCCTCCCCACTTGCTCATAAATGGGATTTTCCTCATTGTTACAAAATGACATCTGCCTTTGACTACAAGCCGATGCAACCAATCTGTGGGTGAGGAAAGATTCCAGTTCCCATCAGCCCCTGAAAGCATGCTCAATGGCCAGGGATATAGAAGTTCATAAACATATGGAGAGCCATAGGTTTTTATGGTGGGAGTATGGTAGAAATGGTTTGACAATATTCTGAAATGGTTCAGCATGCTGCAAAATGTTTCCAACTAATATCTGAGGCCGCCAAAAGTATTCAGTTCACAATTTGCATCTTGAAACTCAAAAAAGAAGACATGGAATTGGGACCTGGATTTTCCCTACAGTCCCCCTCCCTGCTGCTGCTTCTGGCTGTCTGACTGGTTTTAATCCTCGTGATAGTCACAAACAGGGGAGAAATGGTGGCCACTAGTGTCCCATCAAATTGTTTTAGAGGAGAGTTCATGTACCAGTCAGTGGGTGACAGGCAATTTTATCTACTTCAGTATTGTGCCTGTCAGGATTATCTAGGTGACAAATCATTTTCTTAGATATTTCTATTACTACTTTTGCTTTTCTAAATGGCCTACTTGTTCTTTATCATCCATCCTTAGGTTCCGTAGCTTTCCTTACCCCACTTTGTATTTCCTCCCTTGTCTGAGCTTGT
Source organism: Gambelia wislizenii (assembly GCA_030847615.1). Lineage (NCBI taxonomy): Eukaryota > Metazoa > Chordata > Lepidosauria > Squamata > Crotaphytidae > Gambelia > Gambelia wislizenii. Next base: position 65,752,498 of record JAUMIR010000002.1, read on the forward strand.
CTGACAGGATATCCAAAATAGGTTAGACTGTTTTTAGTGCCATATGCCAAGAATGCCTGTCACTTAATCCTCATCTTGATATGATTTTTTAAAAATGCATTGAGTTGTGGGCTTGATTTCTATTGGTAGTCCCAACTAGAGTAGATGCACTGAATCAATGGAATTTACCTATATGTTGACTTACCATTTAACAATTGATTCAGTGGGCATCCCACCTAGTGTATGGAACTATTTGTAGGATTTAAGCCCCAGTGGATTTAGACCCTGATGGATTCATGAGGGAATGCCAGATTATTGTGGGGTACAAAATGTCCCATTTCTGCAAGAGTGTTTGTGCATGCAAAACCACAGATACTCAAACATCCAGAGCCAAAAACCACATTTTGAGTAGCTGTCAGCCCTAACAAAATTTGTCTCTTAAAAATGTTATTTTAGATTCAAATTAATACAAAACCTTGTTTTGACTAGCCCTCCAAAAAGAATTAGGAAACAAACATAAGCCCTGAAATAAATCAGCTGGTGTAATTAATTTACAGAGAGACCTAATATTAATGATATCATGGGATGCTTCTCTAACTCAACAACAAATTAAACTCTGCTATAGGAAATGCCCCCAAGTGAAGGGTCCTTCGTTGTGCAAGTCACTCATCAGAAAATCATAACACATAATTTCAGTGCTGTGATGGTCTTTGCAGCAAGCAAATTGGCCATATCTGGGGCATCATTTGGCTCCACACCAGAGAGTTGTGAATGGGCATATGACTGCCTTTTTATGGAAGCAATTTGTTTTTTAGAATTAATACACTGCCTTGCCATAGAAGTCCCAGATCAGAGATATCGTTGAGCATGGTATTAGCCACATACGAACTGTAGGCTTCTCCCCTAGCAAAATCACATTTGCTATTCACTTCTGGCTCTTGGTCCTCTAATTAAAAAACAAAACAAAAGACAACACCTGGAGAGATGTACTTTTATCTTTAAAAAATTTTAACCAGCACATTTACAGAGTTACAGGAACGTCTAATTGATGTAGGGTTTTCAGAGGGAAAACTGGGGCAGGTTCTAGTACTTTTAACAGTTGTGTTGTGTAACAAGCAACACTTGCTGAAATTCCCTCTTCTACACAACTATTAAAGGTATAAGAGCCCTCTTCAGTTTTCACTCTAGGAACCCCTAATTGATTTGTTTTTACCTAGAGGACTGGAAGCTAAAATGGAAAGGAAGTAATGCAGTTCTTGTATTGATCTTCCAGCTTTCACAGAAGTGCAGAATGGATTTTATGTATGGTTCACCCCAAGTTCCAAGAATCTGTTTTTCCTCAGTGGCCTACACAGCTCAGCCAAGATCTTATGCTAAAAGAAAGATGCATGTAGAACAATTGGCTGAATTAGGGACTGCACTTAACACATCATCTGAGGGAGTGCAGCCACTTCCAAAATTATTCCTAAGCCAGTGTAGTGTCCCCAACAGAAATCCAGCTGTTGTGACTTCATAGGCGGCTACTCATGCCTGATGGGCTGCTTTCAGCTTTATTTGCATTAAGCCACAGGCTATTGCAGTTGTAACAAATACAGTATATATCAGCATATATCTGACATGGAAGCTTATCAATATTAATACTAAAACAATCTTATTTCTAAAATATGGCTCTGGGACCAAAACTTCATAATCATCATTTATCCCGCTTTCCTCCCAATTTGGGACTCAGGCCAAATCCACACTACACTAATAATCCAGTTTGAACCTGGATTATTTACTATGGCTCCTTACTATGGAATTCTGGGATTTGTAGTTTAGGGAGATATCAACTCTCTTTGGCAGAGAAGGCTAAAGACCTTGTAAAACTACAAACCCCAGGATTCAATAGGAAGGAGCCATGACAAATAATCCAGATTCAAACTGGATTATTTGTGTAGTGTGGATTTGGCCTAATTAGTATATAAGTAGTGTAACCAAAGGGAATTAACATGCAAATAAGATAGTTGAGTTAGATCTCTATCCACCTAATATAATACAGCCACAGAAAGGATTTCTCTATAAATTTACAGAACTTGATAAAAACCCTTCCATCATATATCAAAGACACTAATGATTTCTTACACAGAACCGAGTCTTTAAATCAACTTTATCAATTTGTGAAAAATTCCTTTCCTTGATATCCTCCTCAACACTAAGGCTTGCCTCCAGATCTACTCAGATATGGAACTGGATGGTACTTTTCATCACCATTGATTTCTCCAACAAAAATGCACAGTCAGGAGGGTAGAACACAGATTGCATGGCACACACCACCTCTTGAAAGACCTTATCTTGTGGCCAACCCCCCTAATGTTCCCTAGCACCAAAAAAACTTGGGGTGGGGTTTGTTTCACTCCTGGTGGCTTCCAGGAATGGGAATTCTTGACTTGAGACGGTTGGGATTCCCATAAGTTTGACTTTTGTCCCCCCATCAAACATCTTTGAAAACCAATAATAAATAAATAGATAAATAAACAAATAAATAATAAAAACTGGAAATGGATATATGATCACTTCTAGTTTTGCTCCCCCTGCTCCATTTGCCATCAGGGTTCATGTGGCTTGCAGTGAGTGCTGGGGAGGAAAAATTGATCAGCATTTTCACAGCATTTTCACATCCCTGACTTAAATCATATTCTTAATTTAAACTAAACATATGCAGAAGTAAATGAGCCCATTAGAGGTCTAAGATCTTCTGCAAAGGTCCTTCTCTCTGTCCCACCACCTACTCAGGATCATTTGGTGGGAACAAGGGAGAGGGCCTTCTTGGTGGTTGCTCACAGACTTTGGAACTCTCTCCCCATCCTTGCTGTCTTTCCTTCATCAAGTTAAAACCTTTTTATTCCATCAGCCTTTTATTAACTCACGGGGTGGACTTTTAATGATGTATGATAGTGCTTTTAAAGTTTGTATGTAGCCTTTTAATGAATTTTAATGTTTAATATTTAATGTTTTTACTTTCTAAGTTGTTCAATTGTTTTAAAATTTATTGTGTACTTTTATTGATACTGTTGTATCGTTTTTAATCTATACTGTTTTTAAATATATTGTAAACTGCCTTGAGGATCATTATTTAGAGAAAGGCAGGATATAAATTAATAAAAATGAGTGAATGGATGAATGAATGAATAGCACCAAATGTGCAGTACTTGCACCAATGCCTAGACTGAAATGATGGCCCACATGTTTCAGATGAGTAGCCATGATCATTAGTTTTATAAACCAACTCCCGGTTCTAAACTGAGAGCTGAGATTCATTCCACTTAGTCATGTTAGAGGAGGTGAAGGGGATTTTTGGATATGTGAAAGCTGCAGTTCTGAGGTATCCAAGTTGCATAAACGATCACATTACCTAATAAGAATAATTACTTTTTTGCCAGCATTACAAAAAAGAAGCATTCCCCCTCCTACTAATGTATATTTTAAAAGTGACTCTCATTGTTGGGAGGTCAATAGACAAATGAAAGTCCTTAGCCTCCATGCTTGCTTTGATTCAGCAAGGGAGGTGGCCATCTGGAAGGACTCATGTGTCTGCCTTCCAGAGAATTTTGTGGCCTTCCAATAGTTGAGGTCTGTAACTTCCAGGAGCCCTAGCTAGCATAGTCAATAGTGAGGGACATTGGAAATTACAGTTCAATAACATTTGGAGGGTTACACAGTTCCCTTCCTTGGCATCAGAAGTTCCTCCTTATGTAAGCATCACCAGTAGAAAGAGGGTACCCCACAAAAATATGCACATCTGGCACTCTTGGGCCCTTTCACAGTACACAATTATAACACCACTAGCTGTACCCGACGTAACATACACCGGTGGTGTGTTAAGGCTGAGTCGCTCTGTTGCCCTGCTGCCTCTGCCGCCACCGCTGCCACCAGTTGACTGCCTGGGTCCCGTTGCAGCAGCAGCAAAGGCAGGGGGTGATGACGTGATGCCCTGGGTGCCCGGGCAATATCAAAACCCATATCAAAAGTTGGTCTAGTTCTATAACAGAGTAAATAATCTCTACTATTCCAAAAATCCAATTAATTAGTTGGGAGGTCCATCTTCACTGACTCGATTCTTACAAAATAAACCACACACACACATACACGTGTGTGTGTGTATGTGTGTGTGTGTGGCTTTGGTATGCTTCCTTTTCCTGTGTGCTGACTGGCGGTATAGGAAACATACCCAAGCAATCCCCTCACTCCCTCAGCCAATCACCACCCACATGCAAATCCCCTGTTCACCTCACAATCCACTCCTGCCATCAATCTGCATCTACACCCCCAACCTCACAAGGGCCCCTTCCTCTCATGGTCCTCTCACTCCTTCAGCCACTCACCACCCCCATGTAAAAAGATGCAATACTTTTTTCTTAAAATAACACCATGTAGTTGAACCGTGTGAAAGGAACATTGCCACTCCAAGCTTCACACTGCAAGCATTGCTTAAAACCCCATCAGGGCACATACTAATACTAATACTAATACTAATATGCCAGTGGCTAATTATTTTCTTTAACAGGGACCCACTTTAAATATCTTTTGTTGCGATGGCCCCCCAAGACTTAACTCAAGATTTAAAACTCTTAACACCAACATCTCTCTCTGGCTTTTCTTCGCAAACAAAGATTCAGGAAGGACTCATCCCGCGCTTTCTGCAAGCGCGCTGATGACTAAAAAGGCCAATCCGAGATAAACAAGTCCGGTTGCAAAAAGCACAGCAGAAGGTCTCCTTGGGTGATGTTTTTCGGTTGTGATTCTTTCTGCATTGTCGTTTCTCTTCAAGACTTGTTCGTCGTGAGTTCTCAAATAAGGCTGCAGCATTTCTGCAAGCACGCTGATGACTAAAATGGCCAGTCTGAGATAACCAAGTCCAGTTGCAGAAAGCACAGCAGAAGGTCTCCTTGGTGATATTTCCAGATTGTGATTCTTTCTGCGTTGTCGTTTCTCTTCGAGACTTGTTCGGCATGAGTTCTCAAAATAAGGCTTTAGCATTGTGGATAGTGCGTCTCCATGGCTCCCGATGTGAGGCCAGGGTGGACCATTGTTGGTGATCAATTTGGCTGAGCCTGACAACAACAACACAATTATGCCAGTGGCTCTTCACATTTTCTTTACCAGGGACCCACTTTAAATATCTTTTCTTGTCATGGGCCCCCAAGATTTAACTCAAGATTTAAAACCCTAACAACAATAATAACAATAATACCTGATAGCAACAATAATAATACAACTACAACAATGCTTCTTACCTTTTTCTTTGCCAGTAGCCCCTTTAAATATTTTTTGTTGCCATGGTCCCCCAAGAATTTAGATTTAAAATAATAATAATAATAATAATAATAATAATACAGTTATACCATCCATGAAATCTTCTCTCAGAGGCACTGGAGTGGGAGGGAAGACTTTTCTCCTGCTTCTTTCTGCAAGTTTGTGGCTGGAGTGAATTGAATGGCAATGTGCAGGCCAAGCCAGCCTGCCAGCCTTTGCCTTGGCTCCTGTCACATGGCCACTCTACTGCAGGCAGGAGGTGGTCTAAGCATCCTTCAAGCCTTTGTGGAACCTCTTTGAGGACATTGAGGACCACTGGTTTAGATACTTGGTGAAAGTAGCATGAAAAAGCTCTGCCTCGTTTAGAGAAGAGGGGGTCCAGGGACCCTTGTCTATCATTTGTTAAAATAGAAAGGAATAGAAAAGGGAGCAAAGCAGTCTCTTCAGCAAGGGGCAGAATGGTCACCTCTAACTTTTTCGTGAGTCTTTGGGCTCAATTTTGCCCCACCCACAGATTATGGAGCCTCAGCCTTCTGGTCCGACACCAGCTGCCCTGCGAGGGCAGCATGCTGGATTCCCGGGGGGGGGGGCTGGCAGCCAATGAGAGCCCAATTTTATTTCCCCTTCCTCACTGGCTTTGGTTCCTCCCACCAGCCAGAGGTTGTTGTTTTGTTGTTGTTGTTGTTTTTTTAGCAAGTAGCAGCCTATCTGGTGCAGCATTTGCAAAGTTTGCCTTTCTCCCCACGGGAAGCAGAGCCAGGGTGGACAGAGGACCCCAAAGAGTCCCCTATGGAGGAAAAAGAGGGCCTGGAACCCTAGGGCAGCATCCCATCTCCTTCCCACCCCTTTCTATGATTTTTGTTTGTTTTTTTGAAGCCTGTAAGTTTCTTAGGGCAAAAGGCGTCCTCTCAGTATAGGCTCTCAGAGAGGCACCTGGCACAGCCTGGGGACAAACTAACCCAGGAGTAGCCAAACCAGCAAAACTGAACAGCAGAAAGGGCACAAAATCAAAGGCTTCATCTAGCAGCTGTTCCACAGCTGTGACCCACTTTCACACACAAAAAGACTTACATATAGCAAGGTTCAGCTAAAAACATCTGGAGATCTTTATCTTCAGTTTCAGTATAAACAAATACAGTATATACACAGCAAATTTCATTAACAGACTCAACAGCAATTTCTCCAACATCCATCAATACTCCTCTTTCTCCATGACACCAACCCACACACAATGCATTGTGTGCTTTGGCTGTATAGGAGTGTTTGCTAGTCACCCCTCTGCCTAGCCGCAGATGTGAACAAACCCACTTTAGCTGTGCTAGTCTGGTGCTCCAAAGTTTTTCCTTTTGAACTTAAAGCAATATTACCCTGACAGAAGGAGGGGGGAAAGGGCTCAGGTTTTTGGGTGCAGAAGGGGTGAAGAGCAGAGGAAGGGGGAAAAACCTACCTTGCAAGGTAGGACAGGAGGAAAAAGAAGAAAAAAGAGGGTGGGGGATGCATAGAAAGCAACATTATTTCCCCCCATGCATGCGTATTAAGACAGAAAGGGGAGCTGGCTGAGTATTTAGTTACTGCAGCTCAATGGGCAAAGATGTGGCTGTAGGCTAAGAAAGTGGTGTTAAAAAACACCCTCAAGCTGCTGATTGGCCGGCCAATGGAACACTAGGATTGGTAGGGTATATTTCCTGAGCAGCCAATCAGGACACTGGGAACAGCAACATACCCAAAAGAATTATATAGATAGATGATTCTGCTTAAACTACATCCAATGAATCCTGGAATTAGACTACTGCAATGCACTCTACATGGGCTGTCCTTGAAGACAACGCTGAACCTTCAACTGGTGCAAAATGCAGCAGCTAGACTGGTGACTGGGCCATAATACAAAAACCATATAACACTAGTTATAAAGGAATTACATTGTCTGCAAGGATGCCTCCAGTCTGAATTCAAGATGCTGGTTTTGCCATTTTAAGATCTAAATGGTTTGAGACCTTGAGTACCTCTTTCCATACAGCTTTTTATTTAAAGTCTGCTGGAGAGGCCCTCCTCTGAACGACATGCTGTACAAGGACATGGGAAGGGACTTCTCTGCTGTGGTACTCCAATTATGGAACCCCCTCCTCCTTTTGAGGGCTGATGGTTGCCAACACCGCTATTGTTTAGGCACCAAGTAAAAACATGGTTATTCATAAAAGCTTTTGTGGCCTAATTGGTTTTACAAAAACACTCCCACACACATGGTTTTTCTTGAGTTCAAACTCTTTTAATCTGTCTTTTAATTTGGTAATCATTTAATGTGCTTTTCAGCCTTCAAAAATTATTTCAATTATTTGCACTTTTGAATTGGTTAAATTGGTGTTATGGTGCACTGCCCTGAGAGACTTTAGTAAGTAAGTAAATAAATAAAGTGTAGTTTGGTGAGGCACTAGGGTTCTTTGAAAATTCAAAGTACTCTCCCATAGACTGCAAATTCCAGGATTCCACAGGATGGAACTATGGGGCTTACTGCACTCCAAATTGAAGTGGCAGCACAGTAGGAGGTTTCATCTTCCATGCTGCCTTATTGCATAACGTTATCATTTTTTCATCCGATCCTGTTGGAGACCAAGGAAAAACCTATTAGCGAAAAGAGACAGTTTTACCTTGGTTTCTCACAGGACCAGAATGGCAGAACATTGGAAGAATGATGACATCATGCAATAAGGCAGCATGGAAGATGAACCTTCCTGCTGTATTTCGGCTTTACTTCAGAGTGTGATAAGCCCCTAATGGCAGTTAAAGTAGAATCATAGTGTTATATTGGTGTAGAGTGAAAGGGCCCTGTGGTGGTTCCCTATTATCCATGGTTTCAGGTATCCATAGGGGGTGTCTTGGTATGTATAGCCCGTGGATAATGGGGCCAACCTGTACTCTTGAAAAGCACACAGGATAATTGGGGGCAGGTGGAATGTGGAACATGACCAGCAGAGTGAAGGGTGGCAGGGGTGGAGAGACCATCTCTCTCTCTCTCTCTCTCTTTCTCTTGGTCAACCAAACAGTTCCCTTTTCTAAAACCAATATTTCTTTATGTCTTTATATTTCTTTATAATGTTCTATATTAAAAGCCTTTAAAATTATATGGTTCGGGAAACCAATGCTCCAGGTTCAGTAGTATTTACCCGCTTGGCTGTGGACTTATTATAGGTTCCTGTTTTAAGAGATGATCAAGTACTGGCACTACAGACTTGGAAGCCACATTGCTATATTGCAAATGATCATAACTAGATAATCAGACTGCATTTACTGAAAGTTCTGTTACAGTGCATGAATCATGGTATGCCTTTGTGTAAAGAGAGCTTTGATCATGGTTTTCCAGTGTCTTTTCTGCTTACCATCTCATTTCATCTGTCAGTTTGTGCACTCACAATGGCATAATGTTTTAAGAGTTTTTCTAGTGTTCTGTTGCTGCCTCCCCCCATTTTCCTTATAATAGGTTGTTTTTATTTTATCCCAGCCTCTTTATTTATATTATTATTGTTATTGTTATTATATTTATTTACATCCTATCTTACTTTCTGTCAATGAAAAGCTGCGCTCCACCAGTATTCCAGTGCATATCAGCAATAGGACATCATGTGATATGCCCCAGCCAAAGATGTGATTATCCAGCTCCAATTGCGGTTTATTGCTTTTTGTGATCAAATCCATAGACAATGGTCTTCCGCTCTGGACACGTGCTGAAAAGCAACCTGATAAAACCTCTGTCTGGGCTTCATTTTATTTTCTCTTATGCCCGCCCACCTAATTAGTTGACCAATCAAAATGAATTGCAACTGGGGTGTACACTAGCTCTTACCAATTGAAACTGAGAGTTGCGGCAAGGTAGGTGTCCCTTCTATTCTTATTCTACCTGTTCTGGCTGATGTACATAGCATAATTTGTCTTCTTCCCAAAGTCTACTATTGTCCCCCTGTTCTTGAGTACCTTTGCTTCTTGAGTACCAGCAGACAGGCATTTTGCTTATCTGTTTGCATTCCAAAGCATCTGGCATTATTCCCTGACTGACATGAAGGCTGCAGTCAGTTTTCTGCTGAAACACATAAAAAGCTAACTGCCTGTATTAGCTAACAGTAGGTTAAATACTTCAAAGTTATATGAACAAGCTGAGTAATTGGCAACAGAACCTTATCTGTGCTGTAACACAAGTCTCGAAACTGATTTACTGTGTTTCAATACAGTAGGACTTGAAGACAATATGTGGATTTTAAGTTGGGATGAGCAAGGCAGAGAGTATTTCAAAAAGCACTTTTTGGTATCCACAGTTTCACTTACTCACGTCTGAAAAAAATATGTTCTCTATAGGCATTTCTAGGTCCTCGAGTTCTATGAAAATATTATTGAAAATAATAGGATCCCCTATTATCCCTGGTTAGAGGTACCCATGGGGTGGTGTCTTGGAATGTCGCCTGCGTGGATATGGGGGTTGACCTGTATCTGTATCTGTATCTGAAGCTATAGCTATAACTGTATTGTGTTGTAAAGACCCAGCTCCAACTCCCTTTCTGAAGGGTTAGCCCAAGATATTTTTCTGCCTAAGGTGGACCAGTAAATAACACACAGCTCCCACCCATAGCTTCAGCACTCCTTCCTTTTCCTGCCCACCCTTTCCATAAGGCACACTGAATTGCAGATCCAGGATCACCTCTCCGAAATGGCCGTTTGAGCCAAGAATCTTGAATCACGGAATCACCTTGAATCGTGACCAGCCCTGTGAAGCATCCAGTCAGTTGGCGAAGGGGTGTGCACAAGCATGGTTATTTTATAGACAAGGACTTAATTTTTTCATAGACTTGATATTGAATCAAATTGGTTGGAAAACTTTTTGAAGCAGATAGCCTTATTTAAAGGAACACCTTTGTATCTCATGCCTTTGTTTCTTAACTATAAACAAAACCAGGCAAAATGATCTTGAACTAGCCCTTAGAAAACAAATACTGATGTGATCTTTGCGCGTGCACTAAAGTTGGAACACATTTTTAATGTGATATTTTTATTCTTACAAGCTTCAGAGTCCTTTTTTTTGTTTCCATGGATAACTGGCTAGATCTTTGAAGATTTTTTAAAACTTGTAACATAAATAATACAAAACTTGGAGGGGAAGCTTAATAAAAAGATGGTTAGAACAATCACTAATGCTGAGTTCTAGAGGTCTCCCCCCCCCCCGGTTTCTCTTTCTTTCTTGCCTTCTTTCTTGGGTCAAGCAGCATTCATTACTCATCTATTTTCATTTTTGCAGAAGTTCTCTAGTATAGTAGGAGAAGTTAAGAGGTGGATAACAGGAGTAAGAACAGACAATTTCTGGAAGCTAGTGCTTAATAAGATCTTTCAGTTCATTGCTGGAATCAGGCTGTTACATGTACCAAACAACAAGGTTAGAGTGAATACTCCCTCGCTGGATTCAAACATAAGGAATGGATTCTCAGGGTAAGTTAGGAATTGGTTGTATATTTTTGAAATTAAAGCAACAGAACTGCTTAAACATAAACTTCCTTGAAATCCCTGCAGGCTGCATTTGGCTGAGTTCTTCTTTTCCCCTGTAAACAGAACAAAATGTTTCAAGACGGTAGTTGATTGATTGCATTGTTTTGTGATGATCACCTGTTAAAATTCTACACATTTTTGAAACTGAAGAGTTGCCTCTGTAGTAGTAAAATTAGTGTTCTGTTTTTACCTCAGAATTGATTTGAATAACTTAGTAGTAATTTGGCTACTATTGTCTTTCAGGAAGTTTGAGCATCTTTATTTTTATTGTTCTGCCACAAGAGGTATAAATTCCCTAAAATAAAATAAAAAGCTGCTATACAAATTCTTGGGCTCAGTGTCCTCTTGTAAAATTGAAATAATGGGGCAACATCCACTATCACATGAACAGATTTCTGCTTTTGCAATGATGTTTTTTTTTTTCCTCTTCTTCCCCTGCATTGTCTCTTTATCTGCCCAACTTTCTGTAACAGAATTTGGAGCACGTATGCAGGAGGGAAGGGGAATTCCAGCCAGAAATGTCCGTCTCATTTATGAATGGACACTACTAGATACAGTCCACTGCCATCCTCTTGTTGAGGCAGCATAAAACAAAGTTATTAGTGTTTCTCTTTCAGAGCTTTCAGACAGTATTGGAACAGAAAACAAAACAAAACTTATAAATACTGGTTAGATCCATTAATATTGCTAAGGGACTGTTTGGAAGTGTTGTTAAAAATACGCCGAAAGAACTAATATCCACCAGGTTCTACAAAATCAACATCATTATAATGTTTTAATTGTTGGAAGCCGCCCCGATTGTTTTTAGCAGAGGGGTGGGGTATAAATAATAATAATAATAATTATTATTACTATTACTATTATTACTATTATTACTATGTCTCAAATATGAACCAACCAAATCAGTACCTCTCTGTTGCTAACTGTTGTTGTAATGAAATGATAGCAGGGGGTTGGACTGGATGGCCCTTGTGGTCTCTTCCAACTATATGATTCTATGAAAGCCATGGCTCTTAATTTTTAATATACTGCCACTCACTATTATGATTGACATTGCCCTTCCTGAGGAAGCCACAAGTAAGAAATGAGTACTGCAGCAAGGCAACTTGATTCTCTTGTATGGGTATCTTTAGGTTATAAGCATTCACCGCCTAGATGTGTTTAGTGAGGCCATTGTGCCTGGTGGCCAAGTCCTTAACGGTGGCTTCAATTGGCGCTTTTTGGATAATTTTCTTCTCTTTTGCCTTTATTTTTATCCCCCCCCCCCATTGTTTTCTTCTGAAAGTTCAAAACATCTAATAATTCTCATTTAAATGAAGGAAGCAATATAATTTAATCTTTGATGTTTGCTCCACATTGAGAAGGGGGCATTCCTGTTTCATTCCTGGTTGTGTGGCACTTTTTTAGAGGCCCAGAGAAAGAAATCTAAGTTCTGGGAATTTAATCATAGGTGGAAATGAGCAGTATGCTACACCTTTCACCCACCAGGTGTCAGAATTTGTTATTAAGACATGAAAAGAGACTGCCCAAAATACAAAAACCTTGCATTTCTTCCATGTTGCTTGTCCCCTGCTTTCTGAATGTTTCCCAAGATTTGTAGATTGCCAAATTGGTAACAGGGGTCTTATATTCACTGACTCAGAATTCCTGATCTAGAAGTAATACGTTCTTTTATTGAGGACATGAGTAGAAAATATCAATATGTTAGGATATATTGCTTCAACCAGATTGTGGAGGCTTGTTCTTTCTTAATTTTTTTTAAAAATCCTAAAATATGTATGCTTGTCTAGTTAAGTAAATTTTTTAAATGTATGGTTTCTAAAATGCATGGGATGTAGAGGTGCCAAACATGGAAGTACAGTTGTCCCTCCGTATCCACGGATTTGGTATCCACAGATTTAAGTATTCACAGCTTGAAAATTGTCTTTAAAAAATAATAATCCAAACAGCAAACCTTGATTTTGCCATCTTATATAAATGGCACCATTTTGGTATGCCATTGCATATAATGGGTCTTGAGTATTCATGGATTTTGGTATCCATGGGGGGTCCTGGAACCAAACCCCAGCGAATATGAAGGGACGACTGTAGAATAATTTCCCACTTTAATGTTGTTAGGAATGAGGGTGCATCATGAGTTGCATTAGGCTTTAGTGTGTTATAATGTCATGCTAACCTCTTGTGATAAAAAACTTTTACACTTAATATATTTAATTTTATATGCCACATGAAAAATTAATAGCCTTATCAGGAATGGTGGGTCAATTATATCACAAAACAAAACAAAACAAACACCCCAGCCCAGTTGCCTCCAAAGAGGAATGTTAGCAAACCTATGAACATGGCATATCTGTGACCTAGTCTGATAGTATGGCCTGAAAACAAGTGAAAGACTTCAGGGGACAGAACAGGAAAGATTTCTGTTGTATTTGGCCTGCGTTGCTTCACTGATTTGGGATGTAAATATTCACGTTCTTCATTCTTGCAGGCAAGAACCAATTGTGCCTATACTCTTCTTCTTGAACACACCCCTATGTTTCAGTTGTTGATTCTCTATGTGCAAAAAATGTAGCTGTAAGCATCCCACACAAATTACCAGCATAACACAACTAAAAGAGGTGCATTGAAAAAGTACTGTATGTTAGTTATTCCTTTGATAGCTGAAAGCTTATCTTGCAATCAAGATCAAACTAAACCAAAAGAGTACATAAGATAGGCACAAGAAACATAATCTTGTTTTCCTTTATGTGAAAAGCAGATCTACATTAAAATACTGTACAAACAAACCTGTGTACAAAATATTTTACTTCTTAAAATCTTAAAACTGTTAATATTTACAATACACAGGTCAACCCCATATCCACAGGTGATATGATCCAAGACCCTGCTATGGATACCTGAAACCATGGATATTAGGGAACCCTCTTATTTTTAATGAGACCGACTCCAGAAATTGACCACAGAATCGCATGGGAGGACCTAGAAATGTCTACAGAGAACCTATTTTTTTCAGATGTGGAAAAGTGAAATGGTAGATACAGGGGTCAATCTGTATGCTCTTTCATCAGGTATCAAGGAGATAAGAAACCCTCACTAGTTTTTTTTTTTCCATGGTAACAGTCTTTAGTAGCAAACACCTTCATTTGAAGCACATTTATAATTATTTATTGATCTGTCTATTTGATTTATGTTTCACCTGTCTCTCAGTGGGTAAGGCTAAAACAGAACAGGGCTAAAACAATTTATAGTATAAACATTTAAAAACAATTAACTAAGCAATCTTGTTAAAAACAGTAGTTTAAAAGTATTTTAAAACATAATCAAGAAGATCAAAAGTACCAGCTCCTTTTAGCTTACTGCCAGTAACTAAAACTTAGGAAAGGCTTGCCAGATGGCTTTACAAAATTGTAAAGAAGTTGGGAAGCCATCAAATCATGGTTTTAAGAGGTAGGGGATGTGGCTATATGGAATCATTATTATCTCATACCAGCCTCATTCTGAAATATATATTTTCCTGTTTCTGCTCATAATTTAAATAATTAATTAAATAAATAAATAGGCACAACATGGTACAGACTAAGCCCACAATGCTCCACTTTCTGGAAACTGGAGGTTGCACTCTAAGGTTTTAAAAATGGCATTGTTTTTCCTCAGAGCCTAAGGTACAGGTTTTTCATTTTCATGAAATTATGTTTCTCAGAGTTGACTTTGGCCATAGGGCTTGTTTGAACAGGACATCAAACAGGGAGTCAGGAATCTTGAAGATCAATTCCTAAAGATCTTAATGCTAATTTGAAGCCTTGAGATGTCATGATGACATGTTAATCCACTTGATAAATATTCTCTCTCTCTCTCTCTCTCTCTGCATATGTATTCAAGTCCCCCCCCCTTTTTTTGCTTTGCAAGTCATACTAAGGGGCTTACTGCACTCCAAAGAAAAGTGCAAAAAAATGCAGCAAGAACATTCCGTCTCCCATGCTGCTTTATCATGTAATGTTGCCAGACTGAGGTAAAACCACATCTTTTTGCTAACTGGAAAAAACCATCAGCAAAAAGACGCATTTTTACCCCAGTCCCCCACAGGGCCGGAACGAAAGAACACTGGAAGAATGACAACATTATGTGGTAAGGCAGCAGGGAAGATGGAATGTTCCTGCTGCACTGTCGCTTTTCTTTGGAGTGCAGTAAGCCCTGAAATTATAAATGCTACAAGTCTGGCACTGCTGAAGCAGTAGAGTCTTGCAATAATGTAACTATCAGAGAAAGACACTCTGATAATTACCAGAAGAGAAAATGCTGTCTGGGGGCAGATGGTACCATACCCATGTTTTTTTCTGTGTTTGAATGAGGACTTTATCAGACTCACTAAAAAAAAAACCTGTGGAGGTCGGGAGGAAGACGCCACTGTCCCACTTCTGGTGTTCAATACCGGATGCCCCGTTCTCCTCCCATGCTTCCTTCATGCTGGAGGGATGAAAAAGGCGCCACTTTTCATTGACAGAAGTTTTCATCAATAAAAATCAGCACCTTTTCTGTCACTCCAGCACGGAGGAAGATAGAATGAAGGACGAGAGGAGGATGGCATCATGCAGTATCACCAGCCTGTAGCGGTACAGTAGCATTGTCCTGTTTTTTTGTTTTGTTTTTGTTATTTTGTTTTTTGCATCTGATAAAGTCCAGAGACTCTGGGCCCATTCACACTATGCAGTTATAGCACTATTTTTCTACTTTAATTGCCATGCTTCCATCCTGTTGGTGAGGCACTAGAGTTTTCTGGCTGAGAATTCAAAATGCCCCTCCCTAAACTGGAGCCAGTGTGGTGTAGTGGTTTGAGTTTTGGGCTCTGACTCTGGAGACTGGAGTTTGAATCCCTGCTCAGCCATGAAAACCCACTGAAGCGTGGGTAAATCGCACATTCTCATGCCATATAAAATTCTGTGATAGGTTCAACCTTAGGGTCACCGTAAGTCAGAAACAACTTGAAAGCACACAACAACCACAGAACTGCAACTCCTATAATTCTGTAGGACAGAACCATGGCAGTTAAAGTAGAATCGTAGCACTATAATTGCATAGTGTGAATGGGCTCACTGCTGTAACAGTTGCTAGAATAGCAGATAGGGCAGAATTGGGAAACCTTTGCCTTCTAGATGTTTTGGCCTGCAACTCCCATCAGCCTCACTTAGCATGGCCAGTATTAAAGGTTGTGGGAGTTGTATTCTAAAATATTTGAAGAGCAGAAGGTTCCCCATTCTTCTTGTATAGGAATTATACCTGTGTCTTGATGGATTTTTGGTGCACTGCAGTAAGTTCAGTCAAGCCACTTCTTCTCTTAAGCTGTTCTCCAACTGTAAAATCTGGTTTACTGTAAATCTGTACAAAAAAGTTATGTAAAACCTTTTTATAGCAGCCGGTCATATTCCTTCTACTTAGTCCTTCTATCTAGGTAGTTCTCGATGGAGGTTTTGTCTTCTTCCTTTACTTTCCCTTGTACATTTCTAAATATGCTTTTGTTTCCAAACTCCATGGTTTCCATGCACTGGATTGTCTTTCCCTGGGACTAAATAAACATCAAAGCACCATAAGGTCTGTGACAGTGATCCAGCCCACTATTTCTCTGAGAGGCCCCACTCCTAATGAGGATGGTATTGTGAGCAAGTACTTTTTATATGTTGGCCGCGGTTATTTTGGACAGGAAATGAGTTAAAAGTGGGGGTAGTTTGAGCCTTATAAAACAGAGATATCTTCAGCTGGGTGAGAGATCTATGTAGAGAAAGAATTGTTGGCTTCTTGTTGTGACTAGTTTAATGAAAGCAACTATTAGGGTTCTCAGATCTCAGGGCCTGGGCTCTCTTCTTCAGTCTTCAGAGTGAGGGGGGGGGCGGAATCTCAGTATGAGAACATTTCCTTGAAAAATTTGTGTTTGTGTGCATTTTCTTCATTTGTTAGACTGGTTTTTTAAAAAAATTAAATGACATATTCTGTGTAATTATGGTTCACAATTTGTACTCTGCTTAATGACATAATCAGGGCCCTGTTTCATCACAAGGGCTCATTTCTAGGTTTCAGTCTTTGGCCCTGAAATGTCAGGGTCTTGGATAGTCTGATCTGGTAACCCTGGTAACTATGTTATTACAGTGGGCCCTCTGGACCCATGGGGTTTCAGTTCCGAGACCGCCGGCGGATGGCAAAAATGTGGATGGTTGCTCCCCCACATTATTAAATGGTGGCAACATGCGCGCAGACATGTCAGCATGTCTGTGTGCACATCACTGCCATTTTATGTAGATATGGGAGGTGACAATCAGAGGGTGGTTAAAACCATGGATTGGGAGCCCGCGGATGAGGAGGGACCACTGTACAGTGGCTTTAAACATTTCTAAACTTAAGTTAGACAGAGAAGAGTCAGATACAAAAGTAATTTTTTTTTTTGGTACGCTCAGATCCCAGTTACTGTTTGAATGGTTACTCAGAGTCCTCCCGCCCCCTCCAACAGTAGACATAGTGAAAAGAGAAAGGAGTCAGGTCTGGTTTGCAGTGGTTTCTGTTGGCAAAACCCTTAAAAGAGAACACTTCAAGTGGTAAATCTATTCTCACTGCTGGGATCCTTATTATATTGGTGAAAACACAAACAGTGGTGATCCATGCCAAGTGCTGCAATGGAAAAAGGTTCTTTTTAATTGTAAGAGGACTTGTTTATAGGAACAATGACATTATCCAGATAAATGACAATGGATGCAGTCAGGCACAAATGGTACCCATTTACTGAAGATGTTACTTATGGAAAGTGTGTATGAGAGAGGGGAGGATTAGGGTAAAGGATTGAAAAACAGCCTCAGATATTGACAGACATTTTGAAGAGCAATTAGTCAGGGCTGCTAATAGAATTTTGAATAATACTATTGCTAGTAGTACCATTGACTCTTGTGTAGATCTTTTCGAGGCCATTCCCCCGCCACACTTTTTGGCCCATGGAGAATACCTTGGCACATGAACTGTGGCTTTTGGGCTCCCTTCTGATGCTTCAGTATCCATTTATTTGAAAGCTTGTTCTGGCTTGATTCAATGATTTTTTTAAAAAAATATTCCAGTGTTTCTAGATATATTATGATTTCCTTTTGATATAAATATTTACATTTTTGTACACAATAATAATGTCTTCAAGACTGTCACAGTTCATTCTTACTCAAATTCTTCCAAGATATACAGTATATACAGTAGTCATAATTTATCCAACATAACAGTAATCCAAAAGTTCTTCAAAAATTTGTGACACTCTCTTAAATCCAAACTTGAGGCCTTATTTTTTCCAGAAAGTAATGGACAAAGTGTCATTTAACATGAAAACAATCTCTGGACATTACTCTTGGTCATTCAAAGCCTGAACAAGCTACTTTTTGAACAACAATCCCCCAGCCAGCATGGCCAGCATGGTGTTTGCCAACTGAGAGTGATCTGAAGTCCAAAAAACTGACTTTCCCAATTTCTATTCTTAGAAATGAGGATCCCCCCACACCCCATGTCTCATGTTTGGCTCATTTGGAAGAACTAGGATTCTTCCAGAGCTGAGATGAACAATTCTTAGCTACTATATTTTACTGAAGAAAAAAAGCTAATCTTTCTGCACACAATTAACTATTTCATGGGCAATCCAGTAACTGATACCTATTCTTATGTTGTTAATTGCTGTCAAGTTGACTTTCAACTTGTAAGTGACCCATGAATGAGAGACCTCCAAGTCACCCTATCATGAACAACCCTTCTCAGGTCTTGTAGGCTCGGGGCTGTCACTTCCTTGACTGAGTCTATCCATCCATCTCTTTTCCTACTGCAGTCTACCTTACCAGGCATTATTGTCTTTTCAGGTTAGTCATGTCTTCTCATGATATGGCCAAAATATATCAGTCTCAGTTTAGCCACCTTGGCTTCTAGGGAGAGTTCAGGTTTGATTTGCTCTAGGACCAATTAATTTTTTTTGTCTTATATGTATTCTTATAAATATAAGTAAATACTTAAGTCAGAGTCATTCATGGCATAGTAGTTCTGATTCTACACATAATTGTGAAAGCTGGACATTTAAGAAGGTATCACTGAAAGAGAATCAACTCATTTGAAATGTGGTGTTGGAGGAGAGCTCTACGGAGACCATGGGTCACAAAAAAGAGAATCAATTAGTCCAAGAACAAATCAAGCCTGAACTCTCACTAGAAGCCAAAATGACTAAACTTAGGATATCATAATTTGGACAGCTCATGAAAAAAACACTTACTGGAAAGATGATAATGTTCAGTGAAGTGGAAGGCAGTAGGAAAGGAAGACCACATTACAGATGGATTAATTTTATCAAATAAACAACACCGTTGAGTTTGCAAGCTCTGAGCAAGGCTGTTGATAACTGAGGTTCATGAAGGTCTCTCATTCACTAGTCAATAGCAGATGGCAACAGCAATACATATTACCTTTATCTAGTAGACTCTGGTCTTTAAGTAGCATTTATGTAAGTTTACTGGTCTACACTAGTTCAGGCTAGCAAAAATTTAGGCCAGAGTTAAAAAATCCCTAATACTCCATGTTTCCTATATTAGACACCTTGGCCTAGTTACATATCTGTAATCTGCGGTGTATGATCCTATTTTGATACGACTTCATGGAAGGCCCCTTTGTCACTTGTGTAAAACATGGGTCAGTCCAGGGACTCCCTGAAACAATATCTCAGGCTCGGCCAAATTGATCATCAACAACGGCCCACCCTGGCCTCACATTGGGAGGCATGGAGACTCACTATCCACAATGCTGCAGCCTTATTTGAGAACTCACGCCGAATAAGTCTTGAAGAGAAATGACAATGCAGGAAGAATCACAACCCAGAAACATCACCCAAGGAGACCTTCTGCTGTGCTTTCTGCAACCGGACTTGTCTATCTCGGATTGGCCTTTTTAGTCATCAGCGCGCTTGCAGAAAGCGCAGGATGAGTCCTTCCTGAATCTTCGTTTGTGAAGAAAATCCAGAGAGAAAACATGGGTAGGCATATCCCAGAGTCCAGAGAGCCACATCAGCAAATTTTTGGCTTCACCAGAGCTCTGCACTATTGTGGCTTCCACTTTGGCAACCAGAAGTGTTAGTATCTCTCTGCTTATTACCTTTGGGGCTGTTCATGGTGGGGGTTCTTGTTCTTTTGTGGTTTTTGTGCAATTGAGGGGTAGGCCAAATCAGGCTTTTAAATGGCCACAAAACCAGAAACGTCAATAACTGCAGTAACAGAGTAAGGCCAGAGAAAACAGAATACAACTATTTACTTTGCTGCCTATCCAAAGGGAGGGGCAAATTTTTGCTTGGCTCTTTTGAAGTAATGAATAAAAACAATTGGAAAAGAGTGTCTAGCTTAGTGTTCCAAGAGATAATTAGGTTAGATAAACTAAACTTAAAGTAGTTCATAGTGAATATCTTCCAAGAAAATCTTACACTTCAGCAAGCTTGATTTAAATAGAAATTAATAGCTATTTGTTTATTTTGCAATTGGTATAATAGCCGGTGAGTCCAGATGGTTGAGTTTCAGTTAATACTTGCCCAAGCATAACACCCTAAAGACTAACAGAACCACCCATACACTCATGAAATATTTAATCAATACTGTAAATTAGACCATATTTTTTTTAATGTGTGGCTTAATTTTGAATAAGCCAAAGGTAGCAATAAATGTTGATGTCCATGAAGTATAAAAATATTGCTTAAGGAGTTTTCTGTTAAATATGCCTACCTTAGAACTAGGATATAATGGTTTGAATGTTGGATTAGGACTCTGGGAGAACAGGGTCTGGATCCCCACTCGACCATAGAAACCTACTGGGTAACCTTGGGTAAGTCATATACTCTCAGCCTCAGAGGAAGGGAATGCAACCTGTCCCCTCCCCCAAACAAATCTTACCAAGAAAACCCTGTGATAGGTTCACCTTAGGGTCACCATAAGTTAGAAATGGCTTGAAAACACACAACAACAAAATGCCTAGCTTACAATTTTTGAACTTTTTTTTATGCCTGATGGAAGTGGTAATTTCATTTTTAAAAAATCCATACCAGTTTATCTAAGGCTGTCATGACTCTGTGGAATGCTAAACATAAAGCCAAATTAAAACTGATAAAATTACAATAAATAAAAATTAAAAACCAATAAAAGTCAGTATGAAAAGTGAATATTATTTCCTCTCTCTCTCCCACTCCTCGGAAAGATCTGCAGAAAAAGGGGTGGGTGCATGTGACACTCTTTGAAGTATGACAGTCTTGTGGATTCATGAGTTATTGTTGAAAGCAGGACTTTACATGCAGACCTAAACTGCTAGGAGGTCTATTATGGATTACTTTTAGCACTTTGGTTCTGCAGAACTAGGAATTCAGTGGGGCACAATGGTGCATGAGCTTGAGTGTGCATCACTTTGGATCATCTGAATTCTTTAGAACCAAAGGGAGTCATAAAATTACTAGGATACTTGGTTCAGACTCTGATTTAGTTGATTCATAAAGTCATCCAAATCAGCTTGGGTTAATTCAGTGGTTATCTGATTTGATCTGGGTCCCCAACCCAAGCTGAGAAAATGAAATCCACCCAAGACTTGATTCTGGATGAGCATGCCAACCATTGTGGTTCAGATTTTGTTCGTGTGTGTGTGTGTGTGTGTGTGTAAAATATTTGAAGTTAGCATGATTAAGATTGCAATTCTGAATTACTTATTCAGGATCTGGAATAAATAGCTTGATGATCACATTCTAATGCAAAATTCACATTCATTAAGACTATTTCTGATGAAACTTTCCATTAAAGATTCAACCAAAATGTTAATGCAGACACACTATTCTTCTTCCTGTTCTATATATGAATGGCAAAAATCACAGGTGTGTATTTTTTTTTTTCATTATAATGAGTCTAAGGAAAAGGGAAAATCTGCTACAGAAATCAGACTGCCGGACTTAACCGGTGGTATTTTGAGGTCACTGTGAGCAACCCCCCCCCATTCCCTTATGGACGGAACATGGCCATTACCATGTGTTCATCTTCATCCTGGCAGGTTTCATGACTGGCCGGGTGATGGCAGAGCAGCAGCCAATCAGAGCACAGCATACTTTGCTCTGATTGGCTGGTGCATTCCCTTGGCAGCCAATCAGAAGTGAGTGTCTAGCTTGAATCTGATTGCCTGAGGGAAAAGGGGGAAGCCACCTTTCCAGTAAGCTTCCCTCTGGTCCGGTGATCAGGTATTATTCCCAATTGCCTCGCTGAGCTAGCCAGTTTGTGTCTGGCTTTTATTGGGAAGGAGGACAGGCATCTTGCTTGGACACCCAAACTGGACTCCCAAGTTAAAATGAATTAGGTACAAGGAATGACATTACAGGCATTTACTTACCTGATAATTTTGTTAAGTTTCTTTGAACTTTAAATTCATAGGATATGTTCGGTCCTGGGCCCAGTGATATTCAACATCTTTATCAATGACTTGGATGAGGGAATTAGGGGCATACTTATCAAATTTGCAGATGACACCAAATTAGGAGGAGTAGCTAATACCCTAGAGGACAGGATCAAAATTCAAAATGACCTGGATAGACTAGAGAGCTGGGCCAAAGCTAACAAAATGAAATTCAATATGGAGAAATGTAAGGTACTGCACTTAGGGCGGAAAAAATGAAATGCATAGATATAGGATGGGGGAGACCTGGCTGAATGAGACTACATGCAAAAGGGATCTAGGAGTCCGTGTAGACCACAAGTTGAACATGAGCCAACAGTGTGATGCGGCAGCTAAAAAGACCAATGCAATTTTGGGCTGCATCAATAGAAGTATAGTGTCCAGATCAAGGGAAGTAATAGTGCCGCTCTATTCTGCCTTGGTCAGGCCTCACCTAGAATACTGTGTCCAGTTCTGGGCACCACAATTCTAAAAGGATATTGACAAATTGGAGCATGTCCAAAGAAGGGCAACGAAAATGGTGAAAGGTCTGGAAACGATGCCTTATGAGGAGAGACTTAGGGAGCTGGGTATGTTTAGCCTGGAAAAGAGAGGTTAAGGGGCAATATGATAGCCCTGTTTAAGTATTTGAAGGGGTGTCACATTGAGGATGGAGCAGGCTTGTTTTCTGCTGCTCCAGAGACTGGAACACGGAGCAATGGATGCAAGCTCCAGGAACAGAGATTCCACCTCAACATGAGGAGGAACTTTTTGACAGTCAGAGCTGTTCGGCAGTGGAACACACTCCCTCAGAGCGTGGTGGGGTCTCCTTCCTTGGAGGTCTTTAAACAGAGGCTGGATGGCCATCTGTCCGGGGATGCTTTGATCAAGATTTCCTGCGTGGCAGGGGGTTGGACTGGATGGCCCTCGTGGTCTCTTCCAACTCTGCAATTCTATGATTCTATGATTCTACATTTTGATTATTGTTTTGTATTTGGCTGTTACTCACCTTGAGCACCATTGCTGAAAAAGCAGGATGCAAATTCAATAGAACATTAGTATATTAATACATAGTCCACATGCAAGCAAATCATTTTAAGAGTAGTAAATCTTGCATATCATCAAATCTGGGAGTGGTGTAGATGTCTTGGAAAGTAATCCAAACCAGTGGTTTTCAGACACTGGTCCTTTTGATGTTTGGACTTTTCTCAGAATTCTTGGATATTGTCATGCTGCCTGGGGCTTCTGGAAGTTAAAGTCCAAAACTTTTGGTATGCCAAGGGCTGAGAGCCACTGATCAATGCAAAAAGAAAGAATTTAGTCATAACACTAGACAAGCCCATTCTCCATGTGATGTTGGTAGTTCTGCTACAGATTTAATGTTCAATATGTCTAAAATGTTTGTACCTATAATAACAACAAGTTCTTTGTGTTTTAAAAAAAGTGTTAAACTACGCTCCTGTATAAAGCCTTTGTTATGTATGAATTCGTAGGAAGAAGGGCACATCATGTTATGTCCCTTCCTGCTACAATCCATCAGTTCCATGAGTGTCTCTACTCACAGAGGGACAAAGAGGAACAGCCAAGTGAGGTTACACAGAATGTTCCTATGAGTCACTGTCTAACACAAGGGAAAGTGTGACCCACAAGTCCCTCTATGGCCCCAAGGCCAAAATTTTAGGTGAAAGAGAACCTTTTGTTTGTTAGAATATAATAAAAGTGTTCCTTTTCTGAGCCCCAGGAAGACAGCCATGCCTTTCTTCAAGATGGTGCTCAGTTAGCTTTGTGTTCATCGGATTTCCAATTTCTTTTCCAGCTAGCACCGAGAAGTCGGTGGCTATTGAGCAGAACATTTTCCGTCTTCATTGGCTGAGGGGTTTCGTGGTTGAGGCAGGCTTAGATATGTTTTCTTAAGTCTTTTCCCCACTTCTGTAAGTGCTTTCCACATAGCATCCCATTACCTTTCCCCTCTTTCTCTGTGGTTCTGTTTTGTTTCCCCATCTCATGGCATTCACCAGTTTAGTTTGGTATTGAAGAGAGTGACATAGGAGATTATCAGACAGGAACAAATATAGCATCCCTGTCTCGCTATCTCCTCTCCCGCCCCACTCCTGTCTCCGTAACGTTTTAATTTTTTTTCAGACCTACCTTTTTCACACTACAGAAACTGTGTCCCCTCCCCTCTGGCAGTCCAGGAGTGAATGCAGTTCTCACAGAGCTGCATTCACTTCCAGGAAAGGAAATCCTGGCCATTCTTGCGGGAGGATGATCATGCGGGAAATTCAAAGATTAAAAGAAAAATAAAAGGTAAAAAGTGACACCAAGTACAAAAACACATCAAAAAAACCCAAGTAACCCGGGGAGGGTAAAAAAAAGTGTGTCACTTACCTTGATGTCTTGATCTCATCCAGAAGTGTTCGGCAGTGACCTTCCAGTGACTCTGGTATCGCGCTAGCATAATGGGGCACCTTTTCACAAGCATGTCCTTCCGTTACAGAAACAGAATGATGGGTCAATTAGCAGTTTAGCTCATGAATAAGCAGAACTGCTGGTGGAATGGGAGCAGCACGGGAGCATAATGACACAGGGACGATGTCATCTGAAAGGAAAGCCCTTTTGTGATTTCCTGGCGTCCCTGTAATGGTTTATTTTGGTTGTCTGATAATCTCCATACTCAGGAGAGCAATTTACTTTCCTTTAAGATGCAAACTGAAGTTGAGGTATGCAAAAATATATATTGGATTGTCCAGCACGACTGTTAATATGACATACCTTCTAACTGTCTGGATTCGGCAGGGATAGTTCCAATTAATCCTTTGTTTCAGCTGTTTTTAGCTGTTTTCAGTTTCTCTTTCCTCCTTTCACTTACCCCGTTGTCCTCAGTTTACTTAAATTGCTGCAAATTGATTGCAAAGTGCAAAAGTAGTTTTCCCTCAGTTAACTCACCAGGGAGGGGGGACAGGAAAGGAGGAGTGGAGTCTGGCCTTTGCTGGTAGGCTCAGGCAAAAGCAAAGTGATGCACCGTCTCCTAGCTTGGGTGTTCTTCCTCATTCATAACCTTTGCCATCTTGACCACACTCTGTTGTTTCATGGCCATGTGGCCCAGTTTTCATCTGTAAAATATTGGAGGAGGGTATGATACAATCATTTTGCTGGGTACTCTAGCTCAGGGATGGGGAACTGTTCACCTCCAGAGTTGCTTTTGGCTTAGAACTTCCACCAACCATAATAGCCAGCAGAGTCAATAGAGTTGCAGGCTAAAAATATTTAGAGGATCACAGTTACCCACTTTCAGGTTTAACATATGAAAGTGTGTTAATGTATATGTATATGTATATGTATATGTATATGTATGTATATAGCCTTGAAGCATTCCTGGTTGTGGTAAAATATGATTGCTAAAAAGACAAATCAATGGGTCCTAGAGCAAATCAAGCCTTGACTCTCCCTAGAAGCCAAGATGACTAATCTAAAACTGTTGTACTTTGGCCATATCATGAGAAGACATGACTCACTAGAATAATACGTAGTAAGATAGAAGGCAGTAGGAAAAGAGGAAGACCACTTTCCAGATGGAGAGACTCAATCAAGGAAGCCGTGGCCCTGAGTCTGCAAGACCTGAGCAGGGCTGTTGAGGATAGGATCACCATAAGTCAACGTTGACTTGATGACAGTTAGCATCAAAACCAAAATTTACTAAACAAAACATCAAAGGGATTTTGTTGGGAAACTTGATCAGACTCAGCTAGTCTGTTTTGGAAATGCATTTATTTATGTGCTGATGTTTGAGGTTTCAGAATGGCTAACTATGTGCCTTTTCACACAACATGATTCAGGATAACCCCAAAGAAGGACAGTCACAGTGGCAAAGGCCCGAATTCTGGCTTCCATTCTTTCATAAGTTAGTGAGGGCACACACAGCTGATACATGGGTTGTTACATTATCTGATACATGGGTTGATAAGAGAAGAAATTTGGCTTCAGGCATACAGTCTGAGAAAGTGTAGAGCTTTCAAGTTGAAAGCCAATCTTCTAAGGATCAAATTAAGTGCTAATTTTAATATGCAGAATTAGTGATTCTTGTTCGTTGTTACTTGAAAGTAAGCTTGTGAGAACATGATCTGGATCAGCCCTACAGTATACAGGGAAAGGGTTTTTAAAACATTACACTCACCTTCTCTCTGCCCCCTGAAACACACCTTGGGTGGCAGTTAATAGAGTTCATAATGATTGCTTTTTGGACTATAACTGCTCAAACCCCCCAGCTAGCCAATTTAGGGATTCTGGGAGTTGTAGTACTAATTGGCACATTCAAGCTCTGGAAATTAGGTGTACTACACAAAAAATTATTATACTGCAGTTAAAAAAAGTTTTAGTAAAACTGGCACTAATGCTTGATGTCCTGGAGATGGAAAGTATTCTGTGCATTCAAGTACATTGGAAAAACTCCCTCCCTCCTTTTTGCTACTGAAGAACTTAATATCCCTTTTCAGAATAAAATTTTTAACTACAACATATTGGGAAACTAGTATGTTTTCTTAGCACTTTTTTTTTTTTTTTTGGGCAAGCTGCCTTTTCTGGATTATTTCGGTGCTGCCCCTTTTCTTTTTCAATATATATCAAAGCTTGGACAAGATACCTTTTGGGGAATGGTCAATATAATTGTAGCTTGGATACTTTATCTCAACTGGCTGGGAAATTTTGGGTGTTATGGTAGAAAAAGGTAATGGTTGAGGCTCCGAATATAATGAGTAGCATTGCACATCAAGAGTTTTCAGATAATGACACTTCCACTGTGTCACCCCAATATACCCCTGTGATTCCCTGACACAGTCATAGGAAAGCCAGGAGAACTAGAAACTCTTGGAGACATCCATTGCTTTCATGGAAAATCTTCAAGCCATCAGGAGTTTCCACATGAAAAGCAGTAGTATGTGCTACATTCCCAGCACAAAGAGTTATCTAGCAGAAGTGGCTTGGTGGCAAGATAAAAAGTGACTGGTCCTTCCATACTAAATTCATTTTAAAAATTGGGTTTAGAACATATCTTCATGTTCCCAGAGATTTCTTTAATACTGTTTTACATGAAATTGTATCTTCATCCTTCACTTTGTGGTTGTTTAGAGTACTTTTTACTTATGAAAAAAAAATCTTCATAACCTTTGCAATGCTCATATGAATCATATCTATTTGGATTGGACAAAGGACCCACTGGCAAGATGCAGTGATGCTTCCACTTCCACAAAAGGTCAGGTGTGCAACTTAAAGCCGCCCTCTTGGGGATTTACGCAGTAGCTAACGCAAATTTTTCATGACTCTGGCAAAGCTAAAGGAGCAATCTTTATATAAGGGGAACAATTTCTCCAGTGTTTTAGCTACAAAAAGGCTTTTCATCATCCCCATATGTGAATTGTTCTAACTAGGCCTCTCTTTTTAAAAGCAAATAAAGAAATCAGTCTATGTAGACTGTTAGATGCTGTCCCATTAAGAAGAAGGGAAATTAGGATAAAGTTTGTTGAAATGCATTGTTTTCTCTTTCAAACACTTCTTTGGAAGCCAAGTGAGAATATTTAGCACTGATAAAAATTTCAGCTGTAGTAACAATCGTTTTGAAACTCACAATGCCAGAAGTCAGCATGGTTCTGTTTCCATTATAGATTGCATTTTCTGAATATTATTGGTTCTTCAGTCACAGAGGCTGAATAAACCTAATGAAAAGTGGCTGCCAGAACTGGGAAGAGTGGTATTTTAGATGACAGCTCCCAGAATCCCCAGATTGCATGGTCACTGAATTCTGTTAGCTATAGTCCAAAAAAAGTAACTTTTCCCTGCTGTGGCTGCTACTTAGAATCATAGAATCAGACATAGTTGTGCTTATTTGGAAGCTTTGACGAAAACTCCATCTGATGAAGGGGGCAATACATCTATTTCAGAAGAGGATCAGCCTCTAATTGAAGTCATCATTTCTACAAATATTGTTTAGCCAATTATCTCACTACAATGTTATAGTGCTATCATTCCACTTTATCTGCTCTCTGCCTCCTGTGGAATTCTGGGGGTTGTAGTCTCTGACTGAGAATGCTAAATGCCCTTCTCTAAACTACAAACCCCAGGATTCCACAGGAGGCAGCCAGAGCAGTTAAAGTGGAATGATAACACTATAACAGTATAGTGTGATAATCTTTTTAAAAACAGAGAAACACGCAGATGCTCATCAACAGTTAATAGCATTTGGCTGCAAAGTGAGTGAGGACACTGGGTACGGGATCACAATCTTCCCACGCTGGTGAAAGGTATTGTGTTTCCATTGAATTTTAAATAGTTATTTTTAAATTTGCAACTGACTTTTGCAAATATTATACAAATCTCTGTCTGCTTCTGTCCCTGTTTTTGATAAAGCACTTTTGGGGCCACTTTTTGGCCTAATCTTATGTTACATAAATACCAAAATGATGCATTGGAAGTGTTGTGACTAAAGTAAGCTATAATTCCCCCGCCCCCCGATCCCTAAAATTTAGATGGTCATACTGGCACTCTATTGTTCCTTTTTCCTTTCCTCTTGCTGTGAGGGGGCATTATACCTATGCTAGAAACTGCAAGCTGCTAGACTTCTTTTATTATATCCCTATCCACTTCTTCAGTGATCAAGATGATGAAGAATATAACATCCATTATGTTCTTCCCAAATTTTTGAGGTGGGGGTGGGGAATGGGACAGAAATGAGATTCTGCCAAGTCTGTTTTTTCATACTGGTTACTGCTCTGCAAGTAATTGAATTCGATATTCTATAATTCCATTGTTGCTTTTTATGTATCTTCAAGTTGTCTCCAACTTGTGATGAACTTTTCATGGGGTTTGCTTGGCCTCCTCTTATTCAGAGGAGGTTTGCCACTACCTTCCTCTTAGGCTCAGAGAGTGTGACTTGCCCAAAGTCACCCAGTGGGTCTCCATGGCTGATTGTGGGGTGAGCTTTCATACATCGTAGCCAGCTTCTGTCAGGTACATGCACTGGATCAATAAAATGTATATGTGTGTGTGTTCACCAAGGTAGGAATTATATGGCTTTCCAGGTGTTGTGAGACTACAAGTCCTAGGCATCATAGTCAATGGTGAGGAATGCTGGGAGCTGTGACTCAGCAATATCTGGAAGACCACATGATTTCCACCCTTGGTTTATTAATCCACAATTACCAGATCTTTCATAAAGCTGAAGATACTGAAGAATGTGTTCTAATAGTAATGAATAAAGATGCTTTGTACAGTTCTAAAGTTTTTCAGAAACCCAGTGAAAGCTCCTTTCCCTTCAAAATGAAGAATGGTTGGGACAGGCTGTGTGATAAAGTGTCAACTCTGCTCATTCTGGTTATTCAGCCTGTTGGTTATGGGCATTCGAATTTCTAGGAAAAGCAGAAATACTAAGGGACAAACTAGACATAGCATATTTGACAGGACCACCCTTCTTTTCCTTTCTTCCTTAATTATGTCAATTATGTTAGAAGGGCAATCTGATGAGGGACCACCAGCTTAGTAAAGGGGGTGTTAACTTTTATCCTATCAATATCCCCCCCCCTTTTTTTTTTTGCTCCCAACATGGCTGAAAATATTTATAAATAGACCAATTTACTCTGCACCCTTTTGCTGTATATCTTATGGCCAGAATCCTACTGGTATACCATGTTAGCAGAATTGTGCTGAGGTAAGTACTGGCCACAGGAGGGAAAAGGTCAAGGATGTTGCAGCCATGATGGAAGTAAGGGACTGGCTGCTCATAGCTGGCAGATTTTGTCTTTCCCACACTCTGGGGTTACACCCTCCCCGTACCCTTGCTGCTGTTCTCCCAGTTGCTACTTGTTGTGTTGTTGTGTGCCTTTTCCAACTTATGGTGACTTTAAGCTGAACCTATCACAGTGTTTTCTGTGGCTGAGAGTGTGTGACTTGCCAGAGGTCACCCAGTGGGTTTTCATGGCCAAGCAGGAATTCGAACCCTGGTCTCCAGAGTCGTAGTCCAACACTCAGACCACTATGTCATGCTGGCTCCAGCTGCTACCTATCTACTAATAGGAAATATTATAGGTACCATGACACCTGCCAGTTTTCATCAGGCAAACAGTATCATACCCTTCAACAGTTCCAGTTTGGCAGGGATAGTCCCAATTAGTCCCTGTCGTCCCATGTTTTCAGGTGCTTTAAAATGTCCCAGTTTCTCTCTCTTCTTCCCTCTTTCCTTCTTTGTCTTCAGCTTACTTCAGTTGCTGCAAATTGAGTTACAAGTGCAGAAGTATTGTGCACTCAACTCAGCAGCAGGAGAAGAGGTGGTAGTGGAGTCTTGTTCTTGCCAGTAGCTTCAGGCAAAAGCAAACTGCTGCAACCTCTCTTGGCTTGTGTGTGCTTCCTCATTGATCGCTTTTGCATTCTTGACTACATTCTGATGTTGCTTTGCCACGTCTCTGGTTTTTATCTTTGAAGTGTTGGAGGGTAAGCGGAATGAAGGACAAGGTTAAAACCATTCCTTTCTCAGTCCTATGCTCTCAATCCAAATCTTGCCCTGTCCCCTGACATGGCTGCCATTCAGTTTTAAAAACAATACAGAGATATGATCATAGATCCTCCAGTATCAGTTGTGCTTTCTGTCAAGTTGTGCTTTGGAACTGAACACCAGGGAACAAGCCCTTTATTCAGCATTTGCTTTATCCTATTCATAGGAATGACAACAGGGTTGTTGCAGCTTAGGAAGAGAGTTGGTGATAAGAGTTCTGAGGAACACAGGGCCCGAGTCACACAAATGCAATTTCATTCTAGCAAGGTACTAACGTTTTCTGAACAGCACAGAGGATCACTGCACTGATAATCTGCACACTCCTTCTCCCTGCCACCTTTCAGAGATTTCATTAGTTTCTTCCTTGTACTCTTTATTTGGCTTTATTGAAAACATGGTGTTTTATCAGCATTTACTGGTAATCTCAAAATAAAGCACCATGTTTTTGAAGTACTTTGAAGAAAGCTTACAAGGTCGCTTAAGGCTGTCATATAAAAACCATTCTGGCATAAGAGCCTCACTCATATCATTGTAGCTTGTGCTGTTTACTATCCTGAGAATATGAATACAAATGATGAAAAGGAAAGGCACTTTAAAAAAAAATCATGCAAGCAAATTTATAAGCCAACAGCAGAAGGGAACTGATGTGAATTATCTGAAGAACAACTTGAAAACCAACCCAATATAGTATGACTTCCCCCTTAGCATCTCTGTTCACACAAACTAGGGAGGGATATGCATCCCATCTGTACCAGTGGTTGCTGTGGTGTCATCCCACCCATACCAATGGTTTATCCCCCCTATTAAATAACTTTTGAAGAACAGCTTTGAAACCTATGGTACAATAGCTTATTTGTGTGTATGTTTCTTTTTTTCAAATTCAACTTGTTCTAATATAGGGAAGGTTCTTTTCATTTTGTTAAGTGGTGCTTACACTTAACTCCATCCATCTCTATGCAGATAAGCTTCCCCTTACCACTATCTAGGCAAGATCAGGATGGATTTGGGGGACAGGGGTTCCTTTTCTCCACTATGGTGCTGAAGTTCTCATGAAATAGCTCCCCTTTAGCTATGATTATGGAGATGGTAAAGTGCTCAAATAGGATCAAGAAGGTCTTGTCCTACCATTAGACAGGGTGAGATTATTGTCTCAGGCAGCAGATTATGATGGCAGGGTGAAAGGGCATCAAATCATTTACTACTGCATTTTGACTGCCAGGGAGTTTGTGAGATTGTCCTGCCTTTTGTACCAAAATAATGAGGTTGGCTTTTTCTATTTGGCATTGTGCCATGCGTGGTTGAGGAGCATCATTCACTGTTCCACCTCAGGTCACATAATATTTTAGGCTAACCCTTGGATAAGGGATATCTTACAGTTAGATTTGCTCTAACTGAGCTGGTCATCACCAGGATTCTTCCCTTCTCATGACATATATGGGGGCTGCTGCTAAGAGTCAGTGTGGTGTAGTGATTATAATATTAAACTGAGACCTGGGAGATCTGGGTTTTATTACCCCACTGGGTATCAGTGAATAACCTGGGACCAGTCACTTTCTCTCTCTCAGCCCAACATATCTCATAGGGTTGTTGTTATGAGGCTAAAGTGGGGAGGAGAAAAACCACATACACTCCCTTGAGTTCATTGAAGGAAAGGCCACATATAAAGGTAACAAACTAATTTAAAAGATATGAAGTACCAAAGACACTGAAGTGAATGTACTATATACAGTTTGGGCTTGGCAGCAAGGTTTCTATACATTTCTGTTTGTCTATAAGTAATTGATTTTACATTCCCATCGTTGAAGTCCTACCTAGAAATGTGGCAGCCCTACCTAGTGAAGAAGATTGTTTATACATCTGGCACACAGCAGTAAAAGAATATACTTTTCCTTCTCTGTCAAAGACCTTCCTAAACTGTGGGTTAGTTACTGAAATCCCTGAACAGCTTGGAAAGTTAGTTTTAAAAGTAATTAATTACTAATACAGTTGCAGTGCCCCCTAAAGTCAACATTTTTAAAAGCAAGTCTCTACTTTCTTAGTACAGTATTTAGTTGTAACTAAAAGAGTTACTTGGGGTGTTATTTAAGAAAAGACTTGGTGGCAGCAACATCAGGCACAGCACAATGCAGCACTGAAACAAGGGTGCTGCACTGTACAGGGTTCTTCCTGTACAGTGTGGCCTAGTGCTTTGAGTGTTGGACTAAGACCCTGGAGACCAAGGTTCGAATCCCTACTCGGCCATGCAAACCCACTGGGTGACCTTGAGCAAGTTACACACTCTCAGCGTCAGAAAACCCCATGATAGGTTTGCCGTAGGATTGCCATAAGTCGGAAGTGATGTAAAGACTCACAACATAACCACTGTTTAGTAAGGCCAAGCAACTTTTCAACAAAATAGTGAAGTTGTTGCTTATTAAATTATAGAGATAATATAAATTAATTACACTTTTCTTACATTCAAAGCTCATTACAAGTAACTTGTTATTTGCCACAATTTGTTTCCAGGCTCTGAATACCATTAATCATAGAATCAGAGAATTGTAGAGTTGGAAGAGACCATGAGGGCCATCCAGTCCAACCCCCTGCCATGCAGGAAATCACGATCAAAGCATCCCCGACAGATGGCCATCCAGCCTCTGTTTAAAGACCTCCAAGGAAGGAGACCCCACCACGCTCCGAGGGAGTGTGTTCCACTCCCCAACAGCTCTTACTGTCAGAAAGTTCCCCCTAATGTTGAGGTAGAATCTCTTTTTCTAGAGCTTGCATCCATTGCTCCGTGTTCTAGTCTCTGGAGCAGCAGAAAACAAGCTTGCTCCATCCTTGATGTGACACCGCTTCAAATACTTAAAACAGGGCTATCATATTGCCCCTTAACCGTCTTTTTTCCAGGCTAAACATACCCAGCTCCCTAAGTCTTTCCTCATAAGGCATGGTTTCCAGACCTTTCACCATTTTAGTCACCCTCTGCTGGACACACTCCAGTTTTTTGATTGTAAGAACCCTCTAATTAACCAGCAACTGAGGGTATAGATCAATTAAATATTGGGTGAACACCCATAAAATGCTACGGAGTCTCCAAAATGTTGATGAAAGCCTGTGCAATGCTTCCCTGAGCTATGTTTGTAACCTGAGTGTTGGACTGCTGTAAATTAAACTGGGTTCTTAAAGCACTGTTCCTAATAACTGAAAGAACAAAACATGATTGTTACTAAACAAACAAACAAAATGTGCCAGGTCTCCATTTGACCTAGCACATAAATGCAGCAAAAAATTAACTATTCATATGTGAAGGTCTTTCCTGCACCCATGTTGGTAAAGTATGTGAAGAAGGTGGGCCTTTGGAAGTCAGTGTGGAAGTGACTTTGGAAGTACACTTTGGAAGTACAATTATTATTATTATTATTATTATTATGTATTTAGACACATGAATGTTCAACACCTGCTATGTCCCTCAGAGCTTTTCTCCTTTCCTTATCTGCTTCTAAAAGCAAAAATATTCCATGTTCTAATTTTTGTATATTTACCCAGACTATTAGGAATTGTTGACAGCAGCAAAGTATAGCTGAAGAGAGCAAAACAAACAGTTCGATTTTTTTGATTCTCCCCACCCTCAAGAATCACAATTGTATAAAATACATTCTCATCTCTGCAGTTCTTCCCTCTTCTTCCCGCCCTCCCTGGTAGAAGAAAGTACTGTACTTTCTTTCTGTCTCACATTCAGGTAGTTGCTGGATTAAACAAGTCTGCTAATGCAGACACCAGGGCACCTTTTGAGCTCTGAGCTCTGCTTGGATTGGAGTTGCCAAGGCCATTATCAAGAGCCACCCCTAGTGACACATTCAGTGCCAGGACTTGGTTTGACTTTGACTCTTCCCCAAGGGCTTTGCAGAACACCTAATGCAGGAAGGGGAAAAAGATGGAAGCGCTCAGAATTCCGATGCTCATGCCTTGCTCCTTTGAAAGCCGTTGTCTGTAAGTGTGACACTTCATGGTGTGTGTGTGTGTGCCAAAGAAGAGCCCATTGTTTAAACACAGTGACTGTTGCTGTTATTGTTATTTCAGTAAGAGGAATAATTCAAAGTACAGGGATCCTTTTAGCTTTTAGCTATCTAAAAAAGACAGCAGCTGTGTCTGTCAGCATAAGATAAAGATGATAATTTATATGTGGAAAACAGATAAATGGTATATCTTTAGTGGCTTTTCTGTTGTTACAGTAACCAGAATTTATGGGTGAGACACAACACTGAATTTGGATTTAAACATGCGGACTTTCAGATGACAAACTTACTTTCTTGAGAGAAAGAGAGAGAGAGAGAGACAGACAGAGAGACAGACAGACAGACAAACAGAGCCTCTCTGTGTATGTGACTCCTTCATGTCTAAATAAAGATGTGCATTTTCTGGTTGAGGTGGAGAATACAGTGATACAGCTTTATTCTCAGTTTGAGATAATTTAGTGCCATCTTTTTTTGTTTTGTTTTTTTTACTTCTGTAATCAGTATTACCTCCTTGCAGTTTGTCATATCTGATGTCACTAATCTAACAGAAAAAGTAATTTTCATTTTGAGGTTTGGAGTTGGAGGAGCCCCAGATATTTAGGTGCTGATCCAAAGAGCTGTGAATTTTTTATGTAGTGCTGCTCCTGAGTAGGGATGTAATGAACCATTTGTTAATTTCTTTGTCTTCAGTGAGAAAGGGCAGCCCAGGTGCCAGGACATACTGTCATAAAATTATTAACCACAGGTTGCTGTTGTTGTGCCTTCAAGTTGTTTCTGACTTATGGTGACCCTAAGGCAAACCTATCATGGGGTTTTCTTGGCAAGATTTCATAGAATCATAGAATCATAGAACTGTAGAGTTGGAAGAGACCACAAGGGCCATCCAGTCCAACCCCCTGCCATTTGTTCAAAGGTAGTTTGCCTTTGCCTTCTTCTGAGGCTGAGAGAGTGTGACTTGCTTAAGGTCCACCAGCTGGTTTCCAAGGCCAAGTAAAGATTCTAACTCTGGTCTCCAGAGTCACAGTCCAATGCTGAAACCACTACAACAAAGTCTGTACAAAGATTGCTCATACAATTTCTGCAAAAAATGTGCTTTGCAAATAGGGAATGCTTTATGAAAATGTGAAATAGGTCTTACCATCTTAACTGGACATTTTGGGATTTCGGATTTTTCCCCATTCTGTCTTGCACTGTGTGACCATATGAACCAACCTGTTTTTTCTCAACATGCAGCCCTCCAGATCTGTCAAATTAAACATGGAATCCCATCCCAATTCCTTAGCCATTCTTTATATCTGAGGGGGGAAAAAGGAACTTAAAATCTTCTCCCCTGCTATATAAGCACCTGCTACTGAAGGCATGAATAGTGGGGAAATCTACCAGGTTGATCCTGCCGACATTGTTATCCAGGTACTGTGTAAGAATGACTAGCAAAGTGACTTTTCTCTAGGCCTAGTTGGGCTATTAGGAATTCTTTGCTGATCTTTTGCAAGGGTTGCCTCTTGCATCTCTACTTCAGTGCTTAGTAAAAGATTTCCAGCCAGTCCCAAGAGTTGTGTGTCCCTGCAAGTGAGTTAAGCATTCAAGCAAATCAACTTTATTGAATTGCAACTCATGAAAGAAAGAAAATAGAAAGGAAGGAAAAGAAACTGCCTCCAAAGCTTAATAATTATTTAGTGAACGTTCTTGGGTCATGAGAGAGGCTCTCATTAGTTTAGGAAAAGCATTGCTGCTCAGCAGCTTGTGAAGGTGTGTTTAAAGACAGGATGAGGTGGAAAATGGAAAAATACTAAATGTACAGTTATACAGCAGACATACATTTTTTCTATTAAAAAAGAGCTTGAATTGTGTTTTATCTTTATCTTTATCACTAAAGGAACATTCAGTAGGGTTTTAAGTATATGCATAGAGGTGTGGGTGAATGAATTTTCCCACAAAAACTGTTCAGAACAGACTGAGGCAGCCTTTCCTGAACTTGGTGACCTCTGTATCAGTTGAACTTCAGCTCTCTCATTCACAGCCAACAAGGGCATGTTATCCATGGATAATGGGATAACAGATCTGGAGGGCTGCATGTTGAGAAAAAACAGGTTGGTTCATATGGTCACACAATGCATTTGTCTTCCTAATTTTGGATAGTCTAACAACAGGCCCATCACATAATATCTGATGCAATTCCTATTTTCCCTCCTATATCTGATTGTATATCGGTGAAAAGAGTAGAATTAAAAACTGTAATGCAGGCATTATTGTGAAAGCTCCCACAGTTCTATTAAATATATTTTATTTTCACAGCCTGTCTCTGTGTATGTTAGGCTACGTTGCCTTATTTCAGGGAAGAAGTCTAAATTTAAGGGCATAATGCAAGTGTGGATGCTAGCCCCTGGGAATATCAGCGCAAGCATTGTACTAGGGTGCTAAATCCATCCACATGGGTATGGCATGGGGAAGCTAAATGAGGGCTTTGGCTCTCCAAGTAAGAATTGTGTCCCCACTCAATGAAATTTTCCTCCAGTCCCCAAATGTATAGCCCTGCAGAGAGTGAGACGCTGAAAATCATCCACTCTTATATTTGCTGTGTTTGCAATTTGGTAACTTTGCTTGCTCCTTTTCTTGGTAACTTTGCTTGCCCCTTTTCTTTGGATACCTAAACTGCATTTCTAAATGATCAACTGATGTTCTAAGTCACTGAATTGCTAGAAATTTGGGGACTGAAGGGAAGTTGCATGAGGGAGGACAGAGGGAGGCAGTGTCCTCATTTTGTCCTCCCTTCAGTTACACCCCATCTTTTTATTTGTGAGATTTGCTGGTCCATTGTCATTTGTCAGCTAACCTCCTATCTTTGGGAGTTTCCTATAATGCCTTCCAGTTAGTGAACCAAATATTGCCAACATAGATGAGACTCTAGGTTCTCCTTTATTTCCAGGATATTTAAAAGCATAGAATAAAACCTGTGGCTTTTAAACTTATCAATACTCCACTTGAGGCACTGGCTAAATATACATTAAATAAATATAGTGCTTACAACACCAAGAACACAACAAATTTTCTGCTTGTGCACATCATTTAGGAAATTTCATGTATAGCTTGTGCTTGCCACTTTTAAGCTATAGTGGAATCAGGTCTGAGGCCTAATTTAAATGTGGTACTGATAATGGAAAAATGTTTATCTGTACAAGTATTCAACATGGCTGCTCTCTTGCTTAAATGGCCTCAACATGTACACAATACTTGTATTGGACTACCGTTATGTGTTTTTTAATTGACTCTGGCTTATTTCAATCCTATCATAGAAGTTTTTTTGGGGCAAGGTTTATTTAGAGGATGTTTGCCATTGCCTTCCTCTGAATATAGGCTATTTAGCATTTGGTATTCCCAGACAGTTTCCCTTCCAAATACTAAACCAGGCCTGATGATGACATTATTAACTTTTTTTTGGTGCCCGTTGTACACATTAATGTGTGCAAAGATGACTGACCCAGTAGGTGTCCTATACGAGGAGCCACCTTTTTAATCTACAAAAATATGGACCTCGTAAGTAACACATGACAGGTAACACTATCACCTACAATTTGTTACCTTTTCAAGACAAAGAGAACATACTTTATTTTTTCCAAAATAATGTAAGCCACTAGTTACACTGCTAGTGTTTTGGGATGTGCGACTTTTTCATTTTATATTTTTCAGGGGGGCATAGTTTTGAGGCATTTTGATGTGATTTCTTTAAAAATTCATCTTTTTACTTTTATAGTGAGTATTTTTTTTAAAAAAGGTACTGGAAAAGTAGCAAATAATGTAACAAGTGACATAATGAGAATGTCTGAGAAAAGTTAACCATGACAAGTCATACATGTAATTGAATAACAATGAAGTTTCATAGATTTTCCTTGTTTTTTTTCTGGGCTGTGAGGCTGTGTTCTGGAATAGTCCCTTTCTGACGTTTCGCCTGCATCTGTGGCTGGCATCTTCAGAGAAATCTTCTCTGAAGATGCCAGCCACAGATGCAGGTGAAATGTCAGAAAGAAACTATTCCAGAACAGGGCCTCACAGCCCGGAAAAGACCCAGGGAAAATCTATGGACCGGCCGTGAAAGCCTTCGACTTCACAGTGAAGTTTCATTTTACAAAGTAATCTCCCATAGCTTTTCAAATTCATCTGGAAAAGCAGTGCTTCTTAATGAAGAATTCCCATGGTTATTCTGCCCGATTATGTAAAAAAAAAAAAAGATTCCTATCTTATCTAAACTGAGGTAAGATAGCCTCCCCTGAAAATTTCCCAGAAAATTGCCTTTTCCCAGCATTTGGTGGTGGTGGGATTTCATTCCCTCCCACTTCCCAACAGTTCTCCCCCTCCCTAAACCACTGCTAAATATGCCATCCCTCAAAGGAGGTTTTTCACCAACCTTCTTTGTTGGTTTACTTCCACCATGTTAAGACTTTTCTGTTTAGGGAATTATTTGACCTTATTTGACATATTGTTTGACATAATTGTTCATGCTTTTAATGGTTTATTTAATGCATTATCAGGGCACCTTCCAGTAAGGAAAATAAAATAAAAATTAAAAACATCACAAAATGGTGCAGGCATTAAAATAATCTAAAAACAGCAATTGGGAAAAAAACTTGCTTCAGAATTGTAAATAACTAATAATGAATGCAGTGACCAAATTAAACAAAACAAAACAAACTTTAAAATATAAGTGTTTTATGGCTGGCATTCTGTTGCTGCTATTTTTTTTTCTTTTTAAATATTTTGATGCTTTGTATTATACTTGATTATTTCTCTTGTTAGCTGCCTTGAAGCGCTTAAGGAAATGTTGTTGTTGTTATTGTTATATTTCTTCAAATTAACTCTGACTTCTGGTGACCCTCTCAGGTTTGTTGGTTTGTTTGTTTGTTTGTTTTTGCAAGATTTATTTCAAGAAGATTTATCATTGACTTCCTCTAAGGCTGGGAGAGTGAGATTTGCACTAGTCATCCACTGGTTTTCATGACTGAGCTCAAACTCCAGTCTCCCAGCTCTCAAGCTACCATGTATGGTATGCAAACATTAAGCAAATAACCAACATTGCATAGATCATTAAAATATTAATTAAACTCTGGTTTACTGGTATCCTAACACTGTGTATATATGGTCTGATATATCCTGAAAGAATATTTAAATTAAAAAGTGTCCATGTAGACCAATAGCATTTAAAATGCACAGCACTATAAACATTTATTGGAGTTTTAACACTTCAGATTGTTTAGAATGTGCAGTACGACTCTTGTATCAATGAGGGATATGTTCCTGGACTTTCCATAGCTATGCAAAACCGTGAGTAATAGTGAAGGCTATATTTTGACCCCCAGGCTGGGTGATACAGTGGGGGAGGAAGGGAGGCAGT
This sequence comes from Gambelia wislizenii, assembly GCA_030847615.1. NCBI lineage: Eukaryota > Metazoa > Chordata > Lepidosauria > Squamata > Crotaphytidae > Gambelia > Gambelia wislizenii. Next base: position 65,792,648 of record JAUMIR010000002.1, read on the forward strand.
GCCACCACCCAGCTCTGCCTGCCTGCCTTCCCTCCCTGCAGGTCTTGGTATGCTTCCCACATGCCTCTCTCCATCCACACTTGTCCTGGGACAAGGAGAATGGGGAGCTGTCTCCTCACCGATGCTACTCCCGCTTTGCGCAGCAGCTGGATGTCCAGCAGCATCTCCCTTGACTGCACCCAGCTTGCTGTGCTGCCTCCTCCACCTCCTCTGGTTTGTGCTGCCTAATGGTAGCATCTCAATGTCTCTTGCCACCCTTGGCAGGATGGAAGTGTCATGAGGAGCGCTGTTCTTGATGCTGGTGCTGCTGCTTGGCTTCCTCCTCAGTCCTCTCCTTTGCATCTGGTCACTTTGTGAGCAGCGACTGAACAGCCAGCAGGTTGACCTTCTTTCCTTTTGCTGTAAGGCCAGTGCGGGTGAGAGGGAAGAGCAGGCCTGGGCTGCTGCTGTTCTTGCATATGAGAATGTAGCGCCCACCACCAAGAGGGATGCATGGGTCCATGCAGCCGGGGCTTCCCATGCCTCTCAGCTGAGGAAGAAGTGTCTGCCCTCAGCCGAGAGAGCTTGAGGCCATGGAGAAGCATGAACTATAGGTGGAGGAGTAGGTGGCAGTGAACCAGGCATGGCTGAGGCTGACACTGCTGGCTGGCCATTTCCTGCAAAAAGCAGAGGGGAGGCAGCGAGGAGGCATCCCCACGTCCTCCTCATCCTGTGACTGGTGAGGATGCAGAGGGGTGCATGGGGATCTCACCATGCCCCGCAAGGCAGACAGGCAGGCAGGCAGGCAGAGAGGCAGACAGTTAGACAGACAGGAGGAGCTATGTGGTGACACTGCCTCCCTCCCTCCTTCCTTCACTACTTCACCTGAGGAAAAGGCAAGGAAGGATTTTGGCTGGTATGGAGTACAGGTAAGTGAAATAGCATACACCAGTCCCATGCATATGGGGATTGTACCGTACAGTAGGACCCCTGTATCTGCTGGGGATTGGTTCTGGGGGGGGGGCATGAATACCTAAAACCATGGATAATAGCAAACACCATTGAAAATAATGGGACTTCTGATTTAAAATACCATAGAGTTCTGTTGGAGGACCTAGAAAATGGCTAGAGAGGACACATTTTCTTGGAAGACTCTGTGGTAGTTGTGCTGGTTTGTGTCCCATTGATTATTGAATCAGTGATTAATGAATCAATGGATATGGGGTCCTACTGTAATAGGATACCACAGTTTCCCATGAGTATGGACATCATGGGCAACTATGGTTAGTTCTAAAGTAGATGTTTTCAGTTTCTTCCTCATATGAGTGCCGGTGGGGCAGGAGGCACAGTGAAGACTGGAATAGACCCATTCTGATGTTGGGGTCCCTTTCATACTACACAGTTATAGTGACATGATTCCATTTTGACTACCATGGCAATATTCTATGGAATCTCCTGATTTGCAGTTTAGGGAGGGGTGTTTAGATCTCTCAGCCAGAGAGCTCTAATGCCTCATCAGACTATAAAACCTAGGATTTCATATCATACAGCCATGGCAGTTAGAGTGGAATCCTAGTGCTATCATTAGATAATGTGAAGGGGCCTCAGAATAGTGAATGTGAATTTAGAGCATTCATGAAACTGTAGCATTGCAAATTATTCATCTGTAGGATTTATGTAAGCAACATTTAACTGGTAAAAATGTCAAATTCTTTCCTGAATCCAGTTGGCCTCATCTTGTCAGAATTCTTTATGTGACTGTTGGGATATTGTTTGCTTCCAGGCCCAGTCTTCAGTTCTTCCATTTATTATAAACTTTTAAAATAAGTTTAGAAAAGTAGACCACTTACATGTTGTGCATTCATACTTTATGACATAAAAGACCGCCCCCCCCATTTTTATACATGTTTCTATTCGGTGGCTGTGTACATATGGAGATACCCCAAGGTTGTCCCATCAGTTTGGTGGAATATGTCTATTGAAAACATTGTCATTATGGCTTTTCAAGTCATTTAATACTTACGGCCCTATGCTACTGTTTTCTAAACATATTATTTAAATAAATCAATAAAAATTCTTGGTAGGATTTATTCAGAGGAGGCTTGCCATTGACTTCTTCTAAGGCTGAGAAGGTGACTTGCCCAAGGTCACTCAGTGGGTTTCCATGGCTGAGCCTGCATTTGAGCTTTGCTTTCCTAAAGTCCTAGTCCAACGCTTGAAGCACTGCACTATTGTAGTGCTGTCTATTGTACGTGCTCATTATTTTTCAAAAAAACTTATAAAAATGGTTAATACAATCTCATTAAATCAGTGGCTAAGGACTATATTCCAGTGATTTCTTGTGCACATTGCATCTGTCTGCCTATATTTCTAACCTTCTGATAGGCAGATTAAGGACTTTATCAGACAATCCTCTACAAACATTCTTTTTCTGGCATATTTAGATCTGTTTTTCTACCGGCAAAATGACCCTACCAGACCTTACCTTGAGTCGCATCAAAAGGCAGCCCCAGCATTGACGGAGTGTGAATGGAGCTCCATTCACTTCCATGCTTGTGATCTCGCAGATTCTCGTGAGAAGATGTGAGTGTGGTAAATTCAAAAAATAAAGAAAAAGTAACACACAAAATGTGCACACAAGCACAGAAATATACTTTAAAAATTACAAGTAAACTGGGGAGGTTCATAAAAAGAGTATCCCCTACCTAACTGTTGCGATCTCACCCAGAAGCGTTCTGTCCTTGATTCCGTATTCATGTGAGCACAATGGTGTGAGGATTCAAATGCTCGCGATGTCAGCAACAAAGCGCCACAGCAGATCTATTGGCGACTTGGCCCGTCAATAAAATAGAATGTCTCATTTACATTATGTGATCACAAAAGGATGATGTCATCTGATATGTGCACTCGTTCACAATCATTAGGCGTCATTATGATGCCTTATTTGCTGCATCTGATAAAGTCCTGTATTGAGAATGTCCTTGAATATCTTCTGATTACATGGGAATTTGATTAGTACTAAGACTAGGATTAGGAATTTTGGGAGGGGTAAAAAATTACAGTGGCACCTTCTGCCCCTTGACCATGGGGCCAAAACACTGACAACTGGACTACACTGTGCTTGTTGCTACCATGGCTCCATTCCTCTCCTCCTGCACTCAAAATCATGGGGCCTTCTTTTGTCTGGATGTATAGTATTAGATTGGCTGGGACAAAAAGTGTTCTGATGGCAAAAAGCAATTGGTTTGTTCACACACACACACACACACACACACACACTTGTACATGGGAAGTGGTGACAAAGTTCTAAAATACTTTGTAAGTTTAGGTGGACCCAGACTGTATTCATATAAATATTTATTGTCTTTTAGAGCAAACTGAGCTGCTTTGGCTCCTAGCCATGGGAAAAAAGCAGGCTATAAATAAAAATGATGATGATGATGATGATGATGATGATGATAGCGATAGCAATGACCCCCACATGACAGCTCTCTTAAATAAAAGCATACCCTACAGTTGCATGAAAATACAAACATTTAAAACCGGAATTTGAAATATATATCAAAGACCTCTCTCTCTTTCTCTGGCTTTTCTTTGCAAACGAAGATTCAGGAAGGACTCATCCCACACTTTCTGCAAGCGCGCTGATGACTGAAAAGGCCAATACGAGATAAACAAGTCCGGTTGCAGAAAGCACAGCAGAAGGTCTCCTTGGGTGATGTTTCCGGCTTGTGATTCTGCGTTGTCGTTTCTCTTCAAGACTTGTTCGGCGTGAGTTCTCAAATAAGGCTGCAGCATTATGGATAGTGCGTCACCATGCCTCCCGATGTGAGGCCAAGGCGGACCATTGTTGGTGATCGATTTGGCCGAGCCTGAGATGTTGTTTCAGGGAGTCCTTGTATCGCTTTTTTGGAGAGTCCCTCTTACACTGACCCGTGGTGAGTTCATTGTAGAGTACTATTTTTGGGAGGCGATGGTCCTCCATCCTAGAAACGTGCCCTGCCCAGCGCAGCTACGTTCTCAATATCATGGCCTCAATGCTGGTGATCCCTGCTTGCTCAAGGACAGCAACATTCATCACATAGTCAGTCCAGTGTATATTTAGGATTGTACGTATACAGCGCTGATGAAGGCATTCGAGGAGTCGTAAGTGGTGGTGATAGGTGACCCATGTTTCAGACCCATAAAGGAGAATAGACAGTACAATGGCTCTATATACACTGATTTTTCTGCTTCGCCTTAGGTGTTTGTTACTCCAGACTCTTTTGTGAAGTCTTCCAAATGCACTATATGCCTTTGCTAATCTGTGATCGATCTCTTTGTCAATCTTGGCATCTGATGCTTCTCAGGTAGGTGAACTGCTGAACGGACACCAACATTTAAAAACACAGTTGAAACATTGAAATCAAACTAGATCTGCTATATAAACCGTCTTGTTTAAAGCTGGCTTACAAATATTGGCTTGTTTTACTTCACCTCTGAGTTCATCCATACTTCACTAAGTGGATTTTATAGAAATTTAGGATCCTCCTTTCTCTTTCTCTCCTATTATTAATGATATTTTTAAAAGAATCTGGCATCACCAATGGATATACACCCAAACTGCTGAGACTTCCCAGAGCATCTAGGTTATAGAATCATAGAATTGCAGAGTTGGAAGAGACCATGAGGGCCATCCAGTCCAACCCCCTGCCACGCAGGAAATCACGATCAAAGCATCCCCGACAGATGGCCATCTAGCCTCTGTTTAAAGACCTCCAAGGAAGGAGACCCCACCACGCTCTGAGGGAGTGTGTTCCACTGCTGAACAGCTCTTACTGTCAAAAAGTTCCTCCTAATGTTGAGGTGGAATCTCTGTTCCTGGAGCTTGCATCCATTGCTCCGTGTTCCAATCTCTGGTGCAGCAGAAAACAAGCTTGCTCCATCCTCAATGTGACAACCCTTCAAATACTTAAACAGGGCTATCATATCACCTCTTAACCGTCTTTTTTCCAGGCTAAACATACCCAGCTCCCTAAGTCTCTCCTCATAAAACATCGTTTCCAGACCTTTCACCATTTTAGTCACCCTTCTCTGGACACGCTCCAATTTGTCAATATCCTTTTTGAATTGCGGTGCCCAGAACTGGACACAGTATTCTAGGTGAGGTCTGACCAAGGCAGAATAGGGCGGCACTATTACTTCCCTTGATCTGGACACTATACTTCTATTGATGCAGCCCAAAATCGCATTGGGCTTTTTAGCTGCCGCATCACACTGTTGACTCATGTTCAACTTGTGGTCTACTAGGTCTCCTAGATCCCTTTCGCATGCAGTCTCATTCAGCCAGGTCTCCCCCATCCTATATCTATGCATTTCATTTTTTCGCCCTAAGTGCAGTACCTTACATTTCTCTGTATTGAATTTCATTTTGTTAGCTTTGGCCCAGCTCTCCAGTTTATCCAGGTCATCTTGAATTTTGATCCTGTCCTCCAGGGTATTAGCTAGTCCTTCTAATTTGGTGTCATCTGCAAATTTGATAAGTATGCCCCTAATTCCCTCATCCAAGTCATTGATAAAGATGTTGAATAGCACTGGGCCCAGGACAGAACCCTGTGGCACCCCACTGGTCACATCTTTCCAAGATGAAGAGGAGCCATTGCTGAGCACCCTTTGGGTTCGGCCAGTCAACCAATTACAAATCCATTGAACAGATAACTTGTCTAGCCCACATTTTACAAGCTTGTTTGCAAGAATGTCATGGGGAACCTTTTCAAAGGCCTTACTGAAATCAAGGTATGCAATATCCACAGTGTTCCCTTCATCTACCAAGCTGGGAATTTTATCAAAAAAAGAGATCAGATTAGTCTGGCATGAGTTGTTTCTCTGAAACCCATGTTGACTTTTTGTGATTATGGCATTGCCTTCTAAATGTTCACAGACTCTCTGTTTAATGATCTGCTCTAGAATTGTCTCTGGTATTGATGTCAGACTAACTGGACAATAATTGTTGGGATCTTCTTTTTTCCCCTTTTTGAAGATGGGGACAACGTTTGCCCTCCTCCAGTCTGCTGAGAGTTCTCCTGTTCTCCAGGAGTTCTCAAAGATTATTGCCAATGGCTCTGAGATTATATTTGCCAGCTCTTTTAATACTCTTGGATGTAGTTCATCTGGTCCTGGAGATTTAAATTCATTTAGATTAAGAAGGTATTCCTGTACTACCTCTTTGCTTATTCTGTGCTGGATTCCCCTATTGTGTCCTCTGTTCCTTTATCTTCAGGTTGGTCCCCCTTTTCATTTTCTGAAAACACTGAGGCAAAGAAGGTGTTAAGTAATTCTGCCTTTTCTCTGTCCCCTGTTAGCATTTTGCCATCTTTTCCGCGTAGTGGCCCTACCATTTCCTTCTTCCTCCTTTTGCTCGGACATACTCCAAAAACCCCTTTTTATTGTTCTTAACCTTTCTAGCAAGCCTGAGCTCATTCTGCACTATAGCTTTTCTGACTATACTCCTACATGTGTTCGCTATCTGTTTGAATTCTTCTTTGGTGAGTTCCCCCTTTTTCCATTTCCTATACATGTTCCGTTTAAAACTTAGCTCTGTTGAAATTTCTTTAGTCATCCATCCTGGTTTCTTGAGACACCTCCCATTTTTCTTCCTCAATAGTACTGTTTGAAATTGTGCCTTCAGTATCTCCCTTTTGAGAAAGTCCCATCCATCTTGAGGTCTCTTCTCTTTTAGTATTCCTGACCATGGGATCACCCCCAGTATTTTACTGAGTTTATTGAAATCAGCTCTCCTAAAGTCAAGAATGCGTGTCTGACTATGCCTGGCTTCTTTCCATTGTATAACAAACTCCAGGAGAACATGATCACTCTCACCTAAGGATCCCACCACTTGCACCCCATTAACCAGGTCATCCCTGTTGGTTAGGATCAGATCTAAAATAGCTGACCCCCTTGTTGCCTCTTCCACCTTTTGGACCATGAAATTGTCTTCCAGGCAAGTCAGGAATTTGCTAGATCTTGAAGTTTTGGTTGAGTTAGATTGCCAGCAAATATCAGGATAGTTGAAGTCACCCATCACTACTACATCTCTCCTTTCTGCGTGTGTGTTCATCTGTTCTAGAAAGGCATCACCCAATTCCTCCGTCTGACTTGGGGGTCTGTAGTAGAGTCCCACAATAACATCCGTGTTGTTTCCCTCCCCTTTAAGTTTTATCCAGATGCTCTCCACCTGGCTTCCAGTATTGATGTCATGGGTCTCTTCGCTGGTGTAAATATCCCTGACATATAATGCTATTCCTCCTCCTCTCTTGTTTGGCCTGTTTCTCTTATAAAGGTTATACCCCTCTATTCCTACATTCCAATCATGAGACTCATCCCACCATGTTTCAATAATGCCTATTATATCTTCCTTGCTTTGTAGTGCTAGGAGTTCAAGTTCATCTTGCTTATTTCCCATGCTCTGTGCATTAGTGTAGAGACATCTAAGACCATGTGTTCCCTTTGCTTGCTGCCTGTGCAAGTTTTTTTTGCCTCCCACTGTTGGATCCTTGCACTATTTGGTTTGTTCCTTTTATGACAGCTTGACTATTTTCTCCAGCTCTTTTGCCTTCCAGAATACTGTCTCCCTCCCCCATTTGACTCAGTTTAAAGCCCTCCTGATCAAATTCTTGAGACTCTAGGCAAAAACGTTTCTGCCAACTGGTGTGAGATGCACCCCATCTCTTGCCAGAAGTCCCCCCTCATGGAAGCGCAGCCCATGATCCAAGAATCCAAATTGTTCTTGGCGACACCATCTACGGAGCCAGTTGTTTACGTCGGCTATTTTCCTCTCCCTTCCTGGACCATGCCTTTCAACTGGCAAAAGAGATGAGATGACAACCTGTGCATCCATTTCTTTCAGCTTCCTCCCCAGAGCCTCATAATCTCTTCTGATCTTGGGAAAGCTGTGCCTTGCAGTATCATTGGTTCCCACATGGACCGAAAGGAAGGGTTAATGAGCCGTAGGCTTGATGAGTCTTGTTAGCCTCTCGGTCATATCACAGATCTTTGCCCCAGGGAGACAACACACCTCCCGAGACATTTTGTCAGGCCCACAAACCACTGCTTCTGTACCCCGCAGCAAGGAGTCTCCCACCACCACCACACGCCTCCGCCGAGGCTTCGCAGCTGCTGTTCCTTGCGGTGGTACTCTCAAGGTCCCCTGCTCTGCCCCTGAAGTCTGTCCATGCTGTTCTTCCTCATTGTTCTTGATTAGGGAGAGGGCTTTGAATCGATTCTGTAGCTGCAAGCTGCTCGAAGTATCCCTGGATTTTCTTGTTCTGTGTGTGACGTTGTTCCAGCTGACTACCGCCTGTGTCTGTGGAGTGACCCTCTCCTCCCCATCCAGTTCCTCTGTGCGGTCCCCGTCCAAGACTGTTAGTTCTGTCCAGGAAAACCTCTTGCTCCCGAATCTGTTGAAGTGCAGCTACCAGTGTCTCCAGCTGCTGGACTTTCTCCTCCAAGAGGGCTACCAACTTGCACTTGGTGCACGTGAAGTTCTCCACGTCTGTAGATAAGAAGACAAACATCCCACAAGCATTGCAGGTGACTGCAGCAGTCCCCTCAGTGTCCATGGTGAGAGTTTTTAGGTAATCTAAGAACTCTTAGTTAATGCTGAAAACTCTATGCTGTACTTTTAAGTATGCTGTTTTTTGTTTGTTTGTTTTTTGGCGTGGCCACTCAAACTCAAGCCCCACCCCTCTGCAACAAGCAGCCTCTCCTAAGAGTTAAAAAAAATTCAAACTCACAGAAGCCCCACCCCTCTGAAACAAGCACCCTCTCCCAAGAGTTTAAAAAAATTCAAACTCACAGAAGCTCCAGCTGCTCTGCAACAAGCAGCCTCTCCCAAGAGTTTTTTAAAAATTCAAACTCACAGAAGCCCCACCCCTCTGCAACAAGCAGCCTCTCCCAAGAATTTTTTAAAAATTCAAACTCACAGAAGCCCCACCCCTCTGCCAGGAATCAGGAATTTTCTTTAATGGCTGCTTGATCATATAGTGTGTGAGAAATTTTCTGCACAGCTTATGTCAATAGTGTGTCTCATTAGTAATCAGTTCATGAGATTAGTTTTACTTAGTTTATTGCTCTGTCTTTGGCAAAAAAAAAAAAAAGATAAACCTGGCTGCCATTTTTTTTTAAAAAAATTACTAATTTGAGTGATACCAACTAACAGCCCAGCTGAGTCCAATGTTAGTTCAACCTGCAGTCAATCAATTAAGTTGAGGAATGAAGTACAAGGGATTATGAGACAAGGAGAAACATGTTTGGATATCTTGTCATGTACAGTGTCATTGACTTGACTAAAATATATTTCTGTTAAATTTACTGTTCTAATCTGTTTCTCCATATAAGATTTCCCGTGGTTTGTCCAACAGCACACACTAGTGTTGATGTATAGTATAATCACATAGGCCTGTAATTCACAGAGGTATAAATCAGGATTTCGAACCCATTTGTTTAACAGGGAAATTAATGGCAAATAACCATTTCGAAGTATTGACTGACCAATGGGAAGACCGGTTTTCCACTGTTGGTCAGTGTTGACTGCTGAGTCCCCAAACAGTGAAGAGATGCAAATGTTGAGTCAATAAATGAAAGGATTGTTTTCATTTTAAAGTAAACTAGTAATGCAAAAGATCTGCCTACAATTTACAATCTGTTAATTTTGGAAGAATATTCGTAATTTCAGTGAAGATACTGAAAAAGTAAAGAAGTTGTGAATGACAATGTATGGTCTCAGTTGAGATGAAAAGTGTGTGTTTTCAAGTGACAAAAGTTTCCACCACTGAAACATCTCCACAGATGTATACATTTTGAAATATTGTTAGAAAGCAAAATCCATGCAAATTTGTTAGGGTTGTTCAGTGAGTAGGGAAGAACCATAAGCTGCAACAGATATAGAGAATCCCATGGGTGACAAAGCAGTTTGGGAAAATACTGTTGACTGGAAAAAAACATCTGAGCAGAAAAAAAATTATCAGACTGCACTCTCAGCTTCTTCTGATTGGGCTAGCAGATTACCAAGTTTCCTTTTGGTTAAACAAAATATGGATGACAGGGTTATGGAACTCCATCTCATACAGTGGTTCTCAAACCTTTGTCCTCCAGCAGGTTTGGACTTTAGTTCCCAGAAACATTAGCCAGCATGGCCCATGGTAAGAGATTCTGGGATTTGAACATTGGCAGAACCAAAGTTTGAGAACCCCTGATATAATGGGTGAGTTTTTTTCCAAGGTTACCTGTGGATTCTACCACCCACCAGAAATACTGTTGTATGACGGAAACAGTATGAAGGATTCAGTGGAATTCAAGTTAGGAGGACTTTCAGTTTAGGAGGATAGGTGCTTAAATAGGCTTGGGACCCACTGATTTTTCTGTGAGAATGAGGTTCAAACAGCACTTTGCCTTTAGTATGTGGAATGTACAGTAGTTACATCTATTCTTTTTCCTTATTAGAATCCAAGTGAGTGGGCGGCAGTCTACATCCATACTAAGAACCTTGCTTGGATTGCATTTTAAAAATGAGCTAACCTTGTTTGTACTTCCTAAATTAAAACATGGAACAGAATGCAACTATTCTTCCATTTTCTTGTTTCTCTCAAGTTTGCAAAGTTTTCTGGTCAATAATTGTGTAGAAAGATGTGTGAACATTTGAGGGAAAAGACAAGGGGAAGAGTGATAAAAAAAGTACACATTGGGGAGAAAGGTCTACAAAGAGACATATTTTAAAGAAAATTGCATACTAAATGTATACATTGGGGGAATGTGTACAAAGATGTATGTTAATTTTCATGAAGACTTCGGTGGGGGGGGGAGGATTGCAAAAATGGAATGAAATAAATTTCTGTTTGAAAAATACCAACAGTATAAAAAGCCCATAAGGCAGATTCATCCATCAATACTTGGATCCCGTGTATGCATGTGTGTTGGGGCTGGGGGAAGTGTAGAATTTTAGTCATGATTTAAATTACCATGTGCACCTTTAGTTAGATTATTTTAAAAGCTGCTTTAAAAATGATGGAGTCTTTTTTTCCTATGGAAATTGTAGGCTAGCAGAGGGACAAAGAGTAAGCCCTCCTCCTCTTGATACGCTCTGATCCATAGGATTCTCTGCTCTTTTCTTCTTTTTGGGTAAGGAAAATAGCAAACATAGCCACAAGCTATATAGTATAGATAATGCTTGCTTTGAGCATTATTTAGGAAGAATTTCCGGTTCTATAGATGGTGCCTTCTCTGTGTGCATGTCTATTGTGGTTCCTTTTATTGAAACACATAAATTCACCAGGAGAAATTTTATGTAAAAGTTTCTCGTACTTTTTTCTTCATAGCTGCGTTTTGTCAGAGCTTTCTTTAGTCTGCCTTTCAGGACACTGAAAACTTCTGGTCAGCGAGAGAGTTCATCTAAATCTGCCTTCATTCCTTTTAGTGAGAAGTTGCTCTTTTACATTTGCCTTCCCACTTAGTTTAAAAATATATATAAATCCCCATATCCTTGCTAATCCTTTTCAACATTCCTTTTTGGGTACTCCTTCCATTTTTAGGAGACTAGCAGAGACAAAATACTTAAGTGGATTTTATCTTAAGTGATGTTTTGAAAGGCTGCTTACCTCCAAAAACAGTCCCATTCAGTTGAAGACACACAGCTGGTGTTTTCTTGGTAGCAGGAAGCCCCTTTAAAATCAGTATTATCTTTCTGGTGTCCATTTGGCAAGTCATCCCTTTGTCTAATTCAAGGTTGCATCCTTTACCTTCATATGTGGAGATGAATAAGGGTTTCAGTGTGGATCTCTGTTGAGGCTCTTTCATTATTTTAATTAGATCTCACCAAATGCCATTTGTTGTTTAGTCATGAACAAGCCATTCTTATTCTTCTGTTGCTTGTTTGAAGCAATAGTGGTAGCAGTTCTGGGAACATAAGCAACAGCCTTAAGATTAGCTCTAGATTGGCTGAATATTAGAAACACACATACACACACATTGCAGGGCACATTGCAGGCTAATCTTTTCATCCCTTCACATTCCAAACCTATCTGGTGCTTTGGTACACTGGTGGCAACAATAGACTGCCATTTAGTGTATCAAGCTTAAATAGTGTTTTTTTAAAAAAATTGCAATAGGAAGGATAAAGCTATCTTAGGAAAATTTTCTGCATTTAGATCAGAACTAGGAATGTAATTTGGACTGGTACTTGATTTGTTTTGATTTTGATTTTCAACCCTGGAAAGACTACATCTTTTCTTGGTTGGATGTTTACATGGATATGTCCCGGCTTTGAAAAGGCTGAGTTTAGTAATAATAGTTTCTAAAGTATACTGTACACACATCTAGCCCCAAAGGTGGAAGCTTCAAAAAGTTCTAGAAATCAGGATATTGGTGTGGCGAACAACTATATGGGTGAGTGAGAGTAGTGTGGTTCAGTAGCCAATCCTCTGGGAGGAAGCAGAAAGGGCAGGCGTTCCTGGGTGTTTGAAGTACGAATGACAGGGAGAATAACAATTGAGAAGGGAGTCAACAGTTGAGAGATGTGATGTGTTAAGGAGAGGCTGAAAAGGGTGTATGGCTTTGAGGGAAGCTGGAAAGAATTAATGAGCAGCGGGAATAAGTGACAAGAAGAATAGAGATGGGTTGAAAATAAAATTCAAAATAGTTGTATCATTTTTGTTCAACAATAAATCACTCTTTGTTTGTTTGTTATATTCAGTCTATTCATGAGTTATTTTCCTTTACTGATATTTAATTAGCACTCAACCCCTATAAACATCCACACCCAGGTACAAGGACAATCCATCTAGCTGTGGAACTGGGGTCGCCACAGTTTATTAGGTTAGTGGCAGCATGGGGAGACAAAAACCCCTGTGTCACAACCATGGTGGCAGCGAAAGTGATGAAGTGGCTAGGCTGAATGGTGATGTAATTTCAGCTGGTGCACCTGATCGTCGCAACTGGCACCTTTGTTTTTAAATTTAGCTGTTGCTGTCAGAAATTGATGCTACTTCTTTCCTCACTGTGGCCTCCTGACCATCTTGGAGGCTAGAATACCGCACCCAAATGGGAGGGAAGGAGTGTGAAATGTAACTACATAACAGACATTTAAGGAACAAAAAGCAGGGGATAATATAAGAAATAATAGTTATTTATTTATTGCTTGGAAGATTTCAGCATCTGTATGCGTGTGTATGCATCAGAGAAAGAGAGGAGCCACAGAAGATTTTTGAACTAGTGATGGAAGTCCGATGGTCTCCAAATTAACTGTTAAGTTTAGAGTGAGTATTTATGCATCACTACAAAAGAGAAAAGCCAGGAAGGAAGGTTTAAAAAAAATGCAAAACTGCCTTAAATTTGCATATGTTAACATAGCTAGATAGATGATAGATGGAAATTTGAAAATAATTTTATTTATTTATTTATTTATTTAGGTATTTATACCCCGCTCTTCAGCTACAAAGGCTTACAATTTGTTAAGCAATAGTACTTCACACATCTACATCACATTAAGTGGTTTCTAATGTGTGTTAGCTAATTACTGTTATTTAAATAGAAATACATTTCAATGTTTATCTTCATACTAGCCAATATTGTATGACCATATAGCCTATGTACCTGCTCACTTCATAGTCCAGGTGCTAACTACTGATGGCCTTGAAGTAACTTAACGTCAAGGTCCTTTCTTGTGATTCTTTATCTTTAAATCTGAAAGGAACAATCCTTCAAATACTGTTCTCTGGAATCTCTTTAGATAGAGAACTATCCTCTGTAAAGTAAGCCACTGTAATTAATTTAGTTGTGTGATGAATGGCCGATTTCTGGGTATATGATTTTTTTTTTTTAAAAAAGCAGGTATTGTAATGGAATAAGAGAGGAGGTGTCTCAGCCTCTTTCCAAAAGTAGGAACCCCATATAGAAAAATTATATTGTGGTGCAAGACCAGAGGCATAGTTAAGTGCCTGGGGCAAGAAGGATGAATACCCCCTCCCAAGCAATGGTTCTCATCACTATCTTGCTGTCATGGGAGGACTGGGACAGGTGATGACAGAAGGTGATGCCCCTTTAACTGGATGACTAGAGGCAATACTCTTCCCAGTCCAATGGTAGTTCAACTCTTTTGGGAAATTAGAAAAAATTGGGTTATAACCAGAGTTGCTGCATAAACCATGGCTGATGTGGTCAGAGTGGGCCCGTTGATATCTAAGTATCAGTATGTTCAAGATATTTAGAATCAGCAGAAACATACATTCAGTTGCACTCAAAACAAGTGTAGTCATGGTATCAGACTACACTTATAGTCAAGAACCTTTTATACAAGTTCAAGTGAAGTGTACCAGTGAATGCAATGGGGAGAAAACAACAGATATATTTGTCCTGGGCATAAGATTTATTTACATCACTAGTTTTCAGGAACAGGTTATAGACCTGTGAAGATAAATGAGAGTTCCTTCAGCACCAGTGTAATGCAATAGTTTCTAAGACCCATAACTGATTTTTGCAAACCTTCTTTAGTTTACGTAGTAGTAGTTGCTGAGGATCAATCTGGTACTGTGGTCTCAGATTTTCATATCTGTGTCAGAGGGTTTAGTTGAGAGAAGAGTTCTAAGCAACCTGCCTTCTCCTTGGCAAAACCATTGCTGGTATTGTTTTCTGGATTCCTGGATTTTAGGTGTAACAAACATGGCATTATTAACACTGATCTATCAATTTCAAACTCCTTTTTGGCCAGGAGCATTACACTGTGTGAATGTACAATGAAAGGATTTTCATTAGAGCATGTGAATGCAGATTCAGTTTATATGATTCTATCTTGCATGCCAAAGAAGGCTTGGATTGTACCAGGAATGTTTTAGCCCGAAACCATTTTTTTTTAAAAAAATGGGTGGGTGGAGAAGAGCTGGAGGGAATGTTGGCATTTGCTGAAAAATGGAACAGGAACAGAATGTCTCTCAACTTTGGCATTCACACCTAATGAATACTCTTATGTGTGCACAGTAAGAAAATGCTCTGCATTATGTGCCTGAATAAAAGTAACATTATGCTTATCTCAGATTTTCTCCGTGCTAAATCTGTTTCTGGCTTTTCCATTACTATTCAAGATGAGCAGAACATTTAATAATCAGCTTAGTCACTTCCCCATGTATGCTCAATTGCTCTTCAGATCAGGATTTATTTTTTTTTATGAAGGTGAGTCTGCATGTACATGCACACACAGAGACACATCATGGGTGTGTGTCAAAGAGGTGTGCAATACAAGACATCTTTTGCATGCACATGAAGCTTTAAAAGGAAGTCAACCTGCAACCCAAATACAGGATGCTGAGAATGTTTGTATTGCTCTGTTATTGCTGTGTGATTCCACTGGTTTTAGCATATTATTATTTTAGCATATTTATTAACCAAATCTAAAATCTATCATTTATCTTTTTGTTCATCTCTACAAGCCAATCTAGTTATAAAGGGTTTAGGCAAGTTAAAGGGATTTGTTTGTAGACGCCTAGATATGGTTAGTAAGCAAATGATTTTGCTTCTCTTGATATGAATGACAAGGCCGAAAGTTTGCCTTTCCACAGGTAACATTTGGAAATTCTGACACATTTTAAAATAGAAGGGCAGTTACTTTATTCAGCTATTTAAAGGGCCTTAGCAATCTGCAAATGTATCATGATTTTAGAGAGTGGTGAAGCTAGTTTTCAAATTGTATGTATACATTTTATCAATAGAAAAAGTGACTATATATCAATTCAATACCTGACTTACTAGAAGACATACAAATACAGTTACAGTACTGGAAAATATAAATTATGGTATCATTTACAATAGGTCAAAGTGCCTTTATTGAGACATATACTTTTCTAATAACTCAGCATTGCCACTGGGCAGTCAGGAGTATCTTGTCCCACCTTAATTATCTCTCCATTAAGAGCACTGTAATACATTTTACACAGGGCTTCCTTTTAAAAGTGTTTGGAAGCTATAGCTTTTGCAAACTGTGTCAGACATATTGTTGTTGGATGTGTAGTTTAGGGGCTGTACATCACCAGTCCTGAACCAACTGCAGTGCTTTCCAATTCGTTTCTGAGCTTAGTTCAAAGTCCTAAAAAACCCTAATGGCTTGGAGCCAGGATATCTGACACCATATGAACCTGCTTAGATTTGAGATTTTCAGCAGAGTTTCTGTTGTGTGCCCTATCAGCGCAAGAAGCTGGGATGGTACATACATGATATAGGGCTTTCTTTGTAGCCCAATCTCAGTTCTGGACCTCCCTCGAAATAGAGCTCAGGCTGATTCAATCATTGTGGAGGTCCTGGAACTGTATTTATCTAGATGACCTTAATTTAAAAAAAAAACAAAAAACTTTTTTTAAAAAAAAATTTAAAAGCTATTTTAAAGGAATGTCTTTTTATTATACATTGCTTTTATGGCAAAGAAATGCTTTTGATGAAATACATGATTAAAATAATCTCAGGTTTGGATTTGTTATCTGAGATTGCTGCAGCTATGCATTGAGGAGGAGGGTTACTATTCTTCCTTTGGTGCATAACTAGGAAGCTTCAAATCTTTCTAAACACTTCTGTTTGCACATGCAGATTTCTGGGCAAGGGAAACCCTGAGGGCAATTTCTGGTTGTTTTACAGTGTCCCAAATCAGAGTCTTGGATAATTTCTTGCTAGTGGCACACTGCTGAAAAAGTTATCATCATTTCTGCTGCAGTTGTGTCAGTGTTGGTATTAGTTTATGATCTACAATCTGCCCCAGAGTCAGACTACTGGGCACTTTAATACAGTGTTACTCATAGTGGTGGTTCAGGGACCAGTGCTGGTCTAGGAGTCATTAGCTTTTTGTCCTTGGCAAGTTTCCAGGAAAGGAAGAAACAGTTGTAGCCAATTGGCACAAATATGGTATTAGACCATAAAATATGTGAATCAGGATTTTATGCCATACTTTACAGGGGTATAAAACATATGCTGCCTTACTGGGCATATTCCACTGAATGTCACGTACACTTAGGGGTGAGGTGGGTGAGTCTCAAGGAAGGCTGTAATTGGAAAAGTGTTTTTAAAAAGAAGTTTGTAAAGCAAAACAGTCAGAACTCTGTATCCGTGGAACCAATACCTGCAGTTTCAGTTATCCATGGGTCACAAAATAGGAGACACATACCATAGACTTGCTTTGGGAAATGCCTAGAGAGGTGTCCTCTCTAGGCAGTTTCTAGGTCCATCAACACAATTCTATTATTATTATTTATTTATTTATTTATACCCCGCCCCTCTGTTAAAACAATCGGGGCAGCTTACAATAATTAAAATACAATACAGATAAAAATCCCAAAACACCACCCACCCCCACCCTGCCCCATAAAAAGATATTAAACAAATATAAATTAAAAGAAACTATCTAAAATCGCATTTAAAAATAATAAATACAATAGATACAATAACTAGCCAGCAGAGCCCCTGAGCCAGGATCTAATTAGGAAAGGCCTGCCGAAAGAGATCCGTCTTTAGTGCTTTTTTAAAGCTACTCAGGCTTGTCATCTGACGGATCTCGTTCGGCAGGTCATTCCACAATTTGGGGGCGATTACCAAAAAGGCCCTCTGGGAGGTTGCAGACAGCCTAGATTTTTGTGGCTGAAGCAAACTCCTCCCAGAGGACCAGAGTGTGTGTGTGGGGGATTGTACGGGAGGAGGCGGTTCCGGAAATAAGTTGGACCCAAGCCATTTAGGGCTTTAAAGGTAATAACCAACACCTTATACTGGGCCCGGAAACTGATAGGCAGCCAGTGGAGAGATTTTAATACTGGAGTTATATGGTCTCTCAAAGATGTTCCCGAGACCAGTCTGGCTGCCATATTTTGTACCAACTGAAGTTTCTGGACCAAGCACGAGGGTAGCCCCATGTAAAGCGTATTGCAGAAATCTAGACAGGATGGAAACTGCGGAACTCCACAAGTAAGCTCCTTTCTGCTGGAGCTGCTGTCCACGAGCAGCACCCTCTGGGACCTGCCCGAGAGGAAGGACTGGAACCACTGGAGTGCAGTGCCTCCGATTCCTAACCCTCTCAGGCGATCCAAGAGAATGCTATGATCTATCGTATCGAAATCTGCTGAGATATCTAAAAGCACCACCAGGGTCACACTACCCCTGTGGATACTTAGACGCAGGTCATCGGTCAAGGCGACCATGGCAGTCTCAACTCCAAATCCTGACCTAAAGCCAGTTTGAAATGGGTCTAGATAATAGGTTTCATCCAAGACCACTTGGAGTTGAAGTGCAACTGCCCTCTCTATGGTATGCTTTTACTGGAAGTCCTCTATTTTAATAGAGTTTGCTGTTATCCATGGTTTCCAGTGTCTGCAGTAAGTCTGGGAACAAAACTCCCTTGGATACCGGGGTCCAACTGTATTGTCAATCTGCAGAGTGCTGTTCTCTACCAATACTATTATGAGTATGCTTTTTCATTTATCTCAGTCATTTCAGTAAGGATATAATAGATTCTCAATTCCCAAAGCTGTAAAAGTTAAAAAAATTAAGATTTTTCACTAAATTAGGTGATGGGCTGAAATGCCCCATGGCAGTTCCCACCTTGAACACAGAATTGTGGAGAAATGACACAAGCATTTTACATTTTTGTTCTGTGCAGGCACAATTCAAAGTGTTTCTTGTGAGTTAGGAAACTCTAAGTGGCTTGAATTCAGAGTGTCTGAAGGATTAAATTCTTGTACTGAAGTTTTTGCTGTGGTCTTTGGGGGAGCCCATTCAAGGGGCCCTTCTCTCTGTTCTACCAACCACACAGGCACATCTAGTGGATATATAGGAGAAGCTCTCTTGATGTCTACTCAAAGTCTCTGGAAGTCCCTTTTGAAGGAGGCTAGGCCCTTGTCCTGTTGTTGTTGTTGTTGTTGTTGTTGTTGTTGTTGTTGTGTGCTTTCAAGTTGTTTCTGACTTAATGACAACCCTAAGGCAAACCTATCGTGGGGTTTTCTTGGCGAGATTTGTTCAGAGGTTTTGCCTTTGTCTTCCTCTGAAGCCTAGTGAGTTTGACTTGTCCATGGTCACCCAGGTCACCCCATGGCTGAGCATGAATTCAAACCTGGTCTCCAGAGTCATAGTCCAATGCTCAAACCCCTACACCTTGCTTGTCCTTCTATTGATAGGCACTTTGTATTACAGCAGTCTTTGGGGAACTGATCGAATATTGTAATTAAAGGATTCTTAATAGACTTGTGCTGTACTGCTTTTATTTGTTTTTATTAATTACAGTTTAACAAAATCTTTCTGTATGCTATGTTAGTTCAGGTGTGTGTGTGAGTGTGTGTGTAATACAGTAACATTACATTTTCCATAACTAAAGTGAAATGAAACTATGATTGTTAAGGAAATTATATTTGTAACATGGAAAATGTAATAAAAATACATATTAGAAAAACTTTTTGTATGTTTTTAGCTGTACTTGATTAAAAATATAAACAAAAAATACAATATAAAACAAAATAATCTCAGCATCGACTTTTGGGAAAAGGCAGGGGATAAATAAAAATGATGGTGATGGTGGCACTGATATTGATGATCAGAAGAGGAATAAAATTTTGGTTTGTGTGTGACAGAGGCTTAATAAGCACAACCTTTAGGCTATGGTTTCTCTTCTGATGCTACTTTGTGATTTCCAGCATGCCTGAAAAGGAGAAAATTCTGAGTTATTAAAAAACTTGATAACTCCTTTCCCATTTTAAAATGAATACTGTATTTCTGTAGAAATTTGGTATTGGCACTATCCTTTGGATATACTGATGCCAAAAAAATGGACACCCTCCCCACACTCTGTGTTTAACTTTTTTTACATTGTCAGGTGAGCAATATATATATATATATATATATATATATATATCAAGATTTAAAGTATGCGTTTGAAAATGCCTCAGCTGTTTTAAAAGATCATACTAAATGTTATTACAATTATTATTATTTTTACTTTTTACACAGCTTTGCAAAATTATTTCAACATGCCACGTAACAGCAGTCTCCCAGATATGTGCATTGTTTGACTATATAAAGAGATGTATATATGTGAGTGTGTGGGAGATCCACTAATGAAAGACTGAAAGTTTCCTGAAGGGGATTTTGAATGATTTTGCATGGTTGATCTTGTTCAGTTTTAAGTAACGGTAGACAGCAAGATGTTGCTTCTGAGTCTCTTCCCTAAGAATTTTTGTAAAACTTAACGGTTCATTTCTCTTTCTCCCATCTGCCTTCATCGTTTGCCAGACCCAAGAAAGATTTATGTTTACGTAACAAATACTATTCATTTAATAAAAAATCAATAGGCCACTTTACTAAGATATGAACTTTCCCACTCCAAGTGCTAGGTAGTCCAAAGGATGCCTTGTAGGACGTGAGAATGTTTTGCTGTTAATTGAAAGTATTCCTTTTTCTTCATGGCTATCACAGTCAGTGACTTCTCTTGAGCAGCTAATTAGTGCGATTATTCCACAGCTGCATTAGTTTCACCACAAAGGTTTTTCTCTTATTTTATCAAAAGGATCAGTCTCCCTGGGAATGTTTCAACCTGACAGGGCTGAAATAGCAAGACGGTCATCATTCTCTATCCCTACCCCCATCCTTTTGCGAAGTGGTGGGTGGGGGGAGACCAAAAAAGCGAGAGGTCTGGAAAAACCTGGATTTGGTCTCTTTTTATTTGTATCATCCAATGCAGACTGCCAGTTTTTGATGGGAGTAATGAAATCAATGAGTTTTAAATATCTGTAATATGCAGCAATTCTAGAATTGATTAGGAAACATTTCTCTCTAGCCTGTTGTTTTTAGTAAGACCTTCAAACTATTGGTCCAGATTCTGGAGACTCTCCCAAACTTAGATACTTTTGAACCTTCTAAGAAGTGCGGCCATTTGAAATGTAGTAAGCCTTGTCTCCAAAAAGCCTCCTGTGTTTTCAGTAACAAGATCTACTGGGATATTTGTTAGAATCCATATGCTATGGTGGTCCATAACATTATCATTCCTTACTGAGAAAGTTGTTTGGCTCTCTAGAAAAGATTACTGATTAAAAGGAAAGTCTAGGCTGAACAGGTGTTTAATACTCACTTTTTTTTTACTTTAATTTTTTTTAAAAAATTCTGTCTTACACTCACAAATACATGTAACAAGGCATAGTTTATTTTCATATAGTATAGGAAAAAGTCATGCACAAATTCTTTCTGCATATATTGTAATTGCCAGTTGCATTGATTAGAGATTGTTGTAATATAGGGAATGACATTGTTTCTACTGTATTTAATACATATTTTTATCATATGTTAAGAATGCAATTTGAAACCAGTATGTCTTGGTATCAGCTTTAGTACCTTGAGCTGCCTTGAGTCCTATTTTGGGGGAAAGGCACAGTATAAATAAACCTGAAAATAAATAAGAAATAAAATAGTGTGCTTGTCTCATGGTTGTCTTCTAAATGTTTCAAGATGAAATACATGTTCTATATCGTCGTGATAATATTGTGCTCATGTTGTAATATTAGTATAGGTTTAAAACTGAAGATAAAAATACATCCCAGGAGATTGGTACACTCAAGAATATTAAGCACTAAGCTGTATACACTTCAGATTTCTCTCTGATTCTCCCAGACAGTTTTTTAAAAGTTAAAGCTTAAAGTTAAACCTTTACCAAGTTTTTAAAAGCAGCCCCATTTGGGGTTGCATCAACTGCAAGAAGACTGGCTGCTTATTTTTCTTTCCTGAAATGTTTTCAGCAACCGATCAAATGATTTTTAAAAGTTTGTGTAGGGACTTAAGATCGATGTCACTTCCTGCATGTCTCTAAGCAGTATGTGAACTGAAAGAAATCAAGTGGCTCACAACTGTAAGTTAGGAGGTAGTTCTCTGCCCTTTTTCTGGTAAATGAGTCTCACTAAACTCAACTGAACATATCATAGAGTCAATGAATAGAATCATGGGGTTAATTTGATTGTCTGAACATGCCACCGTAAGCAGCTATTCTAAAGAAGTAGCAAAAGGTGTCCACTTTGTGAAAGTTAAAAAAAAAAATCATACACTTTCTGTCCCTGTCCATAAAGTGGTGGAGCAGCAGTTTAAATAGTGGTGATAATTAGCCTGCTTGTGTTAATAGGTATTAACGCGAAAAGCCATTGATAGACCCAAGTCTTCAAATCTTGGTCCCTGCCATTTCCATTAAATTTCAATACCTGCAAAGGTTTTTCCTCTCTTTGCTCAGCACATCTACTTTCCCCCAACCCCCTCCTCCCCTAGTGTAACCCTTCAAAGTTGAACAAATGTTAATTGGTGACTGATGGAGCTATCTGTGTCTTCTGGTGTTTCCCCGCAGCAGTTCTGAGCACCCTGGAGCTTCCAAGCCTCCACTAAGCTCCTCCAGTATGACATCACGGATTTTGCTACGACAGCAACTCATGCGTGAGCAGATGCAGGAGCAAGAGCGCCGAGAGCAGCAACAGAAACAGCAAGCCGCTCAGTTCATGCAGCAGAGAGTGGCAGTGAGTCAGACACCAGCCATCAACGTCAGCCTCCCAGCAAGCCTTCCTCCAGCTACTCAGGTACCAATGGAAGTCCTTAAGGTATGTGATGATTCCACCATGTATACTTGAACCTGTTAGGAAGTGGGTGGGT
Source organism: Gambelia wislizenii (assembly GCA_030847615.1). Classification (NCBI taxonomy): domain Eukaryota; kingdom Metazoa; phylum Chordata; class Lepidosauria; order Squamata; family Crotaphytidae; genus Gambelia; species Gambelia wislizenii. Next base: position 65,815,289 of record JAUMIR010000002.1, read on the forward strand.
GCGTTAAGTAATCACAGGTTTCATGAGAGTTGTCAAATAGGTTACGTTTTAAATTCCATCACAAACACATCACCCAGTTTTGCCTTTGCTGTCCTTTTCCCAGAAAATATTTGCATACCTAGACCAAAACTTGCAGACCCTTTAATAAGATATTTTGAATTTTTTTTCAAAGAAACACTGGATATAAACATGCTCACAGTTTTCAAAGGTGTTCCTAAGTTTCAGATACTTTAATTACAAACATTTCACCAGAAAGTTATTGCACTTCCAGAGTCCACATTTTATCGAAGCAAATAAATATTCAATATATGCATATATTTATGGGTGCATACATTCACATATATCTGTGACTAGGTTTCTTAAAAAGTGAAGAAAAGACCTACACAAAGGGTTGTTTCAGAAAGTCTTAATCTGAAATACGGTCTTTTGCTGTTAGCCATTAGTAATCCTTTTTTGCTCAAATGACTTCATTTCTTTTTGTAGCTTTTGTGTTCCTTGCTGGTACAGCTTCCTAATTACAGGGGGAAAACTGTATCTGTAACAGACAGAAATGCAGACTTCTTCACTTCACTGGAGTTGAATTAGACCAGTTACAGCAGGTAGTGCCATTATTCCAATACAACATTCAATGTTTTTTTTTTTAAACCTATAGTGTACAATCCATTTTATACCTCTGCTATGGCACCTATGGGGTATGTAAATCATATAGTCTCCTCTTAATTGACTCTGGAGATTAGTAGCAATCTTCATCCAGATTAAGTGTACATGCATGATGTAATGTAATAGTGCCAGCTACTCTCCAGCAATGTGGTAAATCTGGGATTTTAAAAAATCAGTTTGCAGATGTAGAGTTTTTAGCATATTGTTTGTAGCAACAACAGATATTGTGATGGTGTTGGATATGTCAGGCACCCGAACAAGTCTGGGTCATAGGTGAATTAGCAAGAAGTGGCCCACATATTTTTACGTAATTGAGTCTTAGAAAAGGTCTGTATAGGACCATATACCTCGTACAAAAAACACAAGACAAGCAGATTGTGATCCAGACAGAATGTGAAACATGGTCCAAATTTACAAAAGCAGAGATTCCCTGGCCCCATAGAACAGGGATGGGAAACCTTTGGCCCCAGAAACCCAAGGCAGAATCTGGAAAGCCAAAGGTTCCCAGCCCATCTGTAGAGCAAGGGCCAAAAAGGTCATAGGTCTTCTTGGGTCCAGGTTGTCTGAAGGACTGCGTTCTGCCATATAAGCCTGCCTGTGTTTTGAGATCATCGGTGGAGGGTCTTCTCTCTGTTCTCCCAACTCTCCCAGATAGAAACTGTGAGAGGGCCTTCTCAATAGCGGCTCCTAGACTCTGGAGCTCACTTCCTTGAGAGGTTAGACTGATGCCTTTCCTTCTATTCTTCCATAGACAGGTGAAGACAGTTTTTTGTTTCAGCAGGCCTTTGATAACTGATTGTGCAGGGAGAAAGGGCCTTTTCAGAATGTTATGTGCTGTTTGTTTATTTTCAATGGTGATACTTTTAACTTCTTTTCATTCTATTGTTAGTTTAATTGTATTTTTCATTTTTGCATGATGTGAATTTTAAAGCTGTATGTGTTTTAACTCTTGTAAATTAGCTTGAGTCCCGGATAGGCAAAAAGGTGGGATAATAAGAACCACAAGAAAAGCAACTGGCCAATAACCACATGCTATCCTGATCCTTAATGTAATTTTTGATCAACATGCCAACTCAGCTGATTTTCTTTTGAAAGAATACTAGGAGTACTGAGACAACGTTATTTATTTATTTGTTTAATCTATTTCTTAGCTGCCTTTCAAGGCCATAGGCTTAAATCCACAATTGCTTATGTGCTGGATTGCCAGAACCACAGAACTTTCTTCTCTTCCTCCTGCAGTTCTTGGTACTGCCTGAAAACTGGTTCTGGAGCATTTCTTGCTCTCTAGAGGAAGCTTTTGGGGTATCAGGAGAGCTGCGGTGGGATGGGAAAACTGATTCTGTCCCCATTATGTTGATGGAAGCAATTCCATTACTGAACATCCTCCACTGGATTGAAATCGTAGTCTTCCCAATGATTGAAGAGGAGTATTTTGTCCATATTCCTTCAGTAAGCTAGACTGAATTAGAGTCTCTTGACATGGAAGAATGTTATCTATTTCATTAGCTGTGATGAAGTGAGAAACCCTTGGCTTGTCTATATGAGGGGAAAATGTGGATTGATGCGCATTAACGCCAGTTTGAAGCAACTTCTATTAGTCTTAATGGTTATTTGGCAAGATCGCAGGTGTGTGAATCTATGCGCTTTCGCTGTTCCAATGGGCATGTCTGCGAATCAAGATGGCGGGCGTGAGTGAACTACTTGTGTTTTTATTGCCACCAGTTCCCACTGCTAAACAGTATTTCTTTAAAAGCATGTCTAAGGTGCGAAAGTGCAACATTCGACCTAAATAAAGAAAGAAAAAAGAAAAAAAGGCTGTTTTGTCACTTGGCACATGATCGTTATGGCAAAAATCCAACATATTGGTTCTGGGCATTTCCTTGTTAGCAAGCTCCTGCCTCTGCACATGTCTGGCCAATCAGCTTTCCACTTTGGCTCTTATCAGGAATGCGAATGAATGCGAATTGGTTGTCCCAATGAGCAGGGATGTGCATTCCCGTTGAGCTTTTCTAAAAATATGGGAAAAGCCACAAAGACTTTTCCGGCTGAGTTTTTCGTGGTCTTGGCCCCCCTCCTTCCGAATACTGCAGATTGATGTGGGATGCCATTTAGACAAATTGTATTCTCCTTGAATTCTATGAGGAGTATGTTCTCCGTTTAGACAAACTCCCTATTTTCAAATTGAAAACTCTTGAGGAGCAACTCTTTGGGATAGTCTTCATCAGTAACACAAACCTCCATGGGCTCATAAGTCCCCAATAAAGACTGAAATGTACTACTGGTCATACTAGGATGCCCACCCCTTATGACACCCACACTCAGCCACATACTTTCTCTGGTGAGAGCCTCCACCTAATTAATAGTTGGACTGTGCCTTTTTATGTTTGGGCTGTGAGTTGGTGTATTGTCCCCCGCCTTAGTTCCATAAATATTTAGCTTTACCATCGTTAGCCTTGGTTTCTCTTTTCATTTTAATTTCTTTCTATGTATTAGTGTTATCTGATAGAAGGAGGTTTAGTTATTATATTTTTAAACACAACAGTAAAATTATAATTGAGTTCAATGCTGTCAAGGTATAGAAACTAGAATAATTCTTTTGCTTTGATAAACTGCAAAATGAACAAGGATTTAGACCTTGTCAGTCAGTTTTGGTCAGCAATTAAAAATAAAGAAAATGGGAAATACAACCAGTATGCAGTTTTATAATCAAACTGGCTATAATACCCAGCCAGCATTGTTTGGCCAAATCGTTAATCATTGCTAATAATGGTTTAGTTCAGTTTCTCTGAAAGATAAGTTCCTATCCCTTTGGGTGCTCAAATGTTCCTCATATTGTATATCAGTCTCCATTGCCCTTGAGAGAGTATGTCTCCCATGATCAGCTGCCAAACACACTACTTATAGGAGCAAAAAAAGCCCTCCAAAGTGAATTTCATATAGTCTAGAAATTAAGTCAGACCTTCACAAACATCCCCTCCAAATCTGGGGACATTCCAGCCAACCACTTATCTGTGATGTGATCTCTCTCTCTCTCTGGCTTTTCTTCGCAAACGAAGATTCAGGAAGGACTCATCCCGCGCTTTCTGCAAGCGCACTGATGACTAAAAAGGCCAATCCGAGATAAACAAGTCCGGTTGCAAAAAGCACAGCAGAAGGTCTCCTTGGGTGATGTTTTTGGGTTCTGATTCTTTCCTGTTGGCCGCGGCTAGCCAACCAGGTAGTTGGGGATGAGCTTTCGTTAGGCCACCTTTTCTAGGCCCCTCTCCATATGGAGCAAGCAGTGCTCTTCTTAAAAAAGGCTGCTTGGTCGTTCAGGATGCTGCCGAACAAGACTGTCATCACCCGGGTCAGCCTCGAGCGACCAATGTCCTGAACCGCCTGCATGCAGGGTTGGGGCTGCGGCTTCCAGTGCATCTTTACACCTGCCGGTTTCGTCCCTCGCCAGTCGCTACAGGGCTTTTTTGGTACTGGATTTGTCCTTCGAGCCTGTGCAATGGATTTTTCTGGTGGAGCGCAGCGTGCACAGAACTGGCCTCACCCTTTAAACCAGAGATTCATCTGCCTTGGCCTTGCAAGTATGGACGTGGCAGCGAGGTCCTCGGGCCGTAGGTTTGATTAGAGTTTCCTTCTCTTAGATGGTTGACCTTACAGGGTTGGACGAGCACCATCTGCCCGGGTTTGGGATTAGAGTTTTCCTTCTCCTAGGACGATAACAAACACATAAACAGGTAAAATGTTATTTATATAGTTATGGCAAAACTATTTATTTATTTATTTTAAAATCAGCTCATCAGAATATTTCATGTGATATGCCACATTACTCTGTATGAGTGGGAAAATGGTTGGGGATCCAACCAAAGTGAATTTCATGTTCACTATGTAGCCCATATTTCAAATCCAGTGATCCCAAATTTGGTAAAAATAAAAATTCATCCAGCTGTTTTTGTATGGTGTGGCAACAAACAGATGAAAAGATACTTTTCAAAGATAAGTTTTACTTATATAGCCATTTGTTGTCTGCCATACGACTTTATCCAAATATACTGTTGAGTGATGTTCCATCTTGTGATTCAGTTGTCCTAACTATTCTCCTAGGAAATGTTGGTTTATGTAAAGATCTCTGTTTTGCTTTTTTTAGTTCTTAGGCACCACTTACACAACCAATAACAAATTAAAGCCAAGTAAAAATGAAACAGTAGAATGAAAGCATCCCTTGAACAGGTGAAATGAATCCCGTAAGCTAGTAGCCATCAGCATGAGAAGAGAAACTATCTCCCTATCAACACACCCCAAATCTCTGGACAGTTAGTCCCAGTCATTCTGTTTAGGTATTAAATAGAACAGGAGACAAGTTTAAACCACAGACCACCAGCCAAGGAGTCAAACAGAACACTATTTTCTGAACTCAATCCCTGTGAAAGGGGCAGAACTAGCAAAAGACTGTAACTCCCGAGCCCATCACCACCAGGTGGTCCAGAGGACTATCGCTGTTCATATATTGAATGTCCTGCTCTAGAATAAAATAGTTCTTCCAGTTTCTTTACCCAATGTTCTTAACCACCACCCTCAGTCCAAAAGTGTTGCCTCAGGCCCTTGGGAGAAATCATACTAAAATAAAAAGAGGAGATAACACCCAGTCATCTCCTTTTCTTCTATGAAGTCTAATTTATCTGCCTCTGTTGTTCCTCCCTCTGGCCCTTATAATAGTTGCCTTCTGCCTGCTTCCTCCCCCAACCACAAGTTCACTCCCCCTTTCATATCATACAAGGCCTGAATAGCAAGGCAGGGACTAAGAAGAAAAATAAAAAGTGACCTCCTACGATCAAAAGAGAGAACCAGCCCTAGTTAAGTGGGCCCTCAGTATCCTCTTGGCTTTTGTTCCAGGACACCCCTGTGGATACCAAAATCTGTGGATGCTCAAGTGCCATTGTATACAATGATGTGGTAAAATGGCATCACTTATATAAAATCGTAAACAGAAAGTTTTGCTTTTTGGAATCCCACCCCCCAAATATTTTGAAGCTGTGGTAGGTTGACCAACATCTGTGGATGCAGAATCCATGGATAGAGAGGGCCAACTGTGGTTCCTTACAACCTGGTATACCAATCCATTGTCTGGCCCTCTTTCCCCAGTACATTCTTACAGAAGCCTCTGGAAGCAGACTTGGAGGGAAACATTTCACTTTGCTTTAATCGTCTACAGCTCTGCTTTTATGAGAGCCTACAGTACCCTTGGAAACCACTGTTCTCCCACAGGTTAAACTATTCCCTTATATAAGCCTGCCAGAACTCTTATCACAGCGGAAGAGAGTGCAGCCTCATCTTCCTGCAAACCCAAAGAAGTGAGTCCCTTCTGTATTAGCCATCCCCCAGCAACTGGTCTCTTTAACTAACCTTGCTATCCCCCCCCCAAAAAGGAACAGGTCTACCTATCAGCTCCATATTGGTGATAGCACACCCAAAATTCCTGAATAATTACTTACAGATGTTCTATGTAGGTGTTAAATAGGTGAGCTCTTGTGCCGCAGTGGTTAAATGCCAGTACTGCAAGTCACTACGTTGCAAGTTCGATTCCAGAGGGCTCCAAGGTTCACTCAGTCTTCCATCCTTTCGTAGGTAGGTAAAATGAGTACCCGGCTTGTGGGGGCAATTAGCTAACACACATTGGAAACTGCTTAATGCAGTGTAGATGTGTAAATTGCTATTGCTTAAAACAAATTGTAAGCCGCTCTGATAGCCTTGTGGCTGAAGAGCGGGGTATAAATACCTAATAAATAAAAAATAAATAGAACAGGAGGCAAGGTTAATCCATATACCAATGGCCTAGGAGCCATATATGGTCTGACATGAGGCTAATATTGTGTAGTGGTTTGAGTTTTGGATTAGGACTCTGGGAGACAAGGTTCAAATCCCTGCTCAGTCCTGGAAACTCATGGGTGATCTTGGGCAAATATCACAGTCTTAGCCTAAGAGCAACGTAATAAATGTTCTCTGAATAACTCTTGTCAAGAAAACCTCTCTAATAGCTGGAGTCAATTTGAAAGTACAGAAAAGTCACAGCTACAGCACAGCTTGCTTTTTCTTATGGGACATGACTTTCATGCTTGACCTTCTGGTCCCTCTGCTGTACTTTTTGCTCTGTGGCCTGGTAGAACAAAGAAGGCTGGGAAGGCTACAGATGTCATGTCATCTTCCTTCCATCCTGATCAGAACTTGCTGCCTGCCTGCCTGCCTGCCTGCCTGCAGATTTTTCCAGCATATGTACTTTCAGTGCCCTCAGTATAGGCATTCTCATATTTCTATGGGCATGATCCATTGCTATGACTTTGTTGACAGAATGGCTTCCATTAATGGAACTAGGAGGGGATGGTCTCACCCTTGTAACCTCCTCCCCCCAATCCTCACAAGCTGATGCAAAAGGTTGGAGAAAAGATTTTTAGGTAGAGATGGTTTGGGAATATTTCAACATGGAACATAAGCTGACAAAAATGAATAAAGGGAGAAAATGTGCATTCTGGGACCTTCTAAGATTTGGGGACAGAAAAATCTGAAGGGAAAAACACACACATTAGAAGCAGCTTTAAAAAAATTTAACACCCATACTAACGTTCTTCCTTCTGAAGGGATTCAGTTTTTAAAATCATTTTTATTTAGAACTTTTCAGAATACAATAAAAATTACAGATATTTAGAAAAATTAAAAAAAGAGAAAAAGAGAAGAAAGAAAATAGGATATAAAAAGAAATATACTTAAAAAAGAACCGTGACTTTGACTTCCTTTTTGGTGATTGTACATATATATGATATATTCATACCTCTTTCTCTAAAAATGCATCATGCACTTCTTTCAATAATCAAATCTTACTACTTGTCAAAACAAAATTAGATCAGATTATTTTCATTTTTCTGCAAAAAGTCTTTAGGGAGTTTCCAATCTTTTAGAAATGCTGCCATCTGTTTTTCTCTAATCTAAGCAGATAATTTATCCATTTCAGCTTACTCAGTTTCAACACCATCCATTCTTTTAACCAAACCAAACAACAGGCTGCAAAATACAATTTCAAATCAGGTGGATCCAATCCTCCTCTTGCCTTTGCATCTTGCAATACCTTATATATAACTCTTGGTTTTTTCATTTGCCATATAAACTTAGGTAAGTCCTTCTGCCATTGCTTAAATGGTGTATCAGTTGTCAAAACCGATATTGTCTGAAATAAAAACATTTTAGGCAAAACGTTCCATTTTTATCACTGAGATTCTCCCCAATAATGAAAAGTTTAACTTCTCCCATCCCTGCATATCCTTCTTAATTTTGTTTCATGTCTTATTAACATAGTTATTTTGAAACAATGAACAATTCATATTTGTCATACCTAAAGAGATAATTTTGCAAGACGTGTGCAAGGGTATTTATTTGTATTTTGCGCATCTCCCTATCAAGTGGACATATGAAACACCTTATACTCACGAGGAAAGCCTTTCCCAGTTTTAATTCTTTGTCTGTTTTGGGTGACAAGAGCTTCCCAAGTTACTTTCTGTAGGGCTGAAGTTCTTAACCTTTTTTTACCCTAAGCCCTAGGTTTGATGAACAGGCTTCAGGGATTCAGTGGAGTGGGAAAAAGTTATTTCATTTTATTTTCTTTCTGTTGTTTTCAAAACTCTCTTCATGAAGAGAAAACTTTATGTCAAATTATGTTATCATGGTATTGTTTCATTCCAAACAAGTATAAGGTGGCACAAGATGCTACTGAATATGGTCAGGTAACATATAATACCATTGTATACTATGTTGTGGGGAGGAGGTCCACAGCTTTCATTAAATTCTTGAGGTGATCCATTGCCTAAAAAAAGCCCCTAAGAAGTACTCCATCTTTGCCCAATTTCCTTTAACTTGAAACATCCAGGTTTGCATGTAAAAGACTCTGGGTTAAACCTCTGTGTTCTATCACTGAGCTGTGGCCCTTTCCTCATAACTGAAGTGGAGCACATGGAATTGTTTAATATACATCAGGCATTGGTCCTGTTGTTGTTGCTTTTGCTGCTGCTGCTGTTGTATGCCTTCAATTCATTAGTGACTTTTGGTGACCCTCAAGGAAAACCTATAATGGGGTTTTCTCTGCAAGATATGTGCAGAAGGCATTTGCCATTGCCTTCTTTTGAAGCTGAGAGAGCAGGGCTTGCCCAAGATCATCCAGTGAGTTTCCAGGGCTGAGCGGAGAGTTGAACGCTGGTCTCCCAGTGCCTAGTCCAGCACTGAAACCACTATATCACACTGGCTGTCTTTACAGCAAGTTCTTTAGTCCAATATTTAGACCAATATTATTTGACCATAAGTATTAGACCAATATGATTTGGCCCTTCAATATTATCTGCTCTGGCTGGCAGCCCTCTCCAAGTTCTCCAGGAGGATGTTTATCTCATCCCCCAATCTCAAGTAGAGATGTCAGGGACAGAGCCATGCACATGCAAACAACATGAGCTCTACCACTGAGTTTGCATTCTGTCCTCTGTATGTCTTGTATATCATCTCTTGCTATAAAGGGATAACATTTGGAGAACCAATCTGAAATCAAAGCTTTTTAAAGAAAGGAAATGTTACCTCTATCATGTGAACCTCTTAGATACGGGAACCAGGTATACAGTATAACTGAACGGGCTCTGTGCATGAGATCTAAAGATTTACGGTTAATTTGTTTAGGGTGGGAAACTAGTTACCATAAAGTCTTTGTGCAGAAGCTATAATTAGGTGCTTTAGCTTAATGTAATTTTTTAACTCCATACCGTAAAATCCTGCAGTTAATCCTTGAACTCTCTTGAATCAGTGGGGCCTGGCTGTCAGTTCTGATCTGAAACAGTATATCTTTTCTTTCGCCATCCATCTGATGCTGACAGTGGCAGATCCTTCACCCAAGGAAGGACTGAAACAAAACAATGACTTTCTTGCTAGTCAGAGTAGCTTTTAAGTGACATGCCACCAAGTGGCTTTTTGAGCCCTCCCTTGCAGACATTTACTATTGCATTATTGCAGTTTTTTAGATCATCAGTACAATCCTTTATATAGACTATATATATCTACAGAGAAATAAAACCTATTGTATTCAATGGAGCGTGCTCTGGTGTTGCGTGCCCTCAGGTCATTTCCAACTTACGGCAGTTCTAAAGCAAACCTATCACAGGTTTGCTTGGCAAGATTTATTCACAGGGGATTTGCCTTTGCCTTCCTCTGAGGCTGAGAGAGTGTAACTTGCCCAAGGTCACCTAACTTGCCCAAGGTCACCACGGTCGAGCAGGGATTGGAATCCTGGTCTGCCAGAGTCCTAGTCCAACACTCAAACTACTAGGCCACACTGGCTTTCCAGTGTCTAGACCAGTATCTGACACACATTAATGTAAGTGTGTAAGGGCCTAAAGCCAATGTTATATAGTATATGTCTGCTGGTGTGTCGGACTTCCTTGTAGCCCACAGGGCTCCTTCAAAGCCTTCATTTCCTAGCCCTCTGGAACAGGCATTGAAAGTGCAATTGGGACTCTTACAGTTCCTCTGACAGAGAAAGTTCTGTTAACAGAAGGACCCCATTGGATAGCATCCTAGAATTGCAGCCTGTGTAACCAATAAGCAGTACCATTTTATTATTATTTATTATTTATTACATATGTATCCTGCCTTTCCTCCAATTTGCTCATGGCAATGTACATAGCTTTCTTCTTCCTTACATTATCTTCATAATAAGAACCATGAGACTGAGAGACTGTGACTCACCTAAGGCCTTCTAGTAAGTTCACATCTGAGGCAAGATTAGAATTGTAGACTTTCCTGACTTACATTCTCAGCCATAGCATAGCTTCATAATTTTTTCATACACTGAAGAATAAACAGAAGTCAAACACAAATGCCCTTTTCTTCTAAGAAACTCTTGAGTTCCAGTGGTATTGGAGAAATCTGGTTTCAAAACACGAATTGTGGGCAATTTGTGAGGGCCCCCAGCACTATATCAGAACTACTTAATGAGCTGGATGTCTCTAGCTAAGTGATCTATTAGGTGTGTATGTAGACAAAATATTTGTTTGTTTACTGTAATAGTTTAACTTTTATGAATTTGCAATGCACCCTTGCATTTTGTTCAGCATTGCCCAATGCAGTTCTGAAAAACAGAGGGGCTCACAAGTCATGGACACTAAAACACCACCACACCCAGGTTCCCTGTCATTTAGGTTTCTTACCATTGCATTTCAAATGGTTTAGAGTCTTAGTGCGAGCCCTCAGACGGCTTAAGTTAAACGAGCTACCATCAGTACGGTAACGTATATAGATGCCGTCGTCTTCTTCAAGCTCTGCCATAGCCCTTTGGAGCATCATGCTGAAGAAGATTGTAAATAAAGTTGGTGCAAGAACACAACCTTGCTTCACTCCATTAGTTATTAGACAGGGCTCTGAAAGAGCATCGCCATATCTGACTTGACCACGCTGTCCCTCGTGTAGCAAGATAATCATTTTAAGGAATTTGGGGGGACATCCTAGTCTTTCCAGGATCTGCCACAGACCTTTTCTACTTACAGTGTTGAAGGCTTTGGTGAGGTCGACAAATGTTACATAGAGACCCTTGTTCTGCTCCCTACATTTTTCTTGCAGTTGTCTAAGGGCAAATACCATGTCTGTAGTACTCCTGTTGGCTTTGCAACCGGACTTGTTTATCTCGGATTGGCCTTTTTAGTCATCAGCGCACTTGCAGAAAGCGCGGGATGAGTCCTTCCTGAATCTTCGTTTGCGAAGAAAAGCCAGAGAGAGAGAGAGAGATTTCAAATGGCTTTGCCATCATAATTATTACAAACTTTATTTCTACAATGAGGCTCTGAAAATGTCTAGAAAACACTGTGGATCATACAGTTGAGGGATTTGGGTCCTACAGATTGTTTGTGTTGCCTGGAAGTATCAATTCTGTGTTCCCCTTCACATAATGTAGCATCATGATCCACCATTATCTCCTGCGTTACTCCGCTTGGCTGTGGCACACTGCGACCTAGGTAATCTGTGAAAGTGAAAAGCTGCTGAATGAAAGAACCTGCTTTAGGCAAGCATAGGAGTTAAGAACATTCAGTTATATGGCACTCTGTTGTATGAGGTCCAGTGATTTTTATAATGCTTTTGGTTGGGTTTTCTGTCTCTGGGATTGTCTAGATGGTGAAAAAAAAAACTCCTCGTGGAATTCGAGGAGAATACCTTTTGTTCTAACAAGATCCCATGGTAACTCACCATATTGGGAAGCAAGAGGGGGAAGTACGCTGGAAAAGACTTTGTGACTTCTCCTGAGTTTTAATTAAAAATGTGTAGGAAATGCACATTCCAGCTCATTGGGCAACCAATTTGGATCACAGTGCATTCCCAGATAAGAGTGGAAGTGGAAAGCTGATTGGTCAGATGTGTGCGGGGGCAGACTTGCCAGCCACAAAGTGGCTGGAATTGCCATGTTGGATTTTTGCCATAGTGATCATGCACTTTTTCACATGGCTGAGGTGACAAAATAGCTTTTTAAAGCTTTTTCAAGAGGATGGTCACACTTGCACACCTTAGATTTACTGTTAAAAAATACTGTTCAGTGGCAGCAACTTACAGAGAATAAAAACACACATAATTCATGTGTGGCCACCATCTTGATGCTCAGGAATGCCTCTATGTGAACATCAAACACGGACAGCTTTGCATACCAGTGATCTTGCCAAAAAAGCCATGGAAACAAATGAATGCTGCTGCGAATTTGTGCGACTGTGCAGCCATCCACGTTATATCTTCTCATCTAGTCAAGTCCTTTGTAAGTACAATAAGATTAAAAACTCTTAAATAACCACTGTCATTGGGACTAGTCTGGAGAATTTGGCAACACTGAGTGGGACTCAATTGATGGTATGAGGAAATTCCTCAAAAATTATTTCTTTGGGATCATAGGCTTGAATCCAAGCAAGCTACCATAATGATTGACAACTAACATTTCCTTGTTAGGATACTACAGGTTGTCTCCCTTATCAGAATTCTGAAATCTGGAATATTCCAAAATCCAAAATTGTCCACATGTATGGCTGAAATAATGATACCTTTGCTTTCAGTTGGTTCAGTGTACACAAACGTTGGTTCATGCACAAAATTATTAAAATATTGTGTATAAAATTACCTTCAGTGTATAAGGTGTATGTGAAACATAAATTAATATCTTGTTTAAACTTGGCCCCATCTCTGAGATATCTCATTATGTATATGCAAGTATTACAAAATCTGAAATATTCCAAAATACCTCTGGTGCCAAGCATTTTGATTAAGGGAGACCCAACCTGTACTATGTTTCTTTCGAGCAGGAGTGAGGCGGTTGTGAATTGCTAAGGATTTTGTCTCTGGAATTTTAAAAGAGAAGGCTGCACTTGCTGCCTGTAAATCACTTCTTGTGTTCAGAATTATTGAGCAAAGTAATATCTTCATTATATATGAGATTCCTGGAATTAGAGTAGGAAATGACTTCTCAGGTTGTCTTGTGTGATAGTCTGCATGCCTTGCTTTGTTAATTTAAAACACCTTAAAGACAACAGACAATCTAGTTACTATAATAAAATAAGCACATCATGCAGGAGGGTTGTTTTAAGACTGCAGTGGCATACAATCTATCCTGATTTGGCAGGGACAGTCCCAATTAAACCTCTGTCATCCCACGTTTTCAGCTGTTTTTAAATTGTCCCAGTTTCTCTCTCCTCCACCAACTTTCCTGCTGTGTCCTCAGCTTGCTTCAAACTGAGTTCAAAGTACAAAAGTAGGGCTGTCTATTAAATAACGAGACTGTATTTCTACCTTTCAGACAGATCAGGGAGAACTGATTTTGAATGCTTGAGTGGTAACCTTGAACATTTCTGAACCTGCATGACAAACATCAACACACTTGGCCATTCAATTAATTGTCAGTCATTGTTTAAAACAGCTGTATTGTCTGTTGTGTGCTGGAAAAATGCTATGTTTAAAAGTTGAGCAATGTGTCAATTTGAAATTTTTAGTAAAATTGAACAAACCACCAACAGAATCTTTTCAAATGCTTACTGAGGCCTACGGGGAAGACTGCATGTCTTGTGCATGTGCGTTTAAGTGGCACAAAAGATTCAGAAAAGGATTTGAGAATGTGGAAGACGATGAATGCCCTAGACGACCTTCACTTCAAGAATCGAAGAAATTGTGGAAAAAATCAGCCAGATTGTTCAAGGAGACTGCCGACTCAGTTTCTGAATGATAGCTGAAGCCATGAACATAGATAAAGACTCCGCATGGAAAATTTTGCATGAGGATCCCAACATGGGAAAAGTTTGTGCAAAGTGGTCCCTAGGGTTCTCACACCAGAGCAAAAAGAGTGCTGCAAGGAAATTTGCACTGACATTCTGCAACAACTTGAGGCAGACACACCTTTTTCAAAAAAATCATCACTTGTGATGAAACCTGGATCTTACAGTATGATCTGACACAAAATGAAAGTCAGTGCACTGGAAAACATAATCATCATCAAGAATAAAAAAAAGCACATCAAAGCAAGTCCACTTTCGAAGCCATGCTCATTTTTTTTTAACATCAAGAGTGTAATTTTGGCAGAATGGGTTCGAGAAGCCAGAACAGTGAACCAGCATTATTCTGAGGAAGTTTTGACAAAGCTGATAGGAAGAGTCAGGAAAAAAAGGCCAGAACTGTGGGGAAATGGTTTCATTCTTCATCAAGACAATGTACCTGCACTTTCTGTGAAGCAGTTTTTGGCCGATAAATGCATTACTACACTTGAACATCCTCCATATTTGCCAGATTTGGCACCATGCGACTTTTTTCTTTTCCCTAAAGTAAAATCAGTGCTTAAAGAAACACGTTTTGAGTCAATTGATGTATTAAAGAAGAAAACGGCAGATGGGTTGAAACAGCTGACAGAAACTTATCTGCTCCACGCCTTTGACCAGTGGAAAACAAGACTGCATCAGTGCATGAGTGTGAACAGGGAGTATATTGAAGGAGACAAGCATTAGAATTGTAATACACATAAGTAAAGATGGGTTATTTTATCAGTCTCATTATTTAATAGACAGACCTTGTAGTTTGCACTCCATTAACTCAGTGGAGGGAGAGGAGAGGAGGGGTGGGATCTTGCCCTTCCCAGTAGGCTCAGACAAAAGCAAACGGTAACAGCTTCTAGTTTGTATGTTCTTCCCCATTAGTAACATTCACCATCTTGACCACACTCTGATGTTACCCAGCCATATGTCTCCAGTTTTCATCTGTGAAATGTTGGAAGGTATGCAGCTGAACTGAGGCTTGGATCTTGGCACAGCTGCACACTCCTATTTTTCATGAAGAGCATTCTCAAAAGTATGTGGGGGGGAAGCAGGCCTCTAGCTCTAACTCCTATGCCAGAATGCCCTCTGTTTTTATCGCTGGTATTTTAAAAAGAAACCACTCTTCTGTTTTGAAAGACAGAAGATTAGTAAAGGGATTTGCAAGTTGCCTTAAATCTCATCAGGAAGCAAATTAATGTCTCTATCCACTTCAAGCCTGTTGGGTAGGAAAACCTGACTTTAGCCCTGTTACAGAAGTGGTTACATCATGCCAAGCATTTAAGCGTGCAGATTGTAGAGATCTTTAAAAAAAAAGATATGCAAGGATTATGAAAAGGTATGTTAATGAGGCTATGCTATGCCAGCTAGAGTATTTATAGAGAATGCTGTTGTACAGCTAGCAACGTTGTGCCAAGAACATGGTGAATGCGTGCACAATCTCTCTGACACACATACACACACACTCAAAATTTTATTTTGGTCTTACTTTTCATTCCTATTGGAAAACAGTTTCTTTGTCTTTAATATTCATATGAAAAAAGAAAAGTTAAGGTAAATCCTTAGCTTTATTATTTATTTATTTATTTATTTATTTCTACCCCGCTCTTCAGCCACAAGGCTATCAGAGCGGCTTACAAATTGTTTTAAGCAATAGCTATTTACACATCTACACTGCATTAAACAGTTTCCAATGTGTGTTAGCTAATTGCCCCCCACAAGCTGGGTACTCAATTTACCGACCTACGAAAGGATGGAAGGCTGAGTGAACCTTGGAGCCGGCTGGAATCGAACTTGCGACGTGGTGACTTGCAGTACTGGCATTTAACCACTGCGCCACCAGGCATTTAACCACTGCGCCACTGCACTACCATTTACCGTAGTGTTGTTAATCTTCACATCTTTAAGGCTGCATTGTTTGCTTTAAGTTTCATTCACATGTATAAGATTGCACTTAAAATTATTAAAGGGTTCAGATCTGCTCATGTTTTCCTGTAATTCGTACACATTATGCTTTGGCAGTTAAAGAACAAAATATGACTCTAGATTTTGAGCAAGGGAATCCCTTAGTTCTTAGGGATAAGTCTATCTGTACAGTTTGATTGGAAAGCAGAATTTCTTAGTCTTCTTGCTGACAGTTGGCAGTCCAAAACTTGAGTAAAGCGAAACTGGATTGGGGCAATCATCTTATGGTTAAGAGGGTTTTAGGTCCTTGATTTTCTCCTTTTGCTCGTATGTTCTTCCCCTGTATATCAACCTTAACTTTAGATGCTTGGGAAGAGGTTCAGGGATCAAACATGGATGGGTTGTATTATATGCTTCTTATCACGTCTTCATTTTTTGCTTGTAGTGTGCTGTGTAAGACAGATGAGGCTCTTCCCAGATGTAGAACAAGATTTGTAGTTTTGTGAAATGCTAGCATTCTTTGAGAGAGAAGGCTAAAGACCTTGTAAAAATACAAATCCCAGGATTTCATAGGATGGAGCTACAGCACTTTAAGTGGTGTCAAACTGCATTATTTCTACAGTTTAGATGCACCCTAAAACTGCAATATTTTTCATTCCGACTGGTGTGTCCCACATTTTTGTTAGGAAGGTTGTTGTACAAACTAGGATTTTGGTATTTTATTGGCAAAACATTAATCCTTTTTCATGCCAGCAGTTTGTATTTCTTTGTTTGATTTATTGCTATTACATAGAAACGGTCATAAAACCAATACTTACACAGTACATCTCCTAAATGTTCAAAGTGCTATGTGTGCTATCTATCATCTGTATGACAGCCCTGTATTATCCTATAATCAGAGGACAGGATAATGTGAAGATAGGAGAGTGTGGATATTGCAGGAGTCCATAGCCAAATTGATATTTGAAAGTGAGACATATGCCAGGAACTGATTGTATTATTCCGCTGATGAAGCATCTTCCATCAGCAGAACCAGGAGACAGTGATTTCCCTTCTCCCTGTAGTTCCTTATGTTTCCTCAAAATCTGATAGGTATTTTAACTGAGTCAGAAGTTAGCGTTTCAACCAACTAGCAGCCATAGCACTGAGTAAGGGCAGTGTAAAAGGTTGTATACAAGTTCTATTGGAATGACTGGTCAATTTATCAAATCCTTGACAATAATTTGATGGTTGTCAGACTCAAAACTGTATTTCTTAAAATTCATTGCTTCTGTGATGCTGTCCTTGAAGTGTGTTAAAGCATGGTGAAGTATTATGCTCCTTCAAGACTTTATGTTAAGAAATACCTAATACTGCAGTAAGGCTAAGATTTACTTGGTAATAATGCATATTGTATGAATTAAGACATGACAGTGTCTGTGACTTCCTGTGTCCATGTTTCTAGTTGTAAGAGGACCTTCTCAGCCATGGCACCTCAGTTGTAGAATGCCCTCTCCTTGGAGGCCTGATTGGTGCCAACATTCCTTTCATTTACACGAAAAGTTAAAACTTGGCTGTTCATGAAGGCCTTTGGGCCTCGTTAATTCATCCCAAATGCTGTTGTACATACAGTTGTCTCTCCATATTCACAGGTTTGGTATCCACAGATTTAAGTACTGTATTCATGGCTTGAAAATATTCTTTAAAAAATAATAATCCAAAAAGCAAACCTTGATTTTGCCATCTTATATAAAGGACACCATTTTGCTATGCCATTGCATATAGCGGGACTTGAGTATTCACAGATTTTGGTATCCACGGGGGGGGGGGGGGGTCCTACAACCAAACCCCAGTGAATATGAAGGGACAGCTGTAGTTTTAAAAACTTAAAAATCCTTTAAATCTGCTTTTAACTCATTATGATATTTAATATGCTTTCAGCTTATTTAAATTACAGGTCGCCCCCGTTTGTGTGGGATTGGTGCCCTTGTCTTCATTTACCCGTGGCTGAGGGGAAGATCTCTCTAGGCATCTGGAGGACCATAGAATCACACTGAAGGTGGTCTCTCTAGGCATCAGGAAGTCCTCCAGTGTGACTCTATGGTCAATTTCTGCCAGAAGATACAGTTTTGCTTATCTGCAGTAAGTCTGAGAATGTATCCTCTGTGGATATGGGCGGACAACCTGTATTTAACATTTTAAACTGTTTAACTTGTTTTAATGGTACAGTATTTGTAAGCTGGCCTGAGATCTTTTGATATAGGGTGGAAAAGGATGATAATGATGTATAATCAGGCATACCCCCGAAGAGCACTCTTAGGTGATTAGAGACTTGAACTAGAGACTCTTAAATGAGTATACAATAAGCAAGAGAAACCAAAGATTGTGGAACAATGTACTGTAGTTTCAATATACAGTATACTGTATGAGGATGTGAGAGATAGTCTTCTCTAATGTGACAACCCAATTATGAAACTTTCTCCCTGACTAGCACCAACCCTGGTTTACTTTAGTCACTAGGTGAAAGCATGGCTGATCACTAAAGCTTTTTGGGCCTAACTGATTTCCATCCAAATATTTATGTGCATGGTTTTAATTGTTTTAACCTTTTCAAACCCTTTTTAACTTGTCAGTTTATTTAATATGCTTTCAGTCTATTTAAATCATTTATTATTGTTTTAATTTTAAAAAAATCTGTTCATATTGATTTTCCTTGTACTGAGATCTCATGATACTGGGCAGGATAGAAATATATGAATGAATGAATAAATAAATAAATAAATAGAATAAAATAGGTGTGACAGTGGCACTGAGGATTAATCTGCAGAGCTTGAGTTTCTTGTGTGAGAACTGAGAAAATGTAGTATACAAGACAGAGGTATAGTTAGACTGAACACCAGATGCAAGTTTTAACTTCTGGAAAGGGCAAGTCCTCCACTTGCACAAATTATCTGGCACAGGGTCAAAGAAAGTACTTTTTTCTCCAGACATAGTGTGTGTGTGTGTTGTTATTAATATTGAATACAGAACTTTGAACACCCACTTAAGTATCTTCCTTGCAAAGTTGTAAGCACATTTTGTATATTGAACTCTCCAGATGATTCTTGCTGCAACAGAGACTGGGTGAATCACTGAGCTTACATTAAATCCAATGCAAATGAAACTGTAGCATGGGAAGGAATAAAATTTGTACCATCACTTCTGTACATCTGTTGCTCATAGCTTTCCTGCATGTACTCTACCCGCAGCAAAGCAAAACCCCAAATCTGTGTTTCAAATATGTTGGGAGAATTAAATTCAGTATATGTATTTGCAGCAATCACCCTATTTAATGTCTGTTTTATGTCTTCCTGACAGTAAGAGCTGTATGGCAGTGGAATACACTGCCCCAGAGTGTGGTGGAGTCTCCATCTTTGGAGGTTTTTAAGCAGAGGCTGGATGGCCTTCTGTTGGGAATTATTTGATTGTTTATTCTTGCATGACAGAGGGTTTGACTAGATGGCCCTTGTAGTCTCTTCCAACTCTATGATTCTAAAAAGTCAGCATGGTGTAGTGTTTTGAGTGTTGGACTATGACTCTGGAGACCAGGGTTTGAATTCCTGCTCTGCTATGGAAAGCCACTGGGTGACCTTAAGCAAGCCACACTCTCTCAGCCTCAGAGGAAGGCACAAAGTCCCTCTGAAAAAATCTTGCCAAGAAAACTTCATGATAGGTTCACCTTAGGGTTACCATAAGTCGGAAGTGAGGTGAAGGCACACAGCGACAAATGTCTGTTTATTCAGAACATTTTTGTGGTTTCTAAAGTCCAGGGAATTCTTCTTCCAATTGCCAGGTGTTTACATGTCATGGAATTTTGGAACGAAGGGAAGATGGAAAGGAATCTTTCCATGTGGTCTGGTGACTCATCAGGACAAGACAGCCAACAATACAGGCGGATGAATGGATAAATGGATTTTTTGTGTCCATTTATAAGTCATCTTTTGTGTGGCAGTCATATAAAAATATGTTGATGCTACCCACCTTCTCCTTTTCATTTAGTACAGGTGAAATGGAGGGTCTCAGGGCTATTTTTGCCCATTGGTGGGCAAACGTACATCATTTTGAAGCCAAAAATTGCAAATTCTGTTTGTGCCTTCCTAGTTTCTCTTCTTGTTTTCCAGGGCTTGGGAAGTATTCAGACATGATTTCTCATTTAGAGGTCTCCTGGAGCCTCAATGGATTGATTTTCAGTAATGCCGGAATTAGAATTTTAAAAATTTAGATGTGAGTTTTAGTGGGTTGTAGGCAAGGTCTAAGAGCTTTGTCCCTGTGAGCCACATGTGGTCTGCAGGGTGCAAAATTCCCACCCCTGTCCTAAGTAGTTGGTTTGCAGTCACTGATCTATTTTTGACACAAGTGCCCCCTTAGTTGCTTAGGTTGGTACACCAGGTGCAATTCTACCTGGAGAGCAAGCCTGGTTGCTTGGTGATTTTCCATTTGAACGACTACAGTGCATTGAATGGAGGCCTGCCATTTGAAATGGTCTGGTCAGTTCCATGTGTTCCGAATACCACTGTAAAATTGCTGACTGAAACTAGTCAACATGAACATATATGACTGGTACTTCTCCTTTATTCCTGGTTCACAGTCTGTAGGAACTGGCTTTAACTTGTAAGGTCCTTCATAGCTTGGGACCAAGGTGGGTGAAAGATCACCTCTCTGCACATATGTGTACCTGGCCCTTGAGGTCTTCTTTGGAGGACTTTCTCCATGGATGCTGCTTGAGTAGAAAGCCATGGAAAGCCCTTATCAGGGAAGCTCACCTGACACCTACTTTGCTGTCTCCTCATTACCATGTGAAGGCCATTTTATTTCCCTAGGGTTTTTGATCTGTGTGGGTGTTAAGCTCTTTTCCTTAATTCCAGTGGCCTGTGTGTTTAATTTTCCCCTTAATATACATTAAGTGCTATTTTAAAATTGCCTTTGAATATTAAAATTGTTTTATTCCTTTGTGTGAACTGCCTTTGAGAAATCTTATTACAGGAAGCCTATAAGCACTGCAAATAATTAAATAATGGACAATTAACTGGAGGTAGGCTGCATATCTCTCAGGCAGGGGAAATTAGGTTCTACTTTAGAATGAGGCTGCAGGGAACACAAGGCGACCTGTTGACATGCTGTAGAACAGGGGTAGGAATCTCTTCGGATGTTGTTGAATTGCAACTCCCAGCAGCCCTAGCCAACATAGCTAGTGGTGAGGAATGCTGGGAGTTTTAGTCCAACAACATCTAAAGGGATATAGTTGTACATTCTTGCTCTTAAGTAACACCTGAAACAGCTCCATAGATAAAGTGTGGTTAATGAGCAGCTACATACATTTGGCTTCAAAAGAATTCTCCTGTGGCTGGGTGGCCGAAGGGCTTCTTACAGCCTTCCCAGAATAAGGGAAGGAGACAAAAGGGGGAGTTATGCAAGGAGCATCATATGACAAGAATAACAGGGAATGAAGAAAACAGATGGGAAGGCTGGTTGTCATAGCAAGACAAGGAAGATTTGTAAGCAGCCTGGTGACAATGTGCCATTGGCTAATAACATTTGAAATGTTTTACGAAATCAAAATAACTTCTGTTGCCAATTATCAGTAAATAAGAAACATTGATTTGTAGCAAGTTTTCTTAATATGGTAGCACAGAGATCTATTTTTTTCAAAAATGATCTTAGACTTTTAAAAATGAATGGTGCTTTGATGTGATAGCTTGTTTAATTGTGTTTTAACTTTTTTTGTCATCAGGCTTTTGGATTTATCTTATTTTAACCTTGTTGTAAGTCACTTTAGGCTCCATGTTGGGAGACAAGTGGGATTAAACAAATTAAATTTAATTTTAATTTAACAAAACAAAACATTGTGTCTAGACACCTGGCTTTGTTTCCTTCTCTTTGACACAGGTAATTGGACATGGAAATGAAATAAAATTTATGTAAAATAAAAGTTTAGTTCTGTTTGGGCTACTGCTATGATCTCTGAAATGGCTCTTTGAAGCTACTGTGCCCTCAAATTACCTTGGAAACAATATATTTTTGAAAATGAGATCATGTTGACCCTTTATGTGGTTGCTGTAGAAAGATCTCAGAATGCAACACCTCCCACCCTTTTTTTTCTGCTTTATTGTTGTTGTTGTGTGCCTTCAAGTCATTTCTGACTTATGGCAACCCTAAGGCAAACTGATCACAGGGTTTTCTTGCCAAGGTTTTTTCAAAGAGGGTTTGCCTTTACCTTCCTCTGAGGCTGAGAGAGTGTGACTTGCCCAAGGTCACCCAGTGGATTTCCATGGCTAAGCACACTTTCAAACCCTGGTCTCCAGAGTCCTAATCCAATGCCCACACTGCTACACCACGCTGTCTATTGTTCTATATTATAAACAGTCTTTATGATATCAACCTGTTCAAATGGAATTGTGGATTATACTTGCGATTCCTTAAAATCTTATTTTATACCATTTTTGTCAGCCTGTCCCCCAAGGACATCAGGATGATATATAATACAGTATAGTATAGCATAATGCTATACCATGAATGCTATACCATGAATGGCAAATCTGTGAATGTGGAGGGACAACTGTACTAAAGAAAGTCAAGTAAGAACATGCTAAGGCAGGCTTACTGTTGAATACTACGAAGACAAAAATAATGGCCATGAAGGATTTACATAAATTCAGTGTAGACAATGAGGAAATTGAAATAGTTTAAGATTTCCCATACCTTGGATCAGTCATTGATCAGAATGGAGATTGCAGTCAAGAAATCAGAAGAAGACTAAGACTGGGAAGGGCAGCTATGAATGAACTAGATAAGATCCTGAAGTGCAAAGATATACAACTGAACACTAAAGTTAGGATTGTCCATGCAATCGTATTTACCATTAATATGTATGGGTTTAAGAGCTGGACAGTGAAGAAAGCTGATAGAAAGAAAATCAACACATTTGAGATGTAGTGTTTGAGATGGATGCTGAGGTTACTGGGGACTGAGAACAGGAAAAACAAATGGGTCCTAGATAAGATCAAGCCTGAACCAGTTTGGTAAATGAAGGGAACACTGTGGATATCGCATACCTTGATTTCAGTAAGGCCTTTGACAAGGTTTCCCATGACATTCTTGCAAACAAGCTTGTAAAATGTGGGCTAGACAAGTTAACTGTTCAATGGATTTGTAATTGGTTGACTGGCTGAACCCAAAGGGTGCTCAGCAGTGCCTCCTCTTCATCTTGGAAAGATGTGACCTGTGGGGTGCCACAGGGTTCTGTCCTGGGCCCAGTGCTATTCAACATCTTTATCAATGACTTGGATGAGGGAATTAGGGGGCATACTTATAAAATTTGCAGATGACACCAAATTAGGAGGAGTAGCTAACAGGATCAAAATTCAAAATGACCTGGATAGACTGGAGAGCTGGGCCAAAGCTAACAAAATGAAATTCAATACGGAGAAATGTAAGGTATTGCACTTGGGGGGGGAAATGAAATGCATAGATACAGGATGGGGGAGACCTGGCTGAACGGACTACATTCGAAAGGGATCTAGGAGTCCTAGTAGACCACAAGTTGAACATGAGTCAACAGTGTGATGCAGCAGCTAAAAAGGCCGATGCGATTTTGGGCTGCATCAATAGAAGTATAGTGATTAGATCAAGGGAAGTAATAGTGCCACTCTATTCTGCCTTGGTCAGGCCTCACCTAGAATACTGTGTCCAGTTCTGGACACCACAATTCAAAAAGGATATTGACAAATTGGAGTGTGTCCAGAGGAGGGGAACTAAAATGGTGAAAGGTCTGGAAACCATGCCTTATGAGGAGAGACTTAGGGAGCTGGGTATGTTTAGCTTGGAAAAAAGACAGTTAAGGGGTGATATGATAGCCCTGTTTAAGTATTTGAAGGGGTGTCACATTGTAGATGGCGCAAGCTTGTTTTCTGCTGCTCCAGAGACTAGAACACGGAGCAATGGATGCAAGCTCCAGGAACAGAGATTCCACCTCAACATTAGGAGGAACTTTCTGACCGTAAGAGCTGTTCAGCAGTGGAACGCACTCCCTTGGAGCATGGTGGGGTCTCCTTCCTTGGAGGCCTTTAAACAGAGGCTGGATGATCATCTGTCAGAGATGCTTTGATTGTGATTCCTGTGTGGCGGGGGTGGACTGGATGGCCCCTGTGGTCTCTTCCAACTCTGCAATTCTATGATTCTATGAATGCTGTCCCGTTCTAATTGTCACAGCAATGCTGTGTAGTATGTTAGACCCAAGGGTCACCTGCTGAACTTGAAGGCCAAGTGGGAATGTGAGCCTCCATCTTCCTCAGCCCTCTTGTTACTCCTGTAACTAGTAAATCACACTGCCACTTATCATTAGAGTTATTTGTTGTCACATACTTGCACTTCTTGTCATTGTCTTCTGTAAAGTTTTTTGAGATGGGACAGCTCATTTTTGGGGAGCATTATTTTCTTAGAAGCTTAACCTGTAGAATGACTGAATTGAAAGTGACAAGCCAGAGACATTCCTCCCATTCAGGAGAGGCTTAAGGAATTTCTTATTGGCTAAATTACAAATATGTAGCATTTTGCCCAGCACTGCATGGCAATTTCAGCCTGCCTGACCGTGACAAGATTAGCGCTCTTGCTCTCTCGCCCTCTTTCTCCCTGCCACCCCTTCCTAACAGTTGTGTTTAAAAAAGAAGAGGAAGAAGGAGGAAAGATTAAGTTGTACCAGGCAGAGATGCCGAAAATGAGTAAAACCTCAGGTCTTTACCTTGAATGATTCTCTCTTTCATTCAGTTGGTGCCTTAATTAGCCCTGTGTCCTTTAACCTCCTGAGAAATAAATAAGGGGATGGGGCCGATCTGGGGTGGGATCAAGACACACAGAGATTTACCACACACCACTAAGTAGTTCATCTAGGAATGTTTGCAATTAGCCAGACCTCTTCTCTTTCAGTTTTATTTCATAAAAGTGGTTATTTTAAGAGACAATTGGTTGAGATGGGTTTCCATCTTCCATAGGAATAACTGACTTTTGAACAAAAGCAATATTGTCGTACATTTATGACAGGACTTCAGTATAATAATTTCTTCCCTATAATGGTGCTTTCTCTTGGATTTTTATGTGGCTCTCTCCCTTCCCTTGCCCCCGTGACCTTATTGAAGTATTCACTAAGTGTATGTTCTCCACAGGGGCACAATGAATCTCTTATGAGTTTTATTACACACTACAAATAAGCTATCCAAAGTGCTGAACCTATTTTGAGGTTAAGGCTCCTCACCTTGAATAGCTTCTTCAAAGTCTCTAATGAAACCAGGAGTGGATTTACTACACCCCTGCCATAGAAGCCACTGGGCTCCACTGTTGCTTTCCTCACAGGGAAGTGGCATATCTGGCATGCCTGTTGTATCTGGAGAGGTTCCCCATGTGAGCTAGAATGCAGAAAAATGCAGAAAAATTGTGATTCTGGTTTGTGTGGAGAATTTCTTCAAAGGCTGGAATCCTGTTGGCGACATATGCAGCTGCATATGTTCTTTTGTGATCATTTGTGGAGGAAGACATTCACTACCTCCTTCAGACAAGGATATCCCCCACACACAAAACTTGATTTCCTCCTGCAGAAGATCCCTGAGAAGTCCAGGAGGATGCCTTTGTCATCGTGTGTCTGGCTGAAGGGAAATAGCCAGGCACACCTTGGCTGCTCCCCACCTCCCCCAGCAACTAAATGGCCATGTTGGCAGAGGAAGGAAGGTGAGTTCTTCATGTAGGCAGAGTTCCTTCTGGGAGAACTTTATGCTCTGCCACAAGAGATGGCATTTAATGAAATATTTGATAGTTACAAACAGGTTTAAGTAATGTTAGCTGTACCCAGCGTAACATATGCCATTATATTAGATTTGAAAGGTTCACGCAGTTCAGCTACACGCTATTATTGTGGGAATATTGCAGTGTTTTTACATGTGGTTTTTCACACGATTCAACCGCACACTATTATTTTAGGAAAAAATATTGCACTGTTTAACACGGGTGGTGAGTCGTTGAGGGTGTGAGAGGAGTGAGGGGCCCTTGTGAGGCTAGGGGTGTAGATGGCAGGGGTGGGTTGTGAGGTGGCAAGGGAATTTGCATGTGGGTGGTGATTGGTTGAAGGAGTGAGGGGCAATATTTCCAAAGCGGGCAATCAGCACACTGGAAAAGGAAACATACCCAAGAGTGTGTGTGTGTGTGTGTGTACATACATACAGTCGTCCCTTCACATTTGCGGCAGTTAGGTTCCACAGACCCCCGCGAATGTGAAAATTCCACGAATAATGACTGTCCTCCCCCACCAAAGAGACCACGGGGCTTCCGGAGGTTCCATAGTTGCTTCTCCCTGCCTCCCCCCTCCCTCCCCAGGCCACCACAAGGCCTCCGGAGGCCCTCCGGAGGCCCTGTGGTCACCTCTCCCACCCCCCACTCGGCCTCCTAAGGTGGCGAGGGGGCCTCGGAAGGCCCCATTCCCACCTCTCCCACCCCTCTGGCCTGCTTCTTTCCCTGCCAGAAGTGGCCACAGGGCTTCTAAAGCCCAGTCGCTGCTTTTGGGAGGGCTGGAGGGGACGCCTTCCCAAAACCGCGAATACTCAAAACCGCGAATGCTAAATTCGCGAATGTGGAGGGGCAACTGTATATTTCTCCCCATTTATAGCCTTACATTGAATAGTGGTCTCACGTGTAATTTGATGATTACTGATACTATTGATATACACCTGGTCAGGCTTTCCAAGTTGTTGCTATTCCTGTTGCTCTGTATTTACAAACGGCAAGCACTTTCACAGATCAGTAACACTGGTTATTCCATGGTTTGCAGAGGAGAACAGGGATAGTAATTAAGCAGATGACTTTGACAGAAGTTCAGAAAGCCCTGTAGGATTTGACACCAAAATGAACAAAAGTAGATAAGGGAGAGCTGCTACTTCATAAAGATAAGGTGCAACAAAATTGAAACGACGTGTTGTTTAGCAGCATATATCTTTTTATATATATGGGCCTTTTCAGCAGTATTCCTACCATTAGGCAAAATGAGGTGATTGTATTAGGCAGCAGATTTCTGATGTCACAATTTCTTAGTGATTTAATGCATTGTTATTGTTGCATGTTTACTGCCATGGAGTGAGGGAGGTACTTGTGGGATTTTGTGCCTCATGTGCCTCCATATCCATGGGTTCTGCACCCACAGATTCAACCAAGCATGGCTTGAAAATATTCAGGGGAAAAAAAATCAAAAAGCAAACCTTGCTGTTCACTAGTGGTTAGTTC
This sequence comes from Gambelia wislizenii, assembly GCA_030847615.1. Taxonomy (NCBI): domain Eukaryota; kingdom Metazoa; phylum Chordata; class Lepidosauria; order Squamata; family Crotaphytidae; genus Gambelia; species Gambelia wislizenii. Next base: position 65,842,465 of record JAUMIR010000002.1, read on the forward strand.
ACATTTAAGAATCTCCCTGCCAAAGGAGGCACATTTGATTTGTTCCCTTTCTACTTTTAATCAGACTTTATAGGCTTTGTATTTCAATCTGGTTAGTGCTGAAAGGAAAATTTTGAATATATATATATATATATATATATATAAAATTCAAAATTTTCCTTTCAGTGCTAACCATACTGAAACTGAGATTGAACTGAGATTGAACTGACACACACACACACTCCTTGTTTTAATGCCAGTACATCATGTGGGTGTGGGTTTTGTGTGGTGCTTTTGGTTAAATACTTAGATATATTCATTTTAAATGTTATTATATCACCCGTAGACCATTTTGAGAAAACATGCAGGTCATAGTATCTGCCTCGGAAATTAAGTACCCTATGCTCTTTCCTAATGATTGGGTCCTCTAGGGCAGGGAGTAATATCAAAGGGCTCCCTCCTCAGTTAAACCTTGCCTGAGCAATGAGGTGTTTGTTCCTGACTTTGGTGTGTTCTTATATTCTTTCATTGGCCTTAGATCCTGACTTTGCATCCTGGTTTGTCCTTTGGCTCTGTTTTGTTCTTTAGCCCTGAATACCTTTTTTCCCCCCCCCCTTCAAATCCAATCTTCTCGCACAACCCCAAGATTACATCTGGACTCTGGTTATAACTCAGCCTTTCAGGAGAAGTAGGGATGGATGTAAGGCAGAAGAAAAGTTGTCAGGGGGAAGAGACTGAGATGAGGATAGATGAAGACCTGTAGGAGATGCAGAGGGATAGGACAACTGTTGATCACCAGGGAGCCCTGGTGGCGCAGTGGTTAAATGCCAGTACTTCAGCCACAACATTGCAAGTTCGATCCCAGAGGGCTCCAAGGTTCACTCAGCCTTTCATCCTTTCGTAGGTCGGAAAAACGAGTACCTGGCTTGTGGGGGCAATTAGCTAACACACATTGGAAACCGCTTAATGCGGTGTAGATGTGTAAAGTGCTATTGCTTAACAATTTGTAAGCTGCTCTGAGAGCCTTTGTGGCTGAAGAGCAAGGTATAAATACCTAAATGAATAAATAAATTCTAAGATCTGAGGGAGAAAAGGGGGAAACGGAAAGCTCTCTGCTGCCAAGAGAAAAGAGCATGTATTATGAGCCCTGCTGGGGTGGGGGTCAAAAAGAACTAGATTAAAACAAATACTTTGAATTACAATCAGATTCAAAAGTGTACAGATTGCATTTCCCTTATCCAAAATGTTTGGGACTAGAGGTATTTTGGATTTGGGAATATTTTGGGTTTTGGAATACTTGCATATATATTAAGAGATATTTTGGAGATGGGACCCTAGTCTAACATGAAACACAAAATTCATTTATGTTTCATATACACCTTATACACTTAGCCTGAAGGTAATTTTATACACAACATTTTTAATAATTTTGTGGATGAAACAAAGTTGGTGTACATTGAACCACCAGAAAGCAAAGGTATCACTCAGCACAAAATGTGGACACTTTGGATTTTGGAATATTTTGGATTTTGGAATTCTGGATGAGGAGACTCAACCTGTCTTTCAAACATAAAATAATTAGAGGCCATCTTGAGTTCATAAAACTGTCCATGAGAGCCATTTGAATTGTGCCCCTGGTTCTATAGGCAGGTTTGTCTTGTAAAAACATCTAAATGTTAATTCTTCATTTGTAGTTCTGTTAGATTATGCAGCATTCCGCTATATAGAGAAAAATTATCTTTGGAATAAAACAGAGACTCCTCAAAATATCAATAAATTGTATTTCCTGAATAGACAGCAGATGGCAATAGAACGTTCAAGAGATTCATGCATGCTGTTTCTTTCAATATTCATTTGAGTATCAAGCCTATAAGAACCAGGGAATCCTGCCTGCCTCCTCCATCCCCAATTATCATGTTTCAAGAACAAAGGCATTGTAGCAAGGACTTTTATACATGGTATTGATACACACAATTTTGATGCTGTTGTGTACTTGGATGGAGGAAAAACCTTTAAAATAAATAAACATAGAAATGTAGAAATAATTTGGCCAGATTTTGCCATAACCTGCAAGCAAAATTGTCATTTTGGGGAATTAGCAAAACCTTCCAGCTTCTTCCTTCTTTGGTTGTCCAAAACAAAAGTGTGTTATATCCAAGGTGGCAGTTAAGACCACTCTCTTGCCAACATTCTTAAGTGGATGATGGTAATGATTACTCTTTAGGCCAAGACCATGTAGTATTGAAGTCTTAAGTCTATGAATGCAGAATTTCCCCATTTTATCCAAAGTATTGGGAAGAGATGGAATCTCAGTTAAAAACAGAAACATATCAGAGAGGCTGTCATGTTCAGAGTTAAAAATGCTTGGCTATTGGTTGCTGGCACTTCCTGATCAAGAGTGTACATGTGATTTCTAAAATACATATGGTCTGCTTTTCCCCATGGACCTCAGTATGTGCATTTAGTCACATAAATAAGATTGCAGGATGGTCAAGTGATGTTATAATACACACACGGAGAGAGAAAGAGAGAGAGAGAGAGAGAGAGAGACTCTCTGGCTTTTCTTCCCAAACGAAGATTCAGGAAGGACTCATCCTGCACTTTCTGCAAGTGAGCTGGTGACTAAAAAGGCCAATCTGAAATAAACAAGTCCGGTTGCAGAAAGCACAGCAGAAGGTCTCCTTGGGTGATGTTTCCGGGTTTTGATTCTCTGCGTTGTCGTTTCTCTCCAAGACTTGTTTGGCGTGAGTTCTCAAATAAAGCTGCAGCATTGTGGATAGTGCGTCTCCATGTCTCCCGATGTGAGGCCAGGGCGGACCATTGTTGGTGATCAATCTGGCCGAGCCTGAGATGCTGTTTCAGGGAGTCGTATCGCTTTTTTGGAACGCCCCTCTTACGCTGAGAGAGTATATTATAAAATAATATAAAATGTTGTTGCTGGTGCTGGTATTGTTATTGAAGAATTCCAAAATTTTCTTTCTGCTGCGTAAGATTATGAAAAGTTTTGTGCATTTTTATTATTCTTTTTGCATCTGGGCAATTACTTTTTGTGAAAAATGTGTCTATGCAGAACACTGTGTATGCTGTGGGAAATGTTTGCGGATCCAGACCGGACCACCCCTCCGCCCTCTTGAATGAACACAGACACATGGTTGCAAATAACATTGTATTGGTAACAGATATGTGCATAACTTCAGAAATTAGGTTAGGTACAGGTTAGTAACAAAACACATTATGAGGTAGATAAGTTGATATTTCTATGCTACTTGGATATAGCTTGGCAATGATTTGGCCGCAACTTGCAATCAAATGGTTGGCAGTAATGTATGGGTCATGAACACAGCGTGGCCCGCTCATGTGGGCGGCGCAGGGACCGGTCCATCCCGGTTCCCTTCCCTGAAGGAGAGACCCTGGCCGAGCCGCCCGCTCGACGCTCTCTCCTTCCCTGAAAACAAGCATGTGTTAATAACTATTAGGGGTCTCCTTTTGAACTTGAACTTGACATTGAATTTGAACTTGCACTTGAGCTTGAACTTGGCAGAGACCCCTGAGCTCATGCTATTTTCACGACCCAATACATCCGCCCTGCAAATTGCGACATAGATAAGGCGAGGGAGGGTGGGCGGGTGCTGATTTTTGCGGCAAACGGAGGGCGCTGCTGCCTGCTCCGTTGCCGCCTCCGATCTGGAAGGGGCGCGCCCGTGCATGCCCCTTTATCCCAGATCGGCCCAGCCAATCGGGAGCGAGCTGACTCGCTCCCGATTGGCCCGCACTCCTTTTCCTCTCCCCAGCCGCAAAGGCGGCTGGAAAGGCGAAAGGGGGGAAGATGGCGGCGCGCATGCCGCGCCACGCGGCCATCTCCCCTCCCCACCTCTTCCCCTGCCCCTGCCTCAGCTGAGTCTGCCGCGCAGGGGGCGGGGCTACGGGCGGTAGATTGGGGCCGCTCGTCGGGCCGCAAACAGGCCCGCCGGCAAGCGGTGAGCCCCCTTCTTGTACAAACCCATCTGTTTGCCAAAACAGCTTTTTGTGCTAATAATTATTAGCTTTTTGTGCTAATAATGTTTTTAAAACGCAAAAGGTCCCCAAATATTTTCCCCATGGACCTCAGTATGTGCATTTAGTCACATAAATAAGATTGCAGGATGGTCAAGTGATGTTATAATACACACACGGAGAGAGAAAGAGAGAGAGAGAGAGAGAGAGAGAGAGAGAGAGAGAGAGAGAGAGACTCTCTGGCTTTTCTTCCCAAACGAAGATTCAGGAAGGACTCATCCTGCACTTTCTGCAAGTGAGCTGGTGACTAAAAAGGCCAATCTGAGATAAACAAGTCCAGTTGCAGAAAGCACAGCAGAAGGTCTCCTTGGGTGATGTTTCCGGGTTTTGATTCTTTCTGCGTTGTCGTTTCTCTTCAAGACTTGTTCAGCGTGAGTTCTCAAATAAGGCTGCAGCATTGTGGATAGTGCGTCTCCATGCCTCCCGATGTGAGGCCAGGGCGGACCATTGTTGGTGATCAATCTGGCCGAGCCTGAGATGCTGTTTCAGGGAGTCCTTGTATCGCTTTTTTGGAACGCCCCTCTTACGCTGAGAGAGTATATTATAAAATAATATAAAATGTTGTTGCTGGTGCTGGTATTGTTATTGAAGAATTCCAAAATTTTCTTTCTGCTGGGTAAGATTATGAAAAGTTTTGTGCATTTTTATTATTCTTTTTGCATCTGGGCAATTACTTTTTGTGAAAAATGTGTCTATGCAGAACACTGTATATGCTGTGGGAAATGTTTCTTGTACAAACCCAAGTCTGTTTGCCAAAACACTAGCTTTTTGTGCTAATAATGTTTTTAAAACCCAAAACGTCCCCAAATATGAAAAATCTTGTGGCAGCAAATCATTTTCTTGACATGGGTGAGAACTTCTGTGAATATTCTTTACATCCCTAATCCAGCATTACAACACCATATTAATACTTAGAAGACATGCGGTAGGAGCATTTGGCTTGCTTTGAAAGAGAAGCATGCTTCCCTGATTTTCTTTAGAAATGATGTGCTAGCATACCTTATGTCACACTCAACATCTGATGGTTTCTTTTGCCTCTCCTCTCCTCTCCTCTCCTCCCTCCCTCCCTTTTTTCCAACTGTGTATCCTGAAGTTGAGCAGCACACCACTAAGTTCAGCAGCAGCATGGACTACAGAATGGCCCCCAAAAGGACACTTTCCTGGGTTGTAGCTGTGGGCCTTCAGCTGCCCACCCCACTCTTCATATCTACTCAAGTACGGCCTCATAGACCTTGACTGAGAAGGCTGGTTTTGCAAATGCCAACAGTTAAACCATATCTATGGGCTTCCAAGCTATTGACTAGCTATTACATCTGAAGCAGTCCATTGCTGTTTGTTGTCTTCTTGTTGAATTTCCTTTCTTAAAATCATGTTGTAGGGAGCATACTTGAGGCTACTATTTTGAGGTAATGCACTCTAGACTGCTCTTTTGTTCTCCTTCAGACTTCATTTGGACTGGAGGACCTTGCAGGCCCCTAAAGCTATCATTAGATTTTATGGACCTCACAGCCACAAGAAACTCCTCCTCTGCCTCCTCCTGTTGTTGTCATAAGCTTCTTAAGAATTCTGTCATGTCTTGCTAAGAAATACACTAACACCAGTGGCAGAAGGTTGTGTGTGTGTCTGTTTTAAACAAACCGAGTTATGGGTGAGGATGGGAAAGAGAGGATGGGTGGAATTCTTCTGCCTTGAGGGAATGTACTTGATGTTTGCAAGCTTGCTGTATCTAGTTCATCTGCCGCTGATGCTTTCTGGCAATTATAAGGATTTGACAGCCCTAAAGGCAATGAGCCTTTGACATCTTGAAACCAATCTAATTTCTGTGAAGGTCGAGAGGTCCTGCCAAAAAAGAAAGAAAGAGGAAAGCAAAAGTGTCTCACTGGAATACTAAAAAGAGACACATTTCACTAAATGGAGAGTGTTTCAGATTTAATGCAAAGGATGATGTGCCTATTAGTCTTTTAGAGGATTTTTAGCCTTCTGAACCAGCCATTCATTTGGTTTCCTAGGCAGCTACTAGAGATGCACTTCACAGATTTTTAATTTTTTCCCAATTAAAGTAATGGAAATAATATAACTTGGAATCTGATCTGAAAGCCTTTCCTTCTCCCCAGCCCTGTGCTGTTCCATGTGCAACCCCCTTTTAATCAATTATGGTGCAGAAGTAGTTTTGAACTCATGCCTGTTGAGTGGCTCAGTGTGTTGGTGTGATCTTTAAACAGAAGACCAATCAGGAGTATCTAGACTTTGCAAATAAACATCAGGCACAGGGATAGTGCATGCAATCCCAGATTCCCTCCTACTCCCACACTGGTTATCCAAACAGGTTTTAAAGTTTCTTGAATGTGAGTCATTCCATTAAAAACATCATGCTTCACAGTTCTTTTTATGAAGCCTGTCATTTTCATTTATTTCTCATTTGAGTCATTTACCTTCTGTATTGTATTTGTTCCAATATGATTTATTTACTCAATAGACACATTGAATCTAGGTATTGTGTTCAATGAGCTTTTGTCCATTTATGTATGCACACGGAATTCTTCTTTGGAATTCCCTTGTGTTAGTATTAAGTGCTTGGTTAAAACTTGAAATCATTCAAAACCACTTGGATCTCATCCTAAGAAATGTCTTTTTTAGGAGTGTAATGCCAGCAAGGCATCAAAATTTGGTTTAGATTGAGAATTACTCAAGAAAGGATTTCTTCTTGTTTACGGGTTCCTGTTTGTTAATTACAAAAAGGAAGAAAGTATCGGTCTCATTTGTTGAACAAGATAGTCAAAAAGAAAAAATATTTATTTAACATATTTTTCTCCATGTTTTTTTAGGTGTTCATGATCAGGCAGGTTACACATCAATGGGTAAAGCAACAAAATAATCTTACAAGCTATTAAAACAATAAAATAGTGAACAGCAATGTTTAACAAAATTAAAATCATAGCAGCAGAGAAAACTTACCAAATCATAGTGCCAAAACCAACCAACCAACCAACCAAACAAACAAACAAATAGCAGGTATTCTACAGATGGGACCATTACAGGGAAGGTAGTAAAGGTTTTTTGAACTAATCAGTACATGTTTTATTCTTAAACATTATTTCGTGAGTTTCCAGACTTGAGCAGACATAAAAACATTCAGGCAACAGTGAAAAAAATTTCCAGTTTATTTTGATAGCTGTTGTTATCTACTGGCTCTAATCTGATTCATGTTGTTAATCCCAACTAGAGTAGAACCATTGAATCAATGGATGAATCAACACTTATCAAGTTTTATTTAATCAGCTGGTCTACTCTAGATGGGACTAACAATTGGATTTAGTCCTCTGAAAAGATTTATTTATTTATTTGATTTGTAGCCCACTTTTCTTTCTAATGGGACTCAAAGTGACTTACAATATAAGTTAAAACAAAACAGCTAAAACTGTATGGAGTAAAAAAGTTCAAATAGCATTAAAATATCAATCCAATTAATGCACTGCTTTTTCAACATTAACTTAAAACAGAATTAAAAACACATGAAATACATGTTACATATTTTTTTAAAAAAAGAACAGAAATTGCATGTCCCTCCATTTCTTAGCTCACAAGAAGTGCTTGCTGGTGTTTAAATTGACATTTACATTTATATGGGTTTACTTATTTGGGAAATTCTTCCACAACACAAGTCAGGAGTTAAGGCAGTTTACTGTGCTAAATAGTCTTGTATGCTTTTTGCTGGTTGCAGGGAGAGGGGGATTATTCTGTCCCCTCACCCACAGATTCCACTCACTAGTTTGGGCAAAATAGGACAAAAAATGTTCAGTGGAAAGACACGAACTATTTCCAGCAATTTCATTTTGCTTATTGATGCTGACATGTCTAGCTAAGGTAATGTTATCACATTGCCTATCTAGATTTTGATACTGTTCTGGTTTCTTTTCAAGAATGTCTTCTTTCTGTTTTCATCTTCTTCCCCTAATTCTGTTGTTTTGAGGGTCTTGGTGTCCAGAAACATGATTTATTAGTATTTTTAATAAATTGTAATATTAATATGATAACTTTAGGAAGAAGGTCTGGTTGTTTTTGTTGTAGTTGTAAAAATGGCACCAAACCAGCAGATGTGGAAAATAAGTACAGTCAGTCCTCTGTATCCACAGATTCTTTATCCATGGATTCAACCATCCACAGCTTGAAAATGTACCCCCCCCCCCGGCAAATAAATAAATAAATAAATAAAAAATCCCAAAAGCAAACTTTGCTGTTCAACATTTTATATACAGGATGCCATTTTACTATGCCATTGTATATAATGGGACTTGAGCATCCACAGATTTTGGTATCCATGGGGGTTCCTGGAACCAAATCCCAGTGGATATTGAGGGCCCACTGTAGCTACGAACAGAGGACAAACAGGCAGAAGGAATTTGTGTAATCTTCCCTCTGTGGGTCTTTTTTGAAAGTTAGTATGTGGCATGATTTTTTTTTCAGGCATGTACACTAACAGTATAAAATTTATTTTAAAAGGTAAAATTTGCATCTGCTGCTTTTGAGAGGGAAACTTCCACAGTGGCTGGTGATTCCAGTGCCAGTAGAGGTAGTGCATCTGGTCTGCCTTTTAGGCAGAAGTTTAGAGAAACTATCCAAGGTGCTGAACTTATTTTGGGAATAAGGTTCAGCACCTTGGATAGCTACTCATATTTTAAAGCTCAGAGTGATTCTTAGAGTGGATTCACTGTCTCACTGACGTGGGAACCACCAGCCACAATGGGAATCTCCTTTCCTCCTAGAGGAGGTTTCTTCCTGTGTTCAACCTGTTGGCCAATATTGTGGTAGTTGCATCTACTAGTGTGACAGGAGTTTCGCTCCCACCTCATCCTGCAGCTGCCCATCCCCTTCACCACCTGCACTTGGTCCACAGGATTTCCCAGGACAGGTTTTGGCAGCTACATTTCTTCCCATTTCTTCTGGCAGGAGCAGAATGAATCCGTTGGGTCCTGGGCAATTTTCTCTTGCAATGTCACTGTAGAGCAAAAGGGGTAACACACTCATCATGTTCCTTTCTTTATTGAACAACCCAGCAACACACAAAACATAACCCTAAGAAGGTTGAACAGTATGATTGACAGAATTTTATTTTTCTAAAAAAAAATTATACAGATACTTTAGGGTAGCAAAGACATACTGAGTATGCCTTCAACTTTGAAAGCAAGCAACACTTATTTCTAAAATCTGGCAGAAATGAGTTATTCTCACACAACAGCTTGATACTACCTTCCCTGCCCCTCAGCTGAACTTAACTGCTATTAATAGATCTATTTCTGTGCTGACACTGTGGCCTTTATCAACCATTCCTTACTTGATGGAATTTTGGGAGTGTTCCAAAATATTGCACACATGATGCTGGCTACCACAGAAGAAGATTCACAAGGAGACCTTTACACTGTACCCTGCTCTTCATTTTAGAGAGCAAGTTGGGTCAAACTGGTAGACTGTTTCTTGTAATTTGAAGAGTGCTGTTCAGAAACTGGTTCAAGTATCTTATAGTAATTCATCATAATAACCACTGCAACAAATTCATGTTGTGCTTGCAGATAATTTCCTCTTTCAAAAGATGGAGGAAGGAACAAGTGGATCAGCAATTCTGGACTTGTTCCTAACCAACAGGGAAGAGCTGGTCAGTGTAATCAAAGTAGCCGGTACTTTAGGGGGCAGTGACCATCTAATGCTAGAATTCATGATTGTGGAACATGATCCTTGGATTTCAGGAAAGCTGATTTTATCAAGCTCAGGGAAATACTGGGCAGAATCCCATGGCTAGAGATGCTAAAGGAAATAGACACCCACCATGGGCGGGGTTTCATGAAGAAAGAATTGCTAAAAGCACAATCACAAAAAATTCCATGGAAGAAGAAAAATGGGTAACACCTGGAAAAAAAAAACCCACAATGTGGCTACACAGTAAAATCAAGGAGGAAGTGAAAAGAAAAAAGAATGTGTATAAAAAACAGAAGGAAAGATGAATCACCAAGGAAGAATATGGATGTGTAGCCCAAGTGTGCAGGAATAGTGTAAGGAAAGCTAACACGCAAAATTCCTGCACATATATTCCTGCATGGCAGGGGGCTAGACAGAATTACTCTTGTGGTTTCTTCCAACTCTATGATTCTATGGTTTAATGAGTCAAAATGAGCTAATACTGGCTAAACAAGCAAGGACCAAAAAAAAAAAAGGGGGGGTTCAAATATGTTTGAAGCAAAAGAGTGATGAAGGAAATGATGAGACTGCTGCTCATCAAGGTTGGCAAAATGCTAACAGATCACAATGGCACAAGGGCACAAGGGCAGTACTATTGAATACCTATCTTGCTTCAGTTCCCCTCTGAAAAGAAGACTTTGTTCTTCCATGCATCAGCAAAGACCTTTGTAAGGAATCTGGGTTGCAAATCAAGTTTGATGAGGAGTTAGTCAGGAATCACCTAGTTAGCCTAAATGAGTTCATATCTGAAGGCCAGATGAACTGCATGCCAGAGTATGGAAGAAACTTTCTGACATAGTCACAGAGCCACTTCCCGTCATTTTTGAGAAATGTTAGAGAACAGGTGAGGTGCCAGAAAACTGGAGAAGAGCAAACATTGTTGCTCTCTTCAAAAAAGGCCAAAAAGAAGATCCAGGAAACTACAGGCCAGTCAGCCTGACCTCAGTACCAGGAAAAATATTAGAACACATTATATGGGAGTCCATCTGCAAATCTCTTGGTGACAATGCAGTGATTAGTCAGAGCCAGCATGGCCTCATCAAGAACAAATCCTGCCTAACCTTATATCTTTTTTTGATTGGATCACTAGTTTAGTAGATGGTGGGATTGCTGTGGGTGTCATTTATCTGTATTTCAGCAAAGCATTTGATAAAGTCCCCCATGATATTTTGATTCACAAACTGACTAAATATGGAAAAGATGGAAACACCATCAGATGGATCCATAATGAGTTGGAAAACTGGGCTGTGCTTCAGATTGGAAGGAGGTCTCAAGTGGAATGCCACAGGCTTCTGTCATGGGGCCAACACTCTTCATTATTTTTATCAGTGATTTATGTGATGGAATGGAGGGAATCCTTATCAAATTTGTAGCTCATAGACTCATAGAATCGTAGAGTTGGAAGAGACCTCAAGGGCCATCTAGTCCATCCCCCTGCCATGCATGATGCAAAACTGGCAGACGTAGCTAACACACTGATAGAAAACTGACAGAGGTAGCTAACAAACTAAAAGATAGAAACAGAATTCAAAAGGACCTTGATAAATTAGAAAATTGGGTTGAAATTAATAAAATGAAATTCAACATAGACAAATCCAAAAATTTACATTTAGGCCACAAAAACCAAATACACATGCATAGAATGGGTATACTTGGCTCAGCAGTACTACATGTGAAAAGGACCTTGGGGTTATTGTTGATGATAAGTTGAACATGAGCCAGCAATGTGATGTTGCAGCAAAGAAGGCACATGCTATCTTAGCCTGCATTAATAGAAGCATAGCTTCAAAGTTAAGGGAAGTAATAGTACCACTATATTCTGCACTCACCTGGAGTACTGTGTTCAGTTCTGGGCACCTCATTTTAAAAAGGATGTAGACAATCTGGGGTGAGTTCAGAGAAGGGCAATGAGGTTGATAAGCAGTATGGGAAATAAACATAAGAGGAGAGGTTGAAGGAGCTAGGCATGTTGGTGAAGAGAAGATTGAGTGGTGACGTGATTGCACTCTTTAAATACATCATGGGCTGCCACAAAGAGGAAGATGCAGGCTTGTTCTCTGCTGTCTCAGAGGGTAGAACTAGGTCTAATGGTTTTAAGTTATAGGAGGGTAGATTTCAACTGAATATTAGAAGGAACTTCTTGGCAGTGAGAGCAGTTTAGCAGTGGAACCAACTAGAGAGATGGTGGGTCTCCTCTGGATGTCTTCAAAAAGAGGGTGGACAGGGGGTTGGACTTGATTACAGGTTAGTTTGGTGAAAAGGGTTATTGTGCTGTGACAAGTACATTGTAAAATGTGGTGGGACAGAAACATTTTTGCAGGTTTGTCTGATAAAGTCTTTAGTCACTCTGTCCCTAAAGAGTGGCTGACTTTTAAGAGCTGGTAAGGGTACAGGTCCAAAACCCATGTGGCCTCACCTGTCCAAGAATCCTGTACACATCCTTGGGCTGTACAAATGGAAAAGTATCCATTATTGTGGGACATGCAGCATATGCATTCTGTGCTGTGATTGAGCATAGACTAAGTCAGAATCAGGTGCAGTTAGCCCACCATTTCAGCAGGCTAGCCATCCACTGATTGGAGCTTCTGTGGATCTCCACACCCCATATTATTCAATGGCAGCATGTGTGTGCTGGTGTGTCAGCGTGCAGCTACGTGCATGCACTACCATTGATTAATATGTGGCTTGAACTCCCACATTATTCTCCTATCCATGGGGGTGGGGCCTGGAACTGATCCCCTGCGATGGGAAGGGCTCACTATATTGTATTGGGGCAGAATGGAAAGAGGTGACAAGTAGTATGTGCTGTTCCCCCATTGAACCCATTGGGAATATTTTAACGTAAATTTCACTGGCATAGATGCCAAAAGCAGGGGTTTGCAGCATTTAGGATTCAAATTAAATCCACTCCTACAGTTGATGCTAAGATTACATGGTTTCCATGCTACTTACGTCGGTCCCTGTGTTGGTGGGGCTGCAATGGGATCTGTTGGCATGGAACCTCCAGCAGTAGTGTCTTTGTCTGTGATTCACTCACCCATGGCACCTGGACTATATCCTAAAGCACTGTGAACATTCACAAATGTAGCCATTAAGCCTTTTGCAATTTCTCCCCAATTTGTGTCCTATAATTCTTTGGAGGCAATTGTATAAATGCAGCAAACAAAAATAGAGATTCCATGAAGGTGACTGGGATAATCCTATGCTTTATCATCATGTTCAGTGATGTATCCAGAACGATTCTGTTGTAATTCAGTCAGTTCAGTATGCATATAAATAACACTACAGCTCATTTAAGCTGAGAAATAAAATCAAGCAATTTAGTAGAAAACCAACCTACACCATCACCTTAAAAATAGAGAGTGATATTTTTCCCTGAGAGGTAATTTCTAATGATTATGCTAATCGCACGATAAATTTTTTTGTGCTACTGCTTATTCAACCTTCTCCATATTGATGCTGACATAAAAGCTATTATAGGCTGTAGGGAACAAAGTGTAGATTCTGGCATGTTTTATTTTTATTATTAACTGTGACGTCTAATAGCTACAGGCATTTAAGTGGCCCAAAACTGTTTTGAATTAACAAAATCTCCCATTCTTTACCAAACTGTCCCTGTGGCACTTAACATTCACTGCAAAAGCATGTAGCATGAAAACATAGTCATACATATAAAACAACTGCTCTTTTGTATTGTGGCCAGTGCTGGCAAAAATAAAATAAAATAAAATAAAATAATGCTGCATTAAAAGACCATAATGGTAATTTTTATTATAAAATACACCATTTCAAATGTGGACATCTACCTGCTTCTAACTGGTACATCAAGTAGCATTTGTTCTGATATCCAGAAGGGTAGCTGTAGAGGCCAACTTAAAGAGTAATAAATTGACTATTGCACTAGCTTTTGTGGACTGTAGCCTACTTTATCAGAGGCCTGTTAAAGTCCACAAAAGCTCATGCTATGATATATCTGTTAGACTTCAAAGTGCTACAGATTATTTGTTGCATTTGTTCTGAATTATTTTATGGTGCTGCAAAACATGACTTTGATTTATTTATTTATTTATTTTAAAATATATTTATTTTTAAATTCACCTTCCAAATCCTGTCAAAGAATGTGCAAAGCAGCTGGACTTTTGCTTCCCTGCACTGTTAGCTTTGATCTAGGAACTTCAGTTTTGGTCATGTCAAGACTACATTCCTTAGAAACTCTAGGGGAAAAGAAAGTAACTAGAACAATGATGGCATTAGGAGATTCATTTTCAAAGTGGGAGGCAGAATAATCTGATTGTTTTCTATAGCCATTTCAGGAGGATTGACAGTATATATTAATCACTACAACAAAAACCATCCCCAAAAGCAACCCCCCAAAATTGTTAAAAGAGCAATCAAGTTAAACATTTTAAGATGTTACAATGAAGTAATAAAGGTATACAGATATTTAATTCAAATGAATTGAGAATTTAGACTTAGCTAAAATGCCTAATTAGTGATCAACAAAGAACAGATAGCATAAATGAACCTGATAATATTCTAAATATATATCAATAGTCCAAATGTATTTCAGTCTCAACATTGGGAAAACACCAATTTGAAAAAACGCAACACCCTCCCCAAATCTATTAAAAAGATTTAAATGATTAATTTTATTTTTGGGACATACGTATATATGACTATATATGCAAACATAATGAAGAACTGGCCATATTAAAATAAATTTAATAAAAGATTGTGTGCGTGTGTGTGTGTAATAAAATCTCTCTCTGGCTTTTCTTCGCAAATGAAGATTCAGGAAGGACTCATCCCATGCTTTCTGCAAGCGCGCTGATGACTGAAAAGGCCAATCTGAGATAAACAAGTCCGGTTGCAGAAAGCACAGCAGAAGGTCTCCTTGGGTGATGTTTCTGGGTTGTGATTCTTTCTGCGTTGTCGTTTCTCTTCAATACTTGTCTGGCGTGAGTTCTCAAATAAGGCTGCAGCATTGTGGATAGTGTGTCTCCATGCCTCCCAATGTGAGACCAGGGCGGCCATTGTTGGTGATCAATTTGGCCGAGCCTGAGATGTAGTTTCAGGGAGTCCTTGTATCGCTTTTTTGGAGCACCCCTCTTTTGCTGACCTGTGGCAAGTTCACCGTAGAGTACTATTTTGGGGAGGTGATGGTCCTCCATCCTAGAAATGTGCCCTGCCCAGCGCAGCTGTGTTATCAATATCATGGTCTCAATGCTTGTGATCCCTGCTTGTTCAAGGACAGCAGCATTCATCACATTGTCAGTCCAGTGTATATTTAGGATTGTGCGTAAACAACGCTGATGAAAGCATTTGAGGAGTCATAAGTGGTGGCGATAGGTGACCCATGATTCAGACCCATAAAGGAGAATAGACAGTACAGTGGCTCTATACACACTGATTTTTGTGCTTTGCCTCAGGTATTTATTACTCCAGACTCTTTTATTAGAAAGGAAACACATTTAGACATGTAATGGGCATAAGTCTGTTCAGTCCATATATTCAGGATACAGGCAAAGAAAGAAAGAATCCCGTAAGGAACCTAAAATTTTACATGGAGAAAGCCAGTGTAGTATAGTGGTTTGAATGTTGGACTAGGACACTTGGAGACCAGGGTTCAAATCAGGGTGACCTTGGACAAGTCTTTAGCCTTAGAGGAAGGCAAAGCAAAGACCCCTCTGAAGAAATCTTGCCAAGAAAATCCTGTGGTAGGTTCATCTTCAGATTACCATAAGACATAAATGACTTGAAGGCACAAAACAACAACAACAACAACAACAACCTGAATCTTATTTGTAACCCAAACTAGACTAGGTCTACATACTCAGTTATTGAATTGATCCACATACCCACCCATGAATTCAGTGGGTCTGCTCTAGTTGGGACTACCAGAAGGATTCATGCCCAGAACTCATGCCTTGCAAGCTTTATGTTTATTTAATCATATCTAAATGAGGGATGTGTCAGCTTAGGGTGATCCCATGAGTTTCATGGTTTTCTTAGGCAAGGAATATCAGAGATGGTTTTGTCAGTACCTTCCTCTGAAATATAGCCTACAGCACTTGGTACTCATTGGTGGTCTTCTATCCAAGTACTAACCAGGGCTGACCCTGCTTAGGTACCAAGATCAGAAAGGTCTGGCACCTTTAGGGTGTTTAGGCCCACTCAAGGATAAGGCTGAGACATTCTCCCACCCAACTTTTGACATATGTAACCAAAAATAAACTGATCTATATCAGACAGCCAAAGCTCAGACAAGGGAGAAAATGGAGAAGAGATGTAAGAAAAGCCTAAGGATGGCTGAAAAAGTAGACAGAAGAAGAAAAAGTGAAAGCATCACTTACGAAAATGTTTTGTTTCCTGGATAACCTTGACAGGAACCACATTTCAGGCCATAAAATAATAGCAACCAAATAGTAAACATATCCGTTTTTGAAGAATGGGGAAACAGAGACAAAATAGCAGAAATGTTTGTCAGCCAAAGGCATTACCATGCAAATATTCAAAATTCTTTGTGTGTATAAAGGATAAGAATTTAAGTTCAGATTATTCCAACTCTCCTCTTCCCAGACCCAAGAGTATGCTAAACAAGGTAGGAGTCAAAATGAGCATAGACACTAACCTGACACCAATAGCTACATGATGATGATGATGATACAAAAATCAACGCTAGTCATTTAGGTAAAGAGGACAATATTTCCTGGTGGATCGGGAGCTATTCACACTAACACCATAAGATTTTGCAGGGTCATGTATCCCATACCCCAGATTTGTTTTTCTTAGGTTTTGATTTTCATTGCTTGAAACCACCTACATTTGGAACTGTTTTAAGCCCAGGTGAAGCCATTTTCTAACCAAGAATTAAACCAGAAATGAGATTGTGCTTTCTAAGCAACATTTCCAAAAAAACAGGGGAGATGTTAAAGAACCTTTGGGGCCTCAAAAATTGCCTTGGTGGAGGTAAGATAATACAATAAGTATAAATGGATTAATTCAGAAACTTCCCAGACTCCTCAAAACGAAACCAAAACAAATACACAAACTCTGGAAGAATCTCAGTGATGTTCCAATCTAGACGGTAGATGCACAAAAATTATCACCAACTTAGGAACTAGTTACCTTCTGTGAATGGAGGGGTGACCTATGGGGATAATTTCCTCTCACCCTCAGATTTTGGTCCTGTACCTCTTAAATTTAGCCCTATACAATCAGACCCCTCTATTCATTGAACCAACACCTGTGGTTTCAGTTATCTGCAGCCAAAAAATAGGGACACATACCATTGAGTTGTGGTGGAAAATGCCTAAGCATCTCTCTAGGAATCGATAGGTCCTCCAATGCAACTCTATGGTATGTTCGTACTGGAAGTCCTTTATTTTAATAGTGTTCTCTATTATCAGCAGTTTCTGGTATCTGTGGTAAGTCTGGGAACCAAAGCCCTGTGGATACAGAGTCCGAATATATTATGTAATGGAGTGAGGCAGGTCAATTATATAACACAAAATGCAAAAGTAGGAAACAGAGCAAAACCTAAGGGTGCATCCACACTACACAAATAATCCAGTTTAAAACTGCATTATTTGCCATGGCACCTTCCTATGGAATCCTGGGATTTGTAGTTTGGTGAGGCACTGGCACTCTTTGGCAAAGAAGGCTATAGACCTTGTAAAGCTACAAAACCCATGATTCAGTAGGAAGGAGTCATGGCAAATAATCCAATTTCAAACTGGTTTATTTGTATAGTGTGGATAAGGGACTTTTTCAAATGGTTAAAAAAAACCATGAGGAGGCCAGGCGAAGAACGGGGCTGTCACACTTACACAGCCCCATTTCAGATGACACAGTCCTCCTCCGTCCTCCTTCCGACCTCATCCTGACCTTCCCCCGTGCTGCTCACACCGCTTTTTATTCACTGAGGTTTTCTGTCAGTAAAAAGTGATGCAAGTAGCACAGGGGAAGGTCCGGAGGAGGACGAAGGACTGCATTGTCTGAAACAGGGCTGTGTAAGTGTGACAGCCCCATTCTTCTCCTGACCTCCTTGTGGTTTTTTTCAACCTTTTGAAAAAGTCCTAGGTCTAAGATTGTAGTAAAATTTGGCCTTGGATCCAGAAATGGAATAGGAGAGCAACTGATTGAATTTTACAAGGCCAACCATTTGTTCATCACAAACACATTATTCAGGCAATCAAAGAGGCGAGTGTGTAAACCAGACATCACCTGATGGCTGATATAGAAATCAGATAGACTATATAAATGGAAGGAGAAGGTAAAGAGGCTCCTTTCCTTCTGCAACAAAACAAAACAAAAAAACAAGACTAGGAGCAGATTGTTGCACAGACCGTGAACTGCTAATACCCAAAATTAGAGTCAAGCTAAAGAAAACGAAACCAAACATCATGCCAAAATGCAACTTGAAGAGCATCTCCATAGAATGTAAAGATAATGTAATAAAATAAAATAGATTTGCACTATTAAGTCTGGGAGACAGAAGAATAGGACAGAAGCCAGGAACATTGTCAGGGAGGAACTGATTGATTGAATGAATGTAAAAAGACACTATCTGCAGCCAAAAAGAAAGAGAAGCTTCAATGGATAATAGATGAAACTTTCTAAGCAGTTAAGGACATATGAGAAGGAAAAATAAAAGGTGACAGAAATAGGCTAGAACCCTGAATGCAACTGTTTGGTGACTTGTGCGCAGGGATAAAGACAACGACTAAAATAATCCATGCATAGAAACAGAAGATGCCAACAAAAAAGGAAGAACAAGAAATTACAAATATCAGAATTCCATAGGATAGAACTGTGGTGGATAAAGTAGTGTCACACTGCTGTATTTCTGCTGTGTAGACAGGCCCCAAGTCTTTAAAAATGAAGATCATGCTCTTAACATCTGGCTGGATCTATCAATATTAGTTTTCATAGAATCATAGAACCATAGAATTGTAGAGTTGGAAGAGACCACAAGAGCCATCCAGTCCAACCCCATTCTGCCATGCAGGAAATCATGATCAAAGCATCCCTGACAGATGGCCATCCAGCCTCTGTTTAAAGACCTCCAAGGAAGGAGACCCCACCATGCTCTGAGGGAGTGTGTTCCATGGCCGAACAGCTCTTACTGTCAGAAAGTTGTATTACAAAAATCTTTGATATTTGTAGACACTTATATAGTTTTAATTTATATACCTACATCAGTGTGATTTGGAATTTAACCGATGGTCATCATGGTTGGGAGCTAGTGTGGTATAGTGGTTTGATATTGAACTAGTACTCCAGGAGACAAGAGTTTGAATCACCACTCCGCCCTCAAAATCAACTGGGTGACCTTGGGCAAGTCATCCTCTCTCAGCCTGAGATAAAGGCTATGGCAAACTATGAATAAACCTTGCCAAGAAAACTCACATAACAACAACAATGACATGGTTGAATCCTGTTTACTTTTATTTAACCAAAAAAAACTCACTCCAGGGTTGGAAAAATAAATGCTCTTCACACATCATTTAGCACTTGGAAATGTTAGTGCTTTATCTACATATGAATTTGTATTTTCAAAATGCCAACTCCAACCAGATTGTTTTGTGATAGGATGGGGTAACTTTGCGTCAGCTTTTATTAATAGATATGTCTGGCCGTGATTATGTTCACTGTACTTTTTTCTTCTCTTCCTCTTCCTCTTTCCTCCTTTTTCTCCCTCTTCCTCCTGTTTTGTTTTTCGAATAAAAATTTTAATAACATTTAAAGAGAAAAGACCAGCATTTTGAATTACGCCAGGAGGAGGTTGAAATCCAAGAATTAAATCAAGGCCATTAAGAGATTTGCTCTCTGTTGTCTGTAGAAATGAAAAGCACTTTAATGTGGTTATAACCTGGTTTCAAAATCCTGTTTCCGGACTGTCTCTCACTGAGTGAACTGGTTTTCCAGTGAAATAGGTCTAACCTTAAAGGCCACACATAGTTCATGCAGTGTTTTTCAATTGATATGGGTTAGTGTGGTTTGTGTTTTGGCATCATTAATTGTTAAAATCATAGTTTTTTAACCTTTTCTTTTATATCCCATGACATTTTGAAACAAAAGTTCTATTGAAATGAGAGCAAAGACTAAAGAATTATTTGATTTTTTTTATAATTATAACCCCTACTTCCTATGGCAATGTTATAGGAACAAAAGTTCATTTTCATAAGCTTCCTGTCCTTTGAATAATAACTGTCATACTTGAAGTCTGGTATGTCTTTCTGCCCTTCCTTACCACTGTTAACTAAATGATGTATGAAGAAAGTTTTTTGGGCTTTAATAGTGGCATTTTTCATCACTGTGTCTTTTATAGGCTAATGTTGTCAGGGTTCCTGGTCTGGACACAAAATGTTATTTAAAAACACAGAAATTTTGGACCAGGCCAACAACTATCATGTCAGAATGCACAGAGAAGCTATTGAAATCCACAAACACCTGGACAACTTCAACAGGAAAGACGAAACCCTAAAAGTAAAAATCTGGCTTCCAGTTTTGAAAAACAATAGAATCAAAACTCAACACTTACAAAGGAATTCCACCCAGGGACAGGGGGATTCCCAGCAGATAATGGCTCATCAACCAACCATTAGCCAAACAGACACTAACAAGCCTTGCATTTCTATACCCAGAAACTAACCATTCAATTACACAAATTTACATGTACTCCCGACAGGGGTTCACAGCTTCCAAATGAAAAAAGACCAAGTCTTTCGTACTTGTAGAACCTGAGATAGGAGACAAAATGTTAAAGACAAATCTGCCAGATAGTTTTAGCCTGCTACCACCTTTCATTTTGTTTAGCTAATAAAGTCACCATCATAATTATTTTCCAAAACATTAATTGCAAATGCTTGATGTTTGGGGTGCTGTTTTAGAAGTGATATTCCTGGACAGAGATAGCCTGGCCACAGTAGTTCATGTACTAGTAGCCTCTTGATTAGACTACTGTAATGTGCTCTGCATAGTGCTGCCCTTGAGCAAGACTCAGCAGCTGCAGCTAGTGCAAAATGCAGAAGCTTGACTGCTGACAGGAGTACCATATATTTTATTATTATTATTATTATATATAGATGGCATATAATACCAGTATTAAAATAATTGCACTGGCTGCCAATACTTTTCCAGCCTGAATTCAGAGTGCTTGTGATGACATTTAAAGCCCTGGGCCTAAATGGTTTAGGACCTCAATACTTGACGGAGTGCCTCTTCCCATATGTGCCTGCCAGAGGATTAAGGTTTGCTAGGGGAGTCTCCTCCATGTCAATACACTGTGTTGGGACATGGGAGAGGACCCATTGGGGGATGGAGTAGAAAAGAGGGAATTGTCCCAACTCAGTGCTTTTGGTCAATTCTGCCTTCCCACTATTGACACTCACGTCCCATCTCAGATCATGCAAAGGGATCCTTTGACCCTTCAGGCTCTTTAATAGTAAGGGGGAGCTGTGGAGATAGAGAAAGGAACAGAAAAGTTTCCTTTGATTATGTTCTTCCTGCTCATAGTTCATAAAATACAAGACAGTGTTGTTAGTCACAAGCCCAGTTCATACTAGGGATGTAAATCTTTATGCCATTGGTGGTACAGGAGGGGTGGTGCAGCAAGGCCAAACTGCACCAGATGACACTATCAGAGGGAGGGGTGACACAAGCCTTAATAACACCACAGTTTATGTATTTTATTCTTACATGCAAGAACAAAGAATTTTCAAAATATTCTTCTTGCTAGGAAAGGTTATCAGTGCTTTTGTGCATTTGGCTATAGTTTTGGCATTCAGGGACTTTTTTTGGCAAAAGAAAAAATCATTTGTGTGATAAGCAATATTTTGTGCAGAAAATAGTGTATTTTGCAAAGTACTTAGTTTTGCACATCCATTTTTTCACACACAAAAAGTCCCCAAATGTGAAAAATCTCTCAGCATTTGACCATCTTGTTGATGGAATGCTTCTGTGTATTGAGACACCATTCCTTGCCAAGGACAAGAAAATGTGTGAGTATTCTTTATATCCATAGTTTATACTCTCACTTCAAGCAGCTCTTCTGTAGAAGTGGGGTGAAGGACAACTATTCAACCATTCTCATTTAAGCATTGTAGAACCGTATGAGAATTAATGCTTGCCATCAAAAGCATTAGTAGTTTACAAACTGGGTCACAGCTTATTAATTGTCTACAGTGTATGGTTATATATATTTATATATACAGTACTTTTACTAATAACCACACACATATTTATGACCTAAAAGCTGAAGCTGCTACCCACACACCTGGGTGAATCAAGCATGACCATGAATCTTTCTGTCTTTTTCACAAACTAGTCTTTTTATCAAGTGGAATACTTCATTTTCAGTGAAAGCTGAGAAGAAACAGCTTTTGATTATAATCCTTTTCAATGATGAGTGTGATCGGGAAAAAAGAGTAAAGTGTTTCTGTGACAGGCAGTTCTCATTCTGTACAGAGCAAGATGGATCGCACGTATGAGCTTGATTTGCCATTGGCAAAATGTGGCAACTATTTTTACTATACGGGGGGAGGGGTACTGCTGAAGGATATGTCAAGGAACATGAGAACCTTATACCAAATCAGACCATTGCTTCTTCTCGTTCAGTATTTTCTATAGCAAAAGTGGGGACTGTGTGCCCCTCCAAAATTCAGCATGGCGAGTGGTTAGAGATCTAACAAGTTCTAGTTCAAGAATGTCTGAAGGTCCACATGTTCTTCACCCCTAAACTACAGTGACTGTCAGCAGTTCTCCAAGATTTCAGGCCTGATCCTTTCCAGCCATACCTAGAGGTACCAGGGACTGAACCTGGGGCCTTCTTCTGAATAAAATATATTCATAGGCCAATTTCTTTAAGAGTGAAGTGCATAGAGCCTTAAGAAAATCTAGCATTACAGTCATCAAGTAGAAGAAAAACAGATAGTGTTGTGTCATCCATATAAGCCTTGTGGTTTAATTCCCATCAGCACTTACCATAGAATGTATTTACTGTACCCAGAGTTGGAAAGGAAGAAGCAGGTTAATAATATTTTTTATTAACCACCCCGGAATCTTATTACAATGATGTGTGGTTTCCTGGAAATACATTAAGTCAGTTTTAACTTCCATTTGGCTGTTAGGTACCCTATGAAAGAATGCTAATGTGGTCTGATTCCCTCTACCAACTGCTATGTCTGTCCATTCTCCTAGGAAAAACTCATTTTGAGGAAGATGGTACCTGGTGATTGAGGTCTCTCTTTAAGATGGAAGAGGCCTTCTTCATTTCTGGACCTTTAACAGTTCTACTAGGGCTTAGAGAGTTGTACTACAGCTGCAGTGTTAAATGTTTTTAAATGTTTGTGTTTGCAGTTATTACTGGTTCTTGTTCACTGGTCTTTGACCGTAATAAATATTTACTTACTTTCTACTGCTGCAGTGAACTCTGGTCAATCATGGTGCGTTATCTTTACATAATAAGCAATTTGAGAAATAAAAAAAAAGAAGAAAAAGGAGGAAATCCTTTGCCACCTTTCTCCCATCTCTGTCTTCCAAAGTCATGGTACAGCTCTGCTTGATAGCCAGTTGTTTGTCCCTTCTATTGCATGTTTAGGAGTTCTGTGTTATGTTTTTCATGCACTTGGACAACAATGACAGAAAGGAGAGTTTAATACTTAGCACAATCATAAATTCCATTACCCATCCTTCTTAGCACTTGAGTAAATTACTTCTTTCAGCCACAACTCCCAGAATGCTCTAGCCGGCATGGGCATTGGCTGGGATTGTAGATGTTGTATTCCAAAAAGTAACTTATCTAAGATCTGGTACTGTTTATCAGTATGCTTCTTAGATGATTTTATTGGATGAATCAGCCAAAAACTTTGCCTGCATCTTTGGAGGGATGTAGCCATACTTTGAATAAAACATGGAAGCTCCACTAGTACCATCTTAACAGGGGGATGCAGCATCGCCTAGCAGTAGCGTGCATGGCAAACAAATTTGCCTAGCAGTTTTTCTTTAGCATCGTCTTAAGAGTGGACATAAAACAAGTAAGGCTACTGCTAAAGAAAAATACCATTGTCTGCTAGTATGACTGGAACGAAAGCTGAATAGTGACTTGGCCTTAAGCAAACTATCAATCTGACTTTGATAACCCATCACTGTAAAAGGCTCCTTTATGTTTATGAAAAAAGCATGACGTCAAAGCCATGGAAAAAAACACCCTTAATACCAAAATTTTCAGGCTACACTTACACTGCATCCAGAAAAAGCGGGCCAGGCTGGGGGGGAGGAGAAAAAGAAAAAAGAGAGAAAACTGTCTGTGTGAACAGTTTGTTTCTCTACATGCATAACTAATTAGTTTAAGTTATTATAAGACTGTGTTGTTATACCCAAGTTACTTGTGCCATTTGGGGAGAATAACTTGTTCATGGTACATAAACAGGAGTAGCAGAAAAATAAAAGGAAATCTTCCAAACAAGTTGCCTGGCCTTGCTAAGAATATATAAATGTCATGCTGGAAATGCTTGAGTATAATCACTACCAGGTGAGTTACCATTTTTAAAAAATGCATTTGATGATAATACTGCTCCCACTCACAAACAGCATCACCCACTTACTTGTGTGCAGCTAGGGGCGCATACTCGCATGCATTATTGCATGACTTCAGCTTTACTGTAAAATGTAATAATAAGGGATACGTAATAGAAATTATTTTTCCTTACTACTTTCTATAGACATAGGTAGAGGATAGAATTTAGAATTAAATAGAATTTAGTTGTGTATGGAATAAACAGCTATGTATAGAATGTATGATACTGTTTCACTTTATTATACAATTGAATGACAGCAAGGGCAGCTGAATATAATACAACCTATTCAAAAGGATGAAATACATAGCAGTGAAGCATGAGTATATATACTTAAACACCACATACATGGTGGAGTTTTAATGTCTCTGATTCTTTCTTTTTTATGTTTATATTATGATAGCATTGATAAAGGTGGAGACTTTAACTACTACTAGTATTCCTTGTCAGCATCCTTTTCTGTGTCAGTTTTAAGCTTACTTCTGTTTCATACACATTTTGTAAACTTTATGTAACTTTAGTTTCTTTTTAATGAGGGAAATGTGGAATTTATAGATTGTATAATGTATTGTTAATATTTCCCCCCTGTTACTTACAGTAATTGTAATATGTTATCGGCATTTTGAAATTATTCATCTGGAAGATTTGGGCTATTGTCTATTACAAAACCTGATTCTATTTTTTTTTAAATTAGAAACACATTTATATTTATTTATTTGCATTATTTTTTTAATGTCAGCATGTGTGAATGAATTATTTACATATGCATTTTATTTTATTTTAAAACCAATATTAAATTAACCCAGTGGCAGCTCTGCAGGGGTTTGTGGAGAGGCCAAACTGCACTAGGTGACACCATTGGAGGGAGGGGTGATAGCAGCCTTAGTAACGCCACAGCCTTTAAACCTGTACAGCCTTTAAACCTGTACAGAAATCAGTGTCTGCAGGAATGCTGAGTTCACAAACGCTAACTAAATGCAGCTACTCTTGTTTATGTGTTCACAGGTGCAAACTCACCTGGAAAACCCTACCAAGTATCACATCCAACAAGCTCAACGGCAGCAAGTCAAGCAGTACCTCTCTACGACATTAGGTAACAAGCACACCACCCAGGCGCTAAGCTTACCATGCTCAAACCAGCCAGGTGAACATGTTATGCCCCCAGGCACAGGAAGCAGCGCACCAAACAGCCCCATGGCCATGCTTACACTCAACTCTAACTGTGAAAAAGAGGTAAGACCAAATCTGGCATTTTGTGTTATGTGCTTGTTTTAAAAATGGTGAAAGCTACTCCCGCCATAGCAACAAAAGGAAAATATGACACATGCTTGTGCTTACCATGTAACAGCTAATTATATACCACTTCTTTAGTAGTAGTAGAGGAAGAAGAGCAACGGTCATATATTTTGATATGTCTGGAGGAATGGTGTGCATTGCTTAACAGAACAAAACCCTAAACCAACCTTTTTTTCTTTCATTCAGTGTAGTTAGTACTTTTTCTGTGTTCTTGTTAATATACACAGCGCGGGTGGATGCTACTGACCTTTTAGATACAAAGGCATTTTTGTTTCTTTCCCAAACTTTCTGGGATAATGTTATTACAACTCAGTGTAGATTTAGATGGCTAGTTTTTCCACCACACATTCATATTTTGCCATTGACATGCCAGGGCATTTACATGGAGCATAAATCCTGCTATAATCTGCTGGATTACAGAGCTGTGTAATCGCATCCCTGTTTTCAACAGATGCAGCTAGCCATATGCAGTAGCCTTCTTGGTCTCCTAAGGGCTGGCAAACAGTGGCCACAGAGATTCCTTACAGTTGTCACAATTTGTAGCTTTATTTCCGAGATTATCATTTCTCCACAATTCTATCTGCCCTCTTTGCAAAGCAGTCTAGATTAGCAGTGATCACCACCATAGTGCTACATTCCGTGAGTTAATGATGTGGTACAAAGAAGTGTTAGTAGTTGCAATAAAATTGTGATTCAGTCATTTTAAAAGTGCAGAGTACAAATATGATTAAAATAATACAATAAAAGATATTTTATATGGTTGCTATATCTTTATTTTTTATTAACCACCCCGGGAATCTTATTACAATGAAGTGTGGTATACAGATTTTTTAAAAGTAAATAAGCCAACTTCATTTTTCTCTCTGTCCTAAATCTAGTTATACATAGTTTTATTAATTGAGCTGCAATGCATCTAATGTTATGAGATTGTTTTTCTGTCTATGCCACTCAAAATTTTGCAAATCCTTACCATGCCCTTCATGAATAAGCCCTTCTTTCTGGAAACGATGTTCCAAACCTCTTAATCATATTGGTGGCCCTTTTTCTGCTCGGTGTGATCCTTTTTGAGATGCATCAGTAAGAAGTGTACAGTTATTCTAAACATATCAGTGAGGTATAGTTTATACACACTCATACATATTATAATACTATCTGACTTGGGATTCTTTCTCCCTCTTTCTCTGGATCGTCCTTAGCAGGGTGTTTACCATTTTCAGGCTAACTATGTAAGAGTTCACACCTTAGTTCAAATAATACACTCAGTTGTTTGATTTTTTATTCTCTGTCACATCTATGTGTAGCATGCCAATCAGGCAAAAAGTCACACTTCTTAGGGTCATTTAGGGAAAGTAATAAAAATAAGATGGCTAATATAATAATTTCTTTTTATGTAAAACCATGGCATCACAGTTTTTGAAAAATGGCCATCTCAAGTAAGATCTGTAGAGCAAGAAAAAGTGCAGAAAGGGCCAACAAAAGTATTCTAACAGTTGGAAGACCTTCCCAATGCTGAGAAGCTTAAGCATATTTTTAGTTTAGAAAAAAAAATGATTATGTCAGAGTGTGTGTGTGTTTTGAGAACATGGTAGAGATTAATCAGATTGTGCATACATAGCATGGGGCAAGACTAAGAAGTGTTAAAAGTGTTTGCTGTCTCAGTTTTAAAACTAGAACCTGACATTGAATAGTAGTAGATTCAAGATAGATTTAGGCAGAGATAAGAAGGTTATTAGAAAGGCTTGTGTGTTTAGTTAATTGTTAAAAGGCTTAAAAATCTAATTCTGTTAAATTTCAGTTTGCAAAAGGGGAAAAAACGGACCATTATGCAAGGTTACCATTTAAGTTTAAGTTGAAAGCTTGCACTAAAAGCCTTAGCAGAATAAAGCTAAAAATGTAAAACCGGTGATTTTATGCCCCAACCCCATGTTCCACCTATTTTTAAATCTTTACCACACATGAACTTCAAGTGTTTCTACAACTTCCTCAGTTCGTCCAGATTTTAGTGGTGCAAAGAAATTTCTTGTTTCAATAATGTGGATCTTTTATCAAGTTTAGAAATGTGGTGAGATCAGTTACTAAACCCTTAGCATAGCTCATCCCATTGGAACTATTCTTCAGTGTGTGCTTCAAATCTTGTGACCTAAACATTGTAATTCCCCAACTCAAAGGGACTAACAGTTTTTTAGTGATGCAGGAGAACCATGCTTTGGGTAAATAACCAGTTGAGGAAATGTAAAAATTGTTGGAGCTTTAGCTCCTCATTGAACTAATTAATAAGTTGATTCTGAAATTAAATTAATGCTGAAATTCCAATTGAAGTCATTCAATTAAATTAAAAATAAATTTAAGTTGTCCTTTTTGTTAGAAAATTTCTAACTTTGTTGCTTTTAATTAGTTTCTGTTACTAGTTTAATTAATTAGTTTCTGTTACTAGATTTAGAGGAGACAAAAGAAAGTACTGTTTGAGACAAAGTTGTATCCATTGTAATTTAAGTGGAAAGAGTTTTGGAGAGAGCATTCCACTAGTGGTGGCACATTCTGCAGGCAGTTCTGCAAGCCCTAGAGGAACACCTAATACAGACATAGCATAATAATGCACTAATGAGCAGTAAAAGCATACAACTGGGATCAAAGCATTCGGACTGACACTAGCTCAAGTATGAAAACAGTTTCCATAAACAGCGGAAGCTTTGTGATAACATGGTAATTGATTTGTGAAATTCATCTTTTACCGCAAGTGGTAGTAAACACTTGCACAGATAACTTTTGAAGGCAGTTAGATACATGCATGGATAAGTCTGTCAGTGACTAATAGTCACAATGGTTGTATGAAACCTAAACTATGAACATTACTATTGTTTTTGAACTCTCTGTGAGCATTCTATAAGTCATTGGCTCTTAACATTTTCTTTACCAAGGACCCCTTTAAATATCTTTTGTTGCCGTGGAACCCCAAGACTTAACTTAAAATTTTAAACCGTGATTATTATTATTATTATTATTATTATTAGCAACAGCAACAGCAAGTCTATTTTTATACCGCTTATCAGTACAAAGCACTCCCTAAGCGGTTTACAATGTGTTAGCTAATTTCCCCTGACAAGCTGGGTACTCATTTTACTGATTCATGGAAAGATGGAAGGCTGAGTCAACCTTGAAGCCTGTAGGACCTAACTCACAACCTTGTGGCTGCAGTATTGGCATTTAACCACTATGGCACCAATTATTATCTATTATCTATTATCTAATAATAATAGTAATAATATGATTACACCACCCATTAAACTTTCCCTCAGAGGCACTGGAGGAAGAGAGAAGACTTTTCTTCTGCTTCTTCCTGCAAGTTTGTGCCTGTAGTGGATGAATGGCAATGCGCAGAACCAGTGAGACAGCCAGCTTTTGCTTTGGCTCCTGTCACATGGCTGCTCCATTGAAGGGAGGACGTGGGCCGAACAGCTGTCAAGCTGTGAGAATATTGCGGCCCTCTGGGGGTCCATGGACCACAGGTTAAGAACCACTGCTAGAAACCACTGCTGTGGGAGGGGGGATCCTGGATGAGAAGGGCCTTTGCAAGTCTCTTTTCAGGTTAATTCAGGCTTTCTCCAGAAGTAGCATTTTTTTTAAAAAAATCTACATATGTTTTTAAATGGGAGTTGTGTATGTTTTTCTGTTACAAGTTTAATTGTGGTAATTATTGTGGAAGGTAATTATGACCTGACATATATGCTTAAATTGCTGTTTAGAACATCCAACAGTTCACCATTTACATACCAGCTGATTTTAAACACTGAAATCTGAATTGTACAATCACAGAATCTTAGAGTTGGAGGGCACCACAAGGGCCATCTAGTCTAATCTCTTGCCACGCAGGAATACACAGCTAAAACACTCCTGTTTTAATTATTCAAGAGTGCTGCTGACTCTCTATACTACTCAGTTACAGTGGGACCTTGGTATCTGCTGGGGTTTGGTTCCAGAACCCCCCACACTATGGATACCAAAATCTGTGGATGCTCAAATCCCATTATATACGATGGCATAATAAAATGGTATCCCTTATATAAAATGGCAAAATCCAGCTTTCCTTCTTTTAATTAAAAAAAATATATTTTCAAGCCGTGGATTGTGAAATTTGTGGATGACAAATCTGTGGATACAAAAGGCCGATTGTATTTAACTATTGCCTCCCTGGATTGCCCTGTGCTCATTTTATTTTGTGAAGCTGACAAAAGAGTTAGCTGTCATAGAATTTTGTTCAGAGATGGGAAATATGTTTGTCATTATTCATTTCCCAGCTGAAAACAGAGTTTCTTGACACTTGAGAATCCCACTGGGAAGAGCAGTGACTTTTTTGCACTGTTTTTCTACACATTCGGAAATGTTATGGGTATTATTCCATGCATAATAACACATACTTGTTTTTGTACAAAATAAAGTGTTTTCTGTGCAGGAAACAAGATGGGTGTTTTTTTGTTTTTGCACAAGCCCCACAAATTTCATCCAAAAACATCCTACATTTATTTCTGCTCATGATAATTCCTCAGAACAATTCAGGATGTGTGAATATGGGGAGAACAGCAAATGGAAGTACAGGAGAACCCCTGTATCTGCAGAACAAATATTGGCGGTTTCAGTTATCCATGGGACACAAAACAGCACACCTACCATAGAGTCTTCCTAGAAAATGCCTAGAGAGGCATTCTCTCTAGAGGTTTTCTAGGTCCTCCAAGGCAGCTCTATGGTATTTTAAACTGGAAGTCCCATTATTTTCAATGGCGTTCGCTGTTATTCACAGTTTTCTGTATCCGTGGGCCCTCCCAGAACCAATTCCCCATGGATACAGGTGTCCTACTGTATTTGTATTTTCCCACAGTGGAGTGAAAATTATAGAACATTTGAGGAATGACATCACTAATTTTATTACAGTAATAAAGTAATATTTTCTCCGGGGAAATAAGGCAGAGGAAGAAATGTGAAGCAGAAAGAATAGCCTCCAAATGAAAGCTGACCTTGAAAATGAGCATTTAGGGTGACAGTGAGATTAACAGCCTTAATAGACAATATTATATTTTCCTTGATTACCTCATGACTGGGCAAATTGCTCCATTATAAGTAACTAGTGTTGTGGTGTGTTAAGTGCATCTAGTATACAGCAGAACTTGGAAAAGCTACTCTTTTTGAACTACTCCAAGAACCACTCCAGCTACTCCGTTGGCAGGGGGGGCGTTCTGGGCATTTTAATTTTAAAAAAGTATTTTTTTTTCAAAGTGTGTACTGGCTCATTCTAGGGAAGACCCACAGCAGTAAACAGTAGTCCATGCTTTGCTTTGCTTTCTTGATTTCCCTCTCTATTTCTCTTTTTCATATTACAGGGCTTTTATAAATTTGAAGAGCCAAACAACCGGGCAGAGAGTGAATGTCAGACCCTGAATACCCATTCTCGAGCATCATGCATGCAGGTACAGGTGGATGATACAGGAGTAGAAGAAAGACTGGAACCTCTGTTTTCAAATCCAGTTATTCTAGGCAAATCTGCTGAATCGCCTGGTGTTCACAGACAATAACAGAATACTCTGACTGACTGACTCTCTGTGTGTGTGTGTGTGTGTGTGTGTGTGTGTGAGAGAGAGAGAGAGAGAGAGAGAGAGAGATTAGTTATATAAAAGTTAACTTATATTCACTTATAGTCTATCCTATTCTATTTGTGGGTGGGTGTGGAACTGGCTGTAATTGCCAGCTTTGCCAAGAGTTAGTTTGTTACCAATCCCCCCACCCTGACATTTATCACTATTATAAAATAAGCTTTATTGATAGTAAATGGTGCAGCAGGTGAACTCAGTCAGAGAAAATGTTCCAGTTCCTTACAGCAAGTGGCAGAAGTGAACCCCTAAACACCCAATGACACCCAGATATCTACTGGATACCTACCAGATATCTACTGTCAACAGTCCGGTTCCCTGTAGCTGGCTGAACAATGTCCCAGAGTTGGGGTCCTGGGTGACACCTGTACAAGATGGCTTCTCAAGATTTATATAGTACAGACTCCAGGAAAGGAAATGAAGTGTTCAGAAAGCATGCACTTCCCATGCTAATAGCTGTGAAAACTGTACAAAGAGGTTGTTAAAAGGAAAGCTTATTCCCTACTCCGTTCTCAGCCTTTGGTCTTTTTTCAGCCTTGAACTGCCAGCCTAAAGCAAAACTATCTAGCAGGGCCTACTAAATACAAATCTACCCTTTCTATTCCATTGGATATTGGTAATCTTTGTGTATGATACTATTTATTTTATTTATAGGCCACTTCTTCCCAACATGGGGCCCAAGGTGGCTTTCAGCAAATTAAAAGAAAGTAAATCTAAAATCTTATTAATACAGAAAAAAAAATAAAAGTTAAATGCTTCTGTTAAAAACACAATGTTAAAACTATTTAAAACACCTATAAAAGTGCAACATAACCCATCAAAATACTCTTTTGCTGCGTGACTTAAGAGCTAAAGTCTTGCCTAAATAAAATGTTCTTTGTCTGCTGCTGGAAAGAGAGCAGAGAAGATGCCAACTTAGCTTCTCCTGGGAGGGAGTTCCACAACTTAGGAGGAGCCATTGAGAAGGTTCTCAAGTGTGGTGTGGTGGTGGAAGGACTGAAAGAATACCCTCTCCTGAAGATCTTAAAATTTGTGTAGGTCCATATAGGGAGATATATCAAACTCATTTTCTTGGTAGCAGAAGCTTAGTATAACTGTGGAAGTGTTGTGGGCAATTAAAGCCTCCAGTTTATGGAAATTCTATATTCACTTACTCAGAAGTAAGTCCAATTAAACTCAGTGGGATTTACTTCTGAGTAGTCATGCATAGACTTGCATTATAAATTGACCAAAAGATATGTACGTTTGTATTCTATTAGATGTTGAGGTTAAAGTGTTTTTTTTAATGTACTCAGCATGTTTTCACTTGTAGGAATTCATTGTCTTCCAGATCCTTGATCAGATCTTCAGAAAATATCTTTTCCCTTACAGTAATTTTTTAAGGAGATTTTTTTGAGAAACCAGCAGGCTTTATGAGCTGGTGAAGTAAATACAGTGTCATATTCCCGCCACTCCCCCCCCCCACCCAATTGTAATCTTGAGAGATTGCTGAGAAATCTTCAGAGATTAATGCCCCCCATCTCTTGATCCCTATGCTCCCTATTTGGGGAGCTATGATAGCTAAACAGATTTGCAACTGCTTTAAATGTATAATGTGGGACATACTCTGAAAGTGCACCTATAGGCATGGAAAGGGAGAAGGTGTACGGCAGTCACTGAAAGCCACATAGCCCCTTGCCTGTTTGCTTTCCAGATGTGACCAATCATGGTGGCAGAACAGGGAGCAGAAGAGATCTGCAGATCAGCAAGCTGTCCTGTTTTGAGGGATTTTCCCCAGCCCCATGTTTCTTGTCTCATATTGAGTCTGTGTATATTGGACAAACAGGAAATGTAGACTACGGATCGAAACTAACTATCTATCTATCTATCTATCTATCTATCATTCTCTTGGGTATGGTGCCTTTCCCAGTGTACTGATTGGCTGCTCAGGAAACATACTGAACCAATCACCACCCACATGCAAATTCCCTCTCCACCTCACAATCCACTCCTGCCACTCCATCTGTGGCCCAGATTGGGACGCAGACAGTCAACTGGCAGTGGTGACGGGCTGCCTCTGATGGGACCCAGGCAGTCAACTGGTGGCAGCGGTGGCGGCAGCAGGGCAAAAGAGCGAATCACCCTCAGCAATTCCAGGAAAAGTGTGGAATGTTGAGAAGGGGGAAGAGTAATTTAAATCCACTGGCCTACTGTACAGGGTTGTTGTGAGGTCTACTGGGTGGTTTGAGGGAGTTTTTTAATGGCATATGGTATGCCAGGTCCAGCTAGTATTCCAAGATATTCCCCCCAAAAGCCAAAAAATCATGTTTTTTGAATGCCAGGAAACCCGGTTGAGAAGAATCCTGGACAGATAAGGATCTTTTCAGTTTTGGACTTATTCTGCACCAAAATTCACACGTGGTTGATTTGTGTATAAAACAGCATTTTCTGGGCAGAAAAAAATACTTCTAAGTAGAAATATCATTTCCTACACCAAAATGCTGTTTTCTGTGTAAAACAGTGACATGCTAATTTTGCTCCGAATAGTCCTGAATTGCATATAGGTTTTTGACGACTTTCTTGCAACAGCATAAATTGCTAAAATTACATGTTGCTTTCTTCAAGAAGAAACTTAGTGAAGGATTGCATCCCTAATGTAGGGATGGACACACCTTTTTGTTTTCAAAGTTGAAGGAATGAACACTGGTTAACTTCCTTTTTACCCTGGTATGCTGGTCATTGCTTTTGAAATTTTACTTTTTTGGAAGAGAACTCCCAGAGCTCCTAGCCTTACTGCCTTGTGGATTCTGGTAGACATGATCCAAAAAGTAACTTTTCAAATCTCTGGCTGTGATGAACATCTGCAATGCCACTGCAAGGGGCTTTTTGTTCCCGGTAAAAATTAACACATCTGCTAAAAAAGTGTGCAGCTCCTCTTCCCTTATTGCTATTCCAACCAACTATGTAACACTCAAAATAGCTCTAAGGCTCATCAACCTCAACCTTTAAAAAATTTGCATTTTCCTTCCCCACTCCCTTAAAAACACCACAAAACATGGTGGTTTGTCCTACCCAAGCCCTTTACATACTTTACAGAGCAGCCCCCTCCACAAATCAGCAGCAAATTGACCAAAAACAAGATTGGTAATTGTGTGATGTCACTTCTAGTCCCGTTAGATGTTCCAGTGCAGCCTGTGGAAGGGGTCTGGGAATTAAGAATAGTCCCTGCCACCTCTACACTAGCCCATCCTGGTTTATGCTGTTGAATGTGTTTCCTGTCTTCATTTATGCAGCTTCCACTTTAATCTAGTTTACATTTCTTGCATCTTTTACCTTCCTGTTACAGATGGATGATGTAATTGATGACATCATAAGTTTGGAATCAAGTTATAATGAAGAAATCTTCGGTTTAATGGATCCTGCACTACAAATGGCAAACACGGTACTTGAGGTTTACATGTTGTCTTTTGGTTTATTGCTTTTTGGTTTACCAGTGTTTTAGATGGCAGTGGAGGTGTGGGATTGGGGTTTTTGTTGTGGTGGTTGTTTTGAAAAATATATAGTCTAGCATGCATTCAGATATAAAGGCCTGGGGGGGGGGGAACAGAAGAATTCAGAAAAAAAAATACAATTTTTTTTCTGAAGTATTAGAAAAGCTGAAAATATGCAACAGGAAGACTTTTAGGTAAAACAGTGTCCATTATCTGGTCATTGCAATTTTTGGGAAATTATCACACAAGGCCCTTGAAATCATCTCTGTCTTGCTACCCCCCACCCCACTCCCGTCCCTGTAACACTAAAGAAAAAACTTTTCAAACACCTACCTTTTTGCATTATAGAAACAGCTCCCCCTCCCCTCAGCTTCACTGCAGTAAAGGCAGCTGTCATAAAGCTGCTTTTACTGCAGTGAAGCCAAATCTTGCTCATTCTCTCGAGAGAATGATCATGTGGGAAATTTCAAAATAAAAGGCTAAATTAAAGGTTAAAAAAAACCCCAAAGCCCCCAAACAGACTTTTAAAATTACAAGTCACCTGGGGGGGAGGGTGTCACTTACCTGGCTGTCCCGATCGCACCCGGAAGTGTCCGGCACGGACCTCCCGGTGACGTCACATTCTGTCATCATCCCGGGAGCAGAATGGGGCTCCTGTTCACTCGCACGTCATTCCGTTATGATAATGGAACAGGCTTCTTATTCATGGATTTTCCCGTGAATAAGAGGAAGTGGGGGAGGAACAGGAGCAGAACGGGAACATCCCAGGACAGGGCCAAAGTTAATTTGTCATGTGTATGAGTACTCTGGGTTTGGAAGACACTGAGCCTTGATTGCCTAATAGTATGCACTTCTCAGCAACATCATAAAAGTTGTTAAGAGCGTACAAGTTGGTGTTGCATCATGTTTTGTTGTTGTTGTTAACTGCTGTCAAGTCGATTTCGACTTATGGTGACCCTATAAATTACTAAAACATTATTGAAACCACTGGTTCAGCTCCAAAGACCATGACCCCAAAAGCTGTCTGTTCACTGGGGAAACTGACCTCACATGTAGTATGTTACATGTGGAAGCATGCATAAGGGAGCACAAAACTCTCTTATTACAACAGCTCTGCTGGCTGCCACTCTGTTTCCAGAAACAACTCAAAGGACTGATTGTGATCTACAAAGCCTTATATAGCTCAGGTTCAAGTTTTTTCTCTCTATATGAGCCTCCCAGTGTTTGAGATCTGGGAAGGCCCTTCTCTCAGTCCCACTACTGTCACAGGTACATCTGGTTGGAACCCAGGAGAGGGCCGCCTTGGTGGCTGCTCCCAGGCTCTGAGACTCCCTTTCCAGATATGTTAAACTGGCACCCTCCTTACTATTATTCCATAGACAGGTATAGAGCTTTCTGTTTTATCAGGCCTATTCCGAGGGAAGGGGCCTCTCATGTACTGTGTTAATTTTATTTGTTTTTAAAATTACTTTTAACTTTATTTATAGTTCCAGTGTATTTTTCCCAATATTTTTTTATTAAAACAGCATAACAAAAGGAACAGAAAAAGAAAAGAAGTTCTGTTCATACATATAGAAAATCATGAAGGTTTATGAAATAATAATAATAATAATAATAATAATTGTTCCTTAATCTATTTCCTTTTGTATACATTCTTTCCTATATAATTACAGTTGCTTATTCAAGGCTTTTAACTGAATCTTCTGTTCTTTTGTTTTTTACTTCCATTTATTACCACAGCCAGCAGGGCAGCTTATATATTCTATATGCTTCAATAAACATTGATGTCTATTTCTAAGTTTGATCTGCATATTCATTTAAGAGTCATTACAGTTAACTTAATGGTGTTCACAGCTATTATCCTTAAATTTACAGCTATTCAATCTCTCTCTCTCTCTCTCTCACCTACATATAGAAATATATACATGTACATGCATACATGTACACACCTACACACACATATACATACACATACATATACATATACACAGACATGGTTAATGCTCTATAATAACAGTTCTTTTTTTACTCCCCAAATTTTTGTCCAGTATTCAATCATAGGGAGCCATAGATTTTCCTTGGTTTTTTTCCGGGCTGTGAGGCCGTGTTCTGGAATAGTTTCTTTTTGACGCTTCGCCTGCATCTGTGGCTGGCATCTTCAGAGAATGGTTGGGTAGGGGTGTGTGTGGAGTTTATGTGCTGTGAACCCCTGTTGGGGAGTATACCATTCAATTACACAAATTTACATATACTCCCCAGCAGGGGTTTCACAGCACATAAACTCCACACACACCCCTACCCAACCATTCTCTGAAGATGCTAGCCACAGATGCAGGCGAAACGTCAGAAAGAAACTATTCCAGAACACGGCCTCACAGCCCGGAAAAAAACCAAGGATAATCTATGGATACCAGCCATGAAAGCCTGGATATTTTCTGTTTATTAAATGTGTTAACATGTCCAAGTCTTTTAATTTCAGCAGCCAATCGTCAGCCAGTGGGCTATCTCTCTATTTCAGTTTTGTGCCAAAATGGTACATGTGGCTGTTACCATATATAGAATTTATCCTCCAATGCTTAATTTCATCTCTTTTATTTAAAATGGAGGTCATGTTTAGCAAGTACAGTTCAGGTTTTAGTGGATATGTCATGTGTAGAATCTCTTGTATCATCATGTGAATGTTAACCCAATATTTTTTTATAATTTTACCATTCCACCACATGTGATATTATGATCCCATTGCTTCTTGGCATTTCCAGCACTTATTGTTTCCTGTTTTATATACTGTAATTTTTTAAATTTTTTTTATTTTTTATTTTTTTTTATTTTTTTTGCTGGTGTGAGATACCACCTGTGAGAAATCTTAAGATGGTTTTCTTTTAAATCTTGGCATGCCATACATTTGTTTTTTTCCATGCTCCTTCCCATTTCTCCAGTTTGATATTGTATTTGAAGTCTTTGGCTCACTTTATCATTGTCTCTTTAATAACCTCTTGTTCCAATTCTCTTGTAAGTAATAGGTTGTAAAATTTAGCTATTTTGATCTTGTCACTGTTCCAAATTATTGTATCTAAGATAGTTCCATTGTATTTTAAACTTTTATACAATGTAAATTTTATTAGCTGTATTGTTTTAACTCTCGTAAGCCACTTTGAGTCCTAGGCTGCATCTGCACTGCAGAAATAATCCAGCTTGACACTGCTTTAACTGCCATGGCTCAACTCTATGGAATCCTGGGATTAGCCTTCAGACAGAGAAGGCTAAACATCTCACAAAACTACAAATCCCAGGATTCCATAGCATTGAGCCATGGTAGTTAAAGCGGTGTCAAGCTGTGTTATTTTGACAGTGCCTATGGAAAAGGCAGGCAATAACAACTTATAAACTTGACCTCAGTGTAATGCAAGTTGCAGTAGATTTACCCACTTGAAAAACACAGCTGAATATGTGTAGTGTTTTGCCAAACAAGGTATATTGAGAAAAAGAACCTTGTTTTAAAAGAGCAAAGCTTCTTCGAAGAGTTCTTTGCATTCTCTTTTCTAACTTTTGGAGTAGTAAAATGTACTAACTCCTAAACAGACTATAGGCAAAATCCCAACAGAGGAGGTAGCCTGCTTGCAGCCTATAAAGAGTTCTCCAGAGGAGACAAAGATTCCGTTGTTCTTGAGAGGATTGGTCCCTGCTTGCAATGTTGGCAGTGCTGCACAGCAGCTATTCAAATATCTATGGAGAACATTAAAGTGCCATTGCTATGAGGAACAATAAACCTGATGCTATAAATTTCCACATTGGTCCTCCTTCTGATTTAGGGTCACATGTGCAGTGTGTTTAATTTGGTTTGCATACACATCATCAACGCTATTTAGTTACTGTTGACAGCATTTCACAGACTCTGTTTTTGTTGGAGTTTTTTTGGTTTCATTTGCTTTTAAACAATGGAGTGTTCAGATTTTCATTGAAAAAAGTGTACCATATTTATAGTCTAAATGCTTTAATTTCCTTTGAAAACAATAGCTTCATTACATATCTAAAATGGATAAATGCAATTTTGTTTTTCTTTCTTTTCTCCTGCCCCTCTTCTTCTTTCTACTTTGTCTTCCTTTGTTAGCTTGCTTATTGTGTTTTCTAAATGTGAACATATTAAACGTTGCTTAACATCACTTCTTACAATCAAATTTTGAAGAACAATTCAAACTACATTTACTAATGAGTGTAAGGCCCTGAACATGCCCACTCTTATCATATCTTGGAAACTAAACAGTCTTGGGCCTGATTAGTACTTGGATGTGAGACCACC
Organism: Gambelia wislizenii; assembly: GCA_030847615.1. NCBI lineage: Eukaryota > Metazoa > Chordata > Lepidosauria > Squamata > Crotaphytidae > Gambelia > Gambelia wislizenii. The sequence continues at coordinate 65,881,508 of JAUMIR010000002.1, forward strand.
TGAGACTACCAGGTGCTGTAGGCTTTAAGGAGCCTAAACACCCTAAAGGCACCAGATCCTGTCTGATCTTGGAGGCTAAGCAGGATCAGCCCTGGTTAGTATTTGGATAGGAGACCACCAACAAAGATCAGGTCTTGTAGGCTGTATTTTAGAGGAGGGAACTGGAAAACCACCCCTGAGTATTCATTGCCCAAGAAAACCCTATGAAATTAATGAGGTTGCCATAAGTTGACAGGTGACTTGAAGGCGCGTGCGCACACACACACACACACACACACACACGCTTCTATGCTGTTAGTGGGATTCACAAGTAATTATCAGTAAGCTATTTAATACTTCATTTATTTGAGACCGTGATATCTGCCTTCCAGTCCATATGGATGTATATGGATGCATTATCCACTGTATGGCCTAAACAGTAGTGGGGCATTTTAAGTAAAACAGCAACATTTCCCCCCTAAAAATCAGAGTTGTGAGGGATCCTTTGGCCTTGGGGGCCACATGCAGCCCATGGGCTATTCTTTCCCCACCACAATTGTAAGGGAGGATAATTTTGTTCTGTCCAAGAGCCAAATTCAGTTTCAGAGAAGTTATTGAGGAGTGCATTCTGAGCATATGTAAGGTCAAAGGCAATAGGGTGTGTTCCTCCCTTCCCCAAAAGCCAGCATATTTTAGCGGAAAGTGCTTACTGCTGATAGCTGACGTTTAAGAGAGGCATTTCAACTTTCTAGAATGAAAAATTATTGTGATGGTTATTAACTTTCTACTCTGTCTTTTCCCCAAAACTTGGACTCAAAGCAGCTAAACAGGAACTCATGACAAACAAACATCCAAACCTGTCCAAAAGCTGGGAATGCACTAATTAAAATTATTATGGAGAAGAGGACATGACATTCAAGGAAATGCCAGTGGAATAGATTAGGATGCTAGAAGAGCTTGCTTGGGCCTCGGAGCCTCCCCCTGACCCCCGATTAGAGGGATGTGTTTTTTAAAAAATCAATCAATCAGTCAAAACTGGCCAGAACACTACTGGAAGTGTGACAGTAGTGTGACACTACTGAAAATGACAGTCTGAGCAGCCCATCTGCATTACGACCCTTTGTCTGCATTTTGGGACCGTTCAATATTTCTGAGCATTCTTTGTACATCTCCAAATTAGTGTGCCATCTTTGGTCATTGTGGCGCTGCGTTTTTATAGGAATATGAAAATGCAGTGTGATGGTGAACTATCTTATGGGTTTATTGCTTTAACTTTCCATCTCAAGGGGATTTATGTGGAATATGGGAAATAATCCTGTCCTTTTGTTGTCCTTTCCAGTTACCTGTGTCTGGCAATCTGGTGGATCTGTATAGCAACCAAGGCATGCCTCCCCCAGGCCTCACCATCAGCAACTCATGCCCTGCTAACCTTCCTAATATAAAAAGGGAACTTACAGGTAAATGAGAACAATCTTTTTTTAAATATATATATATATTCTTTAAAAAAAACTATTAAAGCTTAAGAGCACTGCTAGATCTAATGCAGTGTTTCTCAACCTTTGGTCCTACCATTTTTGGGGACTTCTGGAATCCTTGGGCAGTGGCTAGTCTAGCAGAGGTTTATGGCTGCTGAAGTCCAGGACATCTGGAAACTCTCAGGTTGCGAACTACTGATCTAATGCATTAAAGCAATGAAAGAATAAGAAAAACAGAGCAAAAGAAGTTCTGCTGGATCAAAACCCATCTAGTTCATCATTTCATATCCAGAGGTATCATTTAGCTTTCATAGCCAGTGGCCATTGACAGACACAAAATTGGTCTTGAAAGAATTCCTTATTTTTGACTGAAGTGAGTATTAAAATTGGATTGTGAAGCTATAGCAATGAACATTAATAGGCAAATAGAATGGAATGAACTTATGAAGGAACATATTAAAAAAACAACACCACACCAATAGTCTGATTCACTTGTTGCACAACTTGGAAGCATTACTATTTGAGGATTCCAGTTAACAGACTCCCAACCCACCAGCATGTCCACTGGGCATGCTACTTTCAGGATTCCAAAAGCTGAAGTCCAAACAAGTAACTATTCTGAGGTCTGGAAAGGCCTGTCTTTCACGATGACTTTGCTGAACAGAACCATAAAAAAAGAGAAACTGCTTGATATTTAATCAGACTTAATTATTCTAGCTCCTTATTGTTTGCTCTGACCAGCCGTAGTTGTCCAGGGTTTTCAGCAGTTTGGGCATACTCCTTGACATTCTTTAAATGGAGATGCCAGGGACTGAACCCTCGCACTGGTCTTTGGCTTTTCTCAATTCCTTTCATTTCTTCTTCTTGTTTTTTTTTTTTTAAACAAGATAAAGGAGACTGGTGCTTGTGCTCCATATCAGGTGGTTTGTACCATAGTACACAGTATAGATACATACCACCTAGTTATGGCCTACCTTTTGGTCTAAAGTGGAGTAAGAGTTTCAGAACCAACACAATTCAAGCAATAGGATTGTTTCTATTAGTCATACTGATGGCATTTGATCACCATAGCTGAGGGGAGGGGAGAAATTCCCAGCGATAATATATTGTGAGTGAAACCATTAAAGAGGGCTGCTTTGTTGGCTGCCATGTACGGATATTGTACAGAGGAAAAGCATAGAGTCGAGTGCAATTTGTTGGTTTCATGCAGTTTCCAGGGTCCTCAGTATGGCCCACCAGAACTCCTACTGACAACCTCTCTTTTTTAATTAATAACTCATCATGTCCCCTAGTAAACCTAAAAACAATTTCATTTTCTTTTTATTTTTTTGGGGGGGGGGTCTGCTAACCCATCTTGTGTGTGTAAATGTGCTTCAAGTTACCTGTCAACTTACAGCAACCCCAGAGGGACCTAAATACCCTAAAGGCACCAGATCCTGACTGATCTTGGAAGCTAAGCAGGGTCAGCCCTGGTTAGTACTTGGATGGGAGACCACCAATGAATGTCAGTTGCTGTAGGCTAAATTTCAGAGGAAAGAACTGACAAACCACCTCTGAGTATTCTTTGCCTAAGAAACCCTATGAAATTCATGGGGGTCACCCCAAGTTGACAGGCGACTTGAAGGCACATATATATATATACACACACACACAACCCATCAAGCCTGTAGGAGGGCTTTTTTTCTAAAATGGAAATAGAAGAGAAAAAAATCCTGAACCTGAAACAGATCCAGGGGATCAAAAACATGGCAACATTTCCTATGGTGACCCTAAGATTTTTTTAAAATAAAAACCATGTTTGGGGCCATGGATGGCTGTCTGGCCCAGGGGAGTTCTGAGAAATGTGGGAGGTGGCCCTGTGAGATCTGGAGGGAGGCATGCAAAACTCCCAGCCTACCCACAGCCTGGAGGCCTAGCAAATAACTTTCTGTGAAGTAAAACATGTCACAAGAGACGTCTCTAAAACCAACAATCAGAGGATTGTATGTGTTTGAAGTATCATTCTCTGAGTGCCCACAAAAGGGAATTCAGGGTGGATATAGATTGTGCATCGTCAAGGGAAAGGAAATTCTATTCCTTTAATGTGAGGAAGTGGATTTGTTTTCTGAAATATAAAGTTTATAGGGAGATACATGCCAAGAACAGCAAGCTTGGAACTAACCGATTATAAGTAGCAATGTTATTTGTAATGAGTTACTTTTGATGGGTAAAGAAGACATAACAGCTTTCCTTTTGAAAATAATATAATAGCACTACTTTATGTGCATAACAAATAACGTATAGTCATTAGTTTTTCTTGAAATGTGGGGGGAACTAAAATGCTTTCTTGGGGTATTTTGAAGGATTTATTTTCTTACCTTTTAGATGTATATAAATATATTTGAAAATGGGAACCACAAAATAACAAAAATGTAATGAAAAAGTTAACCAGTAGTATTCACATGTAATGGCAATGAATATCCTTGGGTGGGACTTTGTAAGAAATTACACAATGAATTCCTTTAAAAAATATTTTTTGTTAATGTTCTTTTAAAGTTTCCTCCAAGTTTTGGCCTTCTTTTGTTAACTCATTGTTTTATAAGTGATCTCATCTAAAGAAGGGCCATAACTGAATGGAAGAATATATTCTTTGTATGCATAAGCTCCAGAATTCATGTTTCGGCATTTCCATGTAGGACTGGGAAAGACTCCTTCTGAAAACCAGAAGAGTCACGTCCTGTTGGTATAAAGCAGCCTCTCTGCACCTGATGCCTTCTAGATGTTGGGACTACAGCTCCCACAATACCTAATCATTGGTTATGCTGTCCAGTTGGAACAGTTGGGAGTTGTACTCCAAACACCTGGCAGGCATCAAATTGTGAGAGGCTGATGTAGACAAAACCAAGCTGGATGGCCCAATAAAGGCAGGCTATGAAACAGAGTAAATATCTCTTATGGGGAGAAAATGTGTGTTAAAATGTTAGTAAGAACCCTTAGCTAGATTCTTGTTTTGATTGCACTTTTTTGTTTTTTAATTTGTTGTTAAGCTGTCCAAGATAGACCATATCCCTAAGCAATTCACATAGTGTACTCCAAAAATAAATGATAATTGTGTTGAAACGTGAAATGTCAAATTCAGGTTCTCTGAGAAAGTTCATTGTACTGGTCACATTGAACATTGCATAGAACTGGAACTGCACCTCTGAACGGATGGGGCAAGTCATGAGTGCAGGGTAGAGCTCCACTAATGTTTAGTAGCTGCCTTTTTTTTAAAATGAAAAAAACGGAGTTAGAACAGACAAAGATAATACACCATTGTGTTTTGTGGACCATTAGTCAAGAAGATGCTACATTTGTTCATTATTTTGCTTTTATAATAAAGGGCCCTGTATTACTCAAAAAGAATGGCTGATATAAAAAGATGTATTTATACTTGTGTGCTTGACCTCCTTAAGCTGGTCAAATATCACACACGTGTAGCATGCATTTATTTTAGTTTTGGTAGTTAAAAGGAAAGGATATTAATTGGGTTTTTTTCTAAAATGCCACTACAGAAAAAAAAACCCACCTTCTCAAAGAGGAGATCTAATATTTTAAAGAGTGAAATTCAAGATCACTTGAAGAGACCTTTGTTGGCAGAATGGGCCTTCCCTATGTCTTCTCAGGCCCGTATTGCCACCCCACATCTGTGCTGTACTTGTGTCACTTTAAATCCCCCCCCAGCAGATGTAGGGGGCACATGGGATGCTGTAGAATGGAATGTGATTATAATCCCCATCATAGCCCTGATGGAAGTTGACCAACAGTGGGAGGATACGACCAGCATAGCTGTTATCTAAAATGCAAATGTTACCATCATTGGCTACCTGCTTGGAGAATTTATCTATGGGTCATAATCTATAAAGTGATAAAACATTACAGCATGGCCAGACTACAGTGATTAGAGTGCTTTTGTGGGTGGTCAGCATGCTACACATCTGTCAACTAGGTATGCACTCTGCCAGCCAGTTTCTGTCCTAATTATGGTGGCTCCAGCCTGGCAAATAAAGAGCTACTTCATCTTACAGCTACTTTTGTATCTTTATCAATCGAAGCTATAAGTAGACAAGGAAGATAAACAGACAGGGAATACCAGAAAAATACTATGTGATACCATGCGATGATATTACATGAGAAGATGAGGCAGAAATATTGTGCCTGATGGCAAACAAATCTATAATCAAGAATGCATGTCAGATAGCATGTTCAAGGGACTGGTAAATGTTTGCTTTGTGAAGGTTGCTTTGCTCATATTTCTCTAATTCTTATCACTTCGTTAACATGCACAGCATGTGTATTTCCCACAGAGTCAGAGGCAAGAGCGTTGGCCAAAGAGAGACAAAAGAAAGACAATCACAATTTAAGTAAGTTTCTTCTTTCTAATCTATTTTGTGAGTTTGTCACAAAATGCCAATTGTGAATTGACAGTGTGGCCCGATGTGTGGCCTGACTCACAGCCTGACTCATGGCCCGCTGCCAGCTGCTGATGTCTGCCCCCACTCCAGCTTCGGCCACTTGCTCGGCCCAGCAGGTTTCTTTGGCAGGTCTTCCCTCTTTGGCTCCCAAAGAGGCACTGACCAAGCCAGCATGGAGGCCGGGTTATATACCCGACCTCAGTGCCGTAAAGCAGCAGTCGTAAAACTTCTGATTGGCACTTGCTTTTGCGCCCCTTCCCAGCCCGCAGAGCAGGCCAGGAAGGGGAAGACAATAATAGCAGCCCCCATGCTGGCCGCCACGTGGGCCGTGGGGGCTGCCCGGGAGAGGGGGAGCCATCTGGGTCACAAATGGAGCCACTGGGCAAGGTGAGTCCGGCAGCTCTATTAGCACACACTTTTCCTGAATTTTCTTTTATCACGCATTCCTTGCTGAAACAGACCAGGTTTACATCAAAAGTAACCAACTGCACTATTGTATAATCTGCTTACACTACTGTAGTGTTTCTATGATTACAAATTGCAGTGGTTGCATTGAGGATCTCCCTTCCCCAGGTGGAAAGGCTCTGCCCATGGAAGTTACCTTCATGCTGTTGTCAGGTATCCCTGGTCCCACCACATACTGCATCTCATTTAGCAGAGTCCTCTAGCCCTTTCTGTTGCATTTTCAGGGGGTTGGGGGGCAGCCATTAGAAAGAGAGAGTGGAGAAATCCACTTCTTCTACCAGCTACACACACCTAAATCTGGATCCAACCTATTATAAATGAGTTCTCTTTTCTGGAAGATTCTCTGGTACAAATCTCAATAATATACATGTGAGCTGACTGAATTTGGATATCCTGGGTGGATATGTTGATCAGCAGTTAATTATCCACTGGCTTACATATTTCCTATATGTTCCAAAGCTGTCAGCTTCAAGGCTCTATCAAAATGCATTTAGATTAGAAAGGTGTACAGAGGGCCCTTGGTATCTGCTAGGGTTTGGTTCCAGGATCCCCTGTAGATACCAAAATCCGTGGATACTCGTCCCATTATATACAATGACATAGTAAAATGGTGTCCCTTATATAACATGGCAAACAGAAAGGTTTGCTTTTTGGTTTGGTTTTGTTTTTTAAAATATTTTTAAGCTGTGGATGGTTGAATCCATGGATAAAGAATCCATAGATACCGAGGAATGACTATATTCGGAGAGAAAATAACATTCAGAATTTTATATTTTGAGGGAATACATACTTTAAAGCCAACATTGCGCTGGAAAATGCATTTCAAAGTATATATTTAAGTAATATATTTATTACTTAATTTAAATAATAAAATATTTATTGTATTTAAGTAGCTGATCTGAAGGGTATAAATACTCTAAATAAATAAATAAATAATATTGCAGTTGTCCCTTCATATTCTCTGGGGTTTGGTTCCAGGACACCCTGTGGATACCAAAATCTGTGAATATTCAAGTCCCATTATATGCAGTGGCATAGCAAAATGGTGTCCCTTATATAAGACAGCAAAATCAAGGCTTGCTTTTTGGATTATTTTTTTAAGAATATTTTCAAGCCGTGAATACTTAAATCAGAGGGACAACTGTATTGCACAGATATAAGAAAAACCTTGCAGAATAATGTGGAAATGGGATGCCACAGATTTCTAACTAAACACATGAAAAACTGGATACCAACCAGGAGCAGACTGATTTGACTAGAGCAGTCTCAGAGCTTGGTCCAAGAATTGTTGGAGTGGGGAGTTGGAGTACAACTCCCAGAATCCCTGAACCCCCATGCCCACTGCATAAAATCCAGAGATGAGAAATGTGGATCATGGCCCACATGCGTCCCCTTCAAGGTCTCCAGAGGCACAACTGGACATTTTGGCCCATTTTTGCAGGGTCTGCTCCTTTTTCAAAACCAGAAGAGTCCAGGACCTTTTAAAAAACGCCTAAGCTAGGTTGAAAATAATTAGTTGCATCTCCTGGAGGCTTCTATGCTGTAATCAGCTAATTTTAGGCCAGAAAAATTGGAGGATGATGAAGTACAAATGGTGGGACAGGTACAGTTTCCCAAGGGATTGGTGCAGACTCTGATACCAGGGAGTTTTCCACTCCTGCTTATGTGTTGAATATTTCTGTTTAAGATAAAGAATGATCTGGAATCTTAATTCATTAGGTTATGTTTCAAAGAAGATTTTGATTAGAGTATGTTTTAAATTTAGGGTAAATGTAGGGAGTGATTCAAAACCTTACCAGAAAGTCAGTTTGTGGTTTAGCAAAAATAGGGTTATCTGGCCAAAGCATAACAAGATCAGTCTTGTCCATTATTGGTCATGGGTTATAAATCGTTTGAGAATAACAAGCATGCATTAATTCATTTATAAGTTCTGAAGGATCTTTTTTAGTATCCTGTTAATTAAATAATACAAAACAATCCGATTAATAGGCAAAACTCCCCACAAATGACCCAAGGGGAGCTGAATGATATGCTTGATAAAACAGATGCGGCCTGAGATGTTCGATAGAGCTTCCTGTGTTCTAAGGAAGTGTGACAATTTAAAAAGAAAAGTATGAGAGCGCCCCCACTACTTGTTCTGTATTTCTGCAGCTCTAGTAGGGTTTGTGCTTGACAGCATGCATGCTTGACCTTTCTTCCCTGTTCAAAACTGATCCCCAGCTTTATGTTAATCCTCTAAAATGATCGTCAGTTATGCAAACTAGTCATAGCAACATTCACACCTTACAAAGTATTTTGTGACATTGATGATTCTTTCCATGTTATCACTGATTAATAATTTTTCTTGGTTTCTTAACAAGTTGAACGAAGAAGACGATTCAATATTAATGATCGCATAAAAGAACTTGGCACTTTGATACCCAAGTCGAATGACCCGTAAGTACTGTCATATCATAGAACACGTCATTATAGGTGGGTGACTTTCTTTGAAAAAAGAAGACAAAAGTCTTCCTATTTAGCTGGAGTGCCTTAAGCCAGCCTTTACTGACCTGGTGCCTTCCAGATGCTTTGGACTACAACTCCCACCAGCCATCACCTTTGGCCCTGTGGCCAATCTGGAGGACACCCAGTTGGAGTAGACTATCTTAAACTTTGCATTATTGTTGTAGAAACAGGTTTAGGACAGTCTAAATAACTTTAAGACTATTCCATTACTTACTTTCGCAGCTACAGATTTTATTTCTCCTGGAAAAATATTTGGTCTCATTGTAGTCTCTAATTGACTTAATGTAGATTTGCGCTTCTCATGGTTACCCCTGCCAGCAGAGGCCAAACTGAGCAGACAAACATAGGCCCAATGAATCATCTGGAAGAAAGGATGGCAATATTTCTAGTTAGTGTAGAATGACATACATAACAGGAGACAAAGGAAACTTGTCAAAATGGCTGCCTCTTGTTGAATTTCCCACAAGTCCTCCATAATATGTAGTGTCACTTAGGCCATGTAAAGGCAAAACTATATTTTGCTGACCCCACTCCTTCAGTTCACTTGTGTAACATGGCTTGAATACAATGGCTGGCTTGAATCATGTCACTGGCTTGTATATAATGACTGCATCAAGAACATGGATCTCTTTCGGCAGGCCTTTCCAAATTAGATCCCGGCCTCAAGAGCTTCTGGCCTCTTTTAGTCTGCTGGCTATTTATTATTTTTTAATGTGATTTTAGATTAGCTGTTTTTAACTTATATTGGTTTAATATCTTTTTATGGGGGAGGGTGGGGGTAGGTGGTGTTTAGGGATTTTAATCTGTATTTGTATTTTAATTTTTGTAAGCCGCCCCGATCGTTTTTAACAGAGGGGCGGGGTATAAATAAATATTATTATTATTATTATTATTATTATTATACACACAAAATAGTATTTCAAGAGCAGCTCTGTAGAATTCATACAGTGTCGTTATGATCTAAGCCATCCTTTTGAGAGTTTGCAGTGTATTCTTCAATTTACATTAGAGCAGTGGTTCTATAAGGATCCAGTCAGACTTCAGTTCACTCAGACAGCAGTCACTAGTGAAAATGTTTTATTGCAGAGGTAAAGACGTGAACAGGAATATTGACAGAACTGCTTCACAGAAAGAAAGTGTAGGGTTTAAAATCAGAGGCCTGACTCAACCCCTCTCACCAGCATCCTCCTCCCCTTCGTTCCCAAGCCCTCAGCGGATGTTGTTTGCTCTCCAGGTCTGGGAACCTTAAGGTCTGAGAACCTAAAGAACCTCACATTCCAGACCCTGACCAACATAAACGATTCCCTGACCGCCTTCCCATGACAGGAACATGTCTGGACTTAGGCTAAGTAAGGCCTAGTTCAGACAGGTTTCTCAGCCTTGGCCCTCCTGCTGTTTTGCACCAGCTCCCCAAATCCTTGGCCGTTCAGTATTGTGGTTGGCACTTCTGGGAACTGACATCCATTGGATGTGTCCTTCGAGCCTGTGCATTGGATTTGTCTGGTGGAGCGCAGCGTGCACAGAACTGGCCTTACCCTTTAAACCAAAGGTTCATCTGCTGGCCTTGCAAGCATGGACGGTAGCAGTGAGGTCCTCAGGCCGTAGGTTTGATTAGTTTCCATCTCTTAGATGGTTGACCTTACAGGGTTGGCTGAGCACCATCTGCCCGGGTTTGGGATTAGAGGTTTCCTTCTCCTAGGATAGTTGCCATAAGGCTAGAGAGCCCATCCTGCCCTTTGACACTCTTTGTCAGACCCTTCGGTTTTGACCTGTCTGGCATGGGAGACCCTACCGGTGGCTATTGTGCCACCGCCAGCATAGCTGAAAACATCATTAGGGTACGCAAGCCTCTCTCCCACGACAAGGGGGCATCAATGGAGAGGTGACATCCATAATATCTGGATGATCAAAAGTTGAGAAGCTCTGCATTAAAGAAAGCCCAGCACTACACAGAACAATCTTTTGTGAAAAACCAAACCAAGCTGATAATCTACTCAGATGAGCAGCCAACCTACACAACATGTCAGATAAAAAATTTGTTATGTGCATGTCCACTCTTGGGAGTGCATGTAGAAGTTTCCAAGTGAAATCCCAGGCCTTGGAGAGCTGTTGCAACTGAGACTACTTTGTTATAGGGCAGTTCCTTGCATTCCTAGGAGCAAATCTCAACTCTAGTCCCCCACCCTAGCTTTTGTTCTTTTCTTTTATTGCAAATCTCTTCAAGTGAATGAAGGATTTTAAAAGCAAGGCACTGTGTTTGTCGGATTTTACTGGGGAAAAAACAGTGCTTTTTTTGCAGCAATTAACGAGTTTTGATCTGGGGTCCTTGAATGGCAGAGAGGATTACATAGAACTTTTTAGATAAGGAAAATCATAGTGCTGAATATGTATTCCAGGAGCAGAATAGAAGAGTTTTGTTGTTCCTTCTGGCTGCCATAGACAAATTTAGGAATCTAAATCTTGGCTGTAACGTACCCAGCAATGAGCTAGACCCCCTGCTCCAGCTAGAGTAGTAAATCTACTTTTATCATTTAAACATAAGGATTTGTTCCTCTTGTTCTTATTTTCTGATTTTTTCAATTGTATTTTTGGAATTTAAACTTAATTACCAATTGGGCCTGGGGTAGGGGTTTTCTCACCCCCTCAGTGTTTCTTTGCAAGCTTAATTATTTGCATTCATTTTGCAGGGATATGCGTTGGAATAAGGGAACTATTTTAAAGGCCTCTGTAGACTATATCCGCAAATTACAAAGAGAACAACAACGTACAAAAGAACTAGAGAACCGACAAAAGAAACTGGAACATGCCAACAGACACCTCTTGCTCAGAATACAGGTTAGCTGATGAATGTATAAATATAGTGTGAGTGTGTTTTCCCAGAGCTGTCTATTCAGGCATTGTACAACCTGCGTAGAATAAACATGCAGGGCAGGGGAGTGTGCTAACCCTGCTCACCTTCTCCTGTGATTCCATCTGTCTTCTCTCTCAAAAAACAAAAAACACAGTGTTTGGAATTGCTGTGCAGAGCATCTTCACATAAGGAACGTTGTCTATAAAGGGTCACTCTCCAGGTAAAGAGGATGATGGAACGGGTGACAATGGATGGGGCTAACATGTGTCCTTCTATGTTTAGTCTGATCTGATTGTATAATTGCTGAATAGGGCTTATCTTGAAACAGCAATCATATGAAATGAAGATCTGTGACTGATCGTACTGATTAATAAGTCTCTCCCCCCAACACAACATACAACCCATTCACTCTTGCCATGGCCTGCTTGGAACAAAAATAGAGAACTCTCCAAGTTTGGCCTGAACCAGAAGACCTGCACGTGAATAGCATTAGCTACTCCTGCATGTGCATATGTTCAGAGTGAACTTATGGTCCAAGGTAAGGTTGGCACAGATCCACACTCCCCATTATCCATGTGTTTGTTATCAGTTAGGTTGATGGCATCTGTTGCTTGAAAATGTGGTAGGTGGTGAAGGAAATAAAGATAAATTTCCTCTGGACTCCAAAGTATGTTTGTGATTTCTTCAGTTTGATGCCTGAAATGAAATACATTCTCATCAAGATGGAAAAACCCAATCTAATTAATTTCTTACTAAGTGGTTAAAAAAAGTCATGTCATTGCTCAGACCCAAATTAGACCTCTTTAACTCTCATGAACCAGGATTAAGCACACACACCACCACCACCACAACAACAACCCTCACCTTGCATTCTGTGACTTCTGGTATATTTTTTGAGAAAGGAGTGTTTCTATGTGCAGGAATAAGTGTGTTTTACATTCCGAACACTCAGAGCCAGAAAATGCATGTGAGGAGGAGGAAAATTTCTTTTGAATAGCTGCTTGCCCTCCCATTTTGCAGGAAATGGTAGCCAGTAACACTTCTGTGTCTCATCTCTTTACCCCTCCATAACATAATGCTGAGGGAAATGTCTCCTAAAGAAGGGCCATTCCTCATGCTACCCTACAACATCAGAGAAGGACAGTTTATTTTACTGCCGCTTTTCTATCAGCTCAATAGCCAAAACTTGAGCAGATACTGTCTTGTTCATTGTGATGCCTGGCATTGCTCCAGAAATGCAATAGGAAAGTGATGTATCGGATGCTACTATTTAACAGAAGAGAAAGGAGAGCTTATAGAGAACATAGTGTATTTTGGTTGCACTATGAGACAATTTCAGATCATCTGATAGTAAGGTTGCCAGGTGCCCCATATTGTAAGGGATGCCCCTTACTTGAGGATTGGAAAGCTTGTCCCTCGTGTAGACTGAACAAGATGCCAAAAATCCCATGCTTTGGGGTGTGGGAAATGCTGAGAGGAGCAGATGATCTGTAACTCTAACAAAATTTGAGATTCAGGTTACTCTAAATTTTAATCATAGCTGTCAAACATTTTAATATGATTAAAACATATTCAGTATTGCTGCTGAATGCGAAAAAGAAACCAAATAGGGATGGCATCTGTTGTATAATAAAGTATATAATAAAGTTTGGAGAACTTACTGAGAAATGAGTGGCTAAGTTCACTGAAATCAATACTTTTATTTGATATTTAGGAAGAATACATTCTTATGAATAGCCACTTCATTATTGTCAGTCCTAAGTGTAATGAATTTTATCTGTCCCTTATTTTTGAAGATCTGGCAACCCTATTTGAGAGATAACCAAGGCAATTGCTTCCATCTCTCTGCTTTGAAAATGAAGCTCTCCTTACCATAAAGTGGCCTAGTGAAGTTCATTTGGCTATTGTGCAAAGAAATTCATTCTTGTCTCAATCTCCATGTGGAATAATATCCTCATTTCCCTCAGGGATGGTTTCGTCAGGGATGGAAAGAATATTAAAGAAATGTTCGAAAATGGATTTCTGACAAGGAGAATCCTAGATGGGCGAGATCTTTCACAGGGGAAAAAAAAGTAGATTTTTTTAAAAAACAAAACAGCATTTTTAGTCCAAAAACATCTCTGCACAGAAAAATATTGTTTTCAGTGCAGGAAACTTATTTCTGCACAGAAAATGAGTGGCCCCTTTTTTTTCTTTTTTTTTTTTGCACAGAATAAATACAAAATTTCAAATAGTTTTTGAAAAATGCACACTCAGTGACTTCTCACAGCAAGAAAAATGGTAAAATTACTCATTCTTGCCTGTGAGAATGAAATTTCTAAAGATTTACAACCCTGGTTTCAACTGTGAACTGAAGATGTATTTAATTGCCTAGTGATTTATTGTTAACCTACTAGTCACCTTTAATCGTTTTATGAAATACTCTATTATTGAGATAGATGTTTAATTTATTTTGCTCTTATTTTTATCGGGTCTATTGTGACCTACTTTGGGATGTTTTAAAATAAAAAAAATATAAAAATTGTGTTAAGTAAGTAAATCTTACAAGTGTAAGACAAAATGACTGCTGCAGTAAACAGTTGCAGTGAAGAAATACCACCTTGTGCAAAAGCCTTTACTAAATAAAGTGAACAGGGTTCCCACTCTTTGCTAGGTTGAGAAATTCACCTTCTAGGGTTAACAGCAGCTTTTGAGGGAATTTTGAGATCACAATGTGAAGAGAAAGGATTAACCCACCCCTTTCCCCCATGTGCTGTGGCTTACGTCATAGTTGTTGCTATTTAGCAATAAACAGGTACTTTGAATTGGATCACCCTAGTTAACGTAATATTTGGTTTGGCTCTAAGGTTTATGAAGATTTATCTTTGTAGTAAATATGAGTTGTCATTTTCTAAATTTTTTTGTTTTCTATAAATCTTAACAAAAAGACCCTATGATAGGGTTGACACAAGTCAGAGTTGACTTGAAGACACATAACAAATTAATTTCTGTATGTCCTCACTACAGGAACTTGAGATGCAGGCTCGAGCACATGGACTTTCCATTGTCCCATCTACGGGCCTTTGCTCCCCAGAGATGGTCAACCGGCTTATCAAGCAGGAGCCCATCCTTGACAACTGCAGCCAAGAGATCTTGCAGCATCACCCTGACCTTTCTTGCACAACCACTCTAGACCTTACGGATGGCACTATCACTTTCAATGACAGCCTGGCAAACGTGACTGAGTCAGCAGCTGGCACTTACACTGTTCCTACAAAAATGGGATCCAAACTGGAAGACATCTTGATGGACGATACCCTCTCTCCCGTTGGAGTTACCGACCCACTCCTTTCATCAGTCTCTCCTGGAGCTTCAAAAACAAGTAGCCGAAGGAGCAGTGTGAGCATGGAGGATACTGACCATGCTTGTTAGTGGATATAATTAGAAAGCCTGTTCATGAACTTCCTTTTCTTGATCAGTAGATTTAAGTATTTTGCTTTGTGTTTTTTTCTTAATAACTATCTTTTAATATAAATCTTCAGATAGCCCATTGTATGTGACTTTTTTTAAAAAAATATTTGAAGAGACTTGTATATTCTGTTTGAAAACTACCAATGCTTCCAAAGTATTGTACTGCATCTGTGAACCAGATTCAACAAGAACTCCAAATGAGTTCATGTCTACTTGAAAGCAATAGAGATCTATCTATCCACAAGTCCATGATCCACTAAAGGTGACACTTCATTATAACTACAATGAAAACCCATTGACTTGAAAATGGAACCTAGAAGAATGTAAAGAAACCAAAAACAAATTAGCTTTGTAAACTATTTTTGTGTTGATTTAATAGTGCCTCTTTTAAAATTATAGTACCTGTTAATCCACGTTATCTTTCCCGTGGCATTACATATAATAGATATGTAAACAGGCCACCTGTACAGAAGCTGATTCATTGTGATCTTGATTAAAGTACAAGCGAGAAATGAAGGAAGGAAAGACACACAAAGAAGAAATTCCATGGTATTGAAATTTGTATTATTTTTGTTTTGCTCTCTAGTAAGCGAGCATCCTTCTAAATCATGGTTCAACTTTTTTCTCTTTTCTTTTTTAAGAAATAACTTTCAGTCATGGTGTGGAATATATATTGGTATTTTAAACATATAAGACTGATGACTATTTCAAGCTCTTAACCAATATTTCTTATTTTCTGTCAGTTGGACATACCAGTTGGTTTCTTCTATTTTTAAAACAAATTGCATTGTACAGTTATCTGATTTGCATGGATTTTTCAGTTATTTTATTTTTCATTCAGAGTACATTTGTTTTTTGTTTATAAGAAAATGCCTCTAGTTATCATGACAATTTTTTCTGACATTTTAAACCCTGCTGAAGGGGTTAGTTTGCATTCTTTGTACACACCTGAAAGCAAGAATTTTTTTTTGTGCAGACTCCTGTCTTTTCAAGAGTGGCTTTGTGACTATTTTGTATATTACAGTCTTGCGTAGAAGAAATGTTTTGACACAGACAGATCTTTAAATCATAGTACAGATTTAGCCTAGTTAATAAACTGAAACTCTGCATTAAAAAAACTGGGGAGAGAAACACCCCAGCCCAATTTAACATATTTATTTTTAATGATACAGGACAAATAGCAATGTGTTTGAAAACATGGTTGCTGTATCTTTAGTGTGCTGTTACATTTCTCAGCAACAAGTTTGAAAGAAAACTGATTATATTTGCAGGTGACTGTTACTGATGTTGTCAGATTTAACCATGCAACAGTGTTATCGCATAAAAGCATGTTCTCTGTGCATTATCTACTCCAGCATAGTCCTATGCAATAACAGTAGTGACAAGTGTATTATTATTATTATTATCATGCTAAATATGTTATACAGTGATTGTGTGGGTCTCACCAGTTGAGCAAAGGATTGGCTTCCACCATAAGCAACCCGCCCAGTTGACTTGCAGATGGTAGGAAGCATATATCTCATTCGGAATGAAGTGCCTTAAATTTATTGAAGTTTCTGTGAACTAGCATTGACTGATGTGTTACCTAAGAGAAGATTCAGGAATGGGGAGAGAAGAGAATTGTTGTTTAGGGAGTGGAGCATTGTCCCCATGCCATGAAGCAGAAGCTTTCTGTTCTCCACCTTAGTCCAGTGTGCCAACTCTGAAAATATTTCTTGAAGTACTTGATTCTATAGCAAGGATCCAAATGTTGAACATTTGCTGGATCTCAATCTTTCCACCAAAATCAGCAATCCTCCCTCCCTCTTGCAGCCATCCACCATGTGGCCTAAAAACCTGCTTCAGGAGGCTGGGAAATCATCTTGTTTTTGTTGCCATGGAGGGCAGCAGAGAGGGACAGAGGGGAAGAGAGCCCCAGTTCTGTTGATGGTGGATACCAAAGGACACTGTTGACCTTTGGCCCTGGTCTGTGCCACCTTTCCTTAAATGGTCAGGAAACTTGAGCTAAGGGCAACTGATAAGAATGTTAGTCTGAAATGATGATCAGAATGTGGTTAGTAAATGAGTGTCAAAGGCGAAGAGCTGCTGTATAGTTTGATTTTATGAAACATCCTTGAAACCACTAAAAGCCAAATTGTTCTCCCTTACATAGTGATATTGCACTGCTGATGGTAGGAGCAAGTCCTGGACCTAGTCTCCTTTTTGCAACTCTCTGTGTGGATCCATTTGGGCAAAAGAAAAGTACGTAGCCAGAGGCAGGAACTCTGACTTCAAATAATAGGAAGACTTTTCTCTTAACTGCAGAGATATCTTCCAACTCAATAATTACCAAGCAGTAATGCTTTTCTTTTTTCTAGACTGATTATACCTGAGCACTGATAATCATCATGGGTGACTGTTACTATTGTAGGAGTACAGATTAAACTGTATTATTGCCACAATACCAGGTTGACGTAGCTTCACAGCAGATCTTCAGCTTCCTCTAGGAATGGGTGTTCTGCCTGCCAGGATCCATGTGCTAATGTTCTGTAGTTGGCCCATGGTGGCCATACTCTAGCTTCAGGAAACAGGTTTTTTTTAAAAAAAAAAAAACTGTGGGAAAGATATGTGATTCCTCTTCCCACCCCCACCCTCACAATATGGGAAAACTGGGTTCAGACATTAACTCTGTCCATAATCTTCTTCTGCCAAGCCTTGGTCCGTAACAATGCAAACAGCCACTATATTAAGAAGTAAAACAAAATAAAAGGCTTCAGAGAGTTGCAGCTGGTGTGCTCTGCACAACATGGCTTTTCTAATGCATTTTAACTTGAGTGCAAACAATGTAAATGATGCACACGAAGGAAGAATACACACTTCCTAATTTTGCACAGCCCCTTCTGTTTCTTTTATCCACTGGGACAGGGTGTCATTTAAATTGAGACATGGCAGCTCTGTCCTGCTCCTCTCATACTTGCAACAAGAGAAGGCCTTGGTCCCCTCCCATCAGGCATTGTCTTTAAACATTTACAGGCCTACCTATGCACACCAATTGCAGGAAACTTGGCTTATTTTTTGTTAAATGAAAGCAAGTATTTTTAAGATACTCAGATTGGCCCTGGTAGCCCCTTATTTTACACTTGCAGCATAGACACGATCAGTATCAGGTGGTAGCTTCCTGTTAGCAGTATTAGTGAATCAGCTCAGAGCTTTAGTCTCAACTTTAAATAGGTTGTCCAACATGCTGAACCCTGTCCCCAAATAGCTTTAGCACCTTGGGTCACTTCTTTAAAATTTCAACTTAAACCTGGCGTGGATTTTCCATTCTACTGACACACAACTGCCGCTATACAGTGCCTGATGATAAAATGAGACCCATTGAGACTGTTCAGACAAGAAAAAATAACACACACCAGGGTTCCATTCTGAAGTGTTTCAGATCAAGAAATGCAAGCTAGTATATTGCTCGGTTCCTAGTAAAAAAAAATTCTTACCGTAAAACTCAATTGAAGGCATACTTGGCCATGACACATTTGGAAACACCACCAAGTTTAGGTCTCTCTTGAATATGATGTAGGGATCATGTTTTCTGTTCTTAAGTTACTAGAATTCTCGAGTTTTCTCATTGTACCCTGCCATCATCCTTTCTCTTTGATTTGGCATTTTCTCCCCTATTCTGTTTGGGTTTCCTCACACCAGAACCTCTATTTAAAAAAAAAAAAAAAAAGTTGCAACGCTCATATCACCTACATAGAATTCTTGCAAATCTGTCAAAGGAAAGCAGGTATCAGGTGTAGTAATGGAAATTAAGCCTACATATGTGGTTTTATTTATTTATTATTACTTAGAACAGTGAGCCACAAAACTGACAGGCCTTAAGATATGGTGCATCTACAGGGGAGAGGCACCAGGGTTATCCAGTGTGTAGTCAAGCATATTAGAAAGCATCACATCTTCACACTGCAGTGACTAAATGACCCCCCACCAATAGCCCAAATGCCAAAAATTGAAGAGAGTCATGAAGACAGCTGCCCAGGTACATGGTGTACCAAGCAATTTTCACTTTTGCCAAAAACATGCAAGATATGTTAGTGCCATAAACATCTTCCTTACTACTTTTAGATAGATAGGTAGATAAAGCAATATTAACTCCAATGCCTATAAAGCCTTTAGGAAGCGTATGAAGAAAAATAAACAAAGCACAAAATAATGCACTTACCATATTTTTGGACATAAAATGCACTGGTGAAAAATGGAAATTGATGGTATAAAAGGCCTTTGTATCTTGACAAAGTGACATGAATTACTGCCTCTTGTTCTGGATGCTTAGTACCATGCTATTATTGATCTTTTCACCTGCTGTTGGCCACAGCAATAAGTTGTGTACGATCCATCGCACTGTAAATTATGGATCATTAGTAATGTAAGCCAATTAAATAATTTGACCTGTTCCTAATAGATGGATTAAAGTGTTTGGGTGTTTTTTATCTATATATAATGGCTATATAATTTGTGTATAATGCAAATGAATGCTGTGTTCTGAACCACAGAATTCTATTTCAGCATTGGTTTGTGAGCATGAACAACAAATCAAGCCTTCGGTCAAACAAGAAGGAACTGGCTTGGCTGTGGCTTGTTGATAGCTGCCTCCGCCGCCACTACTACTACTACTACTTCTGCTGCTGCTTCTGTTGTGGCTTCTGCTGCTGCTGCTGCTTCTGTTGCTACTGGTCCTTCTGCTGCTACTCTTCTTCTTTTTAACATGGCTCAGTCAATAGTTATTGACTGGAATCCTGATGGTGGCATATACTCATGTAGCATTGTAGTTACACAAGCATGCAGTATGTCCGTTTTTGGACATTGCAGAAGGAGGCATTCAGTAACGCCTTCAGCAACATTCCTGTCTCTACAGGTACAGAATTCAAAATGACCTTAACAGATTAGAAAGCTAGGCCAAAACTAACAAAATGAATTTCAACTGGGAGAAATATAGAGTACTACACTTAGGCAGAAAATATGAAGCACACAGATACAGGATGGGAACACCTGGCTTGATAGCAGTGCATGTCTTACAACTGTATCAGGCATGGCAAAAACCGCATCATTAGGATGTGGTGATAGCACAAAGGGCTGAAATTATCAGATGCCAACATCATTTACCCATTCCTGCTGTGTTGCACATATGTGAATGAGGCACCACTTTTTACTGATGGTTTACCCTTCAATAAAATGTGATACCACATTTGTGCCAGCACGATGCAGCAGGAAGGGGTAAACAATGAGGACATCTGATAATTTTTCCTTTTGTTCTATGGTTGTGTCCTAAATGACATGGTTTTAGCGAGATTTGGCTCATCTGATAAAGTCCTTAGTGGACCACAAGCTGAACATGAGTCAGCAGTGTAATGCAGCAGCCAGAAAAGCCAATGTGATTCTAGGGTGTGTCAATAGGAATATAGTTTCTAGATTGAGGGAAGTAATGGGTGCCACTCTATTCTGCTTTGGTCAGACCTCAACTGGATGCTGTGTCCAGTTCTAGGCACCACAATTCAAGAAGGATATTGAGAAGCTGTAATGTGTCCAGAGGAGGGCGACCAAAATGGTAAAAGGTCTGGAAGCCATGCCCTATGAGGAGCGGCTTAGGGAGCTGGGTATGTTTAACCTGGAGAAGAGAAGGTTAAGAGGTAACAGGGTGGTCATGCTTAAATATTGGAAGGGATGTCATACTGAGGATGGAGCAAGCTTGTTTTCTGCTTCTCCAGAGAGTAGGACACAGAGCAATGGATTCAAAATACAGGAAAAGAGATTCCATCTAAACATTAGGAAGACCTTTTTGATGGTAAGAGCTGTTCGATAGTGGAATACACTGCCTCAGAGTGTGATGGAGTCTTCTCCTGTGGAGGTTTTTAAAACAGCGGCTGGATGGCCATCTGTTGAGTGAGTTGATTGTGTGTTCCTGCATGGGAGGGGGTTGAACTGGATGGTCCTTGTGGTCTCTTCCAACTCTGATTCTACCCTCAGAAAGCAACTTATAAGTGCTGGAGTATGTAGTCATGGACCAGAAGAGGGAGTTGGCATCCAGGCACCAATCACGTCCAGTTCTGCAGCCAGAAGAAGACAGCTGATGTTCTTCCAAAAACTGCCTGCAGAATTGCACAATCCTGCCAAGTATGACAAAACCAGAAATTTGACGATGCAGTATTCTCCTCTTCTCTTAAATGCTATCCATGCTGAAGGTGCTACACCAAGAAAAAAAACTAGGTCTTCTGCCCCCTCAACTTTCTTGCATGTCAGAGAGTCATTGATCGTTGTGAATACCTAAAACTCTTCTATTTGCTGTGTTTACATTCCCCTGGTTCTTTTGCCTGCCCCTTTTCTTTGGATGACTAAACTCTTATTTTTAAATGCCCAGCTGAATTTTAAGTTAGGGCTGTGCTAGAAATTTGGAGATTGATGGAAAATTTCACTGTGGGGACAGGAGTTCTTATTCTGGGGGGCAATGCCTTCATTCCTCCACCTCCATAGTTATACCTCTGGCTAATAATACCTTGAGGGCAGAACTCCTGAAAACATAAAGATGTGCTTATCATATCTTTATGTTCCACCTTGTGCTCTGTGTTTGGAGAAAGGTGGGAGATCAATGAAATAAATAAATAAATAAATAATAGGCATGCACACCAAAATCCCAGTTGACTAACAGCCCAGGTTACCACATTTTTTGAATGCTCTTTTTCTAGCTTCATTCACAATTTGGTATCCAAAAGCCAAAAACATCACCCAAGGAGACCTTCTGCTGTGCTTTTTGCAACCGGACTTGTTTATCTTGGATTGGCCTTTTTAGTCATCAGCGCGCTTGCAGAAAGTGCGGGATGAGTCTTTCCTGAATCTTCGTTTGCGAAGAAAAGCCAAAGAGAGAGAGAGTATCCAAAAGATACTAGTAGTACTTCACTGCCTTAAAACTCACTCAGATTAACAGGCTGAGGTAGTGTTACATCATTAAATGTATAGTTTGCAATATCATAGAAAACCTCTGCACTCTAGAAGAGTCTGTCTAAATACCAAGGGCTCCTCTGTTTCAAATCTACATTTCTTTCACAGAGGTTCATTCTGCCATCTGGTGGGCTTCGACTGATAGTACAAATATATGTTACATAATGCTAGAAATGTTACAGTTTTAAAGGTATGGTTTAGTGAAGCAGAATTCAGGCATACCTCAGTCCAAAAAGAAGTTCCTTTTTCCAAAGTCTTATTGTGGAAGCCCAGTCAAGCCGCCGCCACCACCACTTTCTGTCTTCTCTCTATCTGGCATAGGGAGGATGGTGAAGGAGGGCTGGAGAAAGACAGACCTTCATGTTGGGTTGCAGCAGCATGTCTGCAGTAAACAGTGCAATAAAACTTGAGCTTGGGAAGGAATGGGATCCTACCTGAGGTGATCCTACTGTAGTTCTGTGTGCTTACATAAAAGAGGCAAGGTAAACAGCTGCCTCCAGAATCTCTTACTGAGCATGTGTGAGGAGCAAAACAGAAAGAAAAGGGGAAAGCAGGTTAGCCCACCTCACCAGCTACCCTGGCATGTTGAAAAAGGATAGATTTGTAAGTTTCACCACCAAGATGACCCCCTTCTTAGAGACATCCCCTGGATGAAGAACATACAGGGGATGTCTCTGAGGAGGAGGTCAGTTCCCAAACGCAGGAAGTGTTTGGAGGAAAATGATGGAATGTGACATTTGGAGGAATGTGACACACAGAAGTAGAAGGAACAGAGGTCATTCTGTAAGTTTGGAGCTACATGATTGATTTGAAGCTCTCTCCCTTATCAGTGATGATGAAGAACAGGAAAACGAACTACAATGTCAGTCCTCAGAGAATGTGTAGGTGACCTTGGCCGATTGAGCCCCCTGCCAATCATCAGAGGAGATGTGTGGTGGTGATAGGGGACCTTCTGCTGAGGGAAACAGAAGAAGTGGTTTGTGGACCCGACAGGATGTCTCGAGAGGTTTGCTATCTCCTTGGGACAAATATCTGTGATATAACAGAAAGGCTGACAAGACTCGTCAAGGCCACTGACTGTTACCCCTTCCTTTTGATCCACATGGGAATCAATGACACTGCAAGGCATAATCTTCAGGATAATGCAAGGCTCTTGGTAGGAAGCTGAAGGCTCTTGATGCACAGGTTGTCATTTCATCTCTCCTCCCAGTTGAAGGACATGGCCCAGGAAGGGAGTGAAGAATAGTGAGGTGAACAACTGGCTCCAAAGATGGAGCTGCTGGGAACAATTTGGTTTCTTGGACCATGATCTGTGGTTTCATGAAGATGGACTTCTGGCAAATGATGGGTTGCACCTCACAGCAGTTGGCACAAACATTTTTGTAAAGAGTCTCACAAAACTGATCAGGAAGGCTTTAAGCTGAATTGTGTGTGTGTGTGGGGGGGGGGAGAGACAGAATTATGGAGGGCAGGAGTTCATCAAGTGCTGGAGATAAGAGCCCAAATATTATAGAGGGAACTGAGTGAGTAGTACAGGGACCCAACAGTGGGAGGGGGAAAAAACCCTTAAATAAGCAGCTGGGGAAATGATGTCTCTAAACTAATGCACAGAGCATGTGAAATAAACAATATGAACTTGAACTCTTAACATTCCAAAACAAATATTATATAGTAGGCATCATTGAAACCTGGTGGGAATGTAGTAAGAGTTGTATAGCTTGTTTCAGAGAAACAGACCAAACAGGAAAGGAGGAAGAGTAGCATTATATGGCAAGGATGATCACACCTGGGAAGAGATCCATGACTTAAATCTTGGAAGCCAGGTTGAGTGCATTTGGATAAAAATTAAGGGGGAGAGAATCAACATTGTGAGAGTCTACTGCACATACACCCACACCAGCCAGATTGAGGACTTGGATGATGCTTTCCGGGTCCTGTAGTAGTAAATAGAACTATAGTAGTAATGGGGGAATTCAACAATCCTGATAATTGTTGGAGGTCAAAGTGTGCCAAGACTATAAGCTCCAACAAATTCCTCACTTCCCTTGCGGACAATTTAATTGTCCAGAAGGTGGAAGAGGAAACAAGATCAACTATTTTAGGTCTGATCCTTGAAAACAGTGATGACCTGGTTAATGAGGTGGAAGTGGTGGGATTCTTAAATTGGAGTGTTCTCCTGCACTTTGTTATATAGTGGAAATATGGAGCCAAGTGTAGCCAGACATGCATTCTACACTTTAAGAAAGCTGATTTCAGTAAACTTAGGGAAATACTGGGTGTGATCCTGTGGTAAGGAATGCTAAGGGAGTTCATGATGGATGGGATACTGAAGTCTCTTAAAAGTGAGATACTGAAGGCACAATTTCAAACAGTTCCAATGAGGAGGAAAAATGGGAGGTGTTTAAAGAAACAGGATAGACTATCCACTGAGCTAAGACTTAAAAGGCACATGTACAAGAAATAGAAAACGGGTGAAATCACCAAAGGGGAATTCAAATGGATAGCCAACATGTGTAGGGAGAAAGTCAGAAAAGTCAGAGTACAGAATGAGCTCAAGCTTGCTAGAAAGGTTACAAACAATAATGAGGGCTTTTTTGGTTATGTCCATAGAAAAAGGAAGAAAAGGGTAGGGCTGCTGTGTGGATAAGATGGTAATATGCTAACTGGGCAGAATTGCTCAACACCTCTTCCTTGGTCTTTTCCCAAAAGGAAAACAGTGCTACATCTGGGGAAATTGAAGCACATGATGCATTAGCAGAAATGCAGCACAGAATAGGTAAAGAGGTAGTACAGGAATACTGGGGTACTCTACATTAACTTAAGTCTCCAAGGTCATGTGAACTACATCCAAGGATATTAAGAGAACCAGCAGAAGTAATCTCAAAACCAATGGCAATAATCTTTGAAAATTCTTGGAAAACAGGAGAAGTCCCAGCAAGCTTGAGGAGGGCAAATGTCTCCAAAAAGATGGGGGGAAGCGGACCCAAACAATTAATACCCAGTCAATCTGCAGTCAATCCTAGGAAAAATTCTAGAGCAGATCGTTAAACAAGCAGTCAGTAAGTACTTAGAAAGGAATGACATGATCACTAAAAGTCAACATGGATTTCTCAAAAACAAGTCATGCCAGACTAATCTGATCTTTCTCTCTCTCTCTCTCCCTCTCTCTCTCTCTCTCTCTCTCTCTTTTGGCTAGAGTTACAAGCTTGGTAGATGAAAGGAATGCTATGGATGTAGCATATTTCGATATCAGTAAGGCCTTCGACAAAGTCCCCCATGAATTTCTTGCAAACAAGCTACTAAAATATGGGCTAGACAATGCTACTATTAGGTAGATTTGTAATTGGCTGCCCAACCGAACCCAAAGGGTGGTCTGCTCTGCTTCATGTCAGAGAGAAGTGACTAGTGGGGTGCCACAGGATTCTGTCCTGGGCCCAGTGCTATTCATCATCTTTATCATGACTTGGATGAGGGAATAGAGAGCACGCTTATCAAATTTGCAGATGACACCAAATTAGGAGGGATAGCAAATATTCTAGAGGACAGGTACAGAATTAAAAATGACAACAGATTAGAAATCTGGGTCAAAACTAATAAAATTAATTTCCATGGGGAGAAATGTAAGGTACTACACTTAAGCAGAAAAAAAGAAATGCACAGATATAGGACCTGGCTTGACAACAGTACATGTGAAAGGGATCTAGGAGTCTTAGTAGACCACAATCAGAACATGAGTAAACAACTAAAAAACCCAATGTGATTCTAGGCTATATTGTGGGAAGTAATAGTACCACTCTATTCTGCTTTTATCTGGAATATTGTGTCCAGTTCTGGGCACCACAACTCAAGAAGGATATTGACAAGGGGTGGAACATGTCCGGAGGAGGGCAACCAAAATGGTGAAAGGTCTGGAAACCATGCCCTATGAGGAGTGGCTTAGGGAGCTGGGTATGTTTAGCCTGGAGAAGAGAAGGTTAAGAAGTGGCATGATAGTCTTGTTTAAATATTTGAAAGGATATCATATTGAAGATGGAGCAAGCTTGTTTTCTGCTCTTCCAGAGACTAAGGGCTTATCTACATGGGCTATATAACCTGGCTTGCCCCTGTCTCAGAGTACTGCAGTCCATATGATGCAGGATATTTGCCCCATTTTCCCCATGGGCAGTACTCACCATCCCCAGGACAGATATGGGACTGACATGGGGGCAAGCCAGAATAGGGCCCGATAAAGTGTTATAGCACAATAGCACTTACATTTCTATACCACTTTATAGTGCTAAGCAGTCTCTAAGGGGGTTACAATGTATTAGATGATTGCCCCCAACAAGCTGGGTACTCATTTTACCAACCTATGGAAGGATGGAAGGCTGAGTCAGCCTTGGGGCCCTTGAGATCAAACTTGCAATGTTGCAGCTTGCAGTACTGCATTTAACCACTCTGCCACCAGGGTTACCCATTTAAAGCCATCACCACTGGCCAAAACCTCTATTGGGCCTCATGTGTCCACAGGACTCTGTCTGGCATGCTGACCCTTGCTACCACTGCCAGCTCCCTGGCTCTCCTAGAAGCCAGGCAGCGGTCCTGCAACATGTGACCAAGGCTGGTCACATGCAGGGAGCCTTCAGCCATATGTTGCGCCTCCTTCCTGCCTTCTGAGATAGCAAAGAAAATGGTGGTGGCAGCAGCTGCAGGGATGGGCTGGCATTTCGGTGCGGACCGTGACCATTTCCTCTAGATAATGGGGGGAGAATGAGCCACCTCTGCAGCCATGATACACTAGTGGGAGCCAGTATATCCTCACTGGTGTAGATAAGCCCTAGAACACAGAGCAAGTGTGATGCAGCAGCTAAAAAAGCCAATGTGACTCTAGGCTGCATTGATAGGAGTACAGTGTCTAGATCAAGGGAAGTAATAGTGCCACTCTATTTTGCTTTGGTCAGACCTCACCTTGAATACTGTATCCAGTTCTGGGCACCACAATTCAGGAAAGACATATTGATAAGCTGGAACGTGTCCAGAGGAGGGTGACCAGGATGGTGGGAGGTCTGGAAGCCATGTCCTATGAGGAGCGGCTTAGGAGCTGGGTACATTTAATCTGGAGAAGAGAAGGTTGAAAGGTGACATGATAGCCATGTTTAAATATTTGAAGGGATGTCATATTGAGGATGGGACAAGCTTGTTTTCTGCTGCTCCAGAGACTAGGACATGGAGCAATGGGTTCAAACTATAGGAAAAGATATTCCACCTAAACATTAGGAAGAACTTCCTGACAGTAAGAGCTGTTTGGAAGTGGAATGCACTGCCTGGAAGTGTGGTGAAGTCTCCATCTTTTGAGGTTTTTAAACAGAGGCTGGATGGCCATCTGTTAGGAGTGCTTTGATTGGGTATTCCTGTAGGACAGAATGGGGTTGGACTGGATGGCCCTCGTGATCTCCTGCACTAAACTCTTTTAGGGTTTAGCTCTTAAAGTTCTGTTCTCTGGCTTTTCTTTGCAAACAAAGATTCAGGAAGGACCTGCTATGTAATATGTTAATTTTGCTTTCCTCTCATTCTTCCTTTTTCTTTTTTCTTTTTTTTTAAATCTCAGATTCTTTATATCCCAGATATTCGGTATTTTGGTAAATTTTGATCAACAGTAAGTGAGCCTCAATTTTTGTTCAACCTTAAAATAGCTTCTCCATACTTGCTTCAATCATTGTCTAATGTATGAGCAGAGTTGTTCTCAATGGAACTCTTTGAGTGTGGATATTGCTGTGGGCCTCTCCTTTTTGTAGTTATCTCTGGGTTGAGTCCTTTTCCTGTCATTCTCATTGCAATTCAAAGGGGAATATCTACAACAAAGAAGAAACTCACGGTTATAAATGGCAAGCAGTGATGTCCTGATTCACATTAGACAATTCAGTGCTAAATGTTCAGCAGCTGCTGTGTCTCTTGAACTGAGACTTCCAGTGATGCAAATTACATGCTACATTCAGACAAAAGTACTTACAAATTGGAATATTAAATCACAATTCACATTAGAGCAACATGAATTTTCTTGGTTTTCATTGGATTAGGACTGATCATATGGAACTAATCTAATGTGTGCATGGATGTCACATTAGTTCTGCATTTGTCAGAGAAATTATGTAAAGCTGCAAAATGTAATAGAAATGACAAACCTGGAATGCAGGTCCATGCCTGTAAGCACAAGTTTACCTTCATTAAAACCTCACAAGTCAGCTACTGCCCATCATTATCTCTTTCTACTGCCTACCTCACTTCCTTTATGTTGTTGTTAGACCTTGACTTTAAGCTGGGCTGTCCCTATTCAGAAAGTCCAGATACTGCCCCCAAGTAGTGCACATTCTATTGAGAAAAATATAAATAGCTCAAAAATAATGTCACCCAGCCATGTGATCTGCATAAATGGTTATAACAGGAAGCCTGAAGACAAAATATTGACTGGCTGACTCAGTTAAATATCTGAAATTCATACATTCCTCTGCACCTTCTCCTTTTTTTCTTGTGTGCCCAAGTCATTTCCTGTTTATGGCAACTCTAAGGCAAACCTCTCAAAGGGGTTTTCTTGGTATGGTTTATTCAATCCAGTCCCTCAAGAACGTTGCCAATCACTTCTCTCTAGTCAGTATAGAATAGAATAGAATCTTTATTACGGTCATAGACCAGCACAGGTAAAAAGGGGATACAGAATAAAGGTAAGATCACAGAATAAAAACAGGCTAAAAGCAGTATTTAAAATGTTAGCTCCAGTATAACAAGTATAACAAGATAACAAGAATAGGTTGACACTATTCTACTGCTGAGGACATTGTCTGACGAATTTTAACCGCAGCTGCGCAGAATCTGGCAACATTATAAGTTGTTCCTGGGTTGGTGTCTGAAAGCAACAAGTTTATGTAGAATTGTCCAGTGTGCCCTTGATATTTATGCAACAGGGGTGAAATAAGTCTGAGACGTATGTCCCTGTAGTATGAGCACTGGAGTAATACATGCTCTGTTGTTTCTATTTGGCCTGAGTTGCAGGGGCACAGTCTGTCTGAGAAGGGGATCTTCTTGTATCGGCCTTCAAGGACAGCTGAAGGGAGGGCATGACACCGTGCAAGAGTAAAGGCCCTTCGATGTTTAGGTATTTCAAGTGTTGCTAAGTATGCCAAAGGTGAGGCCAGATATCTATTGGAGTCACTAGCAATGAAGGTTGGAGTACTGGCTATGTCCAGTTGTCGCTCTATATCTGCTACCCGTTGTTTGATAGTAGCTTTTGCCCTATCATATCCCAGGCTTAGCAGAAGATCTGGGGAAAGGCCCAGCATTGAGATTTTAGTCATCACTGTCTGTTTCCAGCTGGATTGGAAATCATCACTTAAGGTTAGTGGAGCAAGGCCAGTGGGAAAGAGGGATAGTCTGAGCCAGTAGTTGAGTATGGTCACCCACACTCTGGCCTCCATTTTCATAAATCCTGACTCCAGTCTCAGAGCTGCGTTAGAGACACATTTTGGAGTTTGGAAAGCTGATCTTAAGAATTTGGATTGGACAAGTTCTAATGGAGCAGGGTTGGGGAAGGGTCCCAATTGGGATCCATAAAGCAGTTGTGCTACTGGTTTGGCTTCAAAAAGTTTGAGCGCTGCAGGTAAGTAGTGGCCTCCTCTTGTCTTAAGAAATTTGAGAATGGTTGTTGTGCTCCTCTGTGCATTGCAAGCAGCATACTCCCCATGCGCTTTCCTACTACCAGTGGCTTGAAAAATTACCCCCAGGTATTTGAAGCAAGAGACCTGTTCAATCTTGTGGCCATCTATATTCCAGTTGTAGTTCTTAGGCCTTTTAGAGAATGCCATGATTCTAGTCAGTATTGTTAATGTATCCATTTCAGCTAAGTCCATCAATTTCAGCAACCAGTCCCCATTTGTTGGTACAGTGAACTCGTTAGGGGGTCAGTTATACAATAGTTTTTAATTCGAAAAATGCCAGCTTAGTTTACACGACTTTCTCTGGAAAGTCATTTCTCTGATAACATCCGAAAGTTTTCCAAATTTGCAGTTCACACGGGAAGGCGTGGTCTCCGTGACTGATAGTCACGAAGGCCTATCTCTTGCCAGGGTGGAAAGGGCACCTGTGGTGTGGGGGGAGCGGCTGGAGGCCCAACGACAGCCACGGGCACGGCGCAGCAATGTTGCTGTTATTGGGTCTTGATTGCTTCCCCCCTACCACTGACACCGATCAGAGGCCCTGGTTCAAACAGTCATGACACTACCGAGGCTTCCAAGGCCAGCGCCTTTGGCGTGTGTGTGGGCGAACGGAGGCCCAACGACAGCAATGGTGCTGCACCTTTTCTGTGGTTGGGTCTCGGTCGCAACCCCTTCTTATGCCGCCCCAGAGGCCTCAGGAAGCAGCGCAGCAATTTACATTGCCACACTGCTCTGAGGCCTCCAAGGCCAGCACCTGGGGGGGGGGACCAGAGGGCCAATGATAACAACAGTGTTGTGCCATTGCTATCATTGGGTCTTGTCTGAGACCCCACCCCATGCTGTCCCGGAGGCCTCCAAATTGATGGGGGGGTGGCCAGAGGCCTAGCGACAGGAACGGTGCTGTGCCGTTGCTGTTGTTGGCTCTCAGCCATGCCCCCACCCCATGCCACAGAGGAAGATGCTGCAGGAGGACAGGTGGGCAGTGGAACTGTCAGTCCCATCGTTGCCCGACCTTTCCCACACTGCTACCTCCTTCTGAATAAGGTGACTTTGAACCAAAACATGTAGGAACTATTAGGACTCTTGGCGAATTCTTAGTGGATTTATTTTGCCGAGTAACCGACCCCTTAGTATCTGCTGGGGTTTGGATCCAGGACACCCCGTGGATACCAAAATCTGTGGAAGCTTAAGTCCCATTATATACAACTAGCTGTACCCAATGTAACATATGCTGTATCAATAGAAGTATAGTGTCTAGATCAAGGGAAGTAATAGTGCCACTCTATTCTGCCTTGGTCAGACCTCACTTAGAATACTGTGTCCAGTTCTGGGCACCACAATTCAGAAAGGATATTGACAAATTGGAGCGTGTCCAGAGAAGGGCAACTAAAATGGTGAAAGGTCTGGAAACCATGCCTTATGAGGAGAGACTTAGGGAGCTGGGTATGTTTAGCCTGGAAAAAAGACGGCTAAGAGGCGACATGATAGCCCTGTTTAAGTATTTGAAGGGATGTCACGCTGAGGATGGAGCAGGCTTGTTTTCTGCTGCTCCAGAGACTGGAACACGGAGCAATGGATGCAAGCTCCAGGAACAGAGATTCCACCTCAACATGAGGAGGAACTTTTTGACAGTAAGAGCTGTTCGGCAGGGGAACACACTCCCTCGGAGCGTGGTGGGGTCTCCTTCCTTGGAGGTCTTTAAACAGAGGCTGGATGGCCATCTGTCGGGGATGCTTTGACCGTGATTTCCTGCATGGCAGGGGGTTGGACTGGATGGCCCTCGTGGTCTCTTCCAACTCTACAATTCTATGATTCTATGATTCTATGATGGTGCATTAAGGGTGAGTTGCTTTGTTGCCCTGCCCCCGCTGCCTCCAACGCCACCATTTGACTGCCTGGGTCCCATCACAGTGGCAGCAGTGGTGGTGAGGCAATGATGTGACCCCCCTGGGCACCCAGGCAATATCAAAACCCATATCAAAAGTTGGTCTAGTTCTATAACAGAGTAAATAATGTCTACTATTCCAAAAATCCAATTAATTAGTTGGGAGGTCTATCTTCACTGACTCAGTTCTTACAAAATAAACCATCTATCTCTCTATATAAGGTTTGGGTATGTTTCCTTTCCCAGTGTGCTGATTGGCTGCTTAGGAAACATACCCAACCAATCCCCTCACTCCCTCAGCCAATCACCGCCCACATGTACAAAAAATGCAATATATTTTTTCGTAAAATAATACCATGTAGCTAAACCATGTGGAAGGAACACTGCCACTCCAAGCTCCACACTGCAACCACTGCATGAAACCCCAGCAGGACACATAACAGAGTATGTTACGCTGGGCACACCTATACTAATACGAATACGAATATGAATACTATTATTCCAGATGCTTTTAACCTTTTCTTTACCAGGGACGCCCTTTAAATATCTTTTGTTCCCATGGGCCCCCAAGACTTAACTCAAGATTTAAAACCCTAACAACAACAACACAATTATGCCACTGGCTCTTAATCTTTTCCTTAATAGGGACCCCTTTAAATATCT
This sequence comes from Gambelia wislizenii, assembly GCA_030847615.1. Taxonomy (NCBI): domain Eukaryota; kingdom Metazoa; phylum Chordata; class Lepidosauria; order Squamata; family Crotaphytidae; genus Gambelia; species Gambelia wislizenii. The sequence continues at coordinate 65,913,868 of JAUMIR010000002.1, forward strand.
TTTGTTGCCATGGACCCCCAAGATTTAACTCAGGATTTAAAACCCTAACAATAATAACAGTAATACGTGATCACAACAATAATAATACAATTACAACAATGCCTCTTAACCTTTTCTTTACCAGTGGCCCCTTTAAACATCTTCTGTTGCCATGGACCCCCAAAACTTTAGATTTAAAACAACAACCACCACCACCACAGTACAATTACACCATCCATGAAATCTTCTCTCAGAGGCACTGGAGTGGGAGGGAAGACTTTTCTTCTGCTTCTTTGTGCAAGTTTGTGGCTGGAGTGGATTGAATGGCAATGTGCATGCCAAGCCAGCCACCCTTTGCCTTGGCTCCTGTCACGTGGCCACTCCACTGCAGGCAGGAGGTGGTCTGAGCAGCCTTCAAGCCTTTGTTAACGCCCTGTGAGGACGTCAGGGACCCATGGGGGTCCCCAGACCCCAGGTTAAGAACCACTGGTCTTGATACTTGGCAAAAGTAATATGCAAAAGCTCTGCCTCGTTTAGAGAAGAGGGGGTCCAGGGACCCTTTTCTACTGCTTGGTAAAATAGAAAATAATAGAAAAGGGAGCAAAGGAGTCTCTCCAGCAAGGGGCGGAACAGTCACCTCTAACTTTTTCATGAGTCTTTGGTCTGCCCTTTGCCCCGCTCACAGACTGCAGAGCCTCAGCCTTCTGCTCTGACACCAGCTGCCCTTTGAAGGCAGCATGCTGGATTCCCATTGGGGGGAGGCTGGCAGCCAATAAGAAGCCACTTTGCTCTGTTCTATCCCCCATTTCTCACTGGCTTTGGCTCCTCCCACTGTCCAGAGGTTTTTTTTAGCAGGCAGCAGCCCGTCTGGTGCAGCATTTGCAAAGAAAGTCTTTCTCCCCACAGGAAGCAGAGGCAGGGGCAGCCAGAGAACCCCAAGGGGTCCCCTAAGGAGGAAAAAGAGGGCCTGGAACCCCAGGGCAGCCTCCCACTTCCTTCCCACCTCTTCCCAGGGTTTTTTTTTCAGCCTGTAAGTTCCTCAGGGCAGAAGGTGTCCACTCAGTGTAGGCTCACAGAGAGGCACCACACACAGCCTGGGGACAAACTAACCCAGGAGTAGCCAAAACAGCAGAACTGCACAACAGAATGGGCACAAAAACAAAGGCTTCAGCTAGCAGCTGTTCCACAGCTCTGACCCAATTTCACACACACAAAAACTTACAGACAGCGAGGTTCATCCAAAAACATCTGGAGGTTTTTATCTTCAGTTTCAGTATAAACATAGTATATACACAGCAAACCTCATTAACAAACTCAGCAGTAACACTCCTCTTTCTCCATGACACCAACCCACACACAATGCATCTGTGCTTTGGCTATATAGGAGTGTTTGCTAGTCATCCCTCTACCTAGCCACAACTGTGAACAAACCCACTTCAGCTGTGCTAGTCTGTGGTCTGTGGCTCCAATGTTTTTCCTTTTGCACTCAAAGCAATATTACCCTGACAGAAAGAGGGGGCGAAGGGTCACGATTTTGGGTGCAGAAGGGATAAAGAGCAGAGGAAGGAAAAAAAAACATACTCTGCAAGGTAGGACAAGAGGGAAAAAGAAGAAGAGGGTGGGGGATGCATAGAAAGCAACATTATTTTTCCCCATGCATGCATACTAAGACAGCAAGGGGAGCTGGCTGAGTATTAGTTATTGCAGCTCAACAGGCAAAGATGTGGCTGTAGGCCAAGGAGGTGATGCTGAAAAACACCCTCAAGCTGCTGATTGGATGGCCAATGGAGCACTATGATTGGTTGAGTATGTTTCCTAAGCGGCTAATCAGCTCACTGGGAATAGCAACATACCTAAGAGAATTATATATAGAGATGGTATAATAAACTGGTGTCCCATATATAAAATGGCAAGATTTAGTTTTTGGAACTTTTTAATGGAATATTAAAAATTAATGGGTAGAGGGCCAACTGTATTGCAGTGTTTTCCCACATCTATGCATACACTAATCTTGCTGCCATGTTATGTAGCATAATAGTCTACCATATGTTTTCTCCATTTGGTCATCCACCAAACACAATAAAAACAGTTCAGGTCTCCATTGAATGTTGATCTTCAGAATTTTCTGCAATAAACTGTGTACTTGTTTCCAGAATTTCTTGGCCTTCTCACAAGTCCACCACATATGATAAAATGACCCAACCTATTGCTCACATTTCCAACATATATTAGAAACCCCTTTATGCATTTTAGTCATTTATTCTGGAGTCAAATACCAATGGTACATCATTTTATAAACATTCTCTTTAAGAGCATAACATCGTGTAAACTTCACTCCCTTACATCACATTTCCCCCATTGTTCCATCTGTATATTACATCCAAGATTTTGAGCCCACGTTATCATACAATCATACGTGTTCTTCCATCTCAATTTTTAACAGAGGTTTATACATCTTACCACTCAAATGCTCCTGCTGAGGGGAAACATTTGAGCCACAGAATGTTGTGCCATGGTGGGGGGAAGAGCGGAGAGCAAACATGTCTGCTTTAGGCCCTAAAAGCTTCAGAAGGAAGTGAAGAACCAAAGAAGCTGCCTTATACATAATGAAAGTATTGGGTCATCTAACCCTGTATTGCCAACCCTGAATGGCATCAGCCCTTTAGATTTTCAAGCAGGATTCTTTCTAGGTCCAACCTGGTATTACCTTGTGGTCTACCAATATCCCTGTTAGTGCCTGATGGTCTCCTGCTTAAGTACTAACCAGACCTAACCCTGCTTAGTTTCTGAAACCAGATATCAGTATGTTCAATCAAGTACGCTGGCTAAGAACTCCCATGCTATAATCTGTTCAGCTAGCAACTGCATACCTTTATAGTGCCTTCTCCATCCCTCTCTTCAGCCACCCACCTCAACTCATGTGTCTGACTAGTAAGGCTCATATCCAACCATCTTTCTTGGCCTCCACTCAGCAACTGTGGGCTTGTCCACGCTGGCCAAATACCCCTTCTTACCCCCGTTACAGAGCCCTGCAGTCTAAATGACACAGGGCATTTACCCTGATCTGCTCCTGGGCAGTCCAAAGAATCTCCAGTACAGATATGGGGCTGGAATGGGGGCAAGTTGGGATAGGGCCCTTTACCACATTTTAAGATAATACCTGGTTGACTCTGTTTCCACCAGATCGGGCCCCACATGTCCACGGGAACCCATCCCAGAATGCCACTCCTTGCTGCTGCTGTCAGTTCCCTGGATATCCCAGAAGCCAGGCAGGGGTCCTGCAGCCTGTGACCCAGGCTGGTCACATGTAGGGAGCCTGCAGTCACATGTTACAGGACTCCTGCCTGGCTTCCACATTAGCGAGAAAATGGCGATGGCAGCTTCAGCGACAAGCCAGCATCCTGTTTGGACTCCAGCCTTTTTTTCTGCAGGTAACTGGGGGCTGGGGGGAACTGGTCAGCTTCAGAGGCAGGATACACCAGTGGGGAGCTGGCATATCCTGCCTGGTGTAGATGAGCCCAAAGTAGTCTTCCTGTTTTCCAGTATGCTATTCCATTACTAGCAAGAGGACATGTATGTTTGCTTCCCTTGCCCCAACAGACTGAACATTGCAGGTCTAAAACAGAGGGCTGGTGTCAAACAGTTTTCTATCAAAAGAGCAAAGGACAAGATGGTGCTGCCATCCCAATCTGTGTACAGAATGCCTACTGGACTGGCAGATAGCGTTTATTCAACAATGATGATCTGACAATGTCCTCCACTGAATGCAAAAGCTGTTACCCAAATTACTGAGGGTCCATGGGATCCCCACTCGAGTCAGATATTAATATGGGAAATTTTAATTAGCTCAATATGGCAGTGAGAGGCCAGGTAACTATGGGATCTGATGAGACTCACAGCCAGGTGATGAAAAAAAATGGTTTTATGGAACAATAATCTCGAAAGCATCCACACCAACACTCAGGCTTCAAGCAATCATGCAAGGCTAGAGAAGAATAGGAGAAAGTATTGGGACAGAGGAACAGAGTTCAGGATGATAGACTATACTACAGTTGTAATCAAAATTATTCAACCCCCGTTGCAAATCAGGTTTATTGTCAAATTTACAGACTTTCAGCTGTTTGCAATGAACAAATCAAACAAAAGCAATTGAAATAGCTCAATACAATGAATATTTCAAGTGGTTTCCCCAAATTCAACTGAAAGTGCAACTTATTACGATTTCTGCAGTCTCAAAATTATTTAACCCCTTCATGGCAAACATCTTTAGTATTTACTAGAGGACCGTTTTCCTGTTATGACCTGCTGTAAATGAGATGGATAGCCAGACACCAGCTTCTGGCAGTGTTCCTGAGGAATCTTAGTCCATTCCTCATGAGCAATGGCCTCCAGTTCAGTAATATTCTTGGACTTGCATGCTGCAACCACTTTCTTCAAATCCCACCAGAGATTTTCTATGGGGTTCAAGTGGCATCTTCCAGGACTTCTTCTGCAACTAAACCTTGGGGGATTTTGAGGTATGCTTGGGATCATTGTCCTGTTAGAAGGTCCAATGATGCCCAAGCTTCAGCTTCCTCGCAGACGGCATGACACTTTCTCCTAGGATTTCCTGATACTTCAATGAATCCACCTTGCCTTCCACATGCTGCAAGTTTCCAGTGCCAGCAGATGCAAAGCAGACCCAGAGCATCACTGAGCCACCACCATGCTGAACTATAGGCAGAGTGTTCTTTTCAGAGTATGGTTCATTATTCTTCCTCCAGACATACCGCTGATCCATCGGCTGAAAAGTTCCAGTTTTGTTTCATCGCCCCACAGAACAGAATTCCAAAACTTCTGTGGCTTATTTATATGATTTTGGGCACATTGGAGCCAACTTTTCTTGTGCTTTTGGGTCAGTAGTGGTGTACTTCTTGGGATTTCTGGCATGGAAGCCTTCTGCATTTAGTACGCACCTGACTGTACTCACGGAAACCTCAGTGCCTGTTGCCACCAAGTCTTGCTGCAGGTCTTTTGCAGTGACTCAAGGGTTTTTCTTAATCTGCCTTCTCAGAAATCTGGTTGCAGCCATTGATAGCTTCCTTTTCTGCCCTGACCACGTAGTGTGACCACTGTTCCTTTAACTGGGAACTTACGAACTATGCTCCCAATGGTGCATCTAGGAACATTCAGTGCCTTCACTATCTTTTTGTATCCTATTCCTTGCTTGTGAAGGGTAGCATGGACTCACTCAACAAACCCCTAGCTAGTTCAGGTATGCCATGAGTTCTAGCTCAAGCACATCTGGTGCAACTATTGAAACACTTGATTGGTTGCATCAGGTGTGCTTGAAACAACACCTGTTTTGATATTTGTGCTGTTGTGAGGGATTCTATTCAGGTGGTTGAATAATTTTGAAACTGGAGAAGCCATTATAAGCTGCATTTTCAGTCGAATTTGGGGAAACCACTTGAAGCATTCATTGTGTTGAGCTATTTCAATTGCTCATTGCAAACAGCTGAAAGTCTGTCAATTTTGACAATAAACTTGATTTGCAATTGGGGTAGAATAAGTTTGATTTCAACTGTGTATCTGTCTGAAGAGCAGAGATTTGGGCAGAGAAGTACAGCTATGAGCACCAGGTGACACAGCAAACCAACAGAGTGATGTCTTCTGGGACACTGAGCACTCTTTGGTGGTATTTTGGGGTGATATTTATATCCAATATTCCCCCTGAAGGGGTGTTTTGAATGCAATACAATATTTGCTGGAGTTTCCTACAGTTAGACAATGGAAGCTCTGGCTATGTTAACTATTTCTAATGGCTGAGACATTAAGACTGATGGGCATCAGTCAGCCTTCCATTGTTGAGGCAAGAGGTGCAAAGGAAAACCAGTCTGCAGAGTAATGAGTTTTCCAGCCACTTGATTGAATTAGTAAATGACTCACTTCCAGGTACATCCAGAAGAATTCGTACATTTCCACCCTAACTCACTGTCCAAGGGTGTCTGTGTGCATGTGCATAATTACTGTAGAAACACCTCTTCATTGGGCTTTAAGCATATCGTCGCTCAGTCCCTGCTTTTGGGGAAGTCCAGGTCTACTGCTAACCTCGTGAAGTATCAATAAATAAACCAATTGATGAAATATAGCCAATTGATGAATTATTGGAAGGGTATCAGGGGGTATCAGGGCATGTAACAAAGCTTAGGGGGTGGGGTGCAGAGTGGGCTGTGTGGTCCACAACTCTCTCTTCCTACACCTTGATGCCACCCACTAGCATATCCTGCCTGAAACAACTGCATCTCTCTATCCAACTGTAGGGCCCACCCTGATGAAATAGGTATGGGATTCCATGGCTGACCAGTTTAAGTCATTCTGCTGTGATGACAAATGGCCTGTATCTGCCAATCTAGGAGCTTTTGAAAAAGAAAAGGAAATAATTGAAGGGCTTTCATGGTTCTTAATAAGGAGTTTACATTATTCTGGAGTTATTGCCATTGTAGCCTACTGTATGGTGTTCAGGCAGGTGTGTGTATGTCTGTGTTATTTTAGGAGTACAGAAGTTTCCAAGATGTACTGACAGCTTCTTAAGACTTTGGGCATTCAGACTGACTCAGGGAAGGAGAAGCTGTTCCCAAAGGGTTGGGAAGACTACAGTGTGTGTAGAGTGGAGGCTGTTGGTGTCTGTGTCAGTGAGGTAGTGAATCCAGTCTGGGCTTTAGTATGGATTTTAAAGCAGCTATCCAAGGTTCTGAACCATATCCTCCAAATGATTTCAGCTATCCAGGATTTTAGTGGCTGTGTTTTTCAAGGTGCGATGGGGTTACATTTACACGTTAGTCAAAGTAACATGCATGTGTGGTCCTACTTGACTAATTAATTATCTTCAGTCTATTATATAAATAGCATCATCCACTCAGCCTTATCACTGGCTTATTTTTAGGGTGACTATGGGCTCTACATTACAGAATATAGTTCTCTATGTGAGGACTCTATGTGTATGTACCTTCAAGACATCTGTCAGCTTAAGGTGATTCCATGAGTTTCGCAAGGTAGACTCAGAGGTGCTTTTGCCAGTTCCTTTCCCTGATATATAGCCTACAGCATCTGGAATTCATTGGTCGTCTCCCATTCAAGTACTAACCAGGACCAACCCTGCTTAGCTTCCAAGATCAGATGGATTTAGGCCCGTACACTACTAATGGACAAATCCCTTCTTTGCTCTGCTTCATGCTGTCTTTAATGGAACATATAATTTGACCTTACAGATGAAAGCTCAGGTGCCAGAACCATTTCAGGGAGATAAGTGTTAGACTGGAACTTGGGAAATTCAGGTTCAAGTTCACACAAAGCCATGAAACTCACTTGGTGACTTTGGGCTAGTTGCTCTCACTCAACCCGGCTTACTTTACAGTCCTTGTGAGGAGAAAGTGAGGAGGAGGAGAGCAATGTTCCAAGTACTTTCAGCTCATTGAAGGAATGGTGGGATAGAAATGCAACAAAGAAACAAACTAAATAAAAACTAAATAAAAATCAATGAGACTAGAAAAGAGAGTCTTCATTTCTGTGGGTCCATATAAATTTAATTAAAACTACAAAATGCATGTACAATGTAAAGAAGCAGCAGCATTTAAGGAAATAACTATCTGTATACAATGAACAATCTTCTTCCCAAATCTATTAATGTCTCAACACATTACAAGCTAGCAACAATGCCCTTAAGTCAGCAAAGCCTAGTTACCCTGGGCTTGTCTATATGAGGCAATAAAATGTGGATTGATGCACACTAATGCCAATTCACAGCAGCTTTCATTTGACTCCAAGATTTTTGGGAAAGATTGCAGGCATGTGAAGCTATCTGTGTTCGTTGTTCAAACAGGCATGCCTGCGAATCAAGATGGTGGGTGCGACTCAATTACTTGCATTTTTATTCCTACCAGTTGTGCTGCTGAACGGTATTTTTTTTAAAAAAGCATATCCAAGGTGTGAAAGTGCAATGTTCTGCTTAAATAAACAGAAAAAAGGGAGAAAGGCTCTTTCATCACCTCAGTGCACCATCGTTATGGCAAAAATCCAACTTGGTGGTTCAGGGCACTTGCCATGCCAGTAAGCTCTGCCCCCTGAACATGTCTGACCAACCAGATTTCCACTTCTGCTCTTATGGGGAATGTGCATCAAAGTGAATCTGTTGTCCCAATGAGCAGGGATGTGCATTTCATTTGGAGTTTTTTTTTTTAAATATGGGGAAAGCTGCAAAGGTATTTGGTGTCCCTCCCCCCACTCCTTCCAAATACGGAGGATTAATGTGGGATCTCATTTAGACAAATCGTATTCTTCTCGAATTCTATGAGGAGTATTTTCACTGTATGGACAACCACTCTGTTTGCTTTGGTTCAATGTCTTAGAAGAACACACACAGGAGATTATCACATGATCTAAATATGGCGTGACAAGGACGCCAGGAGATCGTGAAAGGGCTTTCCTTTCTGATGATGTCATTCTGCAGTTATCATGCTCTCGTGCCCCTTTCGTTCAACCATCGTTCTTTTTTATTCATGGGCTAAGCCATGAAAAGATCTCCCATTCTGTTCCTGTCATGGAATGATAGGTGAGTGAAAAGGTGCCCCGTGATGCTGGTGTGATGCCCGTGTTAGTGGGAGGTCCGAGCCAAACACTTCCAGGTGCAATTGGGACAATGAGGTAAGTGGCACAGTTTTTTGTACGCTTCCTGAGTTACTTGTATTTTTTAAAATTGTGTTTTTGTGCTTCATTTTACTTTTTGACTTTTATTTCTCTTTTTATATTTGAATTTCCTGTGTGATTGTTCTCACATGAGCATGGTCAGGATTTGCTTTCCAGGAAGTGAATGCAGTTCAGTGAGAGTTCCATTCACTCCTCGGCTGCTGAGGGAAGGGGAGGATTGTGATATAAGGTAGTGTGAATGTTTTTGTTACAGTGTCAGGAGGAGATGGGAGTGGGGTGGGAAAGGAGCTAGCGGGACAGGGATGCTATTTTTGTCCCCGTCTGATAATCTCCACAGTCTAATGTTGCAGCCTTGTAGTGGGGTGTAATGCTGCCCTGTTGTACCAGTGGGGAGCCTCTTTCAGGTCAAGGGCCAGACTCAGTTTCAGAGAAGTCCATGGTGGCTGCCTACCAATGGTAGGCAAAACCAAAGATAAAATGGTGGGTTCAAAAATACTGGTACCTCTTAGCTTAAAACTAAAGGCATTTCAACTTTTTAGGACATGGACAGAACAAAGCTATAAAGTTTGGATCCTCCCCCATGTCATGTTTAGTGCCCTGTCATCTGGGCAAACTAAGATGCCTGGATTTGGCCCCAAGGCCTGCTGTTCCCCACTCCTGTTTTACACAAACCACTGCTACAAAAATATCCTTGTACAATGGAATTAATTTATATTAAAAAATGCAAGTTGGGAATCCCACATTGTTAAGCACTCTATCTTAGGTGTTATGACACCTGTAAATGCTATTCATAAAAACATGCAACCTGAATTTGACCTAGTTGAATAAGAATCCAGATAACTTTAGAATTCTGTCAACATACTGGGAGATGTACTACAAAAATACAATCAGATTGAAGAGTTTACATAATGAACCAAATATATTTTTTTAGATAACTGGCACCTTGTTTAGGTGGTTCTTACTAAATAAGCTGCAACTGAACAAGTCTCAGTGACCACAAGCTGAACATGAGTCGGAAGTGTGATGTGGCAGCTAAAAAAGCAAATGAGATTCTAGGCTTTATCAATAGGAGTATAATGTCTAGATCAAGGGAAGTAATAGTGCCACACTATTCTGCTTTGATCAGACTTCACTTTGAATACTGTGTCCAGTTTTGGGCACCACAATTCAGGAAAGACATATTGACATGCTGGAATGTGTCCAGAGGAGGGCGACCAATATGGTGGGAGGTCTGGAAACCATGCCCTATGAGGAGCGGCTTAGGGGACTGGGTATGTTTAGCTTGGAGAACAGAAGGTGAAGAGGTGACATGATAGCCATGTTTAAATATTTGAAGGAATGAGGATGGAGCAAGCTTGTTTTTTGCTGCACCAGAGACTAGGACATGGAGTAATGGGTTCAAACTACAGGAAAAGAGATCCCATCTAAACATTAGGAAGAACTTTCTGACAGTAAGCTGTTCGACAGTGGAATGCACTGCCTCGGAGTATGGTGGGGTTGCCTTCTTTGGAGGTTTTTAAACAGAGGCTGAATGGCTATCTGTTGCAAATGCTTTGATAGTGTATTTCTGAGTGACAGGGGGTTGAACTAGATGTCCCTTGTATTCTCTTCCAACTCTATGATTCTATGATTCATATGTTGTATTCACAGCAACCAAGTGCTGCCATATTGCACTAGTATTTTTGAACCAGGGAGACAACTTGAGGAAGGCAGATAACATAGTTACCACCTATGCCACCCCCACCCCCCACGCTGGACATTTCCCTGTTTCACCTGATGACAAGGAAGCTTCAATTTTACAAAGATAGCATAGAAAACCCTATGGTGATGTCACCATAAGTCTCTCTAGCCAGAGGAACTAAGTCTCTTTCTCTTCGGGAAAAAAAGAAAAGAAGAAGTAGTGATGATGCTAAAGATAGTGACTGCTGGTAATGGTGCTACTGCTGGTGGTGACAGGTGGTCTTTCCTTCTGTTTTTTTTTTTTTTAATTTGTGCAATTTATATGCTGCCTTTCTCCCAAGGAGGGACCCAAGGCGGCTCACAGAACCATTAAATTCATAATTAAAAACAATTATCTGAAGTTAAAAAACAGACAAAAACAACATGAAAAACACACCCCTGGTTTGCCACACTCTGTGTTGACAGGTGTTTGAATGTTTTCAAATGGTTGCTCATTCAAAGTTCTCTAATAGTGCTGCGGTCAGCTGACAGCTTCCTTTGTCTTCATGGTGTCGGAGAGGTGGGCCTGCATTCACTGGTCCAGAGCGTGTAAGCCCTTTCCAGGGTTTCCTCACTGATGTCATTGAATATATCTAGAAAACAAGAAAGCAAGTAATAAAACCTATAATGGTTACAGCACCAAGGCAGCTACCTTATACCAAGCCGGAAACCTGGTTTGTCTAACTCAGTAGTATCTACATTACACTGGTCCCTGGGGTTTCAGGCAGGCAGAAATCTTGATTTTTAGGGCTCGCCTAAACTGAGAGGAAAATCTGACTTATCTTTGGGTTTCCCTGGTCTGCAGCAACCATGGGCTTGTCTACACGATTATCACACACACTGAGGTGAGTTCGGGAGCATTGTCCACACACAGTTCTCCCTTTCAAACTCATTGGAGTCCAATTGGGCCACTAGGCCATGGACGTGTCAGGCTTCCTCCCCCTTCCCCCATGCATGCAAATGTCTTTTCCCACAGCCTGGGAGGGGCTTTGCTATCCTACTAAGCAGAGGTTCACCCAGCTAATAAAAATATGTGTGTGCTGGTATGTGCTTCTTCAAACAACTGCCACATATGCAAAATAAATGGCGATGAAGGAACTGCTAAAAAGTGAAACTGAAACAGGGCAGGGAATTACCTGGCCCAAGGAGCCTCCTCCAGACCTCTTCCACCCAGCCACTGGAACTCCTCCTCCAGGCCCCACACCAGCATTGCAATGGAGCACAGTCCACACACAAATATCTAGATTTTCCACACAAGTCTGGAGCAAACCCACACTTTTTAAAGGTGCGGATTAAAGCCCAGAGGTGCTGAAAAGCCCTGGATTCAAGCTGTATGTCATCTGAACAGCTGACAGTTAAAATGCAGTGAGATTGTTTTATTTGGCCAGCGTAGACAAGCCCCTAGACCTACAGTATCTTAGGATGTTGGAGATTAAATCTGAAATCTTATGCATGCAGGGCAGGTGCTTTACAGATGAGATACACTTCCCCCCAGATACTGTAGTAACCAAAGACTTGTACAATTCTTTTTGGGCATCCTTACTGTTCTCTTGTTCAGTTTGTTTCACATGAGGTTCAGAACAGTTTCACTGGGGCTATTATTTCACAGCTTCAAACGGTAAGCATTAGAAGTTTGTTTCTCTCCAATTAAGTAACAACACTGTGTTGTCTTCTAGAACTTTTCTTGCAAGAAGCATTTTGGCAGTGCATCTTACTACTTCTTATGGCCCATCCTGGAAGTATTTTGCAGTGGCTTCAAACTAAAGTTTCCCTGGATAAGTGGACACCCACAGGGTAGGGCACAATTTTTCCTATTTCTCCCTTAATGGCACAGCTCCTTTCTCATAGCACATCTTACGCTGTTCCAGAGGAGTCTCTGGCAATCTTCTTGTTGAAATTGGATATCCTCATATCAGAACTAAATGATTTGCGTGAAACCCCATTAGGTACAGACAAACCCAGCACCAAAAATAACACCTGCTAGAAGGCTCCTGGAACTAGCAAAGTGCAATTAGTTAAAAATTAACCATCATACTCTATATGTGTTTTTCATATGTGAACAGATAGTTGGGAAGTTGTCTAGAAACTGATCAAGAGTGACAAGAGGAAATAATTCATTTCTTTTCCTTTTGGGAAAAGTTTTGGGTGTGTTAATGTAAAGAAAGTTTGTTTCTGTATGACATGCCCAGGGAATAATAAGTAAATGTTCCTAGCTCCTTTACTAACCAAATGATGCATATAATAACTTGATTATCTGGCTAGGTTTATTCATTTTCTTGAGTAGCATGTGTATTTTATGTTGTCTATGATTGACCCTGTGATAAATAATTTTCTGTGTTACTAATGCTGATGGCTTCTTCTGTTTTTTTTTAATGGTTTTGTTTTGTTTTTGCCTGTGCCACATAAATTAGCAAAACCAAAGAGCTTCAGTACAGTTCAGGAGATTGTTGCTCCATTTGTTAAAAATAAAAATTAAAAAAATAAAAGTAAATCCCATTTGTAATAATTGCTTGAATACATTGTATTTTTAATATACCAATTGTGATAATTTTATGCCAAATCAAATTGTACATAGTCGTATTTTAAGTTCCTAAAGTGACAGAGTGACTTTCAATCTGTAAAAAGTGCTAATGTTGCATTTTTCAATTTTTCTGAAAATTTCCATTTTTTCTGAAAAAAATTGGGAAAAATGTTTTTCTCCACATGGCTTCAAAATTTCCAGAAATTTTATATCTCAATTGTGACACAGTTGTACTAGGCTGAACTGTGATGCTATTGCATGAACATTATTGCTTGGTAGCACAGGACTTGTAAACACCCACAGGGAACAGGAATTGTACAATTTGTGGGCATAATCCAGCCTGTTCCATAGTCGCCTTTCCCCCTCTCTGAAGCCCTATACTCCTCAGATTGGACAGGAGAGAGAAGGGGCAGAAGCCCGAGATCTCAAACTCTGGGAATCTGGCTTTATTCTCCTTCACCTTCCCATCATAGATGACATGAAAGAGGAGCAAGGCACGCTCAATGGCACTTAGGTAGACGGCAGTCATTTGGATGGGGGGGATCCAACCTACGATCCTTACAAACCAGTTCTCCCCCAGGTCTTAGGCTAATAGAGCATTTCCTGTTATCTAGGCTTCATCCTGCACTCAGTGCTGTCAGACTCTGTGAGTAGGTCCCAGATTTTTGTCTTTTCAGGGTTGGCAACCTTTCTCCCAAGTAAATGTGTGCAAGATAGAAATGTAAGTCTGGTTTTGTAATGGGAATTACCTACGCTACTTAAATGCTTTTGATACTCGCTAAGCTTTGTGAAGGGAATTACCCAGCCTTAATGTAATTACTTGAAGTTGCCTGTTTAATTACATCTCGGAGGTTGTATAATAATTCTGGTGGTTGTATAATATCTGAGGGAAATGCTTTGTCAGAGTTTATTAAGGGGTTGTAATTAAAAAGGAAACCTATAAGCATGTAATTATAAATTGTGGGACAGGCGTGCTAGTGTATTAGATGGCATCTCTTTTGTGATTCTGCAGCACTTTATAACTTCAAGTGCTGAGATTTCTCCTAGCCACTGCCCTTTTCTCTTTCTCTTGAAGTTCTTTGGTGCAATTAAGAACAAACACATGGACACTGGTCTACCATGGATGATTTGAAGATTGTCAATAGAGTTTTAAGACAGAGGGAGAGGGAGAGAGATACATGAAAGGAAACTATAGCAATGGAGAACTGTACCACAATGTAAACCAATTCTCTGAATTAATTTAAAGAATGCAGTGCAAGAACATTTTCTTCACAATCAAGGATAGCTTTGGATTTGACGGAGAATCAACAAAGTGCTTTCTGGCGGGCTTCAGCCTAACTCAGAGAGCCCTGGTGGCAGTACTTGTTTGCAACAGCAGGACTGAGCCAAAGCTGGGTGGCTAGGAGCTGCCATTTTGTTGCCCCACAATCTCCAGGGCATAACGGAAATTAAAATGGCAGTCTTGCAGCTATTTTGGAGACATTTTACTATTTTGGAGACATTTCTAGGGTTCCCAGTAAATATATATATATGAAAACATATTTTTAAAAGCTAATTTTAAAATCATTTCTAAAAGATATAGGAGAATATAGTTTTCACTGCACAGTGGAAGCTCAACAAGGATTGAGACAACCTGACTTTCCTTGAAAGGGCATTCTATAATCAAGGTGATGCTACAGATAAAGCCCTGTTTCATAAACGTATACACTGTCTCATAGCCTCTAGGCTGGTGAATACATAAGGGGAATGTTGGATACCACTGCCAAGTCTCATTGTGCAAATAATTCCTATTGCGTACCTTTCATTTGCCAGTATTTTCTGATAAATATCTGTGGAGAATCTACATTCCTTCCTGATGTTGTCTTTTAACGTTTTCACTGTTGTTGCTGCATACCAGTTGCACTCTTCCACCAGATACCTCGAAGTTAAGTATCTGAGTAGCAGCGATCAGTGCATCTGGATTGTAATGCCTATACATGTGGGTGGGTGAGTGGGAAAACCCTAGCCGTTGTTGGACTGCAACTCCCAGAATTCCACCTCATTGGATATGCAGGAAAAAATAGTTAACCTCTTCCCATTGCTCTCTCCTTCACTATATCTGTACAGAAATGTAATTAGTAGTAAACTGTTACTATTAACAGTTAGAAAGTGAGCTAACTGGGAGAAAGTCTGGATGTAAATATAACAAAGAAATAGCTAAACTTCCAAATGAAATTTGGTTACCTGAGGTAAAGCATCAAACATACCCCCACCCCATGTCAAGGTGCTTAGTACTCATAACTGGTCAAATCAATTTGGCAACTAGGAAGGGAATCAAACATCTTTCTCTTTTTTTGCTAGTGAAAAAATACAGTTTGCTGTCTTTCCACAACACCTACACATGTCTCATGCTGCTGCCTCACACTGCCTCTTGGTAGGTCTTGCCCTGCTTGGGTTCTTTAGGATGGCCTGGGCCTTGGTATGGTATTAAATGGAGACTCTTATTTTCAAATGGGTCAATACAACACAACACAATTAGCCCTCACAATACCAACGTACCTGCTGTTCCAAGTCCAGTTGGAAGAGGCATTCTCATCTGACCAGCACTGTGTTTCAATCTTTCTGTCAGGGCCTTTTTAATGAGATGCCATGTGCATTCTTTGTGCCACACTGGAAGCTCCAAAGTACTCATGCATTGAATAATATGAGTCTTCTCTTTCTCATTTAAGAGCCCCTTCACATAGGACAGGTAAGTCATGAAAGCCATGTCAATGTTCACAGCTTCTCCATGCATCAGTGATGGTAAAGCTCTCTGAAATGAAGAGTTAAATACTTATAATGCAATATTTATATAATATAAATATAGTCAGCTCTACATATCCATGGGTTCTGCATCCACAGATTCAACCAATTCAAAAATAATCAGAAAAAAATCCAAAAAACAATTTTTGCTGTTTCCTATTTATATAAGGGACACCATTTTACTATGCCACTGTATATAATGGGACTTGAGCATCCATGCATTTTGGTATCCATGAGGGGTCCTGGAACAAAACCCCAGTGGATACCGAGGGCCAATGTGTTGTATGATTAAATAGGAGAAGTTTAAGAGAGACCAAGCAATTCTGCTTGTAGGGTAATTTGCCAAAAATGCCTCCTTTCTTAGGGAAATAGCAAGTATGAGGCGTGTCTATTAAATAATGAGACTGTGGAGATTTTCAGACAGGCAAAAATCGCTCCTTGCCGCGCGAGCAGCCTCCCGAAACTGCTGCGCGGCAAGGGTCTTCTTCGGACGACGCTGTGCCTCTGGCGAAACCGTCCGTGTCACTTCCGTGAAGCTTGGGACGGCTCCGCGTCATATTTCAAGCACGGCCCGTGATTGAAATATGACGCGGAGCCGTCCCAAGCTTCACGGAAGTGACACGGACGGTTTCGCCAGAGGCACAGCGTCGTCCGAAGAAGACCCTTGCCGCACAGCAGTTTCGGGAGGCTGCTCGCGCGGCAAGGAGCGATTTTTGCCTGTCTGAAAATCTCCTGTGTTTCTACCTTTCAGACAAATCAGGGAGAACTGATTGTGAATGCTTGAGTGGTGACCTTCAGCATATCTGAACCTGCATGACAAACATTAATACTTTCGGCCGTTCAGTTAATTGTCAGACAGCGTTTTAGAGAGCCTACCAAGGGATGAGGTCCCGGGAGAGGAACGGCGGTCTTGCGCGGCAGGGGGTTGTTTTTGGACGCCGCCGTCCCTCTCCCGAAATCATCAGTGTCACTTCCATGAAGCTTCGGAAACGGCCGCGCCATATTTTAAGCACGGAAGTTGCCTGTGCTTAAAATATGGCTCTGTGGCTTCCGAAGCTTCACGGAAGTGACACTGATGATTTCGGGAGAGGGACGGCGGCGTCCGAAAATGACCCCCTGCCACGCAAGACTGCCGTTCCTCTCCCGGGACCTCATCCCTTGGTAGGCTCTCTAAAACGCTGTCTGAAAATCTCCATTGTTTAAAGCAGCTGTGTTGTCCGTTGTGTGCAGGAAAAATGCTACGTTTAAAAGTTGAGCAACATTCTGCAGCAACCTGAGGTAGACACAAACCCTTAAAAAAAAATCACTTGTGATGAAACCTGGATCTTCCAGTATGAGCCTGAGACAAAACGACAGTCAGTGCACTGGAAAACATCATTATCACCAAGAATGAAAAAATCACATCAAAGCAAGTCCACATTCAAAGCCATGCTCATTGGGGTTTTTATTTTGACATCAAGGGCATAATTTTGACAGAATGGGTTCCAGAAGGCAGAAGAGTGAACCAGCATTATTGTAAGGAAGTTTTGAAAAAGCTGAGAGAAGGAGCCAGGAAAAAAAGGCCAGAACTGTGGGGAAATGGTTTCATTCTTCATCAAGACAATGCACCTGCTCACACAGCACTTTCTGTGAAGCAGTTTTTGGCCGATAAATGCATTACTACACTTGAACAGCCTCCATATTCACCAGATTTGGCACCATGTGACTTTTTTCTTTTCCTTAAAGTGAAATTGGTGCTTAAAGGAACACATTTTGAGTCAATTGATGCAGTAAAGAAGAAAATGCAGATGTGTTGAAACAGCTGACAGAAACTGATCTGCTCCATGCCTACGGCCAGTGGAAAGACTGCATTGGTGTATGAGTGTGAATGGGTAGTCTATTGAAGGGGACAAGCATTACAATTGTAATACATATAAATAAAGGGCTATTGTATCAGTCTCGTTATTTAATAGACAGACCTTGTAATGGGCCAAGGTGACTCAAAGGTCTCACCTTTATCTCTCCAGCTGTAACCAGGGGGAGTAAGTCAAGAAAACAGACAGCCATTTTGTTCCACAAAGGGAAAAGTACAAATTGCTGAGCGTAGGCTCTCGAAATGAACATCCTTTTGCAAGGTGTATTTGAGTTTCTCTGGAGATCTGAGATGGGGGCTCTCACAAACCAAGGGCTTGTCTACACAGGCAATTGACCCCATCTTGGAGCCCTGCAGTCCTGATGATGCAGGGCATTTGCCCTGTTTTGCCTCTGGGCAGTCCTCTTGACCCCCCAGGGTAAAGATAGGTGTAAGACTAGTTGAAGATGGGGTAGGGTGCGATAAAACATTTAAAAATAATACCTGTTTAAATGCATTCCAACTGGCCAAAAAAGTGGACCAGGTCCCACAGACCACAGAAGCCCATTCCAGCACTACAGATGCCCTCTGCCTCACTCTTCTGTAGCCAGGAAGGGGGGCTGCAGCATGTGATCAAGGCTGGTCACATGCAGAGGACCTTACTCACATGCTGTGGGCCTGCTTCCTAACATCAGAGAGAGCAATGTGGAGGGCAGCGTGCAGGGACAGGCCAGCGTGCTTCTCTGGACTCCAGCCTGTTTTGTGTAGGTAATGGGGGAGAAATGGGCCTGATCTGTGGGCAGGATATCCTGGTGGGGAGCTGGTGTATCCTGGCTCATGTAGATGAGCCCCACCTTCAATTGCTAGTCGCAACTAGAGTAGACTCATCCAGTCAATGGGATTTTACTAAATTACTGAGTTACCATTCAGCAGCTGAATCAATGAATTTACTCTGGTTGGGACTAACAACTGGATTTAGGCTAGAGTGTTTCAGTGTGCCCCTTTCAATGCTCTGCTTCCATATTGTCAAAAAATTATAATACACCATAGCCCTCCCATGACTTCCTTCCCAAGGGGGAGCTAAACCAGATATGCGCTTTAAACTCTTCAAGGAGAATGGAGTTAGCAAAACAATATAAGATAATGGCTGGCATCTTATTTAGCATTTATCATGCCATAAACTAAACTTATGACCTTATAAATTTTGTTATTCACATTTACGGTCATGGCACCATAGCCACAACCACAAATTCCCCCCTGACAGCCCACCTTAAAATCCAGGTAGCTGCACCAACTGAATGAGTTCTGTGGCAATGGTGGGTGGGGTACTGAAGGATGATGTGTCCAGACCCCTTCCAGCAATAAGCTGTGGTGGGAGGAGCAGGAGCAGGGACCCCTGCAGGGTACTGTTGCAAATCCTTTGTTGTACTGTACTGCAGCTCACTGACAGGAGGGGGCTGGACACATCATCTTTCAGCACCATAATTGCTATCATTGCAGAACTCCTTCAGCTGGTGCAGCTGCTGGTGTTTAAAGCTGAGTTTTGGAATGTTGGATCTGGAGGCAAATCATAGCTATTTCTCCCGTATAGGATCTTGGCAAGTATAATACAGTATACATATTATATTATTTTAGATGTTAGCCCATTTTTTCCATTGGAATAATATTGTTGTTTTTAAAAAGCAAAGAGACTACAATGATAAAATCCTGTTCAGTGTTGCAGCATTTTCCCCACTCTTCTAATATTCAGCATTTCCAGGCATACCAAGCGTGCCTAGTCTTTAATGAGCTTCTGTTGATCCCCTGAGTTTGTTTTTCTAACTTTTTAAAGTGGTACTTCTGTCAACCTTACAGTTCCAGTGATCATATTAACTCTTGTTGTTCAGCGTTTGAGGGGGGATGTTTAATATCAGCTTCAGCTGATACACCAGCTGCACCCCTTCTTAGACTGGCAGACCTAAAGATGGTAGTACATGTACTGGTAACCTCAAGGTTGGACTTCTGCAATGCTCTGTACATTGGGCTACCTCTGTACCAAGTTTGGAAACTCCAGTTAGTTCAAAATATGTCAGCCAGATTGGTTACAGGTACATCCAGGAGTGAGAATATTACACCAATATTAAAATCTCTCCATTGGCTGCCAATTAGTTTCTGGGCAAAGTACAAAGTATTGGTAATTATCTTTAAAGCACTAAATGGTTTGGGTCCAGGTTACCTTCAGGATCGCCTCCTCCCATACAATCCTCCCCATACAATCAGGTCCTCTGGGGGACATTTACTTCAACCAGCCAAGACTAGGTTGGCAACTGTCACCCAGAGGACCTTTTCATCAGTTGCCCACAGACTGTGGAATGACCTGCCTGAAGAAATTTGACAGTTAATCATGCTGGGACTACAGACCTATCTCTTCTGGCAGGCCTACTCAGTTGATTTTAAACTATGAATTTTAAATAGGTATTTTAAGTTTATGAATGATTTTAATGTTTGTTTTAACCGTGTGTGTTTTTAAATGATGTTATCTCATATATTGTATTTTAATTTATGTTGTATCCCGCCTTGAGCCTTGGGGAGAGGTGGGTAAAAAATAAATTATTATTGTTGTTGTCGTCATCATTGTCGTCATCATCATCATTATTGGTGGGATAACAAAAATGGGGTTCAGGGACCACATGCAGTCTGCAGGCAGCACTTTCTCTACCCTTAGTATAAATGCTGTATGCATGTAGGCTGTGTAAGCAGAATGCCCAATTATCTGCACTGTTCATACATATGTAGAATCTTGCAGGTTGTCTAAACAGCCGAAATACTCCTCACAGAATGTGAAGAGAATACGATCTGTCTCAATGGGATTCCACATCATTTTGATGTATTGAGAAGGAGGGGGTCAAACCCACCATATACTGTATGGGAAAAACCTTCGTGGCTTTCCCCAAAGTTTAAAAACAAAACAAAACAGCAGGGTAATGTGCATTCCTGCTTGTTGGGACAAGTGATTTGCTTTGCTTTCCTTATATGAGTGGATGCTGAAAGCTGATTGGTCAGACATGAACGAGGGATGGAGTTTGTTAACAAGGCAAGTGCCTGGAGCTGCCATGTTGGATTTTCACCTTAGCAAGTGAGCACTAAGGTGATAAAATGGGGTGTGTGTGTTTGTTTTTCTGTGAAAGAAAAAACACACACACTGTCCAGTGGTGGCAAACTGAGGTAAGTAAAAAATGTGAATAATTCACTTGCAGCCACAATCTTGATTCACAGGCATGCCCGTTTGCACAGAAAACATGGATAGCTTCGCATGCCTGTGATCTGCCGAAAAACCCATTAAGGCAAATAGCAGCTACTGCGAATTGCCATTACTGTGGAACAATCCACATTTTTTTTTGCCTCATATATACTACCCCATTGAGTTGGAAAGTGGTCATAAACACTGTGATAGCCCTCCTCATGCATATGTATATGTGACTGTCATGTGAAGTGTAAAGTTGAAAGGTGCTATTGGCAGCTACTATTACTTTCTTATGAGATATTAAAAAAAATAAATTCCAAAATCCATGTTGTGTCAATACCTTTAAAAGGCCAGCCAACAAAGGCACAAAAATATGTGCAAATTTTTGTCTTCCCTGAGAAGATATCTGAAATAATCTCAAGAGTTTGCACCCATTTCTCTGCCTTTTGGGTTGAACTAATATTTAACTTAATATGAATTTTGTAGTTCTTTAGTTGATTAAAAGAAAGGATACCCTTTACCTTTGGGTACAACAAGCAAGAATGCAAAATATAAAAATACATACAAAAGCCAAAAGTCTAACTCTCCCTGTTACATCAGCCCAGACAGATATTCTGTCCTGATTTTGTTGTCGTAAATCAGCCTTGCTCACCCATTTAATGGCAAGGAAGAATAAAAATACCTTGGATACTAAATACATAATCTCTCACTTACCATTTCCAGTTCAGGGCTTATAAGGTGACCAAAGTCAACCAGTCTGTTCAGGTCATCTTCCCAGAGGTTTGGAGCAAGTTCTTCCAGCATAGTTTCTATGGCAATTCTGGTTGTTTTCAGTGCAGCATCCCCATGATCAATTAACCCATTGTGTGATTGGAATTTAGTATCCAATAAGAATTTCCCATGGGTTTTCAATAAATCAAACAGGTCTTTGTGTTTCATCAGTGCCATCTTGAACCGAGAAAGCAAAGAAGACATTAGAATGGCTAATATAAAGGTCTCAAAATAATATGGGGGAAGTAACCTGTGGGCCTAAATAGCCTAAAGACACAAGATCCTGTCTGACCTCAGAAACTAAGCAGGGTCAGCCCCAGTTGGTACTTTGATGAGAGACCATCAATACATACCAGGTGCTGTTGGCTATGGACTTTATCAGATGCAGCAAAAACCCCGTCAGAAGAATGCTGCAAGAACAAAAATGGGTGACGTTACCAGTCAATGTTGTCCTTCAGCCATTCCGGGGGCATAGCGTGGGCATGAATAACATGTCCATTTTTATTGACGGCTTAGCCCATTAATAAAAAAGGGGCACTTTGTTCATGCCCATGCTATGCCCCTGGAATGGCTGAAGGACGCGGGTGTCTGGTAATGTCACCCTTTCTGTTATTGTAGTGTTTTTCTGACGTAGTTGGGGACCCAGTTTTGTGCCGCACCCCCTGCATCTGATAAAGGCCTATATTTCAGAGGAAGGAACTGGTGAAACCACCTCTGGGCCTAAGAAAACCCTATGAAATTCCTGGCCTAAGAAAACCCTATGAAATTCATGGAGTTGCATTAAGTTGACAGTTGATTTGAAGATGCACATGTGCGCGCACACACACATACAAGTAAGCTGCAGCAGCAATCAAGGCACACAGCTACTAAGAATTGACTTTAAAAAGGATTTGACTTTAAAAAAAAAATCAAGTTGCCAGTGATGAGGCTCTGCATACTTGGTGGCGAGGAGCATTTCATAAATACAGGGACACCACTGAAGAAGGACCAATAAATGTCAATTTAACATCCCTTTGGACAGACCAGAGCATAGGACGTTTTAAGCAATTCTTAAGAGTTCAGGCATATAGGTGTAAATAATGCTATGCTAATCAGCCAGTGATAGGGAATGCTAGGGTTGTGGTCTAGCAACATTTGGAGGACAATCGTTTACCAATCCTCATTTAACACTTAAGATCAGCTCTTTCACATGAGCCAATGAAGTAAGTACAGAATAGATGTAACTTGCTCAGTTTGACTCTCAGAAGCATTCTTACAGCACCATTGTGTACTAAGTGCAGTTTCCAAACCATCTTTAAAAAGCTGCCCTGCCTCACAGAAAATGTATTATGCTAATTTATCCTGAATAAAACCAGTGCCTGTGTCACTAATGGAGAAATGTTAAGGGAAGAAAACAGGGTTTGATAGAAGAAAGTATGACAATGTAGACAGTGGAAGGACACCTGGCTGTGCACAGCATGTAACCAATCAATGAGATTATCATGATCCAAGGGAAAAAAAATCTCTATGAACTCCATTTGGAGGGGTGAGGGACTTCAAATGTGTAAATGATGAATGCAGTATATGCTTATAGTAGCTTAATGGATAAAGTAACACAGAAAGAATCACAACCCAAAAACATCACCCAAGGAGACCTTCTGCTGTGCTTTTTGCAACCGGACTTGTTTATCTCGGATTGGCCTTTTTAGTCATCAGCGCGCTTGCAGAAAGCGCGGGATGAGTCCTTCCTGAATCTTCGTTTGCGAAGAAAAGCCAGAGAGAGAGAGAGAGAGATAAGAAGTAGGTGTTTTGAATACAATGAGCAGGATGTCAAAATAAGACATTGGGTTTGAGAGTAGCTTTGAATACTCAAATGAGTACAGTGAGCCCTTGGTATCTGCTGGAATTTGGTCCTAGCCCCCCATTTCCCTGTGGATATACCAATAGCCATGGATGCTCAAGTTCCCTTGTATACAATGGCATAGTAAAATGGTGTTGGCAAAATCAAGGTTTGCTTTTTGGAATTATTTGCAGGGGTTGGGATATTTTCAAGCTGTGGATGGTGGAATCTGTGGATACAGAGGGCTGACTGTATCTGGTATCTGTAAGCAGTAAGGGTTTTGTGTTGTTCCAAGTTCACTTCTGGAGCCTCTAAGTGTGTGTGTGTGTGTGTGTCCCAGACAGCAATGCTGGGAAAGACTTGTGCTGGGTGTCTTGAGCTGTTACGTCCAGTGAGAAAATATTGGACAGGATTGACAATGGATTGGGTTAAATAAATGGCATCAGCTGTTGGTGCATAGAAAGACATGCTGTGTCCACCACGACCACCTGCAGAGTTATTCCATGTTGACAGGACGCCAAGGAGAAGGTTTCTGGAGAGACTTCTGCAAAAGACTTCAGGCTGAGAAGGAAAAATTCCTTCACCCCAGCACACTTCCTTGAGTTCTGGCTTGCCAAATAAAGACAGCAACAAGGCCAGCCTTCACTCAACTTGAGGGCTTTAATCTTTGTTTGCAGTATATTTACAATAAATATACAGAGTATAGGAAAATCCCTCTTAAACCAACAAACTGCTTCACTAACCACCATCCACAAAAAACCCACACTGGAGATATTTCCCATCTCCTTTTTATAGGCAGTTAAACATTGCCTGTTACATCAGGCATCTCAAATGTGCATACTCTCAAGTGCTGACTCACACACACACCTGCCACTGAAGCTTAACTACTTTCATTACTAAGCTTACAGCTCCATCTTGTGGTCACATCCATGTCATTTCCTAACATCAGCATCAGCAAAATATCACATTTCCCTATAAAGAAAGATACATAGGGAAAGAGCATAACAGATGTGAAAATCCCACTTCAGAAGTTACAGAGCAAAACAGGAAGTAGAAGGCCAATACCCTGCCAGATTCCTTTGGAATATCAGAATACACACATACACATACTTCAGCAAGGGTGATAGAAATGAGGAGCATCAATAGAAATGAGTTTGCAATGAAGTGGAATGGGTGAAGGGACCCAATAAAATGAGAGAAATCTCTGTGCCCAAGAGAGGGAGGCATAAATACAAAGATAACTTTATACCTTTAAAATTTCTCCAAGCCCATTGGATATATGCTGGCGTGGGATTGTTTGGATGAAGATTCGGTCCAGAAAAGTGGCAACAGGTGGGACGTAGCTTCCAAGCTTGTTCTTGCAATGGAGGAAGTTGACACCATTTTTTGCTCCGACACTGGCATCAACATATGACAGGAGGGTGGTGGGGACACGGATGTAAGGGGTACGTCTCCTATAAAGTGATGCTGCCAAGCCCACAATATCCAGGCATACTCCTCCTCCGATCGCTATGATTGGCTCAGTGCGCCTGTCCAGGCCAAAGCTTTGCACTTCTTGCAGGATATCAAGCACCAAATCTATCGATTTGGTTTCTTCAGTGGTGGGCAAGGAAAGGATTTTATATTGAACATAGTTGTCATCAAAATACTTCCTGATTATTGTGCCATAAAGCTCATCAACAGTCTTATCAATTACAATGAATCGCCTCTGTGCTTCTTTGTTACTGAGGGCTTTCTCCAGTTTCTCTGGATCTCTGATGTGCCCGTACAGCAGGGTCTGATTGGAGGGATCCAGGAGACTGCATGTTTCTACTACTTTATAGCAGAAGTAGACAGGGGCGTTAATTGTCCAGGATATCTCACCATCTGAGATAATTTCAGCTCTGTTAGGGAATAGGAGCAGGGAAAGTGGTGTGAATCAGGTATTGAGTTTTTTTTTTTTTTTAGGAACCAGAGATTTTAACAAATAACTAGAGAACTTTTCTGTTGTCCCAGACCATTCACTGATAATTCCTGACACCAGCAGCCATATTTGATTCCCTCCCAGAGAGGATCCCCACACCAGTTCCATGATATATCAGAATAAAATACTCCCGTGTGATTCAGTACTTGTAGTTCAAACTCGATTCCTTGGCCACTGATTCCTCCTCATTGTTATTCTGTGTGTTTGAGGTGTTTGAGTATGTGTGGCATAGGGAGGTTGGCAAATAGCAACAGGATTGCACAAAGGATTTTAGACTACTGTTACTTTAAAAAAGAAGGCATGCCCATATTAAGTCTCACACCATCCAGAGCCAATGGTGAGCAATGGCACTGTGTTACAAGTTATGCTCAATAAATATGAATTGCAAGTAGACTTTGATGCTTAGGACAGGGAGCTGCTACTTGCCAGGGTCTGTACACATTATAAAAAGGCATATTGGAAGGGTAAGGCAGTGAAAAACCTGGATCCCTTCCATTTTGGAGAACTCAGGCCTCATTCTGAAGTACAAACTGGAATTTCCCTCCCTCCTGCTGACAACAAAATGGTCTCATTGAGAGCAATCACTGCTTAACTCCACTGAATGGAGACCCTGCCAAACTGGCTCAGATTGGTGCACACACCTGCATTGTAGTGTATTGTGCAGTTTCCAGAGATGTTGAGCAATCCTGTTTGGATTTGAAATAGGGCAAAGGTATCTGATTGACATTGTCTTGGGTGTGCATTGTGTTTATCTTCCCAGGCCAACTAAGAGTCATTACTAGCATCCAGAGGGTGTAAGGCAGAGGTCACATTCACATCTGCCCTTTGCACACAAGCCATAGGTTTTGCATTCATCACTCTAAGCACATGGCACCTTTCAAACCCTCCAAGTGAATAACATTAAGATCATGTTGCCCAACCCAGAGGTCTTCCCTCACTCCAGGTGACAACCCCCAAGTTAGAAAAGGCCAGAGAGAGAGAGAGAGAGAGAGAGAGAGAGAGAGAGAGAGACTCTCTCTCTAGTTTCTCTTTCTTCCAGAAACTCTCCCAAGAAGCTCTCTCCAGAGGATTGCCTTCATTTGAACCCTCCACACAGTCTTCTTCTTCCAGATCTTCAGCCACCCAGCTTCTTCTTTACATCAAGGGGTGAGAAAATTGATGTGAGTAATCTGTAGTTCCTTAAACTTAGCTGCATCCTTCTAGCCCCCTTAGATTAGTCAGGAGAAGGTTTTTAAAGTGGCACCTGTGCCATCATTCCCCTCTTTTTCCTTTGAGAAACTGCTATTACCAGCTTGTATTGAATATAGACTGTTCTGTTGGTCTCTACTGCTATCCCCTCCCTCTTTTAAATAAATAAATAGTTGTGAAGTTGAAGGCTTTCATGGCCAGCACCCATAGATTTTCCTTGGTTTTTTTCCCCCGGGCTGTGAGGCCATGTTCTGGAAGAGTTTATTTCTGACATTTCACCTGCATCTGTGGCTGGCATCTTCATGAAGATGCCAGCCACAGATGCAGCCACAAATGCAGGTGATACGTCAGAAATAAACTCTTCCAGAACACAGCCTTACAGCCCGGAAAAGGAAAATCAATAAATAAATGGTTTTGCTGCAAAATCAGCTTGTCCTCAACCTGATTTCTTCCCTTCTACCTCAATTTTACTTGGAGTCACGCTGGTTAATTGTCCTTTTAAAAACCTTTAGCATGTAAAATCCTTTAGAGAGTTAGGAGATTTTCAGACGCGATTTTTGGCAGGATATATTGCAAAACAGCTCCGTTGCTGCCGCACGGCAGGGGAGCTGTTTCGGACGACGCCGTCCCTCTGCCAAAACCCTCCATGTCACTTCTGTAACAGAATGGAGGAAGCTGCGTCGTATTTCATTTACGATTGTTGCCCGTGAGTGAAATATGACGCGGTTTCCTCCATTCTGTCACGGAAGTGACATGGAGGGTTTCGGCAGAGGGACGGCATTGTCCGAAATGGCTCCCCTGCTGCGCGGAGCAACGGAGCTGTTTTGCAATATATCCTGCTGAAAATCGCATCTGAAAATCTCCTTAGTGCCTGGAGGAGCTGTTTTCCCAAACAAGTAAACCAAACCAGTAAACCAAATGCACTGCTCTTAACAACTGAAGAGATCTGAATGATGACTGACCAAGTCGTCTATGATGTTGCACAGTTTCCATCATCCTCCCCTCCCCTTTCCACCACCTTTGAAGGGAGCTAAAAAGCTAGAGAGGCTTTGAGTGGCTGTGGAGGTAACACTGAAAGACACCAACTGGCAAAAAGCCCCAATGTAATGTGGCAAGCAGGTAGAGGCATTATATGATCTTGGAAGACCATAGCCTCCAAATCCTTGCCTAGCATCCCCCCCGCCCTTCTGATGACATGTGGGAGGCAGATGGAGGAGTCTGGAAAGGATCCTGGATGGTTATAGCCTCCCTATCCTCACCTGGCCTCCCCCATCCTGATGTTGCATGGGGATAGGCCGTGGGGATTCTCCCCTGCCATTCTGCAGGAGATTACACACAAACACCCCGGTGACACCTGGGAGTGGGGAGAAAATTGATTAAATTATTTATTTTCCTTGTAGGAATAAATGATTTAATAATGTGCATCCCTCCCTGAGAGTACCCCTAGAATTATACGAGCTAGACCATGCTATAACATCATCCTGAGAAAATTTCAGGGAGAAAATTATGGGTGCTTTTTCAACCATTCCTATCCCCTTGGAAGGACAATATGTTACAATGTCTAGGACCTGGTTGGTTAATTCCAAGTAAAGTACACATGAAACCAACTGTTGTCCAGTGAGACAACATATAGTAAATCACATTGATTCAATGGGTCTACTCTAGCTTGGAATAACAATTGAATTTAGAACAATATATTACTATTCCAGGGCATTTGGGGAAAACAAGATTGAAGCCAGGAGTCTCCAACCACAAGGAAAAGTACTGACACCATTACTACCACTAAATGTGATGAACATTTTTTTTAGTAATTTAACTGAGTGGCTAACAAAAGTGAGTGAAAAGTTTTTTTAAAAGAACCAAAGAAATATCTGCTAGTATTGCCCCCTGAAGTGAAAGAAGGTCCCTGAAAAATCCCTGTTCTTTTCACATACACCCCTTTATACCAATTCCACTAATCTTGGGATCTAAATGTCTCTTCAGAGACATAGGCCCCATCTATATGAGGCAACAACCTCAATTGCTCTGCAGTAATAGCAAGTTGCAGTACTTGTGATTTGTCTTAATGGTGTTTTGCCCCTCCCAAAACTTCACATGCCCACTGGTCAAGATGGTGGCCATGAGCGATTTACTCATGTTTTTACTTGCCCTAATTTGCTGCCACCAACCTTTTAAAAAACAGCAACAAGCAAACCTATTTTCCATTGTGCACTTGAGCGATATTTTGCCTGTAGAAAAGATCAAAGAAAACCAACACGCTGTTTTATCACCTTAGCGATCACTTGTTAAGATGAAAATACAACATGGTGGTGCCAGGAGCTTCTCCTGTTAGCAAACCCCACCCCTGCTCTCATCCAATCAATCACTTGCCCCAATGAGCAGGAATACGCATCCTGCTCGCTGTTTTTTTTTTTTAAACTCCAGGAGAAGCCATGAAGGCTTTTCCTTCAGAGTTTTTAACATTTTTTGCCTCCCCTCCTTCTGAACATGGCATAACAATGTAGGATGTTAGACAGGTAGGATCCTCTTCACATTCTGTGATGAGTATTTTCACCATTTAGACAGCCTCATACGTTATGTCTAATTGAATCTGAAATTGCATCAAGAACTATACTAATGAATGAAACTAGACTCCAGCTTGTTGCAAGATATTTAAGCATGTTTAGGCATTCACCATTAAGGGAATGGGGAGTGCAAAGTGGGACAGTACACATTTGCTTTACCCCATTCCCTCCCAACGGTGGTCTCAGACCTTTACATGTTGAAGAGGAAATCTTCTTAGCCCTATTTAGGCATTATTCATGAACATGTGAGGAGATGCAGCATTTTAGGTCCTCCCATCTATTGTCAAACTCCACATGTGGATAGCATCCTTCTGAAGTAGAGAGCCTCCTCTATGTGAGAGGAGAGAAAAATACACAAAATGGAGATGAAGACACCCACGATTTTGGTGGCAAGGATATTCAAAACAATGCTCCTTTATCAGACATCTCTCATTCTAGATTTCCTGAAATCGGCTAACCACAAGTCAATTAGCTAAAATTATAGCAAGTGGTCTCTAGACAGAGAACAATGATAGGATCCAGATCATTTACAATGAATAAGGCAGCCCATCTGGTTGACAGAACATGGCTTGAAAGTACCAAAAATAATCAGTAGGTAGACATTAACAGACTCTGGGAAAGGCAGTTTAAAATATATGTTGTGTCAAATGATAATATGCTAACAAGTAGTTGGATTTAAGCTTTGATAGAATAGTGTAAGAGAACATACAGGTGTCTAATAAATAATATGTTAGGGAAGGTAGACTTAGGAAAATAGAAACGGTGTGAAAGATCAAAATGCTCATACAGCATTTTGCTTGATCAAAGGCTCATGCAATGATATGAATGGTCAAAGACTCATTCAACTAGTGGTGAGATCATATAGAGAGGAAATGGGGGTGATTAAGAGAAATTAGTGCTGGCAAGGAAGGAACAAATAGGAACAAAGAAAGATTAGATAGATGATTGTGGAAAGGGTCTGAACATCTAGTCTGGGACAGGGATGCAATTGTACATGGTAAAGAGAAAAATAGAATTTGAATTAGACAATAATGGTTTATCAGTACTCTGAAAAGAACAAAAAAAATTAAATTAATTTTTTTAGAGAGCTTATGTGACCAATCACTCTCTTGGAACATGCATAACGTAATGCAACAGCTAAGGTATAAAAAGTCTGACTTGACTAGAGCAAAGGGTCTCTTTAGCAGGCACCTGCATGTATGCCTATATTACTCTGTAAAATAAATGGCTTCCTGTCAAGAAACACTCGTCTCCTTTGCCTGATTGTTGAAGTCCTGAGGCTTCCATCCCAAGGAGGGTGGGGTGACAGTTAAAAACATGGCTGTTTAAAAAAAAATGGATAAGAAATATAAACAGCACAGCATGTGAAAGGCCCTTTTCTCTACAGCAATCAGCCCTCAAAAGGCTGCAAGATTAAAATGATCTTCAGCTGACTATGAAAGGATAGCAAAGATGGGGGCATTGTAACCTCTCTAAGAAAGGACTACCAGAGTGTGGGAGCAGCCACCAAGAAGGCCTTCTTTCTGTGTTCTCACCAAATGTACATGTGATGGTGTGGAGAGAGAGAAGACTTTCCCCAGAAGATATCAAGACATGGGCAGTCTCACATAGAGAGATATGGTCCTTCACATAACCTGGATCTGAGATCACATGGAGAGCCTTTATGTAGTAGAGGCTCTCCTCTCTAGACTGTTACTTTCTGTGTGATAAGAGTGACAGCAAATGGGGTTAGCACATTGTCCTCTTCATATATTTCTTATGAACAGTGAAAGAGGACTTACATGTATGCTCAACTAACTAAGGCTGCTCCCCACCATTTGAAAGCCAAATTGTGCAAGATCCTGATTATGTTGGGGATTCAAATCTGAATGCTTATAATGTCCTTTTCCCCTTCCTTGGCTGAAAGTATAAAGGTGTGAGTCTAGAGTGGCAGCGAGGAGGCCTTTCAGGGTGTGGTTCATCTGTGCAGCCCCACTCCTCTCTCCATGTATTCTGAGAAAGGCAGGGAAGTGGTTGTTTGAAGAAGGCTTTTGCTTCAAGTGAACTGTGCTGCCATTCAATATAATTGCTCTTTTTTCCCCTGAGCTCCTCTATTTTACTGCCACTTACTGCAATTATGAATGGTTAACAGTGAGGCCAAGGCTCAAAGGGTCCACACGCCATCAATTTTATGGTTAGGACAGAGGACACCACTCTATCTGTCCCTCATCCACCCACCCATAAGCTTCCACATCCCCTCTGAACTCAGATGAAATCCTCATAACACCTGGAAGGAAATGGATTTCCTTATTACTAATGTATTGTTGTGAGTTATCCTGAGTAGGGTTGCCAGTTCAGGATTGGTCTAGGCTCCAAGATTTCTTGGCCAAAACCTGAGGCCTAATGATAGCCCCTGATGATATTATTAATCATTATACATTAAATACCAATTACAGGGTGTCTTTATACTGTAAAAATAATGCAGTTTTGCCACCACTTTAACTGGCATGGCTCCATCCTACAGAATCTATGGCTTTCCATGGCTGCTCTAAGACTGTGGCACTCCCTTCCATGGGAGGTCCAGTTGGCCCCCTCCCTGCTCTCATTTTGCTGGCAGACTAAGACATTTTTTGTTTAGACAGGCTTTTGAAATGTGAATTTTAATTGGTGTGTTGCTTTTAATGTCTTTTAATGTTTGTAATTTTTAAATTGATATTACATTTTTAATCTATGTTGTGTTTTTAACTGTTATGTTTTAATAATGGCAATTATTTAATTCTTTTAAAAACTTTTGTAATGTTTTTGTTGTATTTTTTAAATTATTGTAAGCTGCCTTGAATCCCATCTTGGGAGAAAAGTGGGTTATAAAATCTAGTAAGTTAGTAAGTAAATGTTTTGTGAGGTACCAGCGCTCTTTGGCAGAAAAGACTAAAGACCTTGTAAAACTACAAATCCCCAGATTCCTGAGGATGGATTTGCAACACTTAAAGTGGTGTCAAATTGCATTATTTCTACACTGTAGCTGCACCCCAGTTGTTCACAGTTTGTTGTTTAGGTGAGGAGATAACATATTTCTGTTTGGGCAGAATAGGACAGAAATCTTATCTAAAGGGGATGTTCCCAGATTAAGATGA
Organism: Gambelia wislizenii; assembly: GCA_030847615.1. Taxonomy (NCBI): domain Eukaryota; kingdom Metazoa; phylum Chordata; class Lepidosauria; order Squamata; family Crotaphytidae; genus Gambelia; species Gambelia wislizenii. The sequence goes on from JAUMIR010000002.1 coordinate 65,946,025, forward strand.
AATAAAGGGATTATTCCTTCTCATCTACTTGGGGAGACAGGTAAAAGAATATTTAAATTAGGCTACTTGTTTCTCACTAGAAAGTGGATGAAGAGCTGAATGGAGAGTGAGCCCTAGCATGACTGGGAGTAAAAGAAGAAGCTAAGTAAACACTCTCCCAATAAGCTCTTGGGTTGTCTATATGAGGCAAAAAGAAGCAGATTGCTCCACTGTAAAGGCAACTCTCAGCAGCTGTGATTTGTCTTAATTTTTTTTGTTGGGGGGGGGCTAGGTAGATCACAGGCAAGCAAAGCTATCCGCGTTTGCTGTGCAAATGGGCATGCCTGCAAATCAAGATGGCAGTTGTGAGTGAATTACTTGTGTTTTTATTCTCACCAGTTGCTGTTGCCAAACAGTATTTGTTTTTTTAAAAAGCATATCTAAGGTGCCAAAGTGTGATATTTCGCCTTAACAGAAAAGCAAAAAAACCCTCCCCAAGCCCCATTTTATTGCATTAGTGCTTGCTCGCTAAGGGGGAAAAAAAAAGTGGTTCTGGACACTTGCCTTGTTAGCAAGCCCCACCTCCTACGCTTGTCTGGCCAATTAGCTTTCAGCTTCTGCTTCTATGGGAAAGCTAATCAATTTGATCGCTTGTCCCAACAAGAAGGAATGTGCATTCCCCTCCACTATTTTTAAATAAAATCTGGGAAAAGCCATGAAGCCTTTTCCTGAGGAGTGTATGGCGTATTTAGCCCCTCTCCTTCTGAATAGGGCAATACAACATGGGACACCATTAAGACAGGTCGTATTCTCCTCACATTCCATGAAGAGTATTTTCGCTGTTCACACGACCCCATAGACTCCCAGAGATTCTTGGTAAGTTGTACCAACAAATGAATGAATTGTTGCAAATTGTAGCAAGCTGCTGCTCTACAAGCTAAGCTGGATATTTGCATACAACCTTTCCTCTTGCCTGGAACTCAGCCCCCAAACTGGAGAATTTACACTGTTGCCTCCCACCTGGAGATGACCTATTAAAACTGGAGATTCAAGGCCAGGCCCTGAGATCTATGCAACCCTAATCGTGGATATAATGCCAAGTATTTAGGGATGGTGACTTGGACTTGAAGGGATCCTTAATATGAAGAAGCTTTACAAAAAACCTGCTCCTAATTGAGATGAAACCTGCGAGAACAACCAACAATAAGTATCAAGTTGCCCATCCCTGATTTAAATAGAGAACCAATGGACATATAATGGAGATACCCATTTAAATCCTCATTCAGCCATGAACGAAATGGATGGCTGTGAGCCAATCAATGTCTCTCAGTTTAATCTACCTCATAAGATTGTTGTAAGGATAACAATAATTAAGTGTCGCTGGAATCTCATATCTCATCTTGAGCTCCTTGTGGAAAGACTAACACATACTGTTTAACATATAATGAATAATGTTAATTATAACTTTTCACTTATATTTAATAAAACAAAACAGTACACTGGTCACAAATGATGTGCAGTAATCAACGAGTTTCCCTCATTCATACTGACAATGTACCTGCCAGCAACATTATTATATATTTTGGGACCCTGTTAGTTGCCACAAGAAAGCCATTACAATAGGGATTTTAGAATTTTTCTGAGGTCCATCACAGCTACCTTTTCCTTTTTTTGTGATACATGAATTGTTCATTGGTCTCTAGAATTTGACAACTTCATAGTGGTTCAGAATAACGTGACCCTAAGCATTTTTCTGAGTATGTGAAATGTAGCCTTAAAGTCTGTTCCCACTGAAGTCTGCATCAACACTCATGCTGATTCTTAAAAGAATGTGCTCATGGTCTTTGTACACTGGAAATATGGGGAACTATATGTAAAAGAAAGTGCTGTGGTTACTCTTTAATGGCTACAAATGTGTTCTCGTGTGAGAAGGAGGAGTTCATCCAACCCCTAAAGGTTAATTAACTGGAGAGATGACTTTCCTGCAGAAAAGCAATGTTTGTCCTTAGGGGAAACTTGGCAGGCATCCATCCATCTGTGACTTTTTTCTTTCTTTAATGTTGCTGCAGGAATGATGCAAACTTCTCCTAAAGTTTATGACAAAAGCATTATCCTTTTGGATCCTGCTGATGGTTTTTAGTATTTGTTTTTCTCCATCTATGTAGTTCATTACCCGTGTCTGTGGATCTGGATGTATTTTTTTTTTTAGAAAAAAAAGTATTTTCTATTCAGTTCCTTCCCTCCACTTTTCTCCTTCAACCTACATCAATTCCTGCTTCGGCTGATAGCCTTTCTATGCATTAGACTTGGAAGGTGAGGTATGTTGAGGAATTTCCTTCCCTCTAGGGAACATGAGGAGTTTCAAGGAGCTACCTCAGACTTCTAGCAGGCTGGATACAAATATTCTGCAGGAGACATTAGGCCTGAGGAGCAGAGTTTACTCCCAGCACACACACACACTGCAACTAGACAAATCCTCAGCAGTGAAAAAGGCAGCTTTTGTAAAATGTAATCCTTACATTCTACTTTTTTTATGCTCAAAAGGAACTGCTTTGAAAACCTGACTCACAGTAGCAATTTAAATCCCACTGAGTTGAATAAGTGCTTCTCCTTAGAACAAAGGAGGGCACAGTGCATCCTTCCAGATGGTGCTGGACTGCAACTCCCAGCATTCCTCACCATTTTTGTGCTGGCTAAGGTTGGTTGGATTGGTAGTCCAACAATATCAGGAGGGCCACATTTTGCTGCCCCAAAATAAATCTTAGGACTGTATCAGATGTGGCAAAATCACACAGTTATGACATCACGGTAGCGCAAATGGTTTCCATTATCACACAACATTGTCATGTTCACATGGTCAGACTGTGACCCAGCCATGAATAAGGTGTTGCTTTTAATTGACAGGACAAGCCGTCAATAGTTCTCAATATCACTTTTTTTGCGATATTGAAGAGCATGCGAAAACTCCTGCTGTAATCATGAGATTACAGCGTGACTGGGAGGTCCTCTTTCCCCCCTCGCCATTCCTGGTGAGAAAACATCAAGGTATGAATGTGAAAACTATCCACAGGATGCTCTTTTTATGAACTGTCCCAGTTTCTTTATGTGTTTGTGTGTTCAATGTGAAGTTGAAGGCTTTCACAGCCGGCATCCATAGGTTTTTTGTGGGTTTTTTTCCCAGGCTGTGAGATGTGTTCTAGAAGAGTTTATTCCTGACGTTTTACCTGCATCTGTGGCTGGCATCTTCAGAGAATGGTGGCGTATGGGTGTGTAGAGTTTATATACTGTGAGTCCCTGTTGAAGAGGATTAGCATGTAAATTTGTGTATTCAGTTGTTGGATGTTCAGTTCTTAGGGTGGGGGTATAGAAATGCTGCACTCAGCGAAGGACAAAAGAGACCCTCTCACAACTGCAGGAGTTTACCGCATACCATGCAGTTGCGGACAAGTTTACACAGGACCACTAAATGCAGTGTGCAAACACGAATCAAGGAACATGAGAGACACTGCAGACCGGGCCAGCCAGAAAAATCAGCAGTAGCAGAACATGTTATAAACCAACCTGGGCACAAAATGCTATTTGAAAACACTGATATTCTGGCCCAGGCTAACAACTATCATGTCAGAATGCACAGAGAAGCTATTGAAATCCACAAACACCTGGACAACTTCAACAGGAAAGAGGAAACCCTAAAAGTAAACAAAATTTGGCTACCAGTCCTGAAAAACACCAAAATCAAAACTCAACACATGCAAATGAACTTCACCCAGGGGCAGGGGGCTTCCCAGCAGACAATGGGCTATGAGCTAAATAGACACTAATCCCCCTTGCATATCCTCTCAACCTAAGAACTGAACATCAAACAACTGAATACACAAATTTACATGCTAATCCTCTTCAACAGGGACTCACAATATATAAACCCCACACACCACCATTCTCTAAAGATGCCAGCCACAGATACAGGCAAAATGTCAGGAATAAACTCTTCTAGAACATGGCCCCACAGCCTGGAAAAAAACCACCAAAACCCTATGTTTGTGTGTTTGTTTACTTTGCAAATTAAAGGGTTTTTGGTGTTTTTAAGTGTGCTCATGTCTTCTCGTGAGAACCACCAAAATTTCACCTATGCTAAATCACAGAATGAACATCCCATTCCTAAAGTGCTAGTGGTGGTTATGCAATAATTTCATGGTGGTTCTTTTGTGTGATTACATAGATGTGCAATAATAAGTGAAATAACGCTACTATGTTTCTGCTTTCCTCATTTGTGGAATTACAGCATTTTTTTGTGCTAGTATGATAAAGTCCTTACTCTCTTGCTGCCTTATGACTTTTTCAGGTGGGGGAAATCCCCCCGAGGAGGTCGGGAGAAGAATGGGGCTGTTTTGCTTACAGAGCCCCATTTCAGACGACGTAGTCCTCTTCCGTCCTCCTCCCGACCTTCCCTCATGCTGCAGGTGCAGCTTTTTATTGATGGAGGACCTCCATCAATTAAAAGCGGTGCCCGCAGCATGGGATGAGGCTGGGAGGAGGTCGGAAGGAGGATGGAGGAGGACTGTGTCATCTGAAATGGGGCTCTGTAAGTGAAAAGCCCCATTCTTCTCCCGACCTCCTCAGGGTTTTTTCCCCAATCTGAAAAAGTCCTTAGAATGCAAATCTGAATACAGGCTGCTACATCCTATTGGAAGTCAATAAGACTTAATTGATGCACAGGAAGACAGAATTTGGCTGCAGTCACAGTACATACTTATTTTCCACATTAGTGTCCCACAACATCAGCACTACAATATTCTTAGGCTGGTTTAGAAAGAAATAAACAATATAAAACTTACATGGGTGCATTAGCCTGAGGACCAGGGATAGTTTGGGGATTCTGCTAGTATACCAAGCACCCTGTTGTCTAGAAGATTCCCTAACTGAGCTGAGGACACAGCTGGTCTTATACTTGCTGTTGGAGTCACCCAGACTTTTAGATTTGGGCAACTTCAACATTCCACTCGAGACCAGCTTGACAAATCTGACTGGTGCAGCTTGGGAGTTCATGGAATCCATGACCAACATGGGCCTATCCGAATTGGTCATTGGGCCCACACATTGTGCGGGTCATACCCTCGATGTGGTCTTCAGTACGGAACAGGAATATCCATGGGCAGAGGTTATTAAAACCACTGCATTGTCATGGACGGATCATTTCCTGGTCAAGACTGAACTAAGGGTCTCTTCCCGCCACACCGGGGGTGGTGGACCCATTAGAATGGTCCGCCCCCAAAGGCTAATGGAACCAATAGGATTCCAGAAAGCCTTGGAGGAGTTAATGGTTGGTAACGCCGGTGACCCTGTCGAAGCTTTGGTTAATACCTGGAACACCAATCTTATCAAGACTATTGACACGATCGCTCCCAAGCATCCTTTCCAACCTGCTCTAAACTGTAAGCCATGGTATACATCAGAGCTTAGGAAAATGAAGTGGGTTGAATAACGACTAGAGCGCAACTGGTGAAAAACTCAACTCTTGTCTGACAGGACTCGTCATAGGAACTTTCTTTGGTCCTATCGAGAAGGAATACGTGCAGCGCAGAGATCCTTCTCCTCTGCACGTATTGCGTCTGCAGAGTCCCATCCAGCAGAGCTGTTTAGGATGGTAAGGGAGATGACGCAGATTATACCTACGCAGAACCCATTGCTTAACCCAACAATGGCCTGCTGTGACGTGTTTAACAACCTCTTTGAAGATAAAATCTTTCAGATAAGAGCCGACTTAGATGCCAGTATTTTGACAGAAACAATTGACGAGATGTCCAGTAACTCCATTGATGTAGGTTTACTGGATCAATTTCAATCTGTAAGTACCAAGGACGTGGACAAGCTACTTGGTAGAGTGAGGAAGACAACCTGCCCTCTCGATCCTTGCCTTTCATGGCTGGCCATCCGGGGGAGGGTGTGCCTTGATGGTGTTCCTTAAGGACATCATCAATGCATCCCTCAGGGAAGGGTGTGTTCCATCCTGTTTAAAGGAAGCGGTGGTTAGGCCACTCCTGAAAAAACCTTCCCTGGACCCCCTGGACATGAACAACTATAGGCCGGTTTCTATGTTACCATTCTTGAGCAAAGTGATCGAGAGGGCAGTTGCTCTTCAACTCCAAGTGGTTTTGGATGAAACTGATTATCTAGGCCCATTTCAAACTGGCTTTAGGATGGGATTTGGGGTTGAGACTGCCATGGTTGCCTTGACCGACGACCTGCATCTAAGCATCGACAGGGGTAGTGTGACCCTGTTGGTGCTTCTAGACCTCTCAGCAGCTTTTGATAGGATAGATCATAGCATCCTCTTGGATCGCCTGAGTGGGTTAGGAATCGGAGGCACTGCGCTCCAGTGGTTCCGGTCCTTCCTCTCGGGCAGGTCCCAGAGGGTTTTGCTTGGGGACAGCTGCTCCAGCAGAAAGGAGCTTACTTGTGGCATTCCGCAGGGCACCATCCTATCCCCGATGCTGTTTAACATCTATATGAAGCCGCTGGGTGAAATTATTCGGAGTTATGGGGCTGGGTGTTATCAGTACGCTGATGACACCCAGATCTATTTCTCCTTGTCCCGATTGTCGACCTCAAATTCCGATGGTGTCTCTCCTCTTAATGACTGTCTTAAAGCAGTAATGGGCTGGATGAGGAAAAACAGATTGAAATTAAATCCGGACAAAACAGAGGTGCTCATAGTAGTGGCCCCGAAACCAGGAGTTGGATTGCAACCTCCAGTCCTGGATGGGGTCATGCTGTCCGTTAAGGACTGTTTTCGCAGTCTGGGCGTGCTCCTTGATTCATCACTTCAGACGACTAGTCAGGTACGCCTGTTATCAGCTTTGGCTGATATGCCACCTGTGCCCTTTCCTGGAAGTATGGGACCTTGAGACTGTAGTGCACGCGCTGGTAACCTCTCATCTATTATTTATTTATTTATACCATGCTCTTCAGCCACAATGCTATCAGAGCGGCTTACAAATTGTTTTAAGTAATAGCAATTTATACATCTACACTGAATTAAGCAGTTTCCAATGTGTGTTACCTAATTGCCCCCACAAGCTGGGTCCTCATTTTACTGACCTACGAAAGGATGGAAGGCTGAGTGAACCTTGGAGCCCTCTGGAATTGAACTTACAACGTGGTGACTTGCAGTACTGGCATCTAACCACTGCGCCACCAGGGCTCCCTGTCTAGGTTTCTGCAACGCGCTCTACATGGGGCTGCCCTCATGCTTGGTCCAGAAACTTCAGTTGGTACAAAATATGGCAGCCAGAGTGGTCTCGGGAACATCTCGGAGAGACCATGTAACTCCAGTATTAAAATCTCTCCACTGGCTGCCTATCAGTTTCCGAGCTCAGTATAAGGTGTTTGGTTATTACCTTTAAAGCCCTAAATGGCTTGGGTCCAACTTATCTTCAGAACCGCCTCCTCCCATAAAATCTTCACCGCGGACTCCGGTCCTCTGGGAGGAATTTGCTTCAGCCACAAAAATCTAGGCTGTCTGCAACCTCCCAGAGGGCCTTTTCACCCCCCAAATTATGGAATGGCATGCCGAACGAGACCCATCAGATGACGAGCTTGAGTAGCTTTAAAAAAGCACTAAAGACGGATCTCTTTTGGCAGGCCTTTCCTGATTAGATCCCGGCCTCAGGAGCTGTGTCTCCTGGCCTCTTTTAGTCCTGCTGGCTGTTGATTTTTGTATTTTTTTAAATGTGATTTTAGTTTAGGTGGTTTTTAACTTTATACTAGTTTAATATCTTTTTATGGGGGTGGGTGGTGCTTAGGGATTTTAGTCAGCATTGTTGTATTTTAATTGTTGTTTTATATTATTATTATTATTATTATTATTATTCACAGTTGAACAAAATGACTTCTGATTGTCTGTATTTGAAGCTTAACAATGACATTTATGACATAGGAGATTTTCAGACAGTGTTTAACAGTGTCTACCGTGGGATGAGGTCCCGGGAGAGGAACGGCGCTCTTGCGTGGCAGGGGGTCATTTTTGGATGCCGCCGTCCCTCTTCCGGGATCCTTCGTTGCACGTCTGTGAAGCTTTGGAAGTGGCCACACCATATTTTAAGCACAGAATTTTACCCGTGCTTAAAATATGTCGCGGCCACTTCCAAAGCTTCATGGACGTGCAACGAAGGATCCTGGAAGAGGGACGGCAGCATCTGAAAATGACCCCCTGCCACGCAAGAGCGCCGTTCCTCTCCCGGGACCTCATCCCGCTGTAGGCACTGTTAAACGCTGTCTGAAAATCTCCATAGACTTAAAATCATAATGATACATTTTAAAAAATAGGGTTCCTTGCTTAAATATAAATAGACCCAGACTAAGTCATACCTACAGATGACCCATTGAAATCAATGACTAATACAACCCCCTCCGATCTGAATGGGCCTGATCTAAGCCTCTACATTTGTATATACTTGGTGGCTGTTGATGGCTTCCATGTTAATGGGGCAGGAAATCTCCAGATTTCAGCTTGAACTTGAAAGGAACTACCCAAGGCGTTAACAATATCTTCCAGAATGTTTGGGCTAAAACCCAGAGTAAATTCACTGTCCCATTGACAGAGCAGTTGCCGCTGTACACAGTGATAATGTCTCAGATTTTCTCAAGAAAATGTTAAAAGATCAACTGGGAGATTCCCAGTAAGGTACTGTACAAAGCTTTTCTGCTACACGCAATTACTTAAGATTTGTGGCATGCAGGAATCCAGGGTCACTGGGTTCAAAACAGTGGGGAAGGATAGGTTTAGGAACTACTTGTGGTCTAATGTGGATACATTCCTGGCAGAAATGATGAACCATGTTCCAGAATTCATTCACATGAAGTACTGTGTCCACACCCCTTCCAACAATGCTATCATCTAGCTATATTAGGGTCCAACTTCACATTATGTCAAATACACAGCATAAAAGCCTAACCTTTTTTTATTTTCTTACTCCAAAGAAAGTGTGAGAAGCCCTGAACCACATGAAGACCATCAGGTCAGGACTCTTCCCCACCTGCAGGCTTTTAAAAAAAATTCTGAAATCCCATTTTAGCAGGAGTTATAACAAGATGAAAAGTTTTCAGGGTGCCAACAGAAGCCACCGTGTGTGTGTGTGTGTGTGTGTGAGGGTTTTGAAAAGCAAGTTGGGGTGAGATTTAAATTTCCCCTCTACTTGTGCATTCCTGTTCTGAGACATATCCCTTATTTTTGAGAAAGATTTTTTTTAAAACTCAGCTTCATCCTACATCTGTAAGGCAACTTATAGTTTGACCCTTAGATAAAGCCTGATCAGGTTGATACATTTACCAAAAACTTTGTATTGTGTTCTAGTATATTGAGTTTTCTTTATATTACTGTTGTTTAAAGATGTTGGAAAATCAACTTTTTCCAGAGACTCATCTGATTTATTGTTCCATGCCTTTGGTGGATTAACTTCCAATAACATTCCTTGCAATAAGCAATAAATCCTTTTTTAAAAAAAAAATGGTGGTCTGTCTGTCTATCTATCTATCTATTTATCTAATCTATTCAATCTTCTGAACATTTAGGCTGAGTAATTTGCATCTTCAGTCTCTCTATTGGTATAGGCCAGTGGTTCTCAACCTTTGACTTTCAGATAGTTTGCTCTTCAACTTGCATAAGTTCCAGTTGGCATGGCCAATGGACAGGGATTCTGCAAGTTGAAGTCCAAAACAGCTGGAGGACCAAAGGTCAAAGGGCACTGGTTTAGGCTTTTTAGCTGTCCAAAAAGCATATCATGGTTTCTAAATAAACATCAAATTAATAATTTATTACACCCCTGATGCTAAAAGTTGTGATCAATGAGTGTCTTTGTTCCCTTAATGCTCTTGATGACTCATCAGGTATTTTCCTCATTTTTGCCTGTACAGGTCAACCCCCATATCCACAGGGAGATGTTCCAAGCTCCCCACCCCCATGGATACTTGAAACCATGGATAATAGGGAACCCTATTATTTTCAATGAGCCAAACTCTGGAAATTGACCATAATATCCCATTGGAGGACCTAGAAATGCCTGGATAAGTGAAACTGTGGATACCAAATCTGTGGGTACAAGATTCACCTGTATTTTAAACTACACTCTTTTAAAAAGGCCATGTTTTTAAAAAGGACAGCAAGAAAAATGGCACTCATCTCTACAACAGGTGGGAACAAATAATTTAAGCTTTGAAACCTCATACTTTCCAAGAATCCCCATCTCAGAAAGAGGTACTTAATCCTGGAAAAAAAAGTATTTCTGCCACTGAAACCCTTTGTGCTGGGAACATTGTGCAAACTCCTCCTTTACTTACATTTTAGCCTGTGAGACAGTGATCTCATCTTCTGAATCATGAATGGGTTCACCTTCCTTGATCCGACACCAAGTATTTTTGACCCGCACTAGCTGGAAGTCTGTCTGCTTGGAAAGCTTGGGCATGATTCTGGTGGAACTGGAATCAGCTAAGAGGATCTCTTTGGATGCTGGCATCCTTGTACCTTCTGTTCCACAAAGTGTCTGCTAAAAAGGACTTTCTGTGTGCTTTTAAATGCTTACATTGACCACAATTTTGAATGGGAGGTGTTCCTTCTGAATGGATAAAAAAGTGCTGGGGAGGAGAAAAGGGTGAATTATAAAACTAGCATTATCTAACCTGTAGACATGAAAGAGAGCTGGTCAGATTACCTAGACATGTATGCTCACGTGTACACAGAGAGTGGGGGAAAAAAAGCATCTCCTAGAGTTGTGTAACCCTATAGTTTTGTAATGAACAAAAATACAATTAGAATGCATACATTAATTTCCTATGGGATGCCCTGCAATGAAACAGCTGTCATGAAAACTGAATAATTTCTCTGCCACATAAAAGGAGAATACCAGAAATTTATTTGTCTCAACTCCTTGAACCCGATGGTTACAACATACCTTTATGTAACCAAGAAAGGTATTCAAGACAATGAATATTCAAGATTTATATAACTCTTGAAAGTATTCAGGAGTATGATTAGAATGGGATTCTTGGGTCCTATTGAACATAAAATGATGTTTGCTATATAGCAAACAAATTTGTATTCCATTTGTCCTAAGAGCAGCTCAGATTTACACACACATACCACTTCATTTTAGCCTCGCGAGGTAGATAAGGCTGAAAGATTAGTGACAGGCTCAAAGTCACACAAAGAGCTTTGTGACTAAGGGCTCATCTACACTAGCCAGGATATGCCAGCTCCCCACCGGCATATCCTGGCTGTGGAGGTGATCCGTCCTCCCCCGGAGAAAATAGACCAGAGTCAAAACAGGACACTGGCTGCTGCCATCATTTTTTTCTGCTAATGCAGAAGCCCGACAGGAGTCCCACAACATGGGACTGAAGACCTCCCTAATGTGACCAGCCTCTGTCACATGCTGAGGGCCTCCTGCCTGGCTTCTGGGAGAGCCAGGGAGCTGGCAGTGGCAGTGAGGGGTGGCATTCTGGGACAGGCTCCTATGGATATGGAGGGCCCAATCCAGATTAAACTGGATATTTTTAAAAAACGCAGTAAAGGGCTCTATCCTGGTTTGCCCTCATTCCAGCCCCATCTTTGCCATTGGGGTCATTTGGACTGCCTGGGGACAGATTGGGGTAAATGCCCTGTGTTCTTTGGACAGCAGGGCTCTGGAAAGGGGACAAGTGGGGATAATATAGGGCCAGGGCTTCCTATTCAAACTCTAACCACTACCTCACACTGTTAGTAACTCCATCACACAGTATTCTATCCCAAATGATCTCAAAATCCTTTATAGATTTATCCATTCCTTTGCTACATTTACACCCCACTTAGCCTTGAAGAAGCTCAAAGCTCCTTACAACAAAATTGTGAGGTAGCTTAGGCTGAGAGAGAGCAACTGGCCCAAGATCATTCAGTGAGCATTGCAGCTAAGTGGTGATTTGAACCTGTGTCTTCCTAGTCCTGAGAGCCAGCATGGTGTAGTGATTTGAACATTGGACTACAACTCTGGGGACCAGGGTTCAAATCTCTGTTCAGCCATGGAAAGCCACTGGGTCATATTGGGCAAGTCACATGTGGAGAATGAAACACATTCCTTGGACTTGTGCAAGTAACAAGCAGGAAGAGCAGCATCTTCTTGAAGCCTGGGTGAACTCTATCACAATGCTGCACCACACAGGTAAATGTCCCCTCTGCTGGTTTCCCCCTTGGATTCCAGAGAAGGAAGAGATCTGGTTATCTGGGTGCCCCCACCCCACATACACCAAGAGACCAATAACTAGCTTACATAAAACACATGTTGCCACCATGTCCTGCTGTCAGAAATTCTTAGATTCCTTAGCCGTAGTGCAAACAAAGTCTTACAGACATTGTGCAGCTGGTGTTGAAACCCAGCCAAGTCATTCTATAAGAGGGCCCCAGGGCTCTGATTGATATGCTCCATGTGCTGACAGGACTGGCCCTGCCCCACACGCGGAAAATGAAACACTTTTCCTGGCTGTGCACATCTGGGCTGGTGCAGGTGACAAGCAGGAAGAGCAACATCTCATGGAAGCCTAGGTGAAGTCTATCACAATGTCGCACTATACAGGTAAACATTCCCTCTCTCCAACTCTTCCATTGTTTTTAAAAGAACTGCCCTCTTTAATTGGTGCTTTCTTTTTTTAGATTTCTCTATGCTTACAAATTATTCTGTGTTTTTCTCTGGCATGTTTTATAAAACCTTAGTTTAAATGAAAACAGTTTGCACTGTGGACATGTTTGTTCTGGATCCCAAAAGGATGCAGTTTATCACCTAAAATATATATTTATTAGAGTAATTAGCAGTCAGAACTTTAAATATATCAACAAAATGTTTCAGCTTCTGCCTTCTTCTGTTGCTCAAAATAAAAGTGAGCTGTATCCAAAGTGGCAGTTAGGAATTTTTGATGATGAACTGTGGATGATGGTATTAAGTGTTATCTTGACAATGATAACATGTTATTATACAACTGTTGCATGACCTGTATATATCAGTTATTTTAGGAGTATAGCGAATGGCTGAACCTACTATATTAAACAAAATATAACATGGCAGGCATCTACAGTATGTGGCAAAAATAACTAGAGACCTCCATAAACGTTTCAGGAATATCAAGTCTTCAATCCTGAACAGGAAGCTTGAGGAACCAGTGGCCATAGATTTTAATTTAGAACACCACAGCTTCTCTGTTTTTTATGTATTTGGAACTAAAGTACCCTCTTTTTCAAGTAATTTGGGGAAAAGGTGAAAATTTCTGGATTAACAGATCTAAAACCACATGGAAAACCATAGAGGAAAATAGTTAATACCATCATCCGCTTTAGAACACTTCATCATCAAGTTCTTAACTGACACCCTGGAAACATCTCACCTTTATTTTAAGTAAACGAAGAAAGCAGAAGCTGAAACATTTTGCTAATGCATATTTTTTTGGTTAATCACTAAATATATATAGTAGAATGATTAACTAACTGAACTATCAAAATGAATTAGCAATATGCTTCATCTGTCCATGTATTATAGATGTATATATATACACAGATATAATTCATTCATTCATACACAAAAACACACATAGTGTGTATATATGTGTAACACACATACATATGTGCTTGGAAATGTTACTCTTGGACTTTGTTGATGTTGTGTGCCTCCAAGTCATTTCTGACCTATGGCGACGCTGGCAAACTTATCACAGGGTTTTCTGAAGCTGTGTGTGCCTTGCCCAAGGTTGCCCAGGGGGGTTTTGTGGCTGAGCAGGGATCTGAATCATAGTCCAATACTCAAACTAATATGCTACACTGGCTGCTACAGCACCCCAAATCCCTAGTCATATTCACTAGGGATTTTGACAGTTGTAGTGAAAAAAAGTAACTTACCCCAATTCTGTGTGTCACCTATCTATAACAGATGTGGTTTCCATTTAAAAATAAATGTAAATACTCCATTTTTATTTGTCTTGCATGAACAATAGTTACCTGCCATATCCATGGCTTCCACAGCATGAATACAGGTAGAAAATCTAGGTTGATGGATGTGATTACTACTGAGCTGAAGGTTTTATTGTAGGTGTTACAGTCCAACCTCTGCTTGGTGTAGAAAACCCGGAGCTAGAACATCTCCAACAGATTGTCCAGTGAGGCAGGTTATCCAGCAGATAGGCTGCCTGTAAGAGACAGTCATTTTAGTGTCCAACCTATCTAGTGGACTTTCAGATCACACTCAGACCACTACAGAGGAAGACAGAACAACAGGCTTTCCTTTCTTTAATCTGAGTAAGGCACATTTCCATTTTGGAAATCTTTAGAATGATCTTTATACTAATATTAATAGCATCACACCTGAAATGCCTAGTGCAAAACTAAGATGACGCATGGGCTTACCGTAATACATGATATGATAAACATAGCTGTAGGGGAAGCTCTGTGTTTTGTAATGAGTGAAGTGGTGTCTGGTGTAGGGAGAACTAAGGCTTCAGAGATCTGCTGGAACACAGGAGAATCTAGAAGCTGGCACACACCAAAGTAGTTTATCTCATGTGGAGAGATAAAAGCAACTTGTTCTAGGTTTCTATTACTTAAACTTGGGGGTGAATAAATATTTACAGAAACAATGTTCCTTTTTTATCTAGAAATTATGTAGAAGCTTAAATGCTAGAAAAGCTCCCTCATCACTTTATGCATCTTCCAATGAAAATTGGCTTCATACCGAGCAGTACTGTTGAACTCCATGCAGTGCTGCTGAAGGGTATTGGAACTACAACCCCCCCCCCATTTTTGCTACTTTTAATGGAATTCTCAGGTGATTATAGGACGTGGCAAATGCGGCATTATTACATCGAAACAAGAATGCGAAAGGGTTCCCCTATCGCACAACGTCGTGCTCCAGCATTCTGCAAGTGTTCTGCTGCTGTTAAGAAGGTGTTCTTTTGTATTGGTGGGCAGAAGCTGCCAATTGATCTCCCATGGCATTTTATGTGGCAGCATTGCTTGTGTGCGAATCCGCGCCCCATTCTGCTGGTGTGATTCCAGCATCAATGGGCAGTCCCAACCAGAACACTTCTGTGTAAGAATGCGAAAACTAGGTACGGGCCACTCTTTTTATGAACCTCCACATTTTGCTGGCAAGTTTCCAGGTGTGTTTCAGTGCTTGTGTGTTCTTTTTTTTAATTTAGGTATTTCTAGGCTTTTAAGTGTGCTTGTGTCCTCTTGTGAGAGCTACCGATATCTTGCCCATGCAAAAAAATGGAAGTGAGCAGTGTGAGCGGTTGTGTTGCAATAATTAAGGGGCATCTATGTCTCATGATTATGGCATAATAACATGAAAAGAAGTGTTATTATGCCATACTTATGATGTAAAATATAGTGCCAAAAGAACATTTTAGAGGCTCATCTGATAATCTCCTCAGTGTCTACAATTATTTCATCTAAAGTATTCATACTTTGTCATGTGTAATATGCATATGAAAAGATGCTTTGATTCCCATTTTTGGGCAGGGGAGGGAAGACAGAGTAGAAATCTAATGATAAATAAATACATTAAAAAATAAGACAAAGAAATATCTTAACAATCTTTGAATATCTCAAAAGTGTGAAAGCTAGAATTATTACATATTAGCTCACCAAAACATTTCTTAACAAACCTTATCTCAAATGTTCTTCACTTTTCAAATATTGTCATTTAGATACTCCAGGTATTTGATGTTTGACACACAGTGACGTATGGTTTCAATGTTTGATATCTGACAATTTTTACTTTATAGTATTGGATACTTGATGTGCAGTGGTAGTTAGAACTTGGAGAGTACTGAAAGCTGACATGCAATATCACAATGATTTACTATTTTTAACAGAAACTTTCCCCACTGGCCATTGTAGAATTGCTTTGGCATCTCTGCCAGGCACGCAGAATGTTGTATCATGCTCTGGCATGTGCTCTCAGATTCTTTATCTTTTCTACTGCCAGAAAAAATGGTGGGGTGGGGAGCTTGCAAGCAATTATTTCAAGGGTGGGGGAAGACAGCTAGACAAAAAAAAAGTCATTTTATTTATTCTTTTAAATAGGAGGGAGTTGTGTGATGGAATTCTATATTATGTTTATTTCAGCTTCAGATGGTACAGCACAGTAATGTGCCACATTTTTTTTCTCTAGGAAAGAGAAAAAGTATAGTTCAGTAACCATATATCTCTTTTGTTTTAAAATTATTATTTGAGATTATGTTATGCCTTATCTTTTGAAAGCTAACATTTCAAACTGGTTAAATATGACTTCATGACAAAGATTGTTGATAAAATATGGCTGCCTAAAAGACTTGTACTAAAACATTATTTAGAATGTCTTCCACATTGCTTTGGGGTATGACTGCTATATATTAAACATTTTATTGTGCATGTGTTGTCAGAAAGCTGTATTGCTAACACTTGTTGAGTCTTTCTGTCACTTTTCTTTAGATAGCAGTACTTCTAGGACTCTGGTCTGCTAGATGTTTTTTGCTACTGAAAAATGTGCATGTGTGTCTGTGCCTTCAAGTCACCTGTTAGCCTATGTCAACCTCAGGAATTTCATAGGGCTTACTTAGGAAAGGAATACTCAGGTGATTTTGCCAGCTCCTTTCTCTGAAATATAGCCTACAGCACCCGGTATTCATTGGTAATCCCTCATCCAAACACTAACCAGGGCTGACCTTGCTTAGTTTCTAAAATCAGACTGAAAAATAGCTGACTCCTGAAACCACCTCAATATGAGAAACTCTGATAAAATAACAGAATGTTATGAGTTGATTCTCCCCCTCCGCACTTTGCCTTTCAGGGCCTGTTTCAAATCCCATGAGAAAAAGCACTGCCGCCCGCCCCCCCCCCCCCGGGTCGCCATTAGAACTTCAATGACATTTTTTTTCATGCATTGAAATGTGATCAACTATCAGGGTACTTCAAATTTTAATTTTAGTTAGCTACTAAATACTTTAGGTTGCGGAAGAATAATGACACACACTGAAGACTGTATGATGTCCCAAATGTCAGGTATAGGGAACCTGTGAACATGCAGATATTGTTGGATATTGTTCCCACCAGCCTTGAGCAGCCTAGCCAATTCTGAGGAGTAACGCCATCAACATCTAGAGGGCTGAAGATGCTTAACCCCTACTGTATGTTGATCATGGAATCCTAATTTTATATTCTGAAATTTTTATGTTCCGAAGTTGACAATAATTAGAAGATTAAGTATTCAGGTGTTGGCCCCTCTGATACCACCAACAAGTCAAACCCAGATTACGCAGCCTTGGTAGTAATTTTAAACACACACACACACACACACACTACCCCATTCTCTCTTACACACACTTTGCTGAAGCTGAGCAAGTCTGACTCTGGCCATTGCCTAGATGCCTGGGAGCTTATCTTTTTTGCTTTGAACTTCCTACAGAAATGACAGCCTATAAATGTACCAACCCATGCCTCCCCATTGATTAATTATAGCTAAATATATGAACCAACTATTGAAAACATTATCATTCTTAACAATTCAATCTGTGGATAAAGTTACACATGAGAGATGCAATTATATGTAATTAAGCAATGAAACAATACTTTGTTCTCAGAGCATGTGCTCTACTACTGAGCTACACCTCTTCCCATGTTATTTCTCTCTGTGTGAACAATGAGCAGCATTGGGAGTTGCTGCTAGCTGTGTCCATGTCCAGCCTATGGCCAGACAATAATCAGGAGCTGAAGTACCTTGTGTGTCACCTTTGCCTTACATAGGAGATGATTTTCCATCAAGAAATGGTGGTATGCCCCGGCAATCTCTTGAGACAACATTACATTTGCATGTCCAAGGGTGAGAGCTGCTCCGCATAGACAAAACACCCACACACAAAAGGATTAAGTGGAAGAAAGAGGTTACATCTTTATGGGTTGGCACACACATGGGCCTGGATCCAGCATCGAACAACCCACCTGTTGATAGATAAGCCAACACTTCAATAATAATAATAATAATAATAATAATAATTTATACCCCACCCCTCTGTTAAAACAATTAGGGCAGCTTCCACTGCTGGAACCAACAGGGTGACAGGAGAAGATTCACCCCAGCATGGTTCTCCGGACACCAGGGGGTGCAGGGACAGAGTCTTCCTCCCAGTCTGGGCTAGACGAGATCTGTCCCACACACCCCAGTCCCTAAAGGGGACCCCAATACTGTACTAATGCCCAGGAGACACTGGCAATCCCAATCCTGGATCCAGGACCCATGCCAACTACCCCCCCCCCAAATGTTGTGACAATTGCATAAAAGAAAACATGCCTAGTACAACAAACATAGCCAGAAAAAGACAAACCAAGGGTAGGAACGTGGGACAATGGTCAGGAACGTATTAAGCAGCATGTGTTCCTGCCCTCCCAACTGGGCTGCAGTGAAAACTACAGACTATTCACTCCAACCTCACCTACCAGCCAATGAGTTCAAACTGTGGCTTAAACTCATTGGCTGGTGTTCCTGCTTTCCTCCAGAGCTGCACAAGCTGCAGTGGACCCTGGGAGGAAGAGCAGTGCCATGCCACAGACCACTGAGCTCTGATCCCCACCCTGGGTCACAAACAGGCCACCCTATTACCCCAAAACAGAACTGCGTACTTCTGACCCAAGTGAGAAATTGCATCTTTTGTGCTTCTTCTGAACCAAGAGTACACTTCCTAAATGGACAATGTGGAAGATGATGTTTAACAAATGGCAGATATCTCTACCTAGGGATGAAAATATTTGGTGATTTCATTATGTCATACAAGCAAATATAATTAGTAGAATGAAACATAGTGAGTTTTTCTGTATTTTTTTATCATTATTATTTGTTGCTCTGGGATTTTTTTTCTAAAAAATTATGGTAAAAACTTGTTTGGGGGCAAATTTAGTTGTTGTTTTTTTGCACAAAATGAAGTATTTTGCAAAAACATGTTGGGGTTTTGCTTACATTTTTTGGATTTTTTTTGAAAAAAAAATGTCCTGAAATATGAATTTGTTTTTGTGTGAATTTTTCACACACAAAAATGATTGGCAATGAGAATCATCTTATGGAAGTTGGCCATTTCTTCAATGGGACATCTCTGTGGGTCAAGATGGCCTTTCTTGTTGAGCACAAGAGAATTTGTGAGCCATCTTCACATCCTTGTCCTTGATATCAAGAAAATACAGTTCACTGCAGAGATCCCTAGATTACCATAGTGACTTCTGGAGCAAAACAACATTTCCCAATGGGAAAAGACATCTATCAACTGGGAAAGGAGAAAAGTAGAGTGAATCTACATTTTTTTTCTGGCTAGAAGCACATTCTGCATGACATGGCTTGAAACTGGGTACTGGCCACACCACAAGCTGTGCACAAGTCAATGCTTTTTAGCTGGCGGGCATCCTTACAAGCAGGAAATTAGTCACCTCTAACTTTCTGCTTGGATGGTCTCTGCCACGTGAGAAGTAAAGCTGCACGAAAGAGTGAGAAGGAAGCTGGATAGAATGAAAGGGTGGTTTCATCCCTTGTTACATATTTCCTTTGCCTATAACATCTTAAATTATTCAACAATCAGTACTTATTGGTAATTCTGAATTGTAATGGTGGAAGGCATTCAGACAAACCTGCTATGTATTGGGGGCAGGAAATGCTCGGGGGACATTATGGATCTTTGTCCTGCCATTATATCCTTGCTTTCTTCCAGCACTGGAACTCAAAGTGGCTCACAAGAAAATTAAACATAGATAGAACTAAAAATACAATGGCTGAGATCCCAAGTCTCCTGGCTCAACCCCCCTCATCCTGCTTTACTGGGCAGCTGGCTCTGCCAGCAACAGTGGTCTGTTTTCCAGCCAATCAGGGCACAGAATGCTGATGTTTCCACCTCCTTCCCTCCAGTGATCTCTGGTGCAACAATCAGAAGAGGAGTTCTGTGGCAATTTCTTCTCACTCCAGAAATTGCTGGCAGGAGTGGGGTAGAAGCATCAATATGCCATGCCCCAATCAATAGGAAAACAGACTTCCATTGCTCACAGCAGCTGCTGGCCAGTAAAGAAGGGGGATTATGAGACAGGAACAAAAAAAGTGTTCCTGTCCCACAATCTTCTCTCCCATCCTTCTTTCAGCCCTGTCCTGGTAGGAAAACAAAAAAATTCAGACCTACCTTATCCCTGCTTCCAGGACAGTCCAGGAGTGAATGGAGCTCTAACGGAGTTCCATTCACTTCCTGGAATGAAATCCTGCCTGTTCTTGCAAGAAGACGAAAGCATGGGAAATTCAAAAATAAAAAAGGAAAATAAGCCGATTAAAGTGACAGCAAGCACAAAAACACACTTTAAAATTAACAAGTAACCTGGGGAGGGTCATAAAATATGTGTCACCTTGCTGTCCCAATCTCATCAAGAAGTGTTCTGGCAGGGATCTCCATTGACGCTGGGATTGTGCCAGCGAAACGGGGCACCTTTTCACTTGCAGGAACCTCCGTGACAGAGACGGAGTGGGGTATATATTTATGGCTTCTCCAGTCATTAAAAAGCAATGCTGGTGGAACGGCAGCTGAATGGGAGCATTATGAGAGGGAGCAGCCGAATGGGAGCATCATGTGAAAAGGAAGCCCTTTAGCGATCTCCTGGCATCGTGATAATGCCATTTTTAGAGCATCTGATACTTTCCAAGGATTGGGGGGGGTGCTTTTACTATTGTGGCAATAATACTATAATTGTGAATACGTAGCAACTCTGAATATGAATCAGTTACAGATGCATAATTCTATGTTACTCTGTGTGTAACTCTACGTTACACATCTGTAAATGTGATAGTGCATTTCAGTCACTAACATTAAAACACAATTAAGTTGCTCATCATATTTGAAAACCAAAAGAAATTAAAGGCCAATTTTAAAAGCACACCGGAGAGTGGGAGACAAAAACTCTGAAAAAGTACATCCTCTTCCTGTTAAAAGCCCTTTTTTCAATACCCAGTCAGTTGCCAAAGCCTGCATCGATGAAAGGATCTTTGTGTGCTGGCAGAAAGACTAACACAAGGGCATTGCCTTAGCCCTTCTTAGTAGCCTTCCCCAATACGGTAAACCCCC
Source organism: Gambelia wislizenii (assembly GCA_030847615.1). Taxonomy (NCBI): domain Eukaryota; kingdom Metazoa; phylum Chordata; class Lepidosauria; order Squamata; family Crotaphytidae; genus Gambelia; species Gambelia wislizenii. The sequence continues at coordinate 65,967,130 of JAUMIR010000002.1, forward strand.
CCAGCCCAAATGTGATCTCTGACTTTTTTTTTGGGGGGGGGAAAGCAAAATTAGCCCCAGCTAACATGAGTTCAACATAATATTGTTTTTTTTCTCTATTGATTTCATTGTTTAAAGTGTTGTAATATGTTTTGAAGTGTTTAAAGAGTTGAATTGTGTAAATTGTTTTAAGGTGATTTTACTGAGATCTTATGGATACTGGTTGGTGAATAACTGACTGACTGAATAACATGTTTGGAGAGCTTCAGTTCAGGAAAGACTGATTTTGTGTGTGTGTGTGTGCAAGAGAGAGAGAATGAGAGAGAGAGAGACAAAAAATCTTCGCAAGGGCTATAGATGAAAATGCAAAACCTCAGACCTGTGTTTGTCAGAGAATGTACCAATGATTTATATTTTGAGAGGTTTCTGCAGTGAATTTTGAGAGGTTTCTGCAACCTAGTGTTAGGTTGAAGTGCACCCACAATTTTCATTTAATTAATATCATAGTTACGCACAAGTATAATATAATTGACGTAGGGAAACTTTAACCTATGCCATTCACCATGTTTCATTCTTGAACAATTTCAGAACCTTGAATTGGGTGTTTTAACCCACCAGGGTGGGGCTGAGTTATAAAACTTTGGATGCCAATGCTTTAATTTGTTGGCAGCAAGGCACTGTGAGCCGGCAATTAGGTGTGTCTTTGTAAGTGAATCATTCCAATATGTTATAGAAGGCATGGTTTTTCATTGTCTTCATCTCTTCTTTCTTTATCTTTCTCTTTTCCCTGTTACATGATAGTTTTATTTGAATTAAAAGCTGAAAACACAACCAATTCAAAGGAAGGATGTCATATAAGAATACAAGAAGAACAACAATTAAGAGAAAATAGGTGGAAGGGATCTTATTGATCATTGTCCTTGGTGTATGAAAGGTGGGCTTGTGGGACAGTTACTGTCAATTCAATATGATTTTAGAAGAAGGAAATTTGTGTGGATTTGTACTTCATTTGTGATTCAACCAATCAAAACAAATCAAGGCTGGCCCAAGACATTTTGCTGTTGGGATGGGGGGTAAGGACAAAATGGTTCCTGTCCCCATTCCCTGTTCAAAGGCCAAATTACTGGCTGTTGAATCTTCCTTCAACAACATCCTCTCCTGTAGCTAAAAATAGCAGAATGATTGTAAGAACTAAGGGCAGGCATGGAGCACACATACCTCTGTTCCCCAGTATCTCACCAACACTGTCTACCCCTCAGCATCTGCTGCCTGAAGTAGCTGTCTCAACTAGTCTGGAACCAAATATAGAGCTGGCACAGTCTAAAGCAGGTACAACATCATCCCGCAAAACTTCTAACATCTTCAATGTACCATCAGTTTATTCTGAAATTATGTCCACACATAACTGTATTGTTCCACATTTGCTCTAACACTGCAGAAGTTCTGGACGATGGAAAGTGAACACTGGCAAGGATTTCTCAACATTAGGACACTGGTGTAACTCAAAAAGGTTGCTGTTACCAGTATGAAACAATGACTCTGAATTGCTTCAGAAAGACTTTCCTTTAAACAATCATATAATCTATCTGTTCTTTCACATTTTAAAACAATGTGTCCTCTTCATATGAGACAATCCACAGGCTGCATGTAAACCATATTAATCTAAAGCACATCCTTCTAGTACAAAGAATGTCCTCAAATCTGAAAAAGTCTCTTCAGTCCGACTCCCTCCCTGAATTTAGCAGCAAGTACAATAGATTCCTTCCTCTGAAAGATAGCCTCTACAGTACCTGGTATTCATTAATGGTCTCCCATCCAGGTACTAACCAGGGCTGACCCTGCTTAGTTCCAAAGATCAGATGAGATCTGATGCCTTGAAATTCATGGGGTCTCCATAACTCAACAGGCCACTTGAAGGCAAATACGCACATGCAATAGATTGGCTTTGCATTACCTGTTGCAGCAATAGGTATTGACCTGTCATGTACTGGCTTCTTCAGATGTAAAAACAGAAAACTTTATTATCATAGGAATCCAAAGAATTAACCCTACAAAACTAAACTAACAAGCAATAAACTGCGGGCTATACAGTCATTGGCTATCTACCATCCCCACACTCAGTTCCCACTGGACCCAGACTCAGCCCATTTTCCCCATAGCTGAGGCCAGGTGCTGAATTTATCAAATGATTACAAACGTAGAGGACATACTCTCTTTTCACAGTTAGACTACATACTTGTTAGCAAGTATAAAACAATGCAAACGCAATTAGCCACAAAGTAATACAACAGAACTGAACTTGGCAGGAAAAAGTCATGTCTGGGATGGATCCTGACATGACTCTAGCATGAGGTAGCATGAAGCAAACACCTCAGGCAGCTGACATGGTATGTCATGAATATGAATGAATACATTATTATTGTGTTTTTATTGCCACATAACAACATTTATTGAGTTTTCTGCCTCAACGGCCATAAGAACTCAAGGTGCATCTACACTGTAGAATCATAGAATCATTGAGTTGAAAGAGACCTCAAGGGCCATCCAGTCCAACCCCCTGCCATGCAGGAATACACAATCAAATCATTCTCGACAGATGGCCATCCAGCCTCTGTTTAAAAACCTCCAAAGAAGGAGACTCCACCACACTACAAGGCAGTATATTCCACTTCCGAACAGCTTTTACTGTATGAAAGTTCTTCCTAATGTTTAGATGGAATCTGTTTTCTTGTAGTTTTGAACCCATTGCTCCGTGTTCCAATCTCTGGAGCAGCAGAAAACAAGCCTGCTCCATCCTCAGTATGACATCCTTTCAGATATTTAAACATGTCTATCATGTCCCCTCTCAACCTTCTCTTCTCCAGACTAAACATACCCAGCTCCCTAAGCCTCTCCTCATAGGGCATGGCTTCCAGACCACCCACCATCCTGGTTGCCCTCCTCTGGATATTTTCCAGCTTCTCAATATCCTTCCTGAATTGTGGTACCCAGAACTGGACACAGTATTCCAGATGAGGTCTGACCAAAGCAGAATAGAGTGGCACTATTACTTCCCTTGATCTAGACACTATACTCCTGCGGTAATTATTTGGGTCTTCTTCCCCTCCCCCTTTTAAAGATGGGAACAACATTTACCCTCCTCCAGTCTGCTGGGACCTCTCCTGTTCCTCAGGAATTCTCAAAAATGATTGCCAGTGGTTCTGAGATTACTTCTGCCAGTTCTTTTAATACCCTTGGATGAAGTTCATCTGGCCCTGGAGACTTTAACTCATTTTTTCTGGCCAGGTATTCCTGAACTACCTCTTTACCAATTCTGTGCTGTATTCCCCCTACTGCATCATCTGCTCCATCTTTCCCAGGTTGAGCACTGTTCCCCTTTTGGAAGAAGACTGAAGCTAAGAAGGTGTTAAGTAGTTCTATCTTTTCTCTGTCCCCTGTTAGCCTTTTGCCATCTTCTCCACGCAGTGGTCCTACCATTTCCTTGTTCTTCCTTTTGCTTTGGACATACCCAAAAAACCCCTTTTTAGTGTTTTTAACCTCTCTAGCAAGCCTGAGCTCTAGCTGAGCTTTGGCTTTTCTGACTTTCCCCCTGTAGGAGCTGGCTATTTGTTTGAATTATTGTTTGGTGATTCCCCCCTTTTCCCATTTGTTGTACATGTCCTTTTTAAGTTTTAGCTCAGTTGAGAGTTCTTTCAACATCCATCCTGGCTTCTTTAGACACCTCCCCTTTTCCCTCCTCATTGGAACTGTTTGAAGTTGTGCCTTCAATATCTCACTTTTAAGAAACTCCCATCCTTCATGAACTCCTTTATCTTTTAGTATATCTGACCATGGGATCAACCCCAGTAATTCCCTAAGTTTTCTGAAATCAGCTTTCTTAAAGTCTAGAAGGCATGTCTGACTATGCTTGGCTTTCCCTTTCCTCTGTATAGCAAACTCCAGGAGAACATGGTCACTCCCCCTTAAGGATCCTGCCACTTCCACACCATTACCAGATCATCCCCATTGGTTAGGATCAGATCTAAAATAGCTGATCCCCTAGAAATAATGCAGTTTGACACCACTTTAACTGTCATGGCTCCACCCTACAGAATCCTGGGATTTGTAGTTTTGTGAGGCACCAGCAGTCTTTGGCAGAGAAGGCTAAATACTTTGTAAACTACAAAGCCCAGGATTCCATAGGATGGAGCTACAGCATTTGAAGTGATTTCAAACTGCATCATTTTTACAGTGTAGATGCACCAGCCTTTGGTATGGAAAGGGATGAGGTTATTCCCTATTCTGCCTCAGGCAGCTAAACATCTCAAACCGGTCCTGCTGTTACCTAAAGTTCAACAGTCTTGTTTGACAGATAAGGGGCAAGGTAAACTTGATCAAGATGAATGTTATATCTAGAATTGTTTATGTTATTCATCGAATTCCTCTACTTATACTTTGGAAATATTTTCAAAAAGTAAATGCATTGTTCAGGAGATTTTTTTTTTGAGTGGGGGGTTTTCATGTCCTTCTAGAATTTCAATGAAAAGGATGCAAATTCCAATCAAAGGGTTGGTGGGTTCAGTCTTCCAGATCTTCTTATCTACCATCAGGCATATCTGTTAACTTGTTAATTTCTGTTAATTTTTGGACATGTCAACTTAAAGAAAGTAATTCACCACTGTGGTCAACCTTGGAGTCTTCTTTTCTGGCACCTCTATTCAAATGGGCAGTACTTGGTTCTCATGTTATTAAAAAGGCCAACAATTTCAGCAGTTAGAACTGTGTGGCAAATATTGTCTCATCAATTGCAATTTTAACCTCTACCCTCACCCCAAATTGACTTTATGGGGGAATATAGATTTGAACATTGGCAAGGAACCATTTTTATGGAATGTGTGGGCCAATAATGGGATTCTTAAAATAGGTACTTGGGAGATTATCAGATGACCTTTTTAATCTGGAACAGGGATGACAGGAGAGCGCCAAAGGGCTCTCTCTTCAGATGATGTTGTCCCTGTCCAGTTCTGTTCCCGTGCCCCCTCCATTCCATTTCTGTTCTCTTCTATTGATGGATTAATCTGTCAATAGATCGCCTGTTCCGTTTCTATAACGGAATAATGGGCTTGTGAAAAGGTGTCCCATTATGGTGGCACTATGTCAGCTGTGGTGGGAGGTCCCTCCTGAAGACTTCTGGGTGCGATCGGGACAAGGAGGTAAGTGGCACCCTTGTTTTCCCCCTCCCCGGGTTACTTGTTTAATTTTAAGGCTGTTTGGGGGCTTAGTTTTCTTTTTTGACATTTGGTTTCCTTCTTATTTTCAACTTTCCCGTGCATTGTTCTCTCACGAGAACATGCAGGATTTGCTTTCTGGGACATGAATGCAGCTTTATGACAGTTGTATTCACTCCCAGAGGACCGAGGGAAGGGCTCCAGTTACTATCGTGGCATAAGGTAGGTTACTATCGTGGCATAAGGTAGGTGTCTAATTTTTTTTTTTTATTGGAACAGGGACAGGAGTAGGGCAGTTAGGGGGTAGCAGGACGGATATGCTATCAGACGGTTCATCTGATAACCTCCTTGGTGATGAAGATGATGAGTTTTTGCCTTTTTCAATTTTGCAGAAACAGTTTTAACTACTTCTTTCAGCTAAATGGTATTATTTACATTTGAAACATTTATTACAATCCAGATGTGGCCCTGCATCTTTAAGTGCATCCGAGGTTCCCTTAATATTAGAGACATTAATTGAGGCCAACTAAGTATCCAAACCAACACTTTATAAATATATATATTTCTGTTATCTATAAATAAATATGACAAGTGAGGTTTACAGCAAGAATAGAATAGACAACTAGAATATCCAGTTCTGACTAATCAATTGTCATCTGTTTTAACTAGTATGGCTATAGAACTCCAACTACATCTCATGCAGCAGAAATTGTTCTTTTGTGTATACAGGTCACCACAACATCTATTCAAGAAAGGGCTTTCTAAATCAGCAAATTGTTAGAGATGTAGTACTGCTAATACTTCCTTTAATGCCTATGTTTTGGATGCCCATAGCAGCTACATTTTGGGATGAAGTAATCACACAAGTAAATTAGGTTTTGGAAAGTTGCTTGATATTTAGGGATGTGCATGTTCTTTTGAATTATTTATCTGTTTCTTGGAAGTTAACAAATGGCAAATGGAAATAGATTTTTTGCACCCTTTCGACTGCTAAAAGATTGATACTTTGTTACTGGAAAGATAATTTTCCTTCACTGTGATCCAATGGATAGAAGATCTGACAACTCTTGCAATATTTGAAAGAATGATGTATAGACAAAATTTACAAATGGACTTATACTTCAACATTTGGTCATCTTTTATAGAAATGTATGACCAATGTGGTTATTATTCCTTCTTTCATGTTTTTATTTTCCTGTTTATGTTATACTGGAACATTATTGTACTTAACTGAGATCCCTTTTGAATGTCTATATTTTTTTTAAAAAATGTTAAAAAACAAAATAATTCTCAGCACAATGAAAGCAGCCTATTAGGGGGACTAGACTGCACATTCAAAGAATGTCAATCTCTTTATTAAAAATTTGAAAATATTAATTAGTCTAGAAAATATTGGCCTTTGTATTGTCTTCGTAGAATCATGGAGCTGGACAAACCCTTGGGGAACTTCTAGTCCAACTCCTGACACTGCAGCTATCTAAAGCAGCCCTCATAGGTGGCTACCCAAATAATGTTTAAAGATGTCCAATGAAGAGAGTCCACCCTTCTGAAGTATTCCATTCCACTATTGACTGCCTCTCCGTGCCCCCTTCTATTTTTCAACTAATGTGTTATGAATTAAAAGTCAACTCATGTTATTCCAGTGTCGTCTCCTCCTCCTCCTCCTCCTCCTCCTCCTCCTCCTCCTCCTCCTCCTCTTCTTCTTCTTTTTCGCATCTTCTTCCTCCTTCCTCCATCTTTTTTACTCCTTCTTCTGGGCTGAGGAAATGGAGGTGTCCCACATATTTTTATTTCAAAACCTACTGTCTTGTTTTAGAAATATCCATTGGGTCCATAGCTGAGATCCTTAAGAGAGCCAAAGAGATAGCGCATGGTAACCCGGGTGTTCCTGAAGAGCTACAACACTGCCTGCAGAAAGCACTTGATGCAACAAGAGGACTGGAGCTTTCTTCAACAACATTGACCAGTTCTACCAGGTATCACAACATTTATTTCTTAAGTAAGCATGACAGGAAAAGATTCAACTTCGGGGGCAACTCAAAGTGACAATAATTTTAAGTTGTTCCACCCAAGCTGAAATGTGTGAAATGTGCTATCATTTGTTATTTGTGAAAGAAATGAATAATAATGAAGCCACTGCAAGCCAAAGGGGAGTGAGTTCTCCTGTCAATCAGGGTGCAGGAGACTGATGTTTCCACCCTCCTCCCATGAGTGATATTTGGTGCACAAAGGAATTGCAAAAGGGATCCTCCTTCTGATTGTTGCACTAGTGATTGCTTGTAGGGTATGCAGTGTCTGTCTGCTAAATCCTGACTGACAGGAGAACAGATCTGCATCACTTGCAGTAAGTCAGGATGGTGGTGACGGTGGTGGTGGGGTTGGTTTAGGAGATGCTACTTAGTTAACTGAGTAGCCTCTCCTGGCCCAACCCACCGCCCTTAGTTAAGTATACTTAATACTAGCTGTATCCAGCGTAACATACATCATTATAGCAGATCTGAAAGATTCAGACGGTTCAGCTACATGCTATTTTTGTCGGGGAGGAAATACCACCAAAATCTACACAACCACCGAGCAACTGCCTAGCTGGCTGGCTCTCTTGCCCTGGACTCACAGGCCTCTGCAGTGTGGCAGCTTCTCCTCTTGTACTCCCACAGCAAGGCGTATAGTGGAGGTGGAGGGGTGGGCTCCGTTTAGGTTCCCAGAGTCCTTGCCATGGTACAAGTGTAGATGCAGGGGCCCTTGTGAAGCTGGGGGTGTAAATGCAGATTGAGTGTCAGGAGTGGATTGTGAGGTGGCAAGGGAATTTACATTTGGGTGGTGATTGGCTGAGGGAGTGAAAGGAGGGAAGGGCAATGTTTCCTAAGTGGCCAATCAGCATGCTGGGAAAGGCAACATACCCAAGAGTTTTTTATATATATATGATACACACACACACATATATATATGATACTAAGTAGCTAGTCTAGAATCTCGCCAATATTTACAAAGAAAAAGGATTTTGCACATGATTAGGGGCATGCTGCCTTGATGGTCAAGGGAATGGTTTCTTATAGGGATATGAAGTCAGCACATACCAAAAGCAGTCAATGAATGTCACTGAATATTTGAAAGCAAAACTTATGAATGGGTGGGTGGCAATAGTGGTTGGGACACAGCTGTCATTTGGCACAGAGTAAGGCTATAATTTAGGAGTGAAATGAAATCTCATTATATAAAAAAAGGCTTTTGAAAGGAAAAGAAAGATATGAGATCATCAGTCATGCTCTACCAAATTTATAGATTCATTGGAGCAGCAGTGCCAAAGCATGCAAAGTATTCTCAGAAGTAAGTTTAATTGCCTTTCACATTGATCATGACACCAATGGCACAATTGCAATGTCCCCTAAAACCCACTTTAAAAGCCAGGCTGCCACCCCAACCAAAGGAGTTCTGTGCTACTGGTGATCAGGTCACTGAATGATGATGCAACCAGTCCCATCCTGCCAGTGAATCATGGTGCAAAACGCAGTTATGACAGGACCCCGGACCCTGCTGTGCCATATCCATTGTGCCTTAGCCCCAGCAAAGGATGAAAGGCCCTCCCCTCCATCTGGACTGCCATTGCTTTGGCCTTGGAGGGAGAGAAGAAGAGGCAGTATCTGCTGGACTGCTATCCCCTTTTTCTTTTGTGTCAGATTGTAAGCATGAGGTCAGGGAACTGTTTTGTTGTTCTTTTACTTGTAAAGTTCCATGTACAGTGATGGTGCTATATAAATAATATAAATAATATAAATAATATAAATAATATAAATAATATAAATAATATAAATATAAATATATGATCATAGAATCATAGAATCAAAGAACTGTAGCGTTGGAAGAGACCACAAGGGCCATCCAGTCCACCCCCTGCCATGCATCATCATGATCATCTTCATCATCATCATCACCACACCTCCCATGCAGGATCTTGGCCTTAATGAGAAAGGCATGGCTAATAATTAAACATCAGCATAAAAATGCATGAAACATGCATGCCATAGCTGTGGCTGTGATATGATCCAGCAAAGCAATTTCTTTTTTAAGCACAGCATATCACAGCTTTTGTCTCCAAATAGCTTACTTTATGAGCATTAATTAATCTGCTAACTAAATTATGCTACAGTAACTAAACTAATTAATTAAGCTAATTTTAGGTATCATTAATTCAGCTGTCTGACTGGTATTCATTATTCCTTTCCCAGCTAGAGCAAGTCAAATACCTAAGCTTGCAAAATAGTTCCCATTTATCAGCATCTGTTCTGCGATGGGGAAGGAAAGTTGCCTCTTTTCTTTGGAATTAACAATGTGTAAACTGTTCCAGTCTGTGGGTGATGGGAAAACCGAGTGTTGGTTTTGTTGCTGAAATAATAGTTGATAGTTGTTTGATTTGCACTAGTAGGGCGATAATCGCTACACATTATCTTATTAAAGTTGTTGAAGCACGGGTGAGGGGTAGCAAAGAGGTTACCCTAAATGTCCTACTCTCCCAGTCTTGGAGTCACTGAGCGTATCTGTTATGGGTTATGAATTCTTTCTTATATCATGGAAGATGATGTGGGGAACAGAGCAGAACCAGATGATGTGTATTTCAAATACTGGCCTGGAGGCCTGCATGCCCAAGCCTTCTGGGGTTCCATTTCACTCAGTGAGGAAATATCTTACTTCTTTTGGGGGTTGGGGGAAGGAAATATTTGGTTATTCAAAACCTTGCAGTTGGCATTGTGAGGTTGCCCTGAAAATCACCTGCACCAAGTGACACCAACTGTCCACCACTTTAAATGATAGAAGAAACATGTGTGAAGTGACATCCACATAATCTACTAGGTAGATCCAAACTGATCCACTCTCTGAAATGGACCATGATTTTTTCCCAAAAGAGTTCTTGACTGTCATGGCATCCCCACCAATATATACAAAGAAGGCCAGCAAAGGGTGGGTGGATGGGTGGAATTGGTGCAGGAATCATCCTGGTGCCATTCAGAAACCAGAGGCTCTTTTATGCTACACAGTTATAGTGCTATACATCTTCTGGTAATGAATTATATATGATTATTGTTTGCTGTGTGTTTTTAAATCATTTTTTTCATGAGCACAAGTGTTGCTTAAAACAGAATACTGGAGGGGGGCAGATCTGTTTCCAATGAGTTGGCCCTCATCGTTTTCCCCGTTTCATTAGGACAACTTCCTCTGTGGATTGTCACCAAAATGTCCTATGCAGTGAAACTAAAATCAAGACTAAGGAAGAACAGCTCTCAAGTGATGCAGAAGGTAAGTTTTTTTGGCTTATTAAACAACCAAATATTACCAATGGTTAACACAGAATTGGATGATCTAGAATCTGCCTGTTCTGGAAAGAGAAGTTGTTTCTACTTCATATGTGGGGGGATCGACTTTTCCCTCTCACAGTACAGCTCACCTCATTCAGCAGGGCCCTCCAATCCTCTGTGAGGTATTTTTAGAGGTTTCAGTAACTGCTGGAAAAGTATAAGATGGAGCAGACCATGTCCACCATCTCTACCCTTCAGCTTTGCATTCACATAAAGCCTGGGGTTCTTGAAACACCAGTAGCCAAGAGAAGTAACCAAATCTCACTCTTCCTATTTACAAAGCATGTTCGGAATGCTAAATTCTGGGTAGAGCAATGAAACAGAAAGGTACACTTTGCAGATGAGATGTGCATACATACATACATTGTTTGTTGTTGTTAACTGCCATTAAGTCTATGACCCTATGGATTAGAGATCTCCAAGTTACCCTTTCATCAAAAGCCCTGCTCAGGCCTTGCAGGTTGAAGGGCATGGCTTCTTTGATTGAGGAGATTATCAGATGCGGTGAAACACAGCAAAAAACTGTGTCCCAAACTGTGTCCAAAGAACGTGATGAGAACAGAAAGGGTGACATTAGCAGACACCCGTTCCTGGGGCATAGTGCTGACATGGACAAGATTTAACTTTTGTATTGATGGGGGCTAAGCCGCCAATACAAAGGGATGCCTTATTCACTCCCATGCTATGCCCCCTGGATGCTGAAGGATGTCATTGTCTGATAATGTCGCCCATTGCTGTTCTTGTTGCAACCTTCTGACATGGTTTTTGCTGCATCTGATAATCACCTGAGTCTATCCATCTGTAATGCAGTCTTTCTCTTAAGTATTACATATATTTATTGTACTACATACATTGTAATGTTGAATAATTTTTATCAAATGAACAGAGTTAGGGATTGTCTTAATGGTCAAAATAATCCTCATGGAATTTGCTGCCAATCCTACCTGACCTAATGGCATTCTGCATCGGATCGCAGTATTCAGAAGAAGAGGGGCCAAATCCACCATAAACTCTGCTGGGAAAGCCTTCACAGTTTTCCCCATATTTTTTAAAAAGCTCCGTAGAGAATGCCCATTACCACTCGGTTGGACAATCAGACAATCAGGACTCCTCTCTCGATGAACATGCAGGGGTGGAGCTTATCTGTGGCCCAGAGGTTTCCCATCTCAGTTGCTTAGGTTATATAATCTACAAAATAAAATTCATAGATGGATTAATCTGTTTTCAGATACTTGCATTGTTTGTTCAATATAATTCTGATATTACATCAGTGTTCTGAATAGCTATATCTTAGTATCTATGTGCTTACTTTTGAGTAAGGAAAAAATCAGTGCAGCTGCTATTATGTCTTTTTAGAAGTAATGCTTATTTTGGATTTATAAGGGAAAAGTTGTGAACCTCTTAGTGATAATGTACCAAGTACTTCTAGGTACCACCATAACAATGGAAGCCATGCCTTATGAGGAGCAGCTTAGGGAGCTGGGTATGTTTAGGCTTGGAGAAAAGAAGGTTAAGAGGAGACATGATAGCCATGTTTAAATATTTGAAGGGATGTCATACTGAGGATGGAACAAATTGTTTTCTGCTGCTCCAAAGACTAGGACACAGAGCAATGGACTCAAACTACAGAAAAAGAGATTCCACCAAAATATTAGGAAGAACTTCATGACAGTAAGAGCTGTTTGGAAGTGGAATACACTGCCTTAGAGTGTGGTGGAGCCTCCTTCTTTGGAGGTTTTTAAACAGAGGCTGGATGGCCATCTGTCTGGAATGATTTGATTGTGTATTCCTTTCAGGGCAGGGGGTTGGACTAGATGGCCCTTGTGGTCTCTTACAACTCTGTGATTCTATGATTCTATAACAGGGGTACAAACTCACAGAATGAAAACAATCACTCACATGCTTTAAGTCATAATTATGTATATGGGGATGTGAAGATGTTAGCCTAAATCCAATTGCTAGAGCCATGTAGAATAGACCTGTTGACTCAATTGCTGATTGGTAAATTGACACTTATGTAAATCCCATTGATCCAATGTGTCAGCTCTAGTTGGGATTTAGATTTAGGCTATGGTTGCTCACATACCAGTAATCCCTTCTGTTGTTTTGCTTGTGCGGAAGACACAAGAGCTAAGTACTTGACAAGAGATTTTTGAATGGCTGTTTTCTACCCCCTCCTCATCTAGCATCAATAGTTACTTATCTAAACAAGTTTCTTTTTCATATTTTAAAAATAGTAAGAGTATAAAATCAATGAATGAGAATTAGGATTTTTAAAAACTATATCTACAAAATCTGTATACAGTATTAGGGGACGAATTGTCAGGGATGAATATCAGCCCATTTCAAATTATTTCAACACTCAATGCTTTGCTGCACTGTAAAGATTAGATCACTAGACTTGTATTTCCCAGGTATTATCATATATTATCAAAACAAAGTGTGCTGGAAGTATATTTCAGGCATTCTTTGCTCAAAGGAAACCAGCAATGGTAAATCTCATAAACCATGTTGCTATTAAGGAACTATTAGTTTAAGAGCAAATGCAAAATAATCTCATGATTCTCACATGTTCCTCCCCAAAACTTGTCCAAGAAAAAGCTATGCCAAACATCATGCAGTCCCCCTTCACAGGGGTTAATATTAAAATACTCAGTAGTTCAGGCACTCTTTTAAAGATATTGTACCAACATTAGCTGGCATTTATCAGAGTTTTGACATCATTACATTTTACTCCTTTATGTTGCTTGTAAATGTAGTCCTCTTGGGGAATAAATTATATGAATTATTAGTGTTATACTAATAGCACCATTACACTATTACAGTTATTAAAGATTGGTAGCACTTTAACTGTTAACTGCCACAACTCCATCCTGCACATTCTGGGATTTGTAGTTTGTTGATAGACTTAGCATTCTCTGGTAGAGAGCTCTAGTGCTGTAGTTTAGGGAATGACCCAAAGCTACTTAGCAGAATATTCTCAGTATCTCAGCTAACTATAAATCCCAGAATTTCATAAGATGGAAGCATTACAGTTAAAAATGGTACCCAACAGTGATTATGGTAAAGCCATTGGTTTATAGCCCTAATATTGAAATGCCTTCACATCATTACTATGCTTATAGGTTTATAATGTTAATATGCCCAAGTGAAAAACCAGTTTTATTTAAATTGAACTTTATCTGAAACTATCAGTTGCCAACACCCCCTCTAGTTCTGATTTGCAGAGGTGACTGTCATTGTGGTGCCAAAGTCTTAATAAGAAAAGAGGGTTACTTCACATTCTGTTTCCCCGAAAGAGCCTGACTCTTTTTTCAGATGCAACATTTCACAAGAAAAAGTATGACAAAAATCTGTAGACATTTAGAAACTTTTAGTCCTGGAGACTGTAATTTTAAGAATGGAATATAAACAGTGTATTGTGTGTAAACTAGACACATAGGCCTTGCCTACATGGGCTATTTACCCCATCTTGGCCCTGTCTTGGAGCCCATAGTTCAGATGACACAGGGCATTTGCCCCGTTTTGCCCCTGGGAAGTCTGCATCACCCCTGTAGGCAAAGATGGGGCCAAGACGGGATAAAGCCCATTACATCGCTTTTAAAAAATACCTGAAGAAAAACCCTTCAGCCAGCAAAAAACGGATTGGGGTTCATATGGCCACAGGAGCCCATACTGCCATGCTGGCCCATCACTGTAGCTTCTGTCTGCCGTCACTCTTCCAAAGCCAGGAAACAGGCCTGTCTGGTCAAATGCAGGAGGCCTTGCTCATGTGCTGTAGGAGAGCTTCCGGGCCTCAGGGAGCAGGATGTGGGTGGTAGCAATGGTGGCAGTTGCAGAGACAGGCTGGCATGGTAGTCTGATCTCCATCCCTCTGGCTTGCCTTCTCTCTTGGCTATGCACAAAGGGCTCATCTTTACTATAATAGAAGTTATTGCTACTGCTATATGAACCCGAAAAAAATGGATTGCTCCCCAGTAACAGCAAGTCACAGCAGCTGCAACTTTTCTTAACAGTTTTACAGCCTCCATAAACTTTGCATGCTCTCTAACCAAGATGGCAGCCATTAGTGAGACTACTCACATTTTTAAATCTGCTGCCACCAAACTTTTTTTTAAAAAACACACTATTTCTATGGTGCACACAAGCACCTTTTCAAAGAGAGAGAGAGAGAGAGAGAGAGAGAGAGAAAATACAAATCCCTGTTTATTGCCTTAGCCCCCCTGTGCCTGTCTGGCCAATCAGGTTTGTGCTTCTTGTCATATGGGAAAGCAATTCTGATAGAATCACTTGTCCCAATGAGTGGGAATGCACATTCCTCATGGAGTTTTTTAAACATCCTGGGAAAAGCCGCAAAGGGTTTCCTGGTGTAGCTTTAGGAGTTTTTTGCTACCCCCTTCCAAATATGGTGTATTGATGTGGTTTCTCATTAAGACAGATTGTATTTCCAGCAAATTCCATTAGGATTATTTTGACTGTTTAGACAACCCCTGTGCAGGCAAAGTAGAGGTTTCCTTAATATATAGCATGTAGCTATGTATCAAGTTTTCTCTTAATTATGAATGAGGCATATCTTACAGGGAATTCACCATGACAAGAAGTGAGAGTTATTCCTTCTGTCTCCAGAACAACTGGACCCCCACCTACTGAGATAGAGAAAGGCCAGCATTTTTGGCTTTGGGATTGTTAGGACTTCATTGGACACTCAAAATACGGCATCATAATGATGCCATATAAGCACAAAAGGGCATGCAGATTAGACGACGTTGCCCTTTTGCAGTTATAAACAGCCCCCAAACCCATACCTTTTAATTGATGACTTAAGCTTTCAATAGATTCCCCTGCTGCTTTTGGGTCGGCATTGCCAGCATGCAAAGCATCGGGCCATTTAACTCTCATACTTACCCCAACAATGGCTGATCCAGCCAGAACACTTCCGGGTGAGATTGTGACATCCAGGTAGGTTTTGCTCTTTTTATGACCCTTCCTGAGTTACTTGGATGTTTTCAAGTGTGTGTGTGTGTGTGCGTGCTTTTTAAAAACTTTTAATGCTCTATTTTTGTTTTGAATTTTGAATTTCCTGTGCAACAAAGTCTCACAGGATTTCAAGCGAGGAAGTGAACGGGACTCCCTTCACTTCCTCTTATTGCAGGAGCTGCCTTTCCCAGGAGAGGAGGTAAGTGCAGGGGTGGGGAGCATTCTTTTGCCAGTATAAAATGGTTTTTTTATGCCGGCAAAAGAATGTTTAAAGGGCAGTATCCTTAGTGCTTGAGAGAATGTGTCACCCAGGGAAGAACAAATCTCTTTGGAGATTATCAGACACAATGCCCCCCAGGAGGTCAGGAGGAGGGCACCACTGTACTGCTACAGGCTGGCAATACTGCTTGACGCCATCCTCCTCTTGACCTTCATTCTTTCTCCCTCTGTGCTAGAGGGATGAAAAAGGTACTACTTTTTATTGACAGAAACTTCCATCAATGAAAAGCAGAACCCTTTTCATCTCTCCAGCATGGAGGAATCATGGAGGAAGGACGGGAGGAGGACGGGATGTGCGGTATTGACCACCGGAAGCGGAAAAGTGGCAAATGCTTCCCTGTTTTTTTTAAAGAGCATCTGATAAAGTCCAGAGTCTCTCAACTCCTAATTTTAAAAGTGTGTAAGCTGTTATAAAGAAGCCCTGGGCCAACAATTCACTGCTCACAGTATTGCTTGTCCTCTTCTAACACTGGTCATGATTGTCTCCACCAAATCTCACAAGATTTGGACAATTGGTCCATACATACAAGGAACTAAGTTTCCATAAACATCCTCTAGCATGATCAACAGTTTATTTAGCCTCAGGATTTCCCCCTCATGATGCTGATGGCTTTGCATCCTGGCCTTGCTTGTCATGTGCATGACCTATCTTTTAAGAGATCTGTCTGGATTGTAAGAGCAGCTCCTCTTCCAGTCTGGGTGTGCATGTGTAGTGTAGTTATGCAAGTAGGTAAAATGAACATGTCAGGTTGGGGAGTACTATAGCCCTTCCCCCTTCCACATCACTTTCCTCAGATAAAGAGTGATTTTGTGATGAAGAGAGCTTCCTCTGTTTGTGGAAGTGCTTCAGATTCCCAGAATCACATGGACAATCCTTGTGAATAAAGAAGACTCTCTTTGGAGTTATGGGGCTGGGTCTTATCAGTACGCTGATGACACCGAGATCTATTTCTCCTTGTCCCGATTGTCGGCCTTGAATTCCGATGGCGTCTCTCCTCTTAATGATTGTCTTAAAGCAGTAATGGGCTGGATGAGGAAAAACAGATTGAGATTAAATCCAGACAAAACGGAGGTGCTCATGGTAGCGGCCCCATAACCAGGAGTTGGGTTGCAACTTCCAGTCCTGGATGGGGTCATGCTCTCAGTTAAGGACTGTGTTCGCTGTCTGGGGTGCTCCTTGATTCATTGCTTCAGATGACTAGTCAGGTGAATGCGACGGTCAGGAGCGCCTGTTATCAGCTTCGGCTGATATGCCAGCTGCGCCCTTTCCTGGAAGTAAGGGACCTCGAGACGGTGGTGCACGCGCTGGTAACCTCCCGTCTAGATTTCAGCAAGGCGCTCTACATGGGGCTGCCCTCATGCTTGGTCCGGAAACTTCAGTTGGTACAAAATATGGCAGCCAGAGTGTCTTGGGAACATCTCGGAGAGACCATATAATTCCAATATTAAAATCTCTCCACTGGCTGCCTATCAGTTTCTGGGCCCAGTATAAGGTGTTGGTTATTACCTTTAAAGCCCTAAATGGCTTGCGTCCAACTTATCTCCAGAACCACCTCCTCCCATGCAATCCTCCCTGCGCACTCCGGTGCTCTGGGAGGAATTTGCTTCAGCCACAAAAATCTAGGTTGTCTACAACCCCCCAGAGGGTCTTTTCAGTAATCACCCCCAAATTGTGGAATGAGATCCATTAGATGACAAACCTGAGTAGCTTTTAAAAAGCACTAAAGACAGATCTCTTTTGGCAAGCCTTTCCTAATTAGATCCTGGCCTCAGGAGCTCCTGGCCTCTTTTAGTCTGCTGGTGATTTATTGTATTTATTGTATTTATAGTTTTTAAATGTGATTTTAGAGTAGTTGCTTTTTAATTTATATTTGTTTAATATCTTTTTATGGGGGAGGGTGGGGTGGGTGGTGTTTAGGGATTTTTATCTGTATTGTATTTTAATTTTTGTAAGCCGCCCCGATTGTTTTAACAGAGGGGTGGGGTATAAATAAATATTATTATTATTATTATTATTATTATTCACAATTTGCTTTCTGCATGAGAAAAGCAAGGAAAAGCAGTAACATAAGGAAGCAGGGCTACAGAATTCCCTCTTCTCACATACAAATGTGCACAATTTCTCACATTTGGAAAAGTGAGTATGACAAATGTGTATGAATCTCCATGTGGGAAGAAAAACCAAGGAATGGGTACAAAGAGGCCGGTGTGATTTTTTGTGAAAAGCTATGAAAATCGAGACTGAGAGTTAGTCAAATTCCTATTTACGAATGTTATCCATATACCATAGATAGGCAACTTGTGGCTCTTTAGAAAATAGCTAGAATCTCGTTGGTGACTTGCACTTGAGTAACTGAGCAGTTACACAAGCTGTTGGGCATTTTAGTGGCATTTGTAAGGAAGTTTCTGTGACCTCCTTGCACAAGTGTTTCCTCAGGATATACTATATAGCATTTTGTAGCACCCCTCCCTACACCAGCCTGTATGATTCAGTTCCCCTGTAATCCCATGGGGCTATGGCAGTGTAGTGATATGCTATTACTAGATCTCAACTAGACCGTGGCTCATGTTGTACTGTAGTTCCCATCCTCCAGCACTCTTGGCTCACTGGCTATGCCCAGGGGGAGTTGCAGCCCAGCAGCATCTGAAGTTACCCAACCTGTTGTAGAGATATGATGGATTTTTGTTGTTGTTGTTGTTTTCCTTTGCATTTAGGCCGACTTTACAGAATGATGGTGCGGATGATGGGGGCCAAAAGGATTTTAACAATAGGCATGTTAAACTTTCCATCCCTTCTGGCTATGGCTGAAGTGGTTCCAGATGGTGGCAGCATAACCCTATGTGCCATACAATCATATTTGGGCGAAGTCACCCAGGAAGCACCTGATTTCTCGTCTCATGGAAAGAAAATAAGGGAGAAAATTGGACCAATAATAGACTCTATGAAGGTATAATTTAAAAAAAATATTGCAGAAAAAGAATATTATATTAGCAATAAACATAAAGCAAAAAAGTTATCTCATTACAGTCCTTTTCTTTTCCCATTTTTTGAACATTCTCTGTAATACACTCAAATACATTTTTGTTCTGATTGCTGTTAACTTTTTAAGTTGACTTCCAATTCTTTATCCATAAAACAAAACATCATTTATTTAGTTTTTAGATCATATGATCTCCTGATAAAACCCATTTGTCCCATCTGTTTACTCCACCTTTTACAATTCATTATATCTTCAAAATTTCAGTTGAAGCTGTCTCCATATATTCTATTTAAACCATATATTATTTAAGTCTGAATTTAGAAGGATATTTTATGAATATTCCAAGTTTCTTTCCAGTAATTGATTACTGGTGGCGCAGTGGTTAAATGCCAGTACTGCATGTCACCACGTTGCAAGTTCGATTCCAGAGGGCTCTAAGGTTCACTCAGCCTTCCATCCTTTCGTAGGTCGGTAAAATGAGTACCCAGCTTGTGGGGGCAATTAGCTAACACACATTGGAAACTGTTTAATGCAGTGTAGATGTGTAAATTGCTATTGCTTTAAAAAAAAACAATTTGTAAGCCGCTCTGATAGCCTTGTGGCTGAACAGCGGGGTATAAATAAATAAATAAATAAATAAATAAAAAATACTAGTAACCAGTCTTTTTCTAATTGATTTTTTTTTGGGGGGGGGTTTGAAGGTATCATTTTGATGTTTATATCAAACATTTCTTGCAACTTAATTAATAAATTATATAATTAAAGTATGCATTGTTGCTAATTGCCATCAAGTTGACTTCGACTTATGGCAAATCCATGAATGAGAGACTCCCCCAAGTCACCCTATCATCAATTGCCCTGCTTAGCTCTTGCAGACTCAGAGCGGTGGCTTCTTTGACTGAGAATGCATCTGAAATACAGTCTTCCACTTTTCCTACTGCCTTCTACCTTCCCAAGCATTACTGTCTTTTCTAGTGAGTCAGGTCTTCTCATAATATGTCTAAAGTACAACAATCTCAGTTTAATCATCTTGGCTTCTAGGGAGAGTACAGGCTAAATTTGCTTTTGGATCCTTTTATTTGTCTTTTTAGCAGTCCACAGTATCTGTAGAACTCTTCTCCAGCACCACATTTCAAAGGAGTTGATTTTCTTCCTATCATCTTTCGTCACTGTCCAGCTTTCACAACCATACATAGAAATGGGAAATACAATGGCATGGACAATCCTAATTATGTATCTCTCTCTCTCTCTCTGGCTTTTCTTCGCAAATGAAGATTCAGGAAGGACTCATCCTGCGTTTTCTGCAAGCACGCTGATGTCTAAAAAGGCCAATCCAAGATAAACAAGTTCGGTTGCAAAAAGCACAGCAGAAGGTCTCCTTGGGTGATGTTTCTGGGTTGTGATTCTTTCTGCGTTGTCGCTTCTCTTCAAGACTTGTTCGGTGTGAGTTCTCAAATAAAGCTGCAGCATTGTGGATAGTGCGTCTCCATGCCTCCTGATGTGAAGCCAGGGCGGACCATTGTTGGTGATCAATTTGGCCGAGCCTAAGATGTCGTTTCAGGGAGGCCTTGTATCACTTTTTTGGAGTGCCCCTCTTATGCTGACCCATGGCGAGTTCACCGTAGAGCACTATTTTTGGGAGGTGATGGTCCTCCATCCTAGAAACGTGCCCTGCCCAGCGCAGCTGCGTTCTCAATATCATGGCCTCAGTGCTGGTAATCCCTGCTTGCTCATTATTGCTTAAAACTAGACAATTTAAAACTGGTTAAAACAATTTTGATTTGATACTGGCAGGACACCAGTAAGTGAGTCTTTGAGTGGAGGATATTCCGTAACTGGGGAACTGCAGCAATTGCAAATCAGTTTAATCACTTCATAATTTTATAGGGGCCCTTCCACACTACATAATTATAGCACTATGATTCCACTTTAACTGCCATGCAACATCCCATGGAATGCTGTGAGCTGAAGTTTAGGGAGGGGCATTTAAAATTCTCAGCCAGAGAACACAAATCCCAGGTTTCCATAGGATGCGGCCATGGTAGAATAATAGTGCTATAACAGTGGGGCTTATCACACGAGGGAAGGAAGCTGCAGTACAGCCTGATCATAGCACCACCCCTGCCTTATCTCATGATGTCTGCATGTTTCAGCTGTTCTCCCATTCTGGTCCTGTGGGAGACGGTGGTAAAGGTGAGTCTTTTTGCTACCTGGAAAGGCTAGCAAAGTACATGTGGTGCTATTCTTGGGCTTCACTTCTGCTTCCCTTCCCTTGTGTGATAAGCCCCTATGTGGTGTAAGTGAATTCCCAAACAGTAATGTTTGACTTCTGGTTGTGATGTTGTCAGAGATCAGGACTCAAAATCAGATGTTGATGCAGCACTTCATAATTCAGATTATGTAATGGACGTGGCTTTACCATTAGTGTGGAAGGCAAAGGTGGTGGAAAGGTGGAGGCAAAGCAAGGTGTTGTTAGGCAAAGTTGTATGTGCCATGCCCCTACCCAGCACCTCAGAGGGTACTCCGATGCCCCTGAATGCAGTGCAGGGTGTGTCCTGTCACCATTGTTGGAGTCATAATCACTCACAGAAAGATCCAGCCACCTTCTACAGTTGGTCCCCCATATCCATGGATTCTGTATCAATGGATTCCATCATCCACAGCATGAAATTATTCCCCCAAACAAGAATTTCAAAAAGTGATTTTGCCATTTTATATAAGGGGCATCGTTTTAATATGCCATTGTATATAATGGGGCTTGTGCATCCACAGATTTTGGTATCCATGGGGAATCACGGAACCAAACCCCAATGGATACCAAGGGCCCACTGTATATGTAAAATGTATTGGATCAGTCCTGTGCAAGGACAGACTCTCTCTTTGGCTTTTCTTCGCAAACGAAGATTCAGGAAGAACTCATCCCGCACTTTCTGCAAGCGTGCTGACTAAAGGTGGGTGAACAACTGGTTGTCCAACTTAGCATCAGTTTGTATTGATATAATTGTTGGTAATTATTTAGAAGTTGGGAAAGTTACATTTTGGACTACAACTCTCAAAAGGCTCCAACCAGTCTGGCCACTGGCTAGAATGGCTGAGTTATTCCGAGAGTTGCAGCCCAAAATATATCTCTTTTCCAAGCTCTGTGGTTGCTAGTGAGTTGGAGGATCAATGTATCTTTATTTCTATTAATGCTAGGGTTTTATGTTTGGTTCAAAGTTAAATGATCACCAGCTATTAAAACCTTTCTGTCATCATGAAGTTGACAGGGAATTAATATACACATATCACAGCATGATTTTGGCAACTATGCTAAGGGGGAAAAGCATATTACAGATCACCTGCAATGTGCAAGGTTTGAAATCCTTTGGCTCCCCACAGACAGTGTGAAATTAATTGAACTGCTGTTGCTCTCTAGTGCTCATTCTGTGTAACTGACTGTGAATAAATATCACTAAAGGCAAGCAAAGTACATGCGGTGTGAAGATTAAAGAAGGTTGGCAAGGCATGTAAGTGGAACCTTTAAATGATCCTCCTCCCTCTCCTCCTCCTCCTCCTGCTCATCATCACTGTTGTCATCATTATTTTGACTGCATCTTCTGTCCGGCCATTGCAAAAGGTTAAGCAATCCAGATTGTTAAAAGGGATCTGAAGGAAGGATTTCTTCAGATGTGCTCAGTATTTCAAAGTGGGGTTAACTGAGAAAAGAGCTGATATGTTTTGCAGCAGGTATATTAGGGTGAAGTGTACAGTTGGCCCTCCATATCCACAGATTCTGCACCAACGGATTCTACCATCCACAGCTTGAAAATATCCCCCCCAAAAGCAAACCTTGATTTTAACCACTTTATCTAAGGGACACTATTTTACCATGCCATCGTATATAATGGGACTTGAGCATCCATGGATTTTGCTATCCATGGTGGTGGGGAGGGGGTCCTGGAACCAAACCCCAGTGGATACCAAGGGCCTTCTGTATTGCATTTTCTCTCTCAGGTTTTCAAATTCAAAATGCAGAGACTTCCAAAATGGATGATATATAAGAAACATAAGGCAACCATGAAATTAGCAAAACAGAACAGAACAGAACAAAACAAAACCCCAAATGCAGACCTGAATCCTATTGCTAGTCCCAATCAAAATAGATCCATTGAATCCACTGTTGAATGGTCAGTCAATATGTATGTAAATCTCATTGAGTCAATGGATCTACTCTACAGTAGTTGGATCTAAGAGTAAGGTTCAAGCCATATTCTCTATCTATCTATCTATCTATCTATCTATCTATCTATCTGATATAAATATAAATGTATTTTCAAGGATATTTAGAAAGAAGACAATAACAACATCATCCATCCTACTCAATACTCACTTCATGACTAAGCAATACATTTTCGATTGCACTCCTTGAACATTTTGGAAAACTCTGCCAAGCTTTTTCTGTCTGTTCTCCTTGTCTCCAATCCATGGTGCCTGTCCATCAAGGATATCACATACAGGAATATGAGTCCCATTCCAAAGCAGGTTCCTTCAGGGTAACTTCTTGGGGAGGGTGTGGATTAAAGACTATTGTTGTTGTATGCCTTCAAGTCATTTCTGACTTATGGCAACTCTAAGGCAAACCTATCACAGGGTTTTCTTGGCAAGGTTTTTTCAAAGGTGTTTGTCTTTGCCTTCCTATAAGGCTGAGAGAGTATAACTTGCCAAAGGCCATCCACTGAGTTGCCATGGCTGAGTGGGGGTTTGAATCTTGGTCTCCAAATTCATAGTCCAACACTCAAACCACTATACCACAGTGGCTCTCAAAGATAACAACCCTATTTTTGGGGCAGGATTCAAAACCTTGGATAGATCCTTCAAAGTTCAGACTAAAACCCATATTTGATTCATGGCCCCACTGACATAGTAGTCACTAGGATCCACTGTGAATGTGTTTGGCCACATATGGGTTCTTTGTTGCTTTTGGTCCTGATCTGTTCCACTGTGTGTTTAGATTGCATTTGAACACATCATCTCTCAATGTGCTTTTGGAAAGCTTATGACAGTTGACCGAAGTTAAATCACCTGGCTGGGAAAAGAGGCTGCTAGCCATATACTTTTAGGGAGCCACCCCCTGTGCCTGTACTTAACACCATTTGAAGTGCAATTGAGTCCTCTGCTTATTTAGAAGAGCTATGATGCTTGGATATATTCCTTGAATACATCCTTAAATACTGCCCTATGAGCAAGTATTTTGTTCAGAATGAACCAATGCATTTCAGTGGTCCTTTGTACTAGTATGTCATATGCTCTGACATTTCACAGATTAAAACCAGGATACAAGGGGCCAAGTAACATCAGAGTATGGTCAAGATTGCAAAACTTATTAATGAGGACAAACAGATAAGCTAGGAGAAGCTACAGAAGTTTGCTTTGGCCTGATATAATGGGAAGGACAAGACTCTCCCTCCCCTCTCCTCTGCTAATTGATTGTAAACTATGTTTACACATGATTTTATCAGACCAGGCAAATATGGCATCATAATGACGCCTAATTAACATGAAAGGGTGCAGATATCAAATGAATTTTTTGAATTTGCCGCGCTTGCATCTTCTCATGAGAATCGGTAAGATCTGGAACCAGGAAGTGAATGGAGCTGCGTTCCTGCTCCATTAGTGCTGGGGCTGCATTTTCATGTGAGTAAGGTAAGGTCTGGTAGGGGAGGGTTCTTTTGCCGGCATAAAAATGCCACAAAACATGCAGGCAAAAGAACATTTGAGGAGGGTGGTCTGATAAAGTCCTCAGTTAACAGTTATTAAATTATTGCTATTGTTTTAAACTTGACTGGTTGTTTTAATTTTCTGTTTGTAAGTCACCTTGAGATCTTTTTGATATAGGGTGGGCTGTACATATTTAAATAAATAAATAAATGGGAAATGGAGAGTAGGAGAGAGACTCTGGGACAGTTTGAAAGCAGCTGAAAAAGTGAGACCACAGAGGATTAATCAGGACTGACTCTGCCAAATTGGGACCCTTTGGTCCTTAGGGAATAGTTTGATGATATATATGCTTATATCCTGCCTGAAAGGCCCCAAGACCCAAATTCAGGATGAATGTTCCACAGTCTCACTCACACTGGTAGGGGATCCACATGGGAAAAAACTGGCACTAACAAAATTGCCTGGTGTGGATGATTTTTTAACACACACCCTTCTCTCTACAACAAACTTATTTTCACTTGTACTTACCACCATGGTCCACCTGTATTTTCACCTGTACTCACCACCATGGTCCATCCACACCCAGTGTCACAAAAGCTTTCCCTGCAATTACCATGCTTACTTAAGGTGTGGGCAAGCAGGCACTCATATGCTTGTCTGCTGGAGCTTGTTTGAAGTTTTGCAGGACTGAAAAGCCAGCAAGACATTGTGTGAGATTGGGAGGGCAGGCAAAGTCAATGGCCATTGTCAGCCAAAGACTTCTGCTGCATGTTCCTTTCTCTCCCTTGGTCCAGGGGAGAGAAAGGAACCACCAAGAAGGGGTGACCTCCCGAGTAAGTGGCACAGTGAAGTAAGCATGGTGGGGAGGTGTGCTGCAATGGTGGCAATTCCTTTCTTTCCCTGGCCCAGTGGGGAGAAAGCAACCACCACCATAGTGCCCCCTGCTGTGCTGCTTACTTGGGGGTTACCCCTTCTAGGCAGGCACAAACCACTGTGGAGGCTCGTTATTGCTGAGAAGGGGTGACCTTCCGAGTAAGCGGCACAGTGAAGTAAGCATGGCGGGGAGGCAGGCTGCGATGGTAGCGGTTCCTTTCTCTCCCCAGCTCAGGGGAGAGAAAGTAACTGCTGCCATCACTCTCTACCCCCTTGCTTACTTCACCTTGCTGCTTACTTGGGGATCACCCCTTCTAGGCAGGCATGAACTGCTGCAGAGGTTCATGCCTGCTGAGAAGGGATGACCTCCCTAGTAAGCAGTACAATGAATTAAGTGGAGGTGTGGAGCGATGGTGGCAGTTTCTTTCTCTCCTGTGGGACAAAGACACAATAGCTGGCTCCCATTTCTGGAAACATGAAGTCCAAATCCAAGATGTAACACACTCCTGCTTTGATTGAAGGTGAAGAAATATGAAATATGAAAGTTTTTTTTAATGTCTGTCATGGGGTCAGCAGTATACCTCCCAGAACATTCTCATTGCTAAAGAAGTGTGAGTACATGTACTCACTGGTTACCCAAGCAGCATTCTTATAGACTGGGATGGGGATT
This sequence comes from Gambelia wislizenii, assembly GCA_030847615.1. Classification (NCBI taxonomy): domain Eukaryota; kingdom Metazoa; phylum Chordata; class Lepidosauria; order Squamata; family Crotaphytidae; genus Gambelia; species Gambelia wislizenii. The sequence continues at coordinate 65,993,144 of JAUMIR010000002.1, forward strand.
TTCACTTTCTTCCACATCTGGACATAGTAAACTTCAAGTATTTCTCTTTCGAATATGAATATACTTATGAAATTTGGTAAATCCTTCACAAACTGAAACAAAATTCAGTAGGTATACATTCAATAGGTACAGCTATTCTTAGCCTGGAGAACTGTGCTGGATGGTTGAATCTGTCAATTTTGCATTTTAAAATGTTTTAGGTTCTTTCCATCTTGAATAGAAGACATTTATATATGTTGGCAAATTTTTATCAATAATAAACTGGGGGAAAATCCCACATACCCTACTGATAGACCTGGACAAGTAGAAACCTATTGATAAGCCTAGGGTCACATCCAAACTCATTGAGAAGTCCCAGGAGATTATCAGATGTGGTGAAATCTAGCAAAAACCTGTGCCCTCAACCATGTCAGAGAATCGCGAGGAGAACAGAAAGGGTGACATTATCAGATGTCCGCACCCTCAGGCATTCCTAGGGCGTAGTGCTGCCATGGATGAGGCTTCCCTTTTTAACTGATGGGGACAAGCAGCCAATAAAAAAGGGATGCCTTATTCACTCCTGCATTATGCCCCAGAACGCTGAAGGACGCTGTTGTCTGATAATGTTGCCCGTTGCTGTTTTCATCACGATCTTCTGACCTGGTTTTTGCCACGTCTGATAATCTTCCCAGATTTTGTTGCAGCTCTTTTCAATTTTATACTGGGTTAAGATAAATTGACCTGGGGAGTTGGTTTAAAAAGTCTCTGTACTGGGAGCTTACAGAAAATATTCTGGGATTTAAAAAAATGTGCATGGCTATCCAAAATAAAATCAGACAGAACAGGTACAAAATCTGAGACTTTCTGATGTTTTTAAACTGTGTGGATGCACCCTAGGTCTTGATGTTAGCTGCTTGAGTGTAAGATCAAGTAATTTTTTCTGAGTCAAAGTGAACTTACTCCTATCAGTAGTGTACAGTTCATAACAGACAAGATGAAGTCAGTATAGCAGCAGACATCCAAAGCTGTTCATCTTGTAAAAAAAGCAAGCAGAGATTACGTAGATACAATAACTGCTTGGGACTGGAGTTCTTTGCTTCTTAAAACAAATATCCAAACCCTTGATCAAAGGAATAATATAGATGATCATGAAAGGGCAAGGCAGACTTGTTAAGAGATTATCTGATGTGGCATAAAACCCAAGAGGCGCACACGAGGACAACATGGAGCCATGGTGGCGCAGTGGTTAAATGCCAGTACTGCAAGTCACCACGTTGCAAGTTCGATTCCAGTGGGCTCCAAGGTTTACTCAGCCTTCCATCATTTCGTAGGTCAGTAAAATGAGTACCCAGCTTGTGGGGGCAATTAGCTAACACACATTGGAAACTGTTTAATGCAGTGTAGATGTGTAAATAGCTATTGCTTAAAACAATTTGTAAGCTGCTCTGATAGCCTTGTGGCTGAAGAGCGGGGTATAAATAAACAAATAAATAAATAAACATTACTGTACCGTGAATGGGTCCCGGTTTCAAACGTCATCATCCTCGCATACGGATTCTGTGCTGCAGCTGTGAATAAGACATCACTTTTCATTGATGGGACCTCCCCATCGATTGAAAGTGATGCCTTCTTTGCGGCTGCAGCACATAGTCAGCACACCAGGATGATGACGACATCTGAAACTGGGACCCGTTCATGATACAGTAACATCATCCTTGTGTGCTCCTCTTGGGCTTTTTGGGCATATCGGATAATTTCCCCAAAGGGAAAGGCAGTTAGGGTCGGTGTGTGTATCTGTATGTGTGTGTGTGTGCGTGCGTGCGTGTGTGTGATATGGAGTAGATCCAGGTATACATCTGAAGTTTAGAAATTTTAACCTATTTGGTGACATGTTGTCTGAAATAAGGAGCAACTTATAATTTTATACTATTTTTAGAAGGATCATGGACAGAAATGCTGCAAGTCAGTAGATACAGGCATACCTCAGTTGACCAAGGGCTTATCTACACAGGTGATTCACCCTGGCTTGCCCCGTTCCTGAGCCCTGCAGTCCAAATGACGCAGGGCATTTACTTCTGATTTGCCCCTAGGCAGTCCAAATGACCCCTGGGGCAGATACAGGGCTGGAACAGGTGAAAGCTGGGATAGGGCCCTTTACAGAGATATAAGATAATACCTGGTCCCAACATGTCTGCAGGAGCCCATCCTAGAACTCTATTCCTCGCTGCCACCACCAGCTTCCTGGATTCTAGGAAGGGGTCCCTCAGCATTGACTGAGGCTGGTCACATGCAATGGGTATCGGTCACATGTTGCAGGCCTCTTTCATAGCTTCCACATCAGCAAAGAAAATGGCAGCAGCGGTGGCTGCAGCAACAGGCTGTCATCCTGTTTGGACTTTGGCCCATTTTCTTAGGGTATCGGGGTGGGGCAGCTCTAAAGTCAGGATATGTTAGTGGGGAGCCAACATATCCTGTCTAGTGTAAATAAGCCCCAAGCCACTGAAAAGGAAGCTCCTTTTTATGAAGTTTTTTTTTATGTTTGCCAAGGCCCCCCTCTTCCTTGTCATTTGTGTAGCTGGAGGATTTTTTTTTTTAGCACATTGGCATTTGGTAGATAGTGAAAGAGGATTGGTAAAACACAAATCTTCAGTGTTGGGCTGTTAAAAGCATAGCAATAGCACTTCTATTTCTATACCACTTAGTGCCAAAGCATTCCCTAAGCGGTTTACAACATGTTAGTTAATTTTCCCCAAGAAGCTGGGTACTCATTTTACTGATCTACAGAAGGATGAAAGGCTGAAGCAAACTTGGAGGCCTCTAGGATTAAACGTGCAACTTTGTGGCCGCAGTACTGGCATTTAACCACTGTACCACCAGGGCTCTCTAACGTGTCTGCAATAAACAATGCAATAAAACTTGACCTGTGAAAGAGCAGCCAGTCCTCTTGTAGCTATGTGTGCCTGCCTATGGCAGGCAAGATAAAAACAGCTGACTCCAGAATCCCTTACTGAGTGTGTATGAGCTGCAAAACAGAGAGGAAAGGGGGAAAGCAGATTAGCCTGCTGCACCAGCTCCCCCCCCCCTCAGCCACTAAAATAGAAATCATAATTAAAGTAGAAGCTGGTGGAAAGGTATCTTTCAAGTGGTATCTAGAAGGTTCAAAATGTTTTGTTTACTTATGGAAGGCTTACCTGGTTGCTTCATTTCATACGTGCATATTATTAGTTTTGAACAAAAAGTCTGCTGAGATGTCTTGAACTGCTGTGTGTGTGTGTGTGTGTGTGTGTGGTGTAGGAACCCATCCCTATTCTTTCCATGTGTTTTCTGCCTCTGGTACCATTTTTTTTTGGTGATAAAGTAGGAACATCTCTACTTCGTTAATTGAGGTATAGACTGTCATGCACTTTCCCCCCAGCATTCTGAGAATGTCCTTCATTGTCTGGTTATAAAAGTCTCTGTCCTTGCAATCCAAATCAAGGGATACAGTTTTAGGAGAGGCAGGTTTTCATTGACTCACATGGAAGCACCTTTAAGCTAAAGCCACAGATTTCCTATTAGGGTGCTTTGGAGGAGGTCAAAGGAGATGGGATCTAATTGTTGCCAAAGACTACAGCGTGAAGGATACTGCAACCCACAGGTCACAACAGGCTCCACAGGAGGGGATTCAGGTACGCAGCACAAAAATTAGCAGATGGTTGTATGCACTGGCTTGCCACACATTCCCCAGTCTCTTTACAGATGTTGTTCTGAATAGTTGCCAAATGGAATTATCCCTCAGTAGCCTTCTGCTCTACAGCTTTTGTCTGTTTGTTGGTATGCTGGAGCCTGGACAGAACATATGCAGAGGCCCTCAGCTAATTCTGTCTCTTTTCTAAGACATTCTGTTCAAGTAATTGGAGTTTCAGTTATAGCTTAACTCGTGATATGCTGTTTGTTTTGTTTTCTTTGCCTGTGTCTGAAGTTTCTTGTCTACATTTTTACAAACTGTTTGCAATTTCTTTTCTACATTCTCTACAAATGTAGAAAAAAGTGCTTTGTAGTAGAAGGGTTATTAAAGGAAATAGGTAAACATAATGAGATGACGACAACAATAACAATAATATTTAGCATTCCCAGTGTGCCTTTCCAGTGTTGGATGCATTCCACAGTAATAATATATTGTGGTACGGACAGATTTTAGTATTAGAATGGCATAACACACCATAGTTGCCCAGTGATTATTTATTTTAGCTTAGGAGCTTTCAGGTTTATTATTTAGATTTCGCTGAAGTTTCAGATCCCTCCATTTGAAAACCTTAACAAGATCATACTGGGAAGTAATAACACCATATTTGCAAAAGATTCCAGTAATTGCAGCACACTGTAGAAGCATGTTTAGAGACTTTTGCTGCCTTTTTCATCTCCTCCTCTCGTTTATTGGACAGGCTAGGTGAAGAGGTTGAAGCACAGATCTCATTTCCCCCTGTTTTTCTGCTTGTGAAGTCTGCCAACAGAATCCACCTTGACAAAGTCAAGGACTCCACGTTTAATGTTGAACTGAGTGAATAAATTATGCATGAAATTGTGTCGGAGTCTCTAGTGTGCAGAATTGCTCCTTTTGATATGAAAGGTTAATTCAGAAAGGAGTCCAAAATAGCTGGAAATTGTGGGGATAAGTGGATAGTATTCACTGTTGTGAGCTGTTATTACTAGAAATTGCATTCCCTCTCTAGCTTCCCCTGAGATTTTAGCTTTGCCAGTGAATATAAACTGCACGTAATAGAATAGCATCCAGAAGCAACAAGAGTGGATGTCCACATGCAGTAAAATATTCTAATAGTGTTTTTATTTTTAAGGGCCTTGTAATCTTCCCACGTCCCCTATAGAAGATTACTACCTCATGTCAAGAACAAGGTGTAACAAATTGTAATGTGCTTGATGTTTGTCTGTTAATTAGAATTCATCCTATGTACATGCCATTTCAAAACACTCCAGGCTCACCATTTGGATCCTTAAACCATGGGCAGGTCACTTTCCCCTCAAATGCCTCCATACTAAACACAGGGAACAAGCAGAGCTCAGAAAGTTACTTTTAAAAAAGTAATTAGTTTCTGTTATTTTGTGTAGTGACTGAAAACATATCTAGTGTTGCTGCTTGTTGCAGTTTTTTAAAATGGTAACTTGTTACACGGCATGTTTTATTGCTTTCAGATTTTTCCATTACTCTTTTTCAAGTTTTATGTTATTTTGCTCTCAATCCTATGTTTCTTTTTAAAGCAACAGATTGAGATGAGAATGACATAAAATATTTGAAAAATTCCTGTCAACATGAGTCTAAAAATCTTTAAATGCTCCAGGTAACTTTAAATATTAACTAGAAATTGTTACTCACAACACCAATAGAAGTGATTTTGTTCCCACTCATTATAATATTTTTGAAATGTAACTTGGTTATGCCCTCTGCTACCAAGAAATGTAACTCACTGCAGGTAGCTTGTTGATTCCAAGCTCTGGGAACCAGCTTATGGGCTACAGTGTGATCTCCTCTTACTCATGTGTCATTGACTCGTGTGTCCTACTAGTGTAGGACAAAATCCAAGTGCATCAAGGTTGCAGAGGTTAAAAGCTTTGACTCAGGACACGTGGATCCACCAAGCAAAAGTCATTAGTCCTGATCAAAAAACTATCTGGCAGCTGGATTGTTTTTTTTTTTTAAAGCAAGCAAGTGAAAAATGTTTGTTTTAGAGCAAGGGCACCTGACTTGTTTTGGCCTGAGGGCCAAATAACACGTGGCTGTGATGTTTTCTTTGACATGATTTTGCTGTTTTTGATTCCAGGAGTTTGCAGCCATGGGGGAAGATTTTGATATCATCTTTATTGATGCTGATCAAAGGAGCCCTGCAGAGTACTATCGCTTTGTCATGGAGAACCATTTGCTGAGGATGGATGGGATGCTCTGTGTGAGGAACACGCTCATGAAAGGATGTGGCTACCTGGAGAATATAGCAGATGAAAATGTATTAGATGTCAAAACACTGAATCAAGTAATTAATTCCGATCCTCGCACAGAGCAGGTTGGTGCGATGCAATTAAGGCTGACACCGATGTAATAATAGCTCTTGCACATTTTTTGGTAGAAGTGACATGTTTGTTTTGGCCTTTCTATCTGCTTCTTCCACTGAATGTAGTTATCTATATTTAAGCTTCTCTTTACCATTGTGGAGATCCTAATACGGTAGTTCTATTATGCTGAATTATGGCTTTGGTTTCTTCCCTCCCCTCTCCCCAACAAAAATCAGATTCCTATTTTGTTTTGTTTGCTCTACAGTGTATCACTACAAAAACCCATTTTGGCCACACTTGCTGTTTAGACTTGGGATGACTTATCTTATTATATATTTTTTATTTCCCACCTTTCTCCCAGTATGGGACCCAAAGTGGTGTACAATACCTTAAAAAACACAATACAATAAAAAACCCCTCTTGATACACACATTAAAGTACAATTAAAGTAACTTTGATTAAAAAAAAACGACTTAAAAACATAAGTTAAAACAACATTAAAACGACACTTATATAAGTCCCATTGGTGGGAGAAAGGCCGGATAGAAATGGAAATAATAATAATAATAATAATATAAAATATGACACCCCATCCCCATTATAGAACTTTTATCTGCCACCACCAAATCACTCTTTAAATAAAGAGGTCTTCCCAAATATTCTGGTGCAAGTTCAGAATCACTAGGCAAACTTTGGCTTCTTCCTGCCCCTAGAAAAGTGCTGGGTTTGGCCCATTTTGCATGGAACTTCATTTTAGGAAGGATATAGACAAACTGGAGCAGGTTTAGAGCAGGGCAACAAGGAAGAGGTATGGAGAATAAAGGAAAGGTTGAGGGAGTTGGGCATGTTCAGCCTGGTGAAGAGAAGACTGAGGGGTGACATGATTGCATTCTTTAAATATCTTAAGGGCTGTCACAGAGAGGAGGGTGCAGATTTGTTATCTGCTGCCCCAGAAGGTAGGACTAGGCCAAATGGTTTTAAGTTACAAAAGATTTCTATGGAACATTAGAAAGAGCTTCTTGACAGCAGGAGCAGTTTGGCAATGGAACCAATTGCCTAGAGAGGTGATGAGTCTCCTTCTCCTTGTCTTCCAAAAGAGGCTGGACAGCTACCTGCTGGAGATGCTTTGGCTGGAGATCCTGTGTTGAGCAGGAGGTTGAACTCAGTGGCCTACGGGCCCCCTTCTAACTCCATGATTCTAAGAACTTGGTGTAATACAAATATGGATTGTAGGTGCTACCACTTGAATGATACCATTCATATCATAAACAAAATAATCAACATTAACCTGGGGAACATTGGGTCAATTTACTGGTTATATGTTAAATATGTTGAAGACTGCTTATGATTTCTCCATTCCAGATCTGAAGACTTCAATATAGATGAGATCTATAACATACAGTATTTTAAATACTAGATGATGTTATCTAAAAGTTGTTACTATACTAACTTAAAACTGTTGCTGAGTTCCTGCATAGGATACATAGCTACAATGATGTTGCTATCATCCTTCTCCCCATTTGACACCTCAAACCTATGGAAGTCTCTGCTTCTGCTCTTCACATTGTGGCTTGCCAATAGGGTGGGCAGATGTGTCATCCTTCAATGCCTCATTCACCAGTGCCTCCGAATGCCATGGCTGGTATGGCTGCCTATCTTTTAAGGTGGGTTTTGGGGGCTGTTTGCAATCATGGCAATGGTGTCATGATTGTAAATGTGGATAGTTAACTTTATGAGGTTATAAATCTGGCTTTTACACTGTAAACACTAAACAGGATGCCATCCTGTATTTCTTTGTGTACTGCAGGTATTCTTGTCCATGGACTCTAATAATGTACATGGATTCCCCCCCCCCAGTTTCCTTCTTGTTACTTTGCAAATTGTCTTTCTGTCAAAAATTTTGTTATTAAAGTATTGTTTCCTTCTGAACAAGTGTCCAGTGGCAATGGATGCTAACATACCTGATCAGATAACATAGGATTGTCATCATTATTTTTACCATTCCTTTCAGCACCAGTGAGCTTAAGGTGTGTTGTTCTAAGCATTTCCTGAACTGTGCTTTCATTTGCCAAGGTGATCCTACCTGTGCAAGGTGGTTTGATTCTTCTCCAGAGGCAACCGATCGGTATTCATGGGAAGACCAGTCTAAGAGTATGTATTTGCATATCTCAAAATAATTTGCTAAAGCAGCAGCCCTGTTTTTCAGACTATGTCTTACCATACTTTCTTGTATTTGACTTGCTAGTAAGCCATGCCTGTGTTTTCCTTCCTGCTCAGAAGTTTATTTTGTTCTCTTTTCCAGTTAGATATTCAATGTGTGGAAGATCCACTAGTACATTATACATCTAACATATGAGGTTGAAAATATGTTCTTGACATGTCCCCTCCCTCCCTCACTATAGTGTTGAAATATAACAGTTTGTTGTTGTTACCCACTACAGTTATTAAGCAATAACTCTTTCTGTTTCTTGTTACTTTCCTACAAGTTTTCATTACAGTTGTTTTAAATAAAATGTTAGGATTTATAGCAGAATGGTATAAAACATAAAAACGATATAATAAAATGCCTCTAATATGCATATAAATGCCTTTTAAAGTAATATTAAAGAGTAACTAGAAAATGTTCTTGGTGCATGAATAAAATGACTTTATTCCCAATCTACAAGTAATTTTTAAATGTACCTTTGTTATGCCCTTCTCAGCAAAACCCCCAGTACCTTGTTACATGTAATTATGTTAAAGTTACTGCCAAGCTTTAGTAAAAGATCACCTTTTTTGAAACACAACATGATCTACCCTGTAGAAATAAAAACAATTCTCCTAGCCTGCAGTTCTAAATGCATGTTCTAATCAAACTATTAAATCCCATTGAAATCCTACCAAGTTACTTTCAAGAAACTATGTTTACTCTTGTCATGGTGCACAGGCAATTTTTATGAAACCATTCTAGAGATATTTAGTCTTTCCAAATTCCTGCTTGCTAGGCGAGATGGTGCTTGGGTTATACTCAAAACAAAGAAAGGGCCAAAGGCAGTATTAAGGTTCCAAGTAAAACTTATTCTTATAGAAGCATGAAAAACCCAGTGAGTGTTGATAAATAAATAATCTGAAAACCATTTATGCTTCTACCAAAGACTTAAGCTGCCCCTATGCCTGACCTCTACACTAAAATACACAGGTCTGAACATAGCCTCTGTGTATACTCGCAAAAGAACTTTTACTTAACATTTTTGTAAAGTACCACTTTGCTTGGGGAGGGGGTTGAATCTTTAGTTGATTCCACATATGGATTCTATTCACACTTTTAGATCAATGTGGAAAGATTTGGAGTGGAAGAGCTGGCACAATACTGCTTCCCCCTCAGATCTTCGATTATCCATTTTGGTTGATTATTCATCATGGTTCATGAGCTTCTGAAAAGGGCTCACCACTATCTTTTCTCCAAAGCTTGGCCTTCCTTACCAGCCATGGGAAACAGCCTGCCAACATCTTGCTTTTGTAACCTCCCCAAATTAGCAAAACCAGGATTCTATCAGTGATAATTTTTTGTCATAGTTCAGTCTCTCCCTACCCCTAGGTTAAATATCTGATACTGGGCTAATGTATCAATCATATTAATTAATAATCAAATTAATAAGAAAGTGCCTTCCAGTGTGAGGAAAGTCAGGGTCTCATACTCCCAAATGACTACTGCATTTTCTTCCCCAGTCTTACATGCACGTGATTTTTTTTTAAAAAAACACCAAATTAAGCATCTACCCAAACACCAGAAAATATTTAAAATGAAACTCAAGGGAGTGGTCCTGTGATCCCTAGGAGAACAGCTGAACACTCGCAGCATGAGATGGAAGTGCCCATCCACTAGCAGACTGGGAGGCCCCATGGGTGGGTCACCTTCCAAATATTTCCCTGTAGGGTGGAATGAAGCTCTGTTGCTGCTGTCCTGCCAGCAGTGGAGGCCAGAAGAGATCATTCTCGAAACCTCTTTGAAAGGCCACAAGATCCCTTGGATTCTCAACCACATCAATCCACCGCCCCCCCCCAGCAATCACTTTGGCAGATATAAACATGGTGACACATGCCTTGATTACATTCCATTTGGATTGCTGTAATGCACTCTATCTGGAGCAGCCTTTGCACACTACAGTATTCAAAAACTACCCTGGTGCCGTTTACACGATGAAAATGTAGTGGGAAGAATTAGTGTCCAACCCTGATAGTTTACACGGACATCGGGTCGGTTCCAAGCTTTTAGGAAGGGGAAGCATGTTTTATCCCACAACCAGTGGGACTTTCCGTTCCGCTGTTTGTAGCAATTTTTTTAAAAGTCATGGGAGGATTCGGAAAATCGGAAATGTAAACAGCCCGGGACAAGATATCTCAGTACTTGGTGATGACCGGAAATTGATGTGACCAGGGCCAGGGTCATAGAGCAGAGGAGGGGTCAGTCACCCATTCAATAGATTCAGCCTCACCAGCTGAAAACAAAGGCTTCCATTCCAGCTGCACGTAGGTTTTTGTATGTGTGTCTGCACTAAAGCACCCTGTTCAATGGATTTCTACACTGCAAACCCTTCAGCTTTAACCTGTCCCTCCCCTGCCCCCCTGGGTTTAAATTTTAAAGAAAGAGTAAATTATAAAGAGATTGTGAGCAGACGATCACCCATTTATCTCCTGCCTGCATCCCCTCCATGGGTTTAAAGGCACAGTAAAAAATGCCAGCATCTGAGTGGACGATCACACATTCATCCACACCCCTCCTGGCAGCTTCCCCTCCACCGTGGGTTTAAAGGCATAGTAAAAAATGCCAATGTCTGAGTGGACGATCACACAGTCATCCACCCCCTCCCGGCAGCTTCCCCTCCATCGTGGGTTTAAAAGCACAGTAAAAAATGCCAGTGTCTGGGCAGACAATTGCACCGAGGTTTGTCTTTTAAAATGCCTTCTGTGTCCTCCCCGTACAATCCCCTGCACTCATCTTGAAAGATTCACTCCACAGCTGCCTCTGCTTAGAGGGTTAACATTTTAAGAGACAGGACAACTGCACGCCTCTGGGCTCCTGATCAGCTCATTCAATCCCTCCTCATACGATCCTCTGTACTTGGCTTACTGGCTGAAAGCATACTCGGCTTGGGCTTGTGTGTGTGTGTGTGTGCCCGGGGCTCAAGTCCATTCTGCTTTTGACCTCTCTCACACACCCCAGCACCAACTGAGATTTGTCTTTTAAAATGGCTTGTATATCTGTACTGGCATTCTCCTTTTACATGGATATTAACATTTCTTGGGCAGGGTTTTTTTTTAAAATCTAATTGTGCAGAGGGGGGTTGCCTTCGCCCTTCTCCTCTGACCGATACAGAACCTTGAAAAAACATTTGTGGCAGCCAATAGCATAGCTCGTAGTGGGAAACTCTAAAGGAAGTATGTCACCGAGGTTGTGAAAAAACGAGTAATTGCATCCTTGATTGACAGCTAAAAAATATATATCCTGGGACCATAAATGTGTAAACAACAACAAAAAAGGGATAGAATACAGTGGGAGAGTAGACATAACACGGGACATGATGCTGTGTAAACAACGATCCTGGGATCTCCTGGGATATCCAAATCAGAGACAAAAATTGTGTAAACAATGAGGGATGAATATGGGATCAGGAAGTCCCAGGATGCCCCGTGACAATAACTACCGTCTACCTGGCACCCCTGAGTCCAAACTCCTGCAGCCAAAGTGCTGTCTGGGGCTGGTTACAGAGAACACATAACTTCTGAGTTGAAACAGCTTCACTGATTACCAGTCCATTTCTAGGCGGAATCCAAAGTACTGACAATAATAATAATAATAATAATAATATTTATTTGTACCCTGCCCCTCTGCTAAAAACAATTGGGGCGGCTATGACCTTTAAAGCATTATATAGCTTGAGTCCAGACTATCTGAAAGACTATATCTCCATTTATGAGCCTGTCCAAGTTTTAAGATAATAGAGGGAGGGCTTTCTCTTGGTCCCACCACCATCACAGGCATGTTTGATGAGGACACTAAAGACAGCCTTCTAAATGGATGCTCACTGGCTGTGGAACGCTCTCCAATGGGAGGCCTGGTTGGTGCTCCTTTTGCTCTCTTTCTGACAGCTGGCAAAGATCTTTTTACTTAGGCAGGCCTTTGGCTATTAACTCTTTCTGGGATAAGGCTCTTTTCATGGAGTGTGATGAGTTTTTGTCTTTTCTATTCTGTTTTAAATGTTTTAAAGTGTTTTAATAAAGTGATTTTAATATAATTCTTTATTTAATTTTTTTTTAAAAAAACCCTTTTGTATTACTGCTATTCCAGCTGTATTTTCCTTTAATTAGTTGTAAGCCACTTTGGGTCCCATTCTGGGAGAAACAAGGGGTATAAATACAATAAATCAATAAGATAAAATATGTACTATGCTAACCAGTGAGCATGGATGTTTCTAGCAACTGCTGGGGACTCTGATGTCAAGGAGACACTGAATCCACTGTGGGTTTTAATCTGAACTTTAAGGAGTAATCCAAGGTGCTGAACCACATCCCCCCAATAGTTCCAGCACCTTGGATAGTTCCCTTAAAGACAGAGCTAAAACCTATGTTACGGCCAATAGCTGCTACTTGGTCTTTCCTGCCTATTTGAAAATATGGCAGTGTCCAGGAAGCAACTAGGTACCAGCAAAGTATAAATAGCACTAGTCTGTGAAGGGAGCCAACTGTTCATTAGCTCACAGGAATGCAAACACAGTCAAAGGTTTAGTCCAGTAACACAGTCCAAAAGGTCAGAGGCTTACGGCAATCAGTCAACATGATTCCAAAACAGACTGCGGGTCAATAGGAGCAGGCAGCAGAGTAGTCAGGGACAGTCCAAGGTCTAAGCATGAGTCAAGGTAACAGAAGTCAAGATAACTGGAATCCAGGCACTGAAGTCAGCAGGAAGCTTTCACCAGGAAGATCAGTTCTCCCAGCATATATAAAGCAATTAAGGCTTTGTCAGGTGTTTCTTAATGAGCAGGTTTTTCTCATAAAGTCTCAGAGACTTCCTTTGAGTTTCCTTTTGAGCTCGCTGCTGGGTATATGATAGTATAGGTAAGTCCCTCTCTTCTTCTTCGTTCTTATATGAATGGGCAGGACTCTCTGCTGGGACTGATGCCAACCCACTAGGGCCAGGCTCTTCCTCTGCTCAAGCCTCTAGGTTGGCAGGGTTCCCTGCTGGCACAGGTGTAGATAAACCTGTGCCAAGATCCCTAGGGCTGCCCCTGCCATGTCCCCCTCTGACTCTATAGCCTTATCAGGCTCATGGGGCATGACAGGCAGGGAAAATGGAATGGGGACAACAGGAGGGAAAAAGGAGTCATACATCACTCAGCTGGCAATGATCTGGATGTGGTGATGACTTGCCATAGTTCTGCCTACCCCTCACTCACCCTCACCCCACCCACAGCTGCAGACCTGTGTGCCAGCCATCCCCATGGCATCTCCTGTTTAACCATTCCATTTTTATTTGGCAGTTCAATTCTCAGTGGAATGTAGCAGCCAGCAAGTAAGATATTTTTAGTGGCTGTCTAATGATCTGTGTGTGCTCATACAGAGAGTAAAATGGGAATCCGTATGCCACCCAGGACAATTTAGTATTTTTCCAAATGTAGGGTACTTGCCCCACACCTACTCAATGGCCAAATAACTGGTAGTGGTTGTGTAGGATGTTTACAGAATCAGTTCTAAAGAGCTTTCTGTGATCATAAGTATTCAAATTGTATTGAAGTATTGTAAGCCACATGTATTTATTTCCTTCCTTTCTCCAATAAGTTCAAGGTGGTAGACATGGCTCTCCCCCTCTGAGGAAATGGTCAAGGAAAACAGTTTGGGGAAACACTCAACAAGGAACCAAAACCTAGAGCAGTAGGCCTTTCAGACTTGTAAGGTCTGCACAGTGTTGAGGACAGTTCCCTTGCTGAAGGCACTCTAATATTTTCTTCCAGTCATTTATGAAGTCTGTAGTAACAAATGCAATGCTTTTGAATCATGCAAAAAAGGTATGTGCTTGAAATCCATGGTTTATCCACTTGGGGGCAGTATATATACAGCCATTACCTGCAAAAGGCTTGTCAAGATTTCTAACCACATCAAGAAGGTGTAAAACCCACCTTTATATGTTTTGTTTAAAAGGTTCCTCCTTTGTGTCTCAATAAACTTTTCTGTTTCTGTTCCCAAAGGGAGTAGTGAAAGATGAAGTGTTTTGGGGCTACCGTGGACATCGCATCCTTGACCGCCTACAACTGGATGGAAAAGTCGCATATGTTACTGGTGGAGGCCAGGGGATCGGGCGGGCCTTTTGCCATGCATTGGGCGAAGCAGGTGCCAAAGTAGCTGTTGTGGATCTGGTACCTGCAAAGGCAGATGCTGTAGCACATGAGCTGAGCCTCAAAGGTATAGAAATACAATGGAGAAAAACTAGATAATTTTTCCCCTTCTGTTTTTTGTTCTTCCACTTCAAAATGGTAGTACGCTGTATAATACAAATGTTACTGACAACAGTAACTATACTGGACAAAATTACTTTTTGAACTACAACTCCCATCCCATAGCCAGTGGACAGCATGACCAGGTGATTCTGGGACTTGTAATATCTTTGCCAAGGTCTGTTATACTATCAGCCCTTCTGTTATCTCTTGATTATTCTGAACAAGGGACCCCAGAACTGTTTTTAAGGCATCTTGTTATTAATTTTGCCTACTTGCTGGTACATTTTAACAAAACAATTAAAATGCAGAATGCAGTGCATTAAAGTAACCACCACAATAGCCAACTGAAACAGGACACAATTTGACTGTCATGAAAGAAATGGCAAAATAATACACAAAATATTATGAAACTGAATTAAAAATATGGTTAACATATGAAGCAAAGCGGGGGAGTAAGGCCCTATGAAATGAATGCAAAAGTGCCTATAAGTTCTCCTATCATATTTATCCCTCCACTACACATTTTTTTAAAAAAAAAAATCTGTGGAGATATAGGAGAAGATAGAGGACTGTACACTAAAACCAACTATATCTACCAAGCTTGAGATATAGAGAATTAGGTGTGAGGCACTCTCAGGGGGAGGGTAAACTATTTCTCCTATTCATTATCATACAGTCATCTTAAATATTAAAACGGTTACAAGCAAAATGTGTATTTAGAAGTCAATTCCACATGTTCAGTGTAGTTTACTCCCAAGTTAGTGTGCATAGGATAGATGGCATGTAACTTTTTTGTTTGTTTGTTTGTTTGTTCCTGGGAGGATTTAACTACGGAGATTTTCAGACCACGTTTCAGCGTGCCTAGCGCGGGAGGAGCTTTCGGGAGAGGGACGGCGGTCTTGCGTGGCAGGGGGGCGTTTTCGGACGCTGTAGTCCGTCTCCCGAAACCATCCGTGTCACTTCTGTGAAGCTTCGGAAGCCGCAGAACCATATTTTAATCACGGAGGTTGCCCATGTTTCTTGGCCACGTGTGTCCCACTTTTCATCTGTAAAATGTTGGAGGGTGTGGTATATGCTTGTCAGTGGAGATCAGTCCAGTGCAACATTTCATTATGAGCCATTATGGCAAATGAAGCCAACAAACCTTTTGTTTTTATAGCCTCCAAAAGCCATAAAAAAGAAAACAGCTGGCTTCTTAAGCTTCTGACCCTCCATCTTAGCTTGTAGGATGCATTTGACTTTGTGGCTCACACATTGCACAGGCCTGAGAACATGAGTGAGATTTAGGGCTTGTCTATATGAGGCAATAAAATGTGGATTGGTGTGCAGTAATAACAATTTACAGCAGCTTTCATTTGTCTCTACATTTCCCCCCCAAGCTCGCAGATATGCAAAGCTATCCACATTTGATGTTCAAACACGCATGCCTGCAAATCAAGATGGTGGGCACGAGTGAATTACTTTTTATTCTTACCAGTTGCCACCACTGAACAGTATTTTTTTTATATAAAAAAGCAAATCCAAGGTGCGGAAGTACAGCCTTCCGCTTAAATAAACAGGGGGAAAAGGCTGTTTTATCACCTCAGCACACAATGCTATGGCGAAAATCCAACATGGTGGTGGTTCTGGGTGGTTCTTGCAAGCTTCATTCCTGTGCATGTCTGACCAACCAGCTTCCCACTTCTGCTCTTATCAGGAAAGCTCAGCAAAGTGAACCAGTTGTCCCAACAAGCAGGAATGCACATTTCCATCATAGTTTTTTTTTTTTTAACTTCAGGAAAAGCCACAAAGCATATTGCATTTTTGCCCCCTCTTTTTCCAAATATGGCAAAATGATATGGGATCCCATTGGGACTAAAGGTATTCTCCATGGATTCTATGAGGAGTATTTTCACCATTTAGACAAGCCCTTACTTTCAAGATCCACTTTGTTTTTCAGGTTTTACCCAGGGGTAAAACAGTTGTTTTAAAAAAAGGGGGAGCATAGAACTGTTTGAAGGAGGTTCCTTGGAACACACACTCAGGGCTCCCCGCTGGCATATCCTGGCTGTGGATCTGGCCTGTTCCTCCCCTGTTCCCTGCATGGAACAGGAGGAAGTTCTGATGGGCCCACTGGCCCACTGCTGCCAATTACTTTTTTTTGCTAACTCAGAAGGCAGGAAGGAGGCCCACATCATGTGACTGAGGCCCCCTGCATGTGACCAGCTTTGGACACATGCTGTGGGACTCCTTTGTGCTTCAGAGGGTGCCAGGGAGAGCACAGCAGCAGTGAGGGCCAGCCGGCAGGGACAGACTCCAGCAGAGACGTGGAGCCCGATCCATTGTTTGCCAGCTGTAACAGAATAAACCAGGTATTTTTTATAAACCATTCTATTGGGCCCTACCCCACCTTCCCCCCATCTCAGCCCCATATCTGCCCTGGGGGTGGTGAAGACTGCCTGGGTGCAGAATGGGGGAAAATGTCCTGCTCCAGATGGACTACAGTGCTCTGAGATGGGGGAAAGAAGACAAGCCCTCAGTCTCAGAATTTGTTTTAGTACCAGAACTAAGGATCACACACAAATGTTTCCATGTATAAATCTACTCTTATTTATCCCTTCCCCAAACTTTTCTAATTTCAGCAACTGAATTCTGAAGGAAGCAACACCTGTGGTATCCTTAGTCATGGATGCGATGTTTGGGTAATGCTATCTTTCTGTGCTGTTCAGCCCTTTCTGTGCTGTTCAGCACTTCAGTTTCCAGGCATGGCTTTGGGAAGGTGCTTCACAAGATTCTATTTAGGACAGTAATGGAGAGATCAGAGATAGAATGATCATCTTGGGGGAGGAGGAGGGATGCTGACCTGGAGGCTAAAAGATGTTCTATACAACAACACTGTTTTTAACTGGAGATTTCTAAAGGCACTGCCTCACTCTTTGTTGGTAAACAAGGACTAACACAACCTTGCCATATGCCTGTTGCCTAGCAGAGATGATTCAGCCAGGAAAGCAAATTACCCTATATAGAATTCTTCACTGGGGTACTTGAAGGAAAAATAACATACAATGAGGCATGACTGACGGGAACAGAGGAGAGCAATCTTTTGTTAACAGGTTCTATATAATACACATCAATCAGCCAGAAAAAGAAGGTGTTCCATACAATAAATCATGTGTCAGCTATGGCATTTAAGACTTTCCTAACAAAGTACAGCCAAACAGAAACTCTGATCTCTTTCATATTTATACCATCAAAGGACACATCATTGGTTATATAGCCACAACAAATTAAGGCCAGTTTGGACCCAACGTCATTCAGTGCCAGTTTATTACTTTGATGTGCACTTTATTATTAGCATGTGTGCTTAGGACTCATTTTAAAATTGTTGCCACTATAAGATGAGAGCTTAGCCCCACAAGGGGGCATGAATCTATGGCACACTGGACTGTTTGTTTTCTCATTTTGAGAGGACAACTAATATGAAAGGATCTTTGTTGGGTTTGCCCCCATCACTATCTTCCCTACTGTACATTCAATACATTTTCCAAGCTGTAGCTTGCTAATTAAAACATGTAAGTGTGTGTACCATACAATTCAGCTCAAACCAACTAAGAGGCTGATTTGACAAAAGTCATGAAACCAAGCTGAGTTTTAGAAATCTGGAGATTTGTGCTTCCCAGTGATTATCACTGGGAATCAGTTAGCCCTCTCCCCCACTCCATTTTGTCAGACAACAAACTTGCAAAGTTTGTTTTCTGCAACTTGCAAAGACTTGCAAACACACAAAAACTCTCCAAGGACTCTCCGGTTTTATGGGCAAAAATTAATATATATTCCCAGTAATTATTGTTTTTGTTTTTAGCAGAAAGAACAACATGTGCTATACATATTGTAAAACAAGGGTCATTATACCTTCACAGCAGGCAAAGTTTAACAACACCAGGAAAATGTCCCCATTAATTTAACAAATATCTTAGGAACCTCTGTCCGGGATCCCTGGAAGCAAGACACCCCTCCATCCCTCCATAGTGGACCGGGTCTTCAAGATTTTTCTTGTATTATAAAAGCAAAAATGTTGTGGAGGTAGGGCTGCCAGACCTCAGGGCCTGACCTAGACTCTCTGGTTTTCATGGGTCATCTCCAGGTGGGAGACAAGGGTGAAAAATCCTGTTTTGATGGACCCTGTTCGGGGCAAGAGGAAAGGGCCCATGTGCAAATCTCCAGCTCAGTATAGAGCAGCAGCTTGCTACAGTTTTGCAAGGCTGTAACATGCAAAAACTCTCCAAGAAGTCTATGTATTCATGAAGTTAGCATTCTCCTTCCCTTGCAGTCATTGTACTGCCACGGCTAACCCTCTGCTCTGCTCTACATCCATCCTTTGGCTAGAAGCAAATAGGCTAGATTAAATGTTCCTTATCCTGTCTCCCAAAGTAAGTGAGAAGGAATAATCCCCTCGTTTCACCACAATCTGGGTACAGTTCTTTTGGCTAAGATTTCTGTCTTAATGTTTAAACAGGAAAATATGTTATCTCATGTGTGTGTGTGTGTGTGTGTGTGTGTGAGAGAGAGAGAGAGAGAGAGAGAGAGAGAGAGAGAGAGAGAGAGAGAGAGAGAGAGAGATTCTATGATTCTGTGAATGAGGGAGAAAGAGAATTGGAAGCTGTGAGCATCTGTAGTTGGTATTTAATAAAAAATGCTTAATGACATTACAAGGAGCCCACCTTAGGCCTCAAGGTTTGGCCTGGACACCTCAGGGCCTGGAACGATTCTCAACTGGCAACCCTTTGTGTGGGAATTTGACAATACATTACGTTACCATTCAATCCACAGAGACCATAGCTTGCAATCTCAATTCTGTAAATCTTAAAATATGATTTTGCTTCTTTGAAAAGCTATACATAGTTATTTCTAATAACCCTCAGTAAATGGGGAGGGGATGAAAATGCAAGCAGAAAGAGGAACCTAGGGTATTTTCTGTTTGTTTGCTTTTATTTTAATTAGGGATAAAAAGCATGGCTGTTGCAGCAGATATAAGCAAGCCAGAAGATATCCAGAAAATGCTTGATCAAATTGTGACTAAGTGGGGCACAATCCATATTGCATGTAACAACGCAGGGATCAACAGGAACTCCCCAAGTGAAGAGACTTCATTGGAAGAATGGGACAAAACTTTTAACGTGAATTTACGAGGCTTGTTTTTGTGCTGCCAAGTGAGTACTGGATCCTCAGTGTTGTATATAAATACAGCATGCCCCTCATTTCTAAACAATGCAGAACAATTTTGGGCACTGTTAGGCATAATCCTGGATAATTCACCAAGTCTACTGACAATAATTTATCACCATCATCCACTCTGTTACTTACTACTATGTAGGTTTGCAAATTCTCAATTATTTTGTCTTTGCCTGCAAGGATGAATTATTAATGTAGCTTTCTCCCTATTGCTAGAGAATATTTTTGCACAGTATTCTTCCAATATTCAAGCATCCTGAAGTGTTACAGAGAATTTTTCTGTGCAAACAACCACAGGGCTTTCTGCAAAACCCCACATCTCCTTGCAAAAAACACATTTCCTGTACAGAAAACATGTGGAAACTATGGGGAGGGGGGTCCCACAAAAAGGCACATTCTTCTCTGCTCTGAAAAAAACACTTTGGTACATTTGGATACTGTGAGAAAACTGTGCAAAAGTCATGCTGCTCTATTATTCTTCCTGACAGGGCTTCCTGACTGTCAGACTGTCATTTTGATTGAGAAATGAATACTAGAGAATATTCTTTCCACCTCAATACCATTACTGCTGCACTGTTTCAAAACCACCTTAAGTGCATCAGAATAGTAACCTTCCCATCTTTAAATTTTGTGTGTGACTTGTAGCCAGTTTTGGCCATTGCAGCAAAAAACATGCAAAAGCATAGATCAGCAAAGAGTGTAGCACCTCTGTAGCTCACTATTATTTTTCTGGAGACTCGCGAGCTGTAGATTTAAGGCTTACTGCACTCTGAAGAAAAGCAGCAAGGCAGCAGGAACATTCTGTCTTTCCTGCATGACATCGGCATTCTTCTAGCATTCTTTCATTCTGGTCCCTGGGGTACTGAGTTAAAACCATGTCTTTTTGCTGATGGCTTTTTCCAGTGAGTAAAAAGATGTGGTTTTATTATCTTGGTCCCCCACGGGATCGGAACAAAAGAACAATGATGTCATGTGGTAAGGCTGCTACGCAAAATCCTTTTGTCCATGGAAAAGGTCCATGAGTGTACTAGTCTTATAATGGGGAATTATAGCAACTCAGCAATTTGAGAGTCTGAGTAACCTACAAGATCTTTGACCTGTGTATACCAGTGCAGCCAAGAAGAAATGGAGCCAGAGACCAAACATAACCTGAAGAAACTTTATTGAACTGTTTTAAAGCACATTCACACACACAAGCATTCCTATAGTTACACACACAAGACTATTGAAGTAAGTCAAAAGTAGTTACAAAGAGGATTAGATTGAGGCTTCAGGGCTATACTGTACCTGATCCAGAAGTGGGAAACTCCTCAGGAGTAGCAGCAAGCTGATGCATCAAAAGTGGGGTGGGTGGAAACAGAGCTAGTTAAGGAATGGGGGAAGGGAGCGCCTGTCTTGGTTGGGATCTGGGAAGCGTTAGTAGGATCCATGGAGAGAGTTCAGGGTTTAGAGAGGAGAGGGGGAAGGCAGCTCAAACTGATGAGGAGGATAGATCAAGGGGATCTGAATGCAATGAATGGAGTTTTCTGAGGGGGTGGGTGTTATAGGAAAAATTCCTTTGAAGGTGCAATTTAGATCAAAGAAAAATTTGTCTTCAGATTGTTCCCTGCAATTGAAACAAAGGAATCCTGGATAAGCCAGGAACTGATAGGTGTATCTTTCAATTTGGTGACTGACAGGCTACCTCCCTTTTGAGTTGTAGATATGCAGATTGAATCCTTAGCATGGCAGTGGGAACTCCCAACCACAGGTATTATCTTCCTTCTCAGAGGTGATGCAGGAAGAACCTTTTCCTGCTTCAAAGAACTGTCTCCTGTTGAATGTTAGAGAATTTGCAAGGGGCCCCTTCCTGGCTAGTATGTGCTCGCCTGAGTCTGACCTTTGCCGTCAGTCCTTGAAAGGCCTAGTTAGCCAAACTGAGATCAAACTATAACCAATTATAAGAGAAGAAATGTGGGGGATGATGGGTCCTGTTTTAGGGGGTGCTGGGTCTCATTACAAGGCAGCAGGGAAGATGGAATGTTCCTGCTGCATTCCTGCTTTTCTTCGGAGTGCAGTAAGCCCAACTTTATTTTTAAAGTACAGTATTTGAATAGCTAATGTTAAACATGCAATCAATTGTTGTGTGACTTGTGACTTTACTTGAATTATTTTACCTAAGTCTAAGGACTTTATCAGACGCTCCCTTTTAAAATGTTCTTTTGCTGGCATAAAAAAACCATTTTTATGCCGGCAAAAGAACGTTTCCCCCATACTTACCTTCCTCTTTTGGCAAAGGCTCCCCAGCAATAAAGAGGAAGTGAACAGAGCCCCATTTACGTCCTTGTTTGAAATCCCATGAGACTTTGGCATTTAGGAAATTCAAAAATAAAAACAAAAATAAAGCCTAAAAAGTTACACTAAGCACCTAGGCACACTTTAAAAGTCCCAAGTAACCTGGGGAGGGTCATAAAAAGGGTGAAACTTACCTGGATGTCTTCATCTCACCCGGAAGTGTTCATGCCAGACCAACCATTCTCACAACAGTGACTAGATTTAAATGGCAAGAGGTTTCGCAAAACGTCAGGGGATCTATTGATGGCTTAAGCCATCAATAAAAAAACTACAGGATTTTGACAGGACATAACCACAAAAGGGCGACATCATCTGATATGTGTGTCCTTTCGTGGTTATGTGGCGTCGTCATGACGCCATATTTGATGCATCTCATAAAGTCCTAAGACAGGGTGTGAGGGCCTCATAGGACCCCAAACTCTAGAGATCATATGGTAGACAGGAGGAATTGGACTCTATACTTTCAGAAAGAATCGTAATAATAAAAAAAATAATCTATTACAGCCCAGGGGTATATGAATTATGGAAGTGGGATTTGATCCATGTATTTCATGTTCCTAGATTCTCACATATTTTTTTTTTGTCTCCAACATTTCCTTTAAAAAAAACCCAGACTTTCCAACTTCCTTCAAAATATATTGTCTATAAATAATAGCCGGTCAACATGGCCACTACCATCTTAATTTCCAAAGTATGGACAGATACTTTCCTTCACATGCTCTGTGGCCAGCTCAAAACAAGGTTGCTTTTAAAATCTCTAATGGGAACAATTTTTGAAACCCAGAAGAGTTTTTAAAAAGCAGTTTGGAGTGCAACGAGGGAAGATACTGTTACGGGTAGAAATATTACCCAGAGAGCAACCCTAGCTAGTCAGTTAATCCTAGTTAAAAGTAGTCAAATATGAATAACCCTTCCTTAAAACACAATTACTGTACAGAATACCTGGATACATACAAAGTGATGTAGTGCACATGGAATCTTGGAAGTGGGCAAAGAATTACAGAAGAACAGTAAAACACAGGGACAGCACTTCATGCCTGGTATTTTAGAGCAGTAATTAGAAAACAAAAATTAATCAGAATAAACATGCAATATGATGCATTTTTATTAAGAGATAAGTCCCATTCACCCCTACATAGGGAGATATAGATTTGTCAGCTAATTTAAACAACAAAGCAACAACACCCTGTCTTGTCTCTTATTTTAAATTGAAATCAAGGCTGAAGCCATGCTGCAGAAATAATGCAGTTTGTCACTACTTTAACTGCCATGGCTCCATCCTATAGAATCCTGGGATTTGTAGTTTCTTGTGGCAACAGAGCTCTCTGACAGAGAAGGATAATACCTCACAAAACTTGTTATGGAAGCTGCCTTGGGTCCATCTTGGGAGAAAGGCGGCACACAAATAAATAAATAAATAAATAAAATTACAAATCCCAGCATTCCATAGCACTAAGCCATGGCAGTTAAAACAGTGTCAAACTACATTATTTCTGCAGTGTGGAAGCAGCCTTGGTTTCAATTTAAACTTTTGTCTAGGAAAAAGGAATAGTTGATGACAAGTCAACTGCATTTAAATATTGTTTTTAATTATAAAACAATCTTCAAAGAGTTAGTATAGTGCAGTGGTTAAAAGAGGAATAGAAATGTTTCTCCTACTGAAGTTTGCACTAGTTGCATTAAAATCTACAGAAGTTTGCATTCATGCAGTGGGTAGGACCAAAGCCCAAAGTGGGCGAGGCAACCCAGGTGAGGTTTTCAACTAAGCCAAGGTCTTTATGAAAGCCAACGTTCACAATTGACCTCTAAGGTGTTGGTTCCTCCTCCTGGGATTAAAGTGTTAGAGAGGACAAGGGATAGCCTTCTTCAGAACTTTGTTCAGCCATCCTCACAGTTGCATTTGGTGGGAAGCCAGAAGAGGCTGGCTGGTCGTTCTGACTTCACAGAGAGGACATTTTCAGACACATAAAAAGTGCTGTGGAGGGCTCAGGAGAGGTACACACCTGTTTCGTGGCATGGGGGCAGTTTCTGACACCGCCATCCCTCTTGCGTTACCCTCCATGTTCCTTCCGTGTCGCATGGAAGGAAAAGGCGCCACTTTATTCACGAAGAGCTTCCTTGAGTAAAAAGTGGTGCCTTTTCCTTCCATGCGACACGGGAGGAACATGGAGGGTAACGCGAGAGGGACATCGTCGTCAGAAACTGGCCCCCTGCCACGAAACAAGTGAGTACCTCTCCCAAGCCCTCCACAGCACTTTTTATGCATCTGAAAATGTCCAGAGATGGGGGCGGGGGCTGGCTGGCCATTTGTTTTCACCTCATGGAGAGTGATTGTGCTCTGTGAAAGCAGAGCCCCAGTGCTAGTCGCTGTTTCTGAAATCGGAACAACTGGACAGCTTCACGATGGTTGGGCTGGTCGTTCCTTCCAACCTCAAAGTAGGCGATTATGCACCAGGGCTCTGCCTCCTGAACGAGGATGTGTCACTGAGGAGAGATGGGGAATGGCAGTGCCTCAGGAAGTGCTTGTCCTTCCTTTCCTCCCTGCCTCCCAAATCTAGGGCGGCATTGTTCACACTACAACTTTCTCTGAAGTTTCAAACAAACTTCAGAAAAAATTGCAACTTTTCTAAAATCCAGATTAAGATGGTATTCCCCAAGTCTGGTGCAAATAGGGTCATGTGATGTAGGCTAATCACACCAGATTCAGAGTAAGGGCCCCACGGACTATGGCCTTTTTGGGCTAGTTTTGGGGAGAGTTCGAGTTTTTTTTAATAGCATACATAAGGATTGGGGAAAAGGGAGGATATAAATAAATAAATAATAGTACTGTGACCTTGGGCCAGTCATTAAATTTTACCTTCACCTACCTCACAGTTCTGTTGTGCAGATAAAAAAAGGAAAGAAATATGCATGAGACCCAGAATTGCTTAAAAGAAGAGGAGGATTTTTAAAAATGGAATAAATATATATAAATAAAATTATTGCTAACTGATATTAGTATGCTCTGAAAATTTCTATAGTCTTTTGTCAATGTATGGCACATAAGTTTCTCATTAATGACTGTCTGTATTTAGAATGGAATTCTACCTTTTCCCGCTTGCTTTTGGGAGCCACTTTGGAAGAGAACTAATATGGCCATAGAAACTTTCCTGCATTTTTTTTCCATATCAAGTTTTTACATCAAGCACTTTAAAGAGGGGGAAAATTACTTAGCACATAAACTCTTCTGAAAAGTGAGGACTAATTTATTATCATGTCATTATTAGCAGAATCACAAAAGGGGTCACTGGTCTCTCCTTTAATTTCTATCACAGGCTGCAGGCCGCATTATGCTGAATCAAGGATATGGGAAGATAATTAACACAGCATCTATGGCAAGTTTAATAGGTGAGTGATGAGAGCTAACAGTTGTGCTTCAGAATCCATATTTTAATTACTACTGATGCTATTTGAATCAATTAAACCTGTATTGCACAGAAGTAAATCACTGACATTTTGTATTAGGGAAAATGTACTACAAAATTTTTATTGATATCATTTTTCACCATTTATCTGTCCTCTCCATTTTAGAGCACTTATTCCTCTTTATAGAAAAGGTGGGGTTAAAGCTCCCTAAAGCTGACACGTCTCATTATGTAAGAAAGGCGTTGGGTGTAATCCACCTCCACAGTTAAATGAAAGGCATATTCTTCCTTTCAGTATTTATAGGGCATCCGAAAGGATTTACTTTGTCTGATAGAGAATGCTATAAGTAACAGTCAAACTCATGTCCTTTGCATTAGTCAGTAGATATTTCCACCTCATAATTTACCTGCATGGGTGGGGGCTCAAAGCCAATCTACACTTTTGAAGAGATAGATAGAAGAGGTAATGGGTGTGAGTGGGGGAAATTCAAATGAAACTCTCAGATTTGAGGAGGGGCAAAGTAAGATGGACTCTGGTCTTCTTCTGTTTCACCCCTAAATTATTTTACAGAGATTAATCAGGTAGTAAAGTTCCAACATACCCAACAAGCTCTGTAAAAGTCTGCTTCCTTTCTCCTCATGGCCTGTCTACACTGCAGAAATACAGCAGCTTGACCCCACGTTATACACCATAGTTCTATCCTATGGAATTCTGGTATTTGTAGTTTGGTGAGGAATCAGAGTTCTCTGATAGAAAAGGCTAAATACCACACAAACCTCAAATACCAAGCTTCTGTAGGATAGAACTATGCTGGATAAAGTAGCATCAAACTGTTGAACTTCTGCAGTGTAGACGGGCCCTCAGCCTTCTCCCTCTCAGTGCCTCAAAGCAGTAATGGTAGGAAGCAGCAGTGGTTGGGTCACCCAAGGCCTCCGCAGACAGTCATATGACTCACAAACAATCATTTGACAGGTAGGCAGCAGACAGCTTTCTCACTTTTCTGGTTCTCTCATTGGTCAGCTGCTTCCAAAGGCAGACAACTGAATGGTTCAGTGGACTGCCATTCTTATCGCATGTGGGAAATACTTCCAAATTTCAAACAGAATGAAGCTGAAGCCTCAACAGCACTTTCGTTTTCTATCCATGCCAGTCCTGCCACCTCCATCTGTTGCGGGTGGGTCATCATGGAGGTTCCCTAGACTACAAAGTCTGCTGGTCTGGCCCTCTAGGTGCCACTGTGTGCATTTTTTGTTATCCCTCCCCCTTGTTAAAAGATTCCTGCAGGAGCATGGCAAGAGGATATCTGGAGGGGGGGCTTGGGAGAGGGGCAGTGGTTAAGTACTGCTCTGTCCCTGATGTGCTAAGCTAGCTACAGCCAGGAAGCATTTTCAAACAGCAGTGAGAGCGAAGACACTTACAATACAAAACCTCACAAAAATCTGAAGTGGTATGCTTCTGAATTCTACTGCTGTTTGTGTAGAATGGCTTTGAAGAATGAAAACAGAGCTCTGGTTTATTTCCTGCATAGTGGCCTAATTGATATGGGAATTTGATATATACAGTCGGACCCCCCTCCTCATATCCACAGAACCTATATTCATGGTTTTAGCTATCTGTGGAACACATAACAGCACACGTACCATAGAGTCTTCCTCAAAAATGCCTAGAGAGTGTCTTCTCTTGACATTTTCTAGGTATTCCAAGGCAACTCTATGATATTTGTAACCTGAAGTCCCATTATTTCAGTGGTGTTCATTGGTATCTGCAGTTTCTGGTATCTGTGGTAAGTCCAGGAACTGAACCCCTCTGGATGCAGGGGTCTGACTGTACTAAAATCTAGATCTTAGGAATGTTACCTTTTTGGACCACGATTCTCAGAGGATTCTGGGAGTTGCTGTCGCCTACTCATCTCTTAAGGTCATTGCCTAGTACTGGACATTCTAGCTATGGCATGTCTGTTTCTCAGCAACTACACAATTTTCCTGAGTAGTGAAAAGTACAATGGGCAGCATAGGAGATTATCAGACAGGAACCAAAAAACCCATCCCCATCTTGCTACATCCCCTCCTGCCCCACTCCCATCCCTATAACTGTTTAAATTAAAAATTATCAGACACCTGCCTTGCCGCGCAACAGAAAGTGCTTCCCTCCCCTCCGGCATCCCAGGAGTGAATGGAGCTCTTGCCGAGCCCCATTCACTTCCTGGAAACAAAATCCTGGTCATTCTCACGAGAGAATTATCGTGAAGGAAATTTAAAAATAAAAAGAAATGTTAAAAACAAAAACAAAGTCCCAAAACACATTTTAAAACCCCCAAGTAACCCAGTGAGGGGAAAAAAAAGTGTGTCATTTACCTCGATGTCCCGATCTCAACTGAAAATATTTGGCAAGGACTTACCACTGTGGCTGGCATTGCACCTGCATAATGGGGCACAGGTTCAGATGGCCGTGATTCTATAACAGAAATGGAATGGGCAATCTATTGATGGCTTAAGCCATCAATAAAAAGGAATGCAGATAGAATGGAGGGGACATGGGAACAGGACAAGACAGGGATGTCATTGTCTGATGAGTGAACCCTTTGGCGATCTCCTGTCCTCCCTGTCCTGGATTTTTTGGGTCATCTGATAATCTCCATAGGCCCTTTTACACACCCCAGTCCTATGGAATCCTGAGATTTATAGTTTTTGAAGGGATGCTTAGGAATCTCAGCTAGCGAGCTCTAGTGCCTCACCAGCTACAAACCCCAGGATTCCACAATGCAACCATTTTAGTTAAAATGGAATGATAGTGCTATAGTTGTGTCATATGAAACTATGAATGGGTCCTCAATCTTATTTGCTCACATTTTTGTGCCTTTCCTGGTAGCTCTCCTCAGCCTTCTGAACTGCTTTCTTGTTTACATCCAGTCCAATTTGGCTACTGTGCTCCCCCCCTCCGCTTTTGTTATTGGCAGTGACCTTTCAGGCCCCAACCTTGGGCACTGACTTGGCTGTGCATCCTTGTGGTGCCAGCTGGTCTCTCTTGCCTTTGCTCTAATAACAATTGTTATATTTAATGATTCTTGCCAACAGGTGTCCCCACTAGTGCTGTTGTTTCAGCAGCGCCATCAAAGAGCCAATAAACTGTTGCAACATATGGAATGAAATCCCAACTGCTGAGCTAATCTGGAAGGCAGTTACATGCTGGTGAACTGAGGCCCATGTAACAAAAATTGATCAATTACACAAATTAAGCATAGCCCTTTAGGAATTTGTTTTATTGGTCTGGACATCTGTTGCAGGATTGTCCAAATCCAAAAATCAAATGGTGCCTATGAGCTGCCAAGTTAGGCCAAAAAAATAAAAAAATAATAAAAAATCCAGTAGCTATAAAAGTACAACTGAAAAACTCGATATTAATATCATGTCCATCTGCTGATTGTTACATAAATATGTCGTCTTTTTATTTTCCTTGGGAATAACATTTATTTTTACTATGCCCAGTTTGACATTCTATGACATTCTGTTCAGTTTATTACTTAGTAACTTTAACTATTTCTTCAGGGGGGAAAAAAGCATTTATAATGTTGCTGTTCTTTTTTTTTTTTTTTCAAGTGCTTTTGCCAGCTGTTTCACTTATGGTTATAACACCAGCGAAGCTGACTCTTGCCCAAACATAAGGCATTTTTGCAAACAAAGATAAGATATTAATACACACATGCACGCACACACACATTTCACACACACACACACACACACACACACTTCAGTTTAAGAAGAGATTATATACTGTACAGATAAGTGTTAACTGTTGTATTCTCTGCATTTGTCAACATTAATTTACAAGTCACAATAATAATTCCAGTATTTTACAGGGCACAGTCCAAGTTCAACAGTGAAGTAAACTCTGTGTTATGCATTGTTTGAATGAGGTCTGGATGTATTCTATATGCCAGTCCCATTTGAATGAATGGAATGGAGGTTCCATAGCAGGACTATTTGATGTGCTGTTCTGCATATCTGTGTGGGACACTGTTTGTATTGTTAGTTGGCAATACACTGGAGGAACAAAAGCGACATTAAATATGTGGGCGATGATCTCACATATAGTTGTGCCACTTAAATAGGTGAACCCTAGAAAATTAAATTGGTGGCTTCCTGGTTGAATGATCAGCTTATTTATTCAGGGTAGGAGTGGGGGAATTTATACTCCCGAGTATGAACACCAGAATGGCCATACTGGCTGCATTGTTTTCTGCTGATATATATATATATATATATACACACACACACGGTATATATATATACAGTATCTTTCTCTCTCTCTCTCTGGCTTTTCTTTGCAAACGAAGATTCAGGAAGGACTCTTCCTGCACTTTCTGCAAGTGTGCTGATGACTAAACAGGCCAATCCGAGATAAACAAGTCTGGTTGCAGAAAGCACAGCAGAAGGTCTCCTTGGGTGATGTTTCCGGGTTGTGATTCTTTCTGTGTTGTCATTTCTCTTCAAGACTTGTTTGACGTGAGTTCTC
This sequence comes from Gambelia wislizenii, assembly GCA_030847615.1. Taxonomy (NCBI): domain Eukaryota; kingdom Metazoa; phylum Chordata; class Lepidosauria; order Squamata; family Crotaphytidae; genus Gambelia; species Gambelia wislizenii. Next base: position 66,023,098 of record JAUMIR010000002.1, read on the forward strand.
AAATAAGACTGCAGCATTGTATATAGGGTGTGTATATATATATATGCATTAGCTGGACCCAGCGTACCATATGCCTTTAAAAAACTCTCCAAAAATGCCCATTAGACCTCTCAACAATCCTGTAAGGTAGGTTTAAATTCCTCTTCCATACCCTTCTCAACATTCCACATTTTCCCAGAATTGCTGTGGGTGACTCATTCTGTTGCCCTGCTGCTGCCACAGCCGCCAATTAACTGCCTGGGCTCCACTGCAGTGGCAGCAGCGTTGTCCCGCTGCCACCACCACAAGCTGACTGTCTGGGTCCCAGTCTGGGCCACAGAGTGAGTGGCAGGAGTGGATTGTGAGGTGGAGAGGGAATTTGCATGTGGGTGGTGATTGGTTGGGTGTGTTTCCTGAGCAGCCAATCAGCACACTGGGAAAGGCAACATACCCAAGAGAATTATATAGATAGATATTAATTTTTTGCCTATGTGAATGCAAACTGAGAAGATAAAATGCAACCATTAGTGGACCAGCCACGTGAGTCATGGCAACAGTCTGGTAGATTCTAATGTCTAGATCTTAACTCAGTAGCAGAGCACCTGCTTTCCATGCAGATGGTCCCAGATTCAATTTCATGAAGAGCTACCCTCAGCCAGTGTAGACAGTACTCAGCTAAATGGACCAAAGGTCTGACTCATAATACAGCAGCTTCATATGCTCTGCTTTAAACCAAAAAATCCTCAATTCAGTGAGGCCTTCCATGCTGTGAAACTGTTGTCTTCTGAGTCCAAGATAAAGACATCCCTCTCTTCCAAGGCATTTGGTGGGTGGCATTGGCCTGTTTTTAGATATTGGTATTCTCGTTGCCTCTTCCTTGTTCCTGATTATTAGCTATTCTTCGGGGGGATGTAATCTTTATCAGATGGGGGCACACTAAGGCCTTGGGACTACATGTGTCCCCAAGATTGTTTTTATGGCCCTTCATCCCTCCAGATTGTCTTTCTCTGGTCCCTGCAAAGGTGTGTGTGTGTGTGGGGGGGTTAATTGTCTCTTCTAAATAGGTTGCAACCCACACCCAGCACTTTTCAACATAAAAAGGTGTGTGTGGGGGAGTGGATTTGACTAGTATTTATTCTCACTTTAAAAAAAAAATCATTTCTGGAGGGTTACAGAGGCCAAAAATTGATTGCCAGACCCACTGCTGTTACCAGCTTGTGTCTTATATTATAGGGATGTTCTTTGCACTTTAATTTTTTTTTTTACAGTGGATTGTACTTTTATTCATCATCATCATCATCATCAGTCTTTATTATGATTAACAAATCATCAGGCAAGTAAAATACATTAAAACACATTGATATTATAAATACATTATAAAACATAATTATATATTTAATAGTATAATAAAATTATATAATTATATAAAATTATAAAATTAAATAAAAAGAACGTTTCAGGTAGTTTGTATAAAATTCATCAGTATATTTTTATTATAATCTAAACCCTAGCCTACCTATCAGTGACTCCATAATTAAATCAGTTACAGCACTTGGGCCCTCGGACTGTTTAGTTTCCCCAAAATCTATTCAACCGCACCTTACTATGTGGAATGGATTTATGACCCTTGCTGTCCTGGGGTGGGGGGCAATGATATTATAAGTTTTGTACAATGGTTTTGCGGCTGTTTATTGCTGGCACGAGGAATTTTGCCACTTCCTTGGTAATCCTTTCTACTTTCATTCAAATATAAGTTATTGTATTTAATAACTTTCATTGAATACAATTTTATTCATATCTTGAGCGACAGGTGGCCTGATAGGTGGTTAGAAAACATAGGGCTTGTCTACATGGGTAATATACACTGTCTTGCCCCCGTCTTAGAGCCCTGCAGTCCTGACAATGCAGGATTTTTTCCCAATTCTTCCCCAGGGCAGTCCTTACCACCTCTAGGCCAAATATGAGGCTAAGATGGGGAGATGGGGTAGGGCCCTTTACTGCATTTTTTAAAAATACTGCACCTGCTTTAAGCCATTCCTGCCAGGAAGGAATGGATTGGGCCCTGCGTGTCTGCAAGCACCCATCCAGCAGGCTGGACTGTTGCTGTCTTGTTCTTCTGAAGCAGGAAGGGGTCTTGCAGCATGTTATTAAGGCTGGTGACATGCAGGAGGCCTTGGTCACATGTTGTGGACTGGCGATAGCAGCAGCTGCAGTGATGGTCCAGCATACTTATCTGGACTCTGGCCCATTTGAGATGGTAATGGGGGAGGAATGGGCCTGATCTGCAGCCAGGATACACTGGTAGGAAGTTAGCATATCCTGGCTCGTGTAGTATGATATAAACACTGTTTATGATGGAATAAAAGTTCTGCCTCCCCCCCCAACACACATTTGAAATGGCACGTTTGTAAACACGAAATGCTTCTGCACCTTTCCACCTAAGCATCAGACAGTATCTCCATCTGCTCCTGGTATGATATTCATCAGAGTGCAAAGTACTTGCTGTCAAAAGACCGTTATAAGAAAGATCACATGAATTTGATGTAAGCAGACCAGTGTTTAGGAATTTTACTAATGTTTATTGCCTCTAACCCTTCCCTTTGTGATAGTGTGTGTGTATCCTTTATTAAGATAAGAAAAGCTAGACATGATGATGACCAATACAGAGGCAGAAATTAGTATACCTCAGATATTAGAGCTGGGCTCTTTCCCCATTTGTAGCAAGGGTACTTTTTTCATTCATGGAAATATATTTCAGTAGAGCCATAGATTATCTTCTGGATCAGAGCTTAGATCTGCTAAAGGCTATTGCAGGCCAGGAAAACTCCACATGCAACGGCTGAAGGAGCATATTTGATGCTCCTTCATGTCCTGGCTCTTAAGCAGCATGACTCCACTCAACGGGCAGAAGAACCACTAATCCTTTGTCAGGTTCAGGAAGAGAACAACGGCTCTCAGCTCTCTATCCCTGAGGAGATTATCACATCAGCCTTGTGTCTCACTTCGATTATGTTAGGAAATGACATGGATGTGACCACAAGATGGAGCTGTAAGCTTAGTAATGAAAGTAGTTAAGCTCCAGCGGCAGGTGTGTGTGTGAGTCAGCACTTGAGAGTGTACACATCTGAGATGCCTGATGTAACAGGCATTGTTTAACTGCCTATAAAAAGGAGATGGGAGTTATCTCCAGTGTGGATGGTGGTTGGCGAAGCAGTTTGTTGGTTTAAGAGAAATTTATGAGTATTAGAGACGGCTGTCCTATACTCTCTCTATATATATTGTAAATATACTGCAAACAAAGATTAAAAGCCCTCAAGTTGAGTGAAGGCTGGCCTTGTTGCTGTCTTTATTTGGCAAGCCAGAGCTCAAGGCAGTGTGCTGGGGTGAAGGAATTTTTCCTTCCCAACCTGAAGTCTTTTGCAGAAATCTCTCCAGAAAACCTTCTCCTTAGCATCCTGTCGACGTGGAACAACTCTGCAGGTGGTCGTGGTGGACACAGCGCGTCTTTCTATGCTCCAACAATGGGAACATACTGGTGCCACAATGTTCATTATCAAACGTCTCTTTCATTCACATGACTGTTTCCATTTAGCAACCCCTGCTGCTGCCCCTGGTGCAATAGTCTTCAGTTCAGTCCTGGAATGAGTGCAGTCAGGTGGTCATTCTCTTGTTCTCCCCACTCCCAATTGCTTTTCCAGAGCAGCATGGAGTCAAGCTGCTCTGGAATAGCCAGCAGGAGGGGACGAGGAGGAAAATCAGCCCCCCTCATGCCACGTGACTGCACTGGTCCCAGAACTGAACCCGAAGAGACCTATCACACTGAAGCAGTGGTGGATCAATAGCAATATTGGCAGTCATTGATGGGATTTCCCCATCAATGAAAACCTGCACTCCAACAACAAGTTGAATACACCTGAATACAGAGTGCACCTGGCAGAAAATTCGACTCTTCTCTGACAAGACTCATCATTGGAATTTTCTTTATTCCTATCGAGAAGCAATATGTGCAGTGCAGAGATCTTTCTGCTCTGCACATATTGCGTCTGCAGAGTCCCGTCCAGCAGAGCTGTTTAGGGTGGTAAGGAAGCTCACACAGGCTCCACCTGTACAGAACCCTTTACTTAACCCAACAGCAGCCTGCTGTGATGTGTTTAATAACTACTTTGCAGATAAAATCTCTCAGATAAGAACCGACTTGGACGCTGGGTTTATAGCAGAGTCGACTGATGAGTTGTCCAGTAAATCTGTTTCTGAGACTGGATCAGTTTGAGCTGATGAGTACCAATGGTGTGGAAAAGATCCTTGGAAAAGTGAGGAAGATGACGTGCCCTCTCAACCCTTGCCCATCATGGCTGGTCGTCCAGGGGTGTGATGCATTGATGGCCTTTCTTAAGGAGACCATCAATGTGTCCCTTAGGGAGGGAGTTATCTCATATTGTTTAAAGGAAGCGGTTGTGAGACCGCCCCTTAAAGAAACCTTCCCTGGACCCCTGGACTTGAAAAATTATAAACTGGTTTCCCATCTAACATTTTTGAGCAAGGTGATCGAACAGGCCGTTGCTTCTCAACTCCAGGTAATCTTGGATGAAACCAATTTTCTTGATCCATTTCAAACCTGCTTCAGACTGGGATTTGGGGTGGAGACTGCCATAGTGGCTCTGGTAGATGACCTTCGCCAAAACATCGACAGGGGAAGCGTGACCCAGTTAGTGCTTTTGGATCTCTCAGTGGCTTTCGATACAATAGATCATGGAATCCTCTTGGAATGCCTGGGGGAGTTGGGTATTGGAGGCACTGTATTTCAGTGGTTCCATTCCTTCCTCTCAGGTAGGTTCCAGAGGGTGATGCTCGGGGACAGTTGCTCATCAAAAATAGAGCTTAATTGTGGTGTCCCTCAGGGCGCCATCCTGTCCCCAATGCTTTTTAATATCTATATGAAGCCGCTGGGAGAAATCATCCGGAGACATGTGGCAGAGTGTTATCAGTATGCTGATGACACCCAAATATATTTCTCCATGTCTCGGTCATCAGCCATGACGACAGATGGTATTTCTTCCCCCAGTCACTGTCTTGTAGGGGTAATGGACTGGAAGAGGAAAAATCGACTCAAACTGAATCCAAAGAAAAAGGAGATGCTTACAGTGGCAGCCCCTAAACCTGGTATTGGGTTGCAACCGCCAGTCCTAGGCAGGGTCACACTCTCTGCTAAGGACTGTGTTCACAGTTTGGGGGTGCTCCTAGACTCGTTGCTTCACATGACTGCTCAGGTGAATGCGACAATCAAAAGCGCCTGTTATCAGCTTCAGCAGATATGCCAACTGCGCCCTTACCTCGAAACCAAGGACCTAGAAACTGCAGTGCATGCACTGGTAACCTCACAACTCGATTTCTGCAATGCTCTCTACATGGAGCTACCTTTATACCTAGTTTGGGAACTACAGCTGGTGCAAAATATGGCAGCCAAGTTAGTCACCAAGAAATCAAGGGAGGATATCACTCCAAACTTGAAATCCCTTCACTGGCTGCCTATCAGTTTCCAAGCACAGTATAAGGTGTTGGCAATGACCTATAAAGCCCCACATGGCCTAGGTCCAACCTACATAAGGGATCACCTCCTCCCATATAACCCGCCCCGCACCCTTAGATCTTCTGGGAGGTGTTTATTGCAACCAATGAGATTAACAACAACCTCCCAGAGATCTTTTTCTATTGCTGCTCCTAGACTATGGAATGCCCTGCCAGAGGAGATCCATCAAGCAACTAGCTTGGAGAATTTCAAAAAAGCCATCAAAACGGATCTCTTCCAGCAGGCCTTCCTTGAATAGAACAGACCATTTTTTAATGGATGCTTCTCCCTCTTTTTATGTTTTTATGTCTTTATGTTTTGATATTCAGTTTTAAAGTCTTAGGGTACTTATTTTATGTCACTGGTGGATTTGCCAGTTATTTTAAATATATGTAATTTGAAGGGGGGTAAATTGTTTTAACTTATTACTGTTGTTATGGATCTGTTTGTTTTATATCCAATAGTTGTGAGCCACCTTGATTGCCTAATAGGCAAAAGGCGGGGTACAAAAATAAAGTTATTGTTATTATTATTATTAATAATAATAATAATAATAATAATACAAGCTGGCAATAGGAAGGAGACAACATAATGTATAAGGTATGGCCATGGGCATTGTTAGAGAGTTGCAATCATGCTGTACAATCCTCGTGTGATCATGTCCTGACTTTCTTTAGCCCAGGGGCAGGCAAAATGCAGTTGACCAGATGTTGTTGAACTACAGTTCCCAGAAGCTCTAGCTAGCTTAGCAAATGGCTGCACCCAAAGGCAGGAGGATGGAGATTCCCAAGCAATAAGAACTTGCCAGTGTGAAGCTAAAGACTAATTGATAGTGAAAGGTATCAATATTTTGTACTTCTTCCATTTATGGTGACTCTCCAGCAAAGTTGCTTATTTATGGGGCATCTCTTAGAAGCTGAATACCATTGTACCAAATCAAACCATATATTCATTTGTCCTAGTATTGTCTACTTTTGCTGGCGGTGTCCATCCAGAGTCTTGGGCCAGAGGGACTCTCCTTGCTGACCCTTTAAGTGGAATTTGAATCCAGGCCCTGGCCCTTATTCATAGAAAGAAAGTACTCTGCCACTGATCACTGGTCCCTCTATACCATAGTCTGTAAATTGGGCATACTAACTAGAGGTTTCTGGAAGTCATAGTCCCCTCAAAAACCTTATGTTAATGCAGCTTCCCAACATACAGCATCACTCTGCAAAACTGTAGTTTAAAGTAAATCAAACCCCTGACCAGTGTTCCTAGGAGTCATGTTTTGTATAGAACATCCCGTATTTGGGGTCTTAAAGTCAGGTGCCATATTGGGATGATACGACATGTTCCAAATCCTGTAGCTGAAAGCAGGCACCAGCCACAGACCCTTACATATCAAATGCCAGGGGTCTATCTGCTTCCATGGTGGCTTGTGTGGCTGCTCTTCCTCCTATCTGTCTGTCTGGGTAAATGCTGAGCAGCAGAATAAAGTTCTTATCTCATGAAGGCTGGCCTGCCATCACAAGATTTGCTGGTTTTGGAGTTCTCAAAGATCTCACAAGAAGCTCTCTTCTCACAAAAGTAGAGGTGGCCTTATATAGGCCTGCCTCATATATCCCATATTGCTCTGCAGGAAACATGGCAACCCTACCCCTGAGTGACTAGGGCAGAATTTAACCTTAATGGTAATGGTTTTTATAGTGCTATCAATCTGCCAGATATTTAAAGACAACAATTATAGTTGATAACAGTTTTTTACATGTTAAGTTGTGTGTGGCTTGGAGGTAGGGGGGTGGGGAGGGCTTGAGATCGTAAGTGCAACGTTTGAGAAACAGCTCAAGTAAGCCACCTTGTAGGTCTGTTCAAAAGGAGACGGTAGGCTATAAGTTGGTTAAATAAATACATTTTTAGTTTTCCAAAAACAAATAGAAATCTCAGATGGGGAAGATGCAAAGCCTTTACCTCCTCTAAGCAAACACACAGTAATTTATCATAAACCGACATATTTGGAAACTTTAGCAGGTGCTAGGTTTGCAAGGTGATGGGGTTAACTACCAAAGTTGTATGTAACTTGGAGCTTGAGCAACGTAATTAATCAAGAAATTAGATTCCTCTCCTCTTCTCCAGCCCACATGGAGTGCTGAATTTGGTATGCCAGACAAAACAGCAATGGAGGGAAAATATTTGTCATAAAAGGTTATTGAATAAACATGCTAGATCTGTAAAAATGATTCCACTGTTATAAAGCAAAGAGCTTAAAAAAACATGTCATGTTATAAATCAAGTTTTATTATGCCGTGGAAAAAGGGAGGCAACAATTGGCTAGGACCACTGTCTTATGTCTGTGTAAAGTGATTTCAAATTGTGGTATGTTTTTACATGCTTTTGTATAACTTTACAAAAATATTCTTCATTTGCATCCCTTTATGCCTGCATTTTCCACTATATTGATTTAAGAGAGAGAGAGAGAGAGAGAGAGAGAGAGAGAGAAGAAATGGAGGGATGCAAGAAAAAAGACATATATCTGAAGGATACATTTGTTACTTCCTTTGATGCTTTATGAAATACAGAGTTTTTACTGAATTCCCTCACTTTATTATAAGATTGCTCTTATTCTGTTATACAGAAAGAAACAATGTTTTGATAATTTGTAGGTTTTTAAATGTTTCTTCTAAATTTCTTATTCTTTCCTAGAATAAAATTGTATCACCCCTCCATCAACATAAGCATTATTTCTATTCAAACTTTTCAAAAAAAAATCAAAGAAGGAAAATTGCATTTAATGTGTGCTGATTGTACACTATCATGGTCTGGTACTGTGCTCCTTGAAAGGGGAGTAGTGATGAGAAAGTGATCTGTTTGGCCACTGTTAGACATGATGGCTTGACTTTTGTGACCTGAGATCTGAGACAGCTTTGAGGGCTCCCGAGTATTATGTAGTATAACAATTCACAGAGGGGGAAAAAAAGGAGAAAAGGAGAAGAAACAATGAAATAATATTGTGGGTTAAGGAATAAATGTGTCTCCTGGTGAAGAGGTGGTCTGCGTTTTGAAGTCTTCTTTTGATATGTCTTCAAAAGGAGTGTATTTGGGTCTAAAATTTGTTCTTAGAGAAAGAAAGAAAGAAAGAAAGAAAGAAAGAAAGGAAGGAAGGAAGAGGTGTTAGGTAGTATCATGACACTGAACACCGCTACATTCCTATCTTTGTGAAGTCAAAGGCTTTCATGGCCGGCATCCATAGATTTTCCTTGGGTTTTTTTTCCCCGGGCTGTGAGGCCATGTTCTGGAAGAGTTTATTTCTGATGTTTCGCCTGCCACAGGCGAAAGATCAGAAATAAACTCTCCCAGAACACGGCCTCACAGCCTTGAAAAAACCCCAAGAAAAATCTATATAATTCCTATCTTTCTCTCAAATTTAGAAAAATAAATTCAGCATTACACTCTATGACCTAAACTCTGTTTTGAAAAGGTTATCATAATGATTTGGCTGCTAAAAATAAGATGTTATTTTTGTAGGTAGATCAGCTCCAGGAAAGGGGCAGGGCAACCAGAACATAGGAAAGTAGCTTATATGCGTGAACATTATAATTAACAAAGCTGATCATTTTAGTTTGTGACTGACATGTGACATCTGTGCTTTTATCCCCTCCCCTCCACCCATAGCATCCGACAGTTAAGATGCTAGGAAAGATTGACATTTTGGGGACACTAGCATACCAATATCTGTATAAATGCTGGATTTTATGTAACTCTGTGTTAGTTTTATATGACCATATAAATAGAATTTCAAATTAAATGGTAATATTCTTTTATTGTGCCTTAGGCTGGAATCCTATATACATTTAGATGGGAGTTAAGTCCCATTGAACTCTATGGGATGTACTTTTGAGTAGACATGCACAGGATTACATGCTTAGGGTGGATTGAAATGTCCCCAATTTGGTTCCTGTTCTTTCTGAGTTTATAGTGGGTTAAAATAAACCCACCAGAGGTGCTGGTATTAAAAGTCTCATTGTACTGGGAGCTGACAAAAAAAATAAAAAATAAAAAAAAATCTGGAATAAGCAAAATGTGTATGGATCTCCAAAATAAAATCAGAAAGAACAAAAACAAAATCCAGGACTTTCTGGTCTTTTTAATCCGTCTGGATGCATCCTTAGTTTGTAATTCTGTGCCTGCTTACTTGGAAGTAAGTCTCCTTGAACTGTCAAGTGCTTCTATTAAGTACTGGAGGGGCTGCCTGTACTCTCCCTGTTTGCTTTCAGTTTTCAGTTTGTTGATCTAAAAGTCAATATAATAGCATAGATAGTCTGCAAAACCTATACAAATTGCAGTTGCATTTACAACTTCTCCATTACTTATGCACCAAATAAATATTTATGTTTTCCCTACCTTCCCACAGTTCCCCATCCACAGAAGCAATTGGCTTACAATGCTTCAAAAGCTGGTGTTGTAAAGTTAACTCAGACACTGGGGACAGAGTGGATCAACAGAGGAGTTAGAGTGAACTGCATTTCTCCGTAAGTAAGTTGTAGAAACGGGCAATAATTTTCTTAATTGTTTTTTTTTTAATAAAAAAGAACTTACCTAAATTTTCTAACTTCTTCAAGGAAGAAATAACTTGACATTTAAAAAGAAATAACTTGATATTAAGAAAAAAAATCTAATGTGGGAGACAGCAAAACTGCTGATGAGTCTAAAATGGGTTAGTTCTTAAAGGTCTGGCTTTGAATCCGTAAGTATTCAGCTAAGTTTGTGGTGCTGAGTTAAGGACTGCCACCTCTTTTTGTCTGGCAGATTTCTCATCTGTAATAACTATATTGCAGGCAGTCATAGTAAGATCCTCTCCATACCGGGAATACCTGTACCTACTGAATTTAACCCGAGCAGATGGGTGAGAATTTTGTTCTATTTCTTTTCTATAAGATCTTATTAAAACTTGCACATTTCTTCATAGACTGGACAGGAAGACGTTGACATCTTTAAAAAATTCCAGTGTAGGAGACATCATAACAGAGAAATTAACCCACCCTTCATAATATCCTCTGGTTTGTCTGTAGAGAAAAATAAGGTGATATAAATTAAATAAAATCTTCAGATGAATAAAATGTAGCCAAACAAAGTTGTTAATTAGGAAAACGTGTGTTCTTTAAAAGAAATTTCTGTCAGCATACCACAAATGTAATGACTTATCAGAAAGCCACCCCTTGCGTTGCATACACTTAGGAATTTTGAAAAGATTCTACCATTTGATAACAGGTTTTCCAGTTGTATGAAGGGTGGTTTTTAACATTTCTTTTCCAGATGAAATATTTCCTTACTACTGTCCAAGTCTTCTGTGGTTAAAGAAAAGGCTTTTGACACTTAATAGACAATGCTTCCCAATTCCCCCCCACCATTCTCCCCACCTTTTACCTCAGACAAATATATAGGCACTTTAAAAGGCACATTATACTACTATAATTGAGATGCTGTTCAGCAGTAGCAATTATAGGATACCTAGGTATTATTTTGTTTCTCAAAAAAAATATTCATTACAAATTATATTTTACCTAATTTTTGAAGGCTTAAAGATGGGAGTTTTTGAAAAGAAGTGGGGGTTATAACAGCTTTTTTTCTGCAACAGTTCCCATTCATTATGATTGTATCCCCCCCCCTCTGTATATATCTATGTGCATGTGTGATATTCTGTGGCATTACTAAGGATGGTGCCACCCCTCCTTCCGATGGTGTCACCTGGTGCGGCTTAGCCTCTCTGCACACACACACCCAGTGCCGCCACCATTATACTATGTAATACTATGAGCAGCTTTCAGTAGCTCCACATAGAAACCAACACTGATCAGGCTATTTCTGAAAACCTTTGGCCAAAGAAAGGGTGACTTTGAATGTGTATTGGGGGCATACCTTTTAGGTGTCCTGGTGCATCTCCTTGATACTTCTTATCTCAGAATATATTGACATGTCATTAGAAAGCATTGGCACAGTTAAGTGGTGCAAAGAACAAGAAGCAGCAGGGGTCCTTTCATACTACCCAGGCTGCTGACACACTGCAGAAATAATGCAGTTTGATACTGCTTTAAGTATCATGGCTCCATCTTATGGAATCCTAGGATTTGTAGTTTGTTGTGGCACCAGAGAAGGTTAAATGTCTCACAAAACTACAAATCCCAGAATTCTATTAGCATTGAGCCATGACAGTTAAAGTGGTATCAAACTTCCTTAATTCTGCAGTATGGCTACAGCCAGTTTTCAAGCATATAAAACAATGGTGATAAAAGTATACCCACACCCCCAATTAACAGGCCATTCTACAACAACTGATAAGCCAAAAGCCCATATAAATGTAAAGGTCTTCCCTGTGGAAACAGCCCAGAGAGGGAGCCAACCTAACTTCCTGTGGGAGAGAGTTCCACAGCCTTATTTCTGCAGTGTGTTAGCAGTCCCAGTCATAGCACTGTAATTCCAGCCTGAAGAATCCTAAGATTTGCAGTTTAGCAAAGGGTATTTAGAACTCTCAGCCACAGAGCTCTAGTGCCTCTCTACAAACTACAAACTCCACCATAGTGCTATAAATGTGTAGCATGAAAGGGACCCAGGACTAGCTTCCTTTGGATGAGAGAGCATTGGAGGCTCAAAGGACTTTATCAGACTAGCGTGTAAAAATGCTGTTACCCCATGAGTGAGGAAAGCAGAAATTCTCTCTCTCTCTGGCTTTTCTTCGCAAATGAAGATTCAGGAAGGACTCATCCCACGCTTTCTGCAAGCATGCTGATAACTAAAAAGGCCAATCCAAGATAAACATGTCTGGTTGCAGAAAGCACAGCAGAAGGTCTCCTTGGGTGATGTTTCTGGGTTGTGATTCTTTCTGCGTTGTCATTTCTCTTCAAGACTTGTTTGGTATGAGCTCTCAAATAAGGCTGCAGCATTGTGGATAGGGCGTCTCCATGCCTCTCGATGTGAGGCCAGGGCGGAGCATTGTTGGTGATCAGTTTGGCCGAGCCTGAGATGTTGTTTCAGGGAGTCCTTGTATTGCTTTTTTGGAGAGCCCCTCTTACCCTGACCCGTGGCGAGTTCACCGTAGAGTACTATTTTTGGGAGGTGATGGTCCTCCATCCTAGAAATGTGCCCTGCCCAGCTCGTGCGTTTTCAATATCATGTCCTCAATTCTGGTGATCCCTGCTTGCTCAAGGACAGCAACATTGCAGAAACATAGTGGCATTATAACACTTGCTTTTGCACATCTCTGTAATCATGGAACTGTCACACGATGAGCACTAGGAGTTTAAGAACAGGAGTTTACTGCTGTGTTAGCTGGGGCTCATGATCTCGGAGGTTCTCATGAGAAGATGCAAGCGTGGTTAAAACTCCAAAAACACCTTAAATAACAAAGTAAATCAACACCCAAACACTGAAACAAAACTAAAAAACTTGCAAGCAAAATTGGAAAGTTCCTAAAAAGAGCATCCTGTCAATTGTCTTCATATTGCCACCTGGAGGTTTTCTCCCTGGCAACTGGAACGGGGGAAAGAGGACCAACCATTCACACAGTATTCTCACAAATACAGTGGGACATGTTTTCACATGCCTTCAATACTGCTAAAACAGTAATATTGAAGATCAATTGATGGGTTAAATCATTAATAAAAATCAACACCTTATTTGTGGCTAGTGTACACGCTGGCCATGGGACGACGATGTTGTCTGATAATTTTGGCCGATTATGTTGTTATTGTGTCGTAATGATGCGATTTTTTTCCTTCTCCAATAAAGTCCAAAGTGATCTTGTGAATGTATCAATACACCAGCAGAGCAGATACATCCATACCCCTCCGCCTGCTTTCAGCGGATTGGAAGACATCTGTGGGCATGCCTTTGGAAACAGAGCAGAGAGGGGGACAACTTTGGATCCCTGGCTAAAGAAATGGATGGAACTTTCCCACAGAGTGCTTTGGCTGGGAACTCAACTTTGCCTCTCCTTCCTCTAAGGAAATAAATCCTCAATTATTTCATCCTTGCATTCAAGGATGAATCCTTACTGTTGTTTTCTCCCACTGAGGGCGAAACCAAACATTTTTGCATTGTATTCTCCCCATATTTTAGCATCCCAAAGTGTTCTGGAGGATATTTTCATGTAGGAAAAACATAGGTCCCCCATCCCACATTTCTTGCAACTCCCCCCCCCCCAACTTACTGTCTACATAGCAAATGCATTTTGCGCACAAGAAAAGCCAAGTGTTTCTTAGAAGATTCCTCCAGAACACCTCACGATATTCAAATACTGAGAGAAAACTGTGTGAAAATCTTGCTGTTCTATTATTCTTCTCAAAATGGTTGCCTGTCTGTAAATAAACTAATTTTTTGAGCAGGAAGTGAATAATAAAGAATATTATTTCCATCCCTACCTTCTCTTCCACATGTGAGGAAGGAAGAAGAGAAGCAACAGTGGGGAATTTGGTTCCTCTTACACACACCCAAGTAGCATATAGCCTGTGGGGCCTCTTCATGCTCAGTTTTGACCTTTAACAGATGGACTGACTGTGATGCCGTCCTCTGACATAAATTACATTGCAGGGGTGGGCACAATTCAGCACCCTGTACAACTCCCAAGACTATTTTTGCAGTCGTAATTCAGCCCTACCAGCTTCTCTGGACCACCCTCTTGATGTGGGGAAGTGAGTGACTTGCCTCTCTTTGAAGCCTCCTGGGATCTTCCAGAATGGTGAATCACGTTTTAAATAAGTGGCTTATTTAAGGGTCTCCCCACACCACTGTTTCACATCCAGAAATATTGGCTATTGAAAACAGGTTGACTTTGGGCTGCTTCTGTTCTTTTGTTTTGGACATTTTGGGCAATTCATGCAGCCACTGGGAGCCCAAACTTTTATTTTTTTCTTTCCTTGGAATTGCTTACAACAGCATACATGGTTGTCTTCTCACAGCAACTCTGTGAACTAAGTCAGGAAGAAAGACAGTGATGGGCTGAAACTCACTCAGTAAGCTTTGTGGCTGAGTGGAGACTTGACCCATGTTGATTTGCTTTTATGAGCCTATTAGAGCTCTAAGATCATCTGGAGAGGCCCTTTTCTCTGGTCTTATATACACTAGCCAGGATATGCTGGTTCCCACTGGCATATCCTGGCTGTGGATCTGTCCCTCATTACCTGCAGAAGACAGGTTGTAGTCCAAACAGGACACTGGCCTGTCGCTGAAGCTGGTGCTGCCATTTTCTTACTATCAAGGAATCCAGACAGGGGTCCTGCAACATGTGGCCCAGGAGTTGTTTCGACTGCCTGATCGAGGTAAATGCCCTGGGCCAGATATATCTGTGTCATTTCGACTTCAGGGCTCAGGAATGAGGACAAGCTTGGGTATTTGGGCAGTGTAGATAAGGCCTCTGTCCCACCATCTGCTTAGGTTCATTTGGTGGGAATCAGGGAGAGGGCCTTCTCAGTGGCTGCTCTCAGACCTTGGAACTCCCTCCTAGATTGGCTAGGATGGCCCTGTCCTTGCTCTCCTTCCAGAATATTTCTGTGCCATCAGGCTTTTACAAATTGACTAGAGTTGGGCTTTTAATGCTGTGCACTGCTGTTTTAAAGTTTGTATACCACCTTGCAATGCATTTTAATATTTTTAATTTTTAATGTTTTAGCCTTGTAAATTGTTTAATTGTTTTGTAAATCTTATATTTATACTTTTTATTTTGGCTTCTTAATTTTTTAAAATTTGTATTGTTTTAAATATGTTGTTAGCCCCTTTGAGTCCCGTTATTGGGAGAATGGCAGGATATAAATGAATTTTCAAAAATGGCATTATACTGGCTTTCTAATTCAAACTGGCATTCTAATTCTGGCCCCCATTGCATCCATGCAAAATTGTATACAGTTCTTGGTATTTCCAGCACTGAAATAGCCAACTGCCTTCTCTTCTGAGGCATATGCACATTATGAAGTGCTTGTCTAGCCCAGAGTCTAGCCCAGCAGGTGAAACATGTATTCAGAAAATCATAATTCCCAGGCAATGAGAACAATTAACATTCTTCTCTTAAGCCCCTCAAAGTCTATGAAGTGACACTTCAAAATTACAGTATACATTCATTCATAGGAATCATGGTAGGTAGTCATGTACAACACTGTTCTTGTCTTTAGTCTAGGAAGTTTAGACATTAAAATAGATGCCAATTTATGAAGATGACTAACAACCAGCTAATGAAAATGAACAAAGTTTTCTGTCAGTTAGAGAAATATGTCAAATTATTTTTAAATTAATGAAATAAACTAAAGTTTAGTCCAGCTGTTATAGAGCCCAGAAGAATGCAGTACGACTAGGTGAACATTACATTTCCCATCCTAAATTTTGCAGGGCATGAAATCAAGGGTACAAGATGTGAAATGTGAACAATGGCTCCCACATTGAGGAAAATGGAGAGATATAAATTAAATAAACAAATAAATAAATAAAATAAGTGCCAAGTAAGTATTCTGAAGATTTCAACACAGTCAGGAGTGGGCTGTGGGCCACAGTGTGGAGCAAGTCAGGAGCTGGAAGCAGAGTCTGAATGAAAATAGGAATCAGGATCAGAGGGCAAACCAGAAGGAAGGACTATTGTTTGACCTAGTCTGTCTATGGAAAGGTGGAGAAAGTGCAGCCCACAGGCTTGTGGCTTCCAAGGCCCCAATTTGTATCTCTTGAACCCCCTCAACCTCCAACTCTTTTGTCAAGTCCTTCAAAGTCTATGAAGTGACACTACAATTACAATATATAGTCAGTTCTGGAACGATTACTGAAGAAAGACAAGGAAGAAAGTGCAAAGCCAGGTTTACAATTGAACATTTTGAAAACAAAATTAATGACCATAGGAGGTTTACATAACTTTAAAGCAGATGATGATAATGAAATAGTTCAAGATTTACCATACCTTGGCTAAGTCATTAATCAGAATGGAGACTGCAGTCAAGAAATTAGAAGAAAATTAGTACTTGGAAGAGCAGCTATGAGGAAACTAGACAAGATCTTGAACCATCAAGACATACAGTATCATTGAATACTCAATTCAGTTAGGATTATCCATGCCATCCTATTCCCATTTCTATATATGGTTGTGAAGGTTGGACAATGAAGAAAGCTGATAAGAAGAAAATCAATTCATTTGAAATGTGGTGCTAGAGGAGAATTCTACAGCTACTGTGGACTTCTAAAAAGAAAAATAAATTGGTCCTAGAGCAAATCAAACCTGAACTCTCACTGGAACCAAAGATGACCAAGCTGAGACTGTTGTACTTTGACCATATCATGAGAAGACATTACTCACTAGAAAAGGCAATAATGCTTGATAAGGAAGGAGGCATAGGAAAAGAGGAAGACCGCATTCCAGATGGATAAACTAAATCAAGGAAACCACAGCCCTAAGTGTGCAAGACCTGGGCAGCGTGGTTGAGGATAGGGTGACTTGGAGGTCTCTCATTCATAAGGTTGCCATAAATTGAAGTCAACTTGACAGGAGTCAACAACACCAATTATGAACTTTATCAAACCACACTCCCAAAACGTTCTTTTGCTGGAATAATTTGTGCCATTTTTATGCTTGCAAAAGAAGTCCACATACCCCACTTACCTTGCATCCTGGCAAAAGGCTTCCCTGGCAATGAATGAGAAGTGAACAGATCGCCATTCATACCCTTGTCTGAAATCTCACAGAGTCTTGCAAGAATACCTAGCTTTGGAAATTCAAAAACCAAAACAAACACAGCACTCACAATGTTACAGAAAGCACACAAACACACTTAAATACTTACAAGTAAATCGGGGAGGGTCATATAAAGAGCATCACCTACCTGGATGTCATGATATCACCTGGAAGTGTTCTGACCAGACCAGCTATTGATGGTGCAGTCATGTAAGTACAATGGCGCATGGATTCAAATGTGGCAGAAAAGTGGCACAGGGGAATCAATTGACAGCTTGGGCCATCAATAAAATAGGATCGGTTTTTAGCAGTACATGGTTGAGAAAGGGTTATGTCATCTGGTATGCATGCCCTTTCGCAATCATTAGGTGTAGATGCGTGGTGTGATAAAGTCCTAAGTCAATCACAGGAATTATGGTAGACATTTGTGTATAATACTATTCTTGTTTTTAGTCTAGGAAGTATAGGGATTAAACCTGGGTGATGTTTTTGCCCCCAAATAGGGCTGGTTTAAGGGCCCAGCAGGACCTGCAGCTGCAGGATGGCCCGTCCTTGTGGGGGGGGGGTCATAACCCTCCTCCTGCAAAAGCATTATTAGTAATAATCTGACTATCCTATACTGTGAATGGGTTAGGTTAGGTTAGGTTAGGTTAGGTTAAATTGGCCTGAGATAACATATGAGGCCCCCCAAATAAAGCATTGCAGGGGGGAGGCAAAATTCTTTAAACAGGCCCTGCCCCCAAACTGCCCAAAATGGATCAAAATGACTGCAGAACACCTCTGAGCCCCCCAGATACTTCCACACCTAAGGAACCCAGTTGCTCACACCAGTCTATGGTGTTCCTTAGAGCTCATTCATCCTCCATGCTTTTTAACATGGAAGCCCCTGGGAGAGGTCTTCCAAAGTCCTGGGGTTTGGTCTCCTCGTTATGTTGATGATATCCATGGTTGCCACTCCTCTTCAGGCTGCTGCACCAATGTTTTCCCTTCCTATGAAAGGTGAATTTGGCTACAGTGATCCATGACAAAATCACCTCATGTTTGATTCCTGTAGTGCATGTACAGTGTAGGGCTGTAAAGAAATCTCACCAGTCTTCTCATACTTAGTGAGAAACTCTATCTTGGCATATCTAGAAATCCTGTTTAAAAAAAAGTCTGGCCATTCTGAGATATTTTATATATATCTTTTATATATAAAAGCTTTTTTATTTGCCAAAACATTTTTTTTTTGCACAAAAAGCATTGGTTTCTACAGCAGAAAACAAATTTTTTGTTTTCATGCTGGCTTTTGCATGATGATTTTTTTCACAGAAATGATTATTTCTACTCTGTTCTACTCTCTGGCTTCTAATAGGGTAATTCTGGTTTGAGTTTTTTTCCCCCTCTGTCACTCACTCACTCTTTGTTTTCTCTAGTCAGATGTACTTCATTCCTTTTAGGCTTTTTAAAAATTTGTATATTGTCTCCAGTACTCAATGACTGAGTGGAGGAAATCCAAAAATGCACAAAAGACATGAGATAAAAAGTGTTGCAAGCATCTTAAAATCAACACACAATAAAATACATTATCACATAATAGAAATCTAATGAATAAAAGTAACAGTACAAGTGACCACAGAGCAACCACCTACTATAAGATATAACAGCTATTCAGGGCAGAGGAAAAATGCAATCAAAACCAACAGCTTGGTGGATAAAGCTATGTCAATTGACATTGCCTCATGAAGTTATATGGTCCGGATATCACACAACCCATGGTTGATTTAGATAGATTTGTTTAGCCCAAGCTCACCAAGCTTACCCTTGAAGGTGTGAAGTGTCATTAAATAGCATTGTGCATATTAAGAGTTTCTGCACCTTGTGATATTAGGGTTTCCTTCCTTTACCAGGCAGTGAGCCCATTGAATTGATTTGCTATTTTTCCTTGGCTGTAATAGCTCTATCGACAACAGCTTTGGTGCATGTTTCACAGCTTTGCTTTTGTCTAAATGAAGATGTGATCCCTGTGTGCTGTCCCATATGTGATATGTTTTAGAGGAAGGAACTTTAGCAAGAAGCATACAGCTTCCAATCCCAGAAGGAGAAGGTTTTTTGAATGGAATGTTTAGAGGATGATCTACTTTTATATTTGTGCAGGTGCCTGAGGCTTCCTTTTGTAATATACAGTATACTATCTGGATTTATTTCTCTTTGAAAGCATTGACTAGTGCACATCTCTTTGTGAGTTTCTATTTTGTTTCCAGATATACAGAAAACTACGTAGGGGTTCTGCTATACTCCACATTATAGCAGATTGATGTAATAATGGTGTGGAGAAAATATATGTGCAGAGTGATTAAGAGGAGGTTATGGATCTGTTGTGCAGCATTACACAGGGTCACACTAGGACTTCCATTACCAGGCGGACTGAAATCTCCAGAACAGTGTGATGGAATTGGCCCAGTAGGAGTAGGAGATACTGTTGGTAAAGATGTAAATCTTTGGCTATTTAATTTTTCTCTGCAAGAGCAAGTAATTTCAAAAGCTTTCTCCCTGTTGT
This sequence comes from Gambelia wislizenii, assembly GCA_030847615.1. NCBI lineage: Eukaryota > Metazoa > Chordata > Lepidosauria > Squamata > Crotaphytidae > Gambelia > Gambelia wislizenii. Next base: position 66,042,856 of record JAUMIR010000002.1, read on the forward strand.
GTGAGAACATGGGAATTTTAATGTGTATTTTGAAAATTTTACACACTTGAGACATTTTTTTTTGCAGAAAAAGATTATTTTTTGTCAAAAATGTTTTTTGTACAACAACACCCCGCTTTTTAATCAGAAAACATTTTGCATAAGAAACTGTATTTCTCACTAAATAAAAATGTTTTCTGTACAAAACTATTCACATTGAACTTATATCATCTATGCACAGGGCATCTTTTGTCCTTGTGTTAACACACAAATGAAAAAGCTGTATGAGAATGACTGTATACTAAAAATAAGCTACTCAAGCAAAAATGGGTTATGAACATGTATCCAAAGATTCTTCTTTAATCTGGATTAGCACAAGCTGCAGGAGATCCAGACTGCTGAAGATTTCAATCTAGGATGACTCTCAACACTGAGGAGGGCAATACATTTTTGTGCATGTAAGGAATTGGCATAAAAGTACACTAGAGGGAAGAACTAAGCACCACTCTATCACTCAAAGGCATCCCAATTAACCAGCATTACCATCCCTATTAAGCAACAGCAGTTGCTCTTAAATATCTCTGGGCTTATATCTAGTTTCTTGGGAGATGTCCCAATTAAGTTGATTTTACTGATTAAACACTTCCTGGGTAAATGAAGTGTACTTCAATCATTCAAATTAATAAATCATCTGAAAGAAATCAACTTATACACAGATGGCATCTCCCTCTACCTCCCATCCCCACAAGGGGAGATGAACACATCTAACCATTCCACTGGAGTGGATGCCAAGTGGTACACTTAAACACACAACAGCACCATCACATACACACATTGGCATGAAGTGGGGATTGTCTAAGGCTCCTTGAGTCTTAAATCAGTCTGCGTGTTGGAAGCAAAATGTCAGTTCCGCATCTCACATTAAGGAACCTACAGTGTGATACACCATTGTCAGGCAACAGCATTGCATTCCCGACGCGGCAGGGAATTAATGCATTGGCACTTGTCACTGTTCAGAATGGTTAAGAGCCAACGAAAAATTTGCCTAAAAGGGTTTTTCCATCTCCAGCATTAAATTGCCCATCTTTGGCACAAAGCCTCTCCCAAAAGATGTGTGAATACTGGAGCATGTCTCATATTTATAGAACAACTTGAAAGTGTGTTTACAACTATATTATTTCTTTATTCTATGATTGTCTTCATATCTATTTAATATTATTTTTTATGAACAAAGCCAAATTATGTTGTTTTCAAAATAAAACTTTGATTCTCTCCCCCCGTGGTATAATTAAAGATCTAAATTCCAATATGTGGCTATGTAATGTGTGAATAATATGATATGTTTCAGAAAGTTCTGTCTTTCCTCCTTATTTACTTGAAATGTTCTTGGCCTGGAGGCATTGGCTACTACACACCACAAAACTGCTGTATGGTGAACATTATGTCTTCACCAAAGGGCAGGGGTGGAATCATGTGGCCCTCTACATTCCTCACTGCCAACTATGCTGGCTAGTGCTGCTGGGACTTGCAATCCAACAAAACCTAGGGAGGGCACATAATTCCCATTCCTGGTATCGTACTTACATTCCTTCTTGAACTCTAATTCTGATTGCATAGCATTTCAGCAAGGCCTATTTTGTGCCATTTGTTTCAGAATGTGTCAGTCAAGTCTAGTCATGTTCTATAAAGTATGGAACAGGAACCCCAGAGATTGGCAAAACACAGCCCTCCAGGTGGTGCTGGATTGCATCTCCCATTGGCTGGGGTAGCTAGGGTTACGGTGAGTTGCAGTCCAACAAAATCTGCATTCCTACACTGGGGTGGTGGTGATTATTTATGTATTTATGTATATATGTATATCCCACCTATTTGCCAGTCTTGGACTGAGTAGCTTACAACTGTTAAGACAGAGCTAAAAAAAATTACACCAAATACAAAACTTAACGATATCATTAAACTATCCACCTTGAGGTTCAGCATTCTGAAGACAAGTTGTCTTGCTTTAGCTGGAGAGATGAGAGAGGGTAGAAATGAACTATTGTATCAGAGTGAGATCACTTCTTTCTTTTCTCATCACCTTCTGAGAGCCATTAAGCCCCATAGCCTTCTAGTGCCAATAACTGTGTGGGGAAGAGCTAAGGTTCATCCCTGCCCTCCTCTGCCCTATACTCTGCTGACTATTCAAGCAATATGCTGGAACAAACTGGGGAATGCACCCCTCCCTGCACCTTGTATCCAGGCGCTATAAAAGATCTCTGTGTGGATCTCTCTGACTGGAAATAAGTTAATTTATTGAAATGACATTTTGCTGAGTGAGAAAGTAAAGCAAAGTTTCCCTCCCTCTCTCGCTCTCATTGCCAGTTACTGAATATTTCTCTATATAAATATAAATGTTGCTTGAGCTGGTTTAAATTATTATCAAAGCCAGGGAGTTTCCCTGATGTAAAACAAGGATAGCTAGTTGTAGAAAAAATGAACTCCTGTCACAAGAAATACAAAGTATTAACCCCACTAACATTTCCTTAGCCAGAAGCAGAGATTCACAAAAACTGGGTTTGGCACTATACTTCAGTAGTTGAGAAATGCTCATTACAAATAAAAAACAATAAACAAAAAACAAACAAAAAAAAAAACAATAAATAAGAAGAGACATATCGGGTTCTTGTGTTTGCACCAAACATAGCAAAGCTAGTAGTAAGTAGAAGGAGCATTGTTGTCAATGTTGTTATCTCAGCACAGTATCATTTCACAAAGTGTGTGTGTGTGATATGTATAAAATGGGATGTAAAGAAGCAGTAAATGAAGTCTGTTGATATAATTTTTGCAAATGAAAATTACAAGCAAGTGTTAGAGACAAGGTGTTGGGGCAACTGGTTAGGGGAAATAATATTGTAGTTATAATATTACTTTGGAATGTAGCATAGTGACAGAGGTCAATCAAGTTGCCCTTGTGCAGTATTATTTATGAAGAGCTAGGCTGTTTATTGTCAGTTTCAGTCTGAAGAGGGGGGCAGCAGGACAGCTGCAATATAAAGAGTGCCCCAGTTAGCAAAAATAACCATTTTTTAAAAAAATGTAAATGTGGAGAAGGGCAAAGCTGAATCGCATCCATTAAATAATATGGCAAACAGACCTTCCTTTAAAACAAAAGTATGAAGAGGTGGGGAGAGGATCTCATTCCCAGAATCCAGTGTGTTTCGAAAACCTATTTCTTTGGAAGTATAAATTGGGATGAGGACAAAGTTTGAGAACAAAACGGCATTTGGAGACTTTGTTCATTTCATATTTATCACTAGCTTGTTTGCTAATTTTCATTTGCAAGAGGCAATTCTTCCAGCTAACTGGGTGCCTCAATGGGCCACTGATTTCTTTGAAGTGACAGTCTGTAAATATGCATAAAAAAGAGATGCAATTAGCGCGTGTGTGGTTCAGTGCAGCCTGATTTCATTGGCAAGTTTACCCACAGTGTTGATAAGCTACATTATCTAGAAAATTGGCCGCTGAAAAACAGCACCTCTGATTGCCAGCAAAGGTTCCAGATAACAGGGTGCTGAAGAGAAATATAATTGAGGTTGAATATGTTAACCAAGGTGTCACATGCTCCTTAGAAGCGCTAATTTATCAGCATGTTGGAATTTTTATTAACATTTGGAATGCATTTCTACCACACTAATGAAGTGGAATTGGCAGTTCAGGTTTTAGTTATTGTCATTTTTGAGAAGTTAAATGTAATTTCTTGTTAGGCACAGTTATGTAAATATATTTCTACAGGGGCTGGGGAAAGAAATTATAACATTTCACAAAATACAAATATGTTGTTAAGGAGGAGGGTGACAAATCAGTCATTGTTAAGACTCTAAACACCCATAAAATGTCGGTGGATTTTCTGGTTTCCTTTCAATTTCTGGGGGAGAGGGGGGAAGAGAAAAAAAAATTGGAAACATTTCCTGAGGAATTTTCTGTCTTATTGAACAGAAAATATCTAAACTGGAGGACATTTAGAGTAATTCATTAAGCTTTTTACTAAATAATGTTTTCTTGAAAAGGACAATGATGTTTAACATGATCTTTCATTTTACATTTAGTAAAGAAAAAAAAAGCTGAATTCAGTTTTTTTAGTTTCTCTTGAAATACCAACGTTTGAACTACTTATACTTGTTCAGCTGTGTACAAACATATTACAGAATCTCTTCTGCTCTATGTGTTAATAAATAAAATAATTGGCATGTCCATCCCCCTCCAATCTATTTGTAGATAACTGGTTGCAAGTCACTTCCAATTTATATGATGCAATTGTTTTTTTTGTGGCAAATATTTCAACTGGGGCATTATGCTAACTAATGTGTCACTAATGTGTAAATACATGAAAGATACAATGAGGAAATTTAAGAACGATCAGTAAAAAGTGACTTTAAAATTGGCATTAAAAGATATTCAAGGAGAATAATGCTTGAAATTCCTGATGCTTGTTTGCCAGGCAGGTTAAGATATGTGAACCTACGGATCTTTTGAATATATAGTTTGTGTTTTTTAAAAATACATTTTTAATATTTGGGGGCTCTTTTTATTTCTATTTTTTTTTTAGTACGTGCCACGTTTGAAAGAAAGATTCATGTTATAACAAGCAGGCTTTTATTTGTGTTTATCTTTTTCTTTTAACAGTGGGATTGTAGACACACCGCTCATCCATTCTGAGGAACTGAAACCTCTTGTGAAGCGCTGGCTCACAGATATTCCGGCTGGAAGGCTAGCTCAAGTGACAGACCTGCAAGCTGCTGTCGTATACTTGGCATCTGAAGCTTCGGATTATATGACTGGCCACAATTTAGTCATTGAAGGAGGTCAAAGCTTATGGTAGAAAAAGGAAAGGGGATTTCCTTTCAGTAAGTTCAGAGAAATGGCAAACACAACTGGAAGGCTCTATGATCACATCCCAGTTCAACTTCAGCTTCCCCACTGAAATCTCTATCAATATATATTTAAAAATGCAAATAAATAAATACAGTAAATGTAGAGAATTTTCAAACAGCGATTTTAACTTCTCCAGCACTCTTAGCTTATGAAGAGAAATCAGCACATGCAGTAGAAGGATTGCATGTTTTCAGACCAGGCCTAGACTGCTTGTTGTAAAAGTCAAAAACTGTTTTTCTCTATGGTGGAATAAATAGCTTGCGGAATGACATTATACAAATTGTGTTCTGCTTTTATTTTTTTTAAAAAAGCACAGATTTGTTAAAGTATAAATCTACATTTTAGCCAGCAGATAAAATTTCCCACTAGAGCTTAGACATTGCATTTGACTCTTTGCTATATTATTGGCTCAAGTAATCAGGAAAATGCTGTGATATTTATATATAGCAGGTGTAGTAACAAATACAATACACATGAAAGAAAGGAGAGCAATGCTTTCCTAAAGATTTTGACTCCAGTATGAAGATTAAAGACTGACAGCCTGTTGGTCTGTGCTTCAGGTTTCTCCATTTCCCACCTTAGTTTTAAAATTTAAATTATTTTATAAGTTGTTGCGAAAGGTTTCAGAAGAATTTTCTGCCATTATAATATTAAAATAATTTTGATTTATTTTTCAGTGTATTTTTCAGCACTGTAAAACCTGTAGTACAAATTCTACTTGGCTAAGATTTTCTTGCAAGTCCACACAGGTTGTAAGAAGGGATGGGTATATCTTGGTTAACATACTGTATTTCTTCATTCATCTCATTTTTAGATCTTTTTTTTTTTTAAATTTTCACATATGTCTGCACTCAAATGCATAATATTTTAAAATGTATTTTTCTCAAGATACAGTGGGCCCTCCCAACCCATGGGCTCACAATCTGCAGCTTCAATCACCTGCAGATTGTTGTATCTCATACCTAAAATGGTAAGGATGTGCACATGGATGCGCTGATGTGTTCATGTACATGCCACCACCACCTGGAACTGAGTTCCTGCAAATCCAGAAGGTCCACTGTACACAATTCTAAACAGATTAATAGGCAGGATCCAGTGCCCAACTTCTGCAGATGGAATAGCAGAATCCAGTGGAACAAGGAGGGGGGATCCTACCACCCTAATCCAGCTCATGATGTGTCCTCAGAACAGACTCTGGAATGGTTGGAAACCACATGCAGCTGGCTCTCAGGTGATGCAAAAGCCTGGGGAAGGAAGGGGAAGAAAGTCATTTTGAACTGCCAGTGCAACACAGACTTTGGTAGGATGATGCTCTGGGACTCTATCATTGCCTTCTTCCCAGTTGAGAAAATATGACTTGCCCAAGGTTACTCAGTGAGTTTCCATGTGTGAGCAGAGATCCAAATCCTGGTCTCCTGTAGTCCTAACCCAGCTCTCAAATGACTACACCACACTGGCTCCCACAAACTGCCAGCAGAATGCTCTATCATGTCAATGTAAGTCACAAGAGGACTTACAGCCTAAAACTACAAAACCCACAATTTGGCAGAGGTACTAATTTTTTATCCAAATGCTGATATGCATGGGGGCACACGGACAGGGATTACTCTTAGCCATCAGATTAACTGTCTAGTGTCTCTGTAGTTTCTACTGTCCACCACAAGTTCAGTTGGGTTCACTTCTTCCTTGATCTGACCTGTTCCTTCTTCCAAGAGATGGCCTCTGGAGTCAACAATTCTTTGTAAAACTTCAAATGGAATCATTAAGAGCTTAAAGCTTTTCTTTTTTAAAAAAAAATATTTCTGGGCTTGCAAAGTCCTTTTCTGAGATGCATACACTTCCATCATATTGTGTCATACTTTGGAAACATGGTTTGAGTCTCATATGACTGGCTAACCTTTCATCCCAAAGTTACAAACAGGAGTGAACTCATCAGGAGTTCTTCCAACTAATTCTAAGGGGACTTGTATACTGTGGTTGGACCTCTCATGAACAGCTTGTTTTAGCCCCCACCTAAGAAGGGGAAAAATAACAAACTTCAGCTAATTTGAAACATAAGTCACCGTTTGCAATTGGTGCTATAATAAGTGAAAGCCTTCCTCCCTCCCCTTCCCCTGAGTGGAAAGACTATGGACTAAGCACTCTATGAGGACTGAACCAGTCTTTTGTATCCAGTAATGACTTCTCCAGATTAACACTGGAAACATTTTGGGCAAAATTATTGTATGAATCACATTGTAATCATGAGACCATATAACTTAATCTTCCAGTGTAAATCAGAGGCTCTCCTATTTTTTTTTTTAATATTGTTTTGAGTACTCTTGCTCAAAGGTCATGGTGAGTGTAGCAGCTATAGGTATTAATATTCTGGACCAGGCCTTTATATTATAAAATGTACTCATCTGGTATAAAATGGCACAAACTGGATGAGTAAAAATTAACAAAGAAGGGTGCACAATGGTATCCAAAGAATGAATTATAGATTGTACATACTGATGTGTTATAAAAGATTGGCATCATGCGCATAGGATGATTTTCATGTTCCACACTGAGCAGCACTTGAAAGTGGCTTCGAAAATAGTCTAATGGTGGACCTCCATCCATCCATGTTGGCTGAATGACTTTACTGTGGTGGAACAAAAGGAATATGATCCTACCCACAAGGTCTTTAAACTCCTTAGGCAGTCCTTGCTGGGCTGGTCCAATCACGATAATCTCATCTGAAATGTCTTTACTGACCTGGTCAGGGCTGACCACTGAGCAAGGTAAAGCAACAGCCTCAGGTGGCCAGCCTCTAACATTCCTCACAAGCCTGTTCTGGATCCCAATAAACTAGCTTGCTGCATCTCTAATATCAATGTAAGATTCAATTACCAGTCTAGTCTGCTTCTGTAAATGGAACTCATAAAGGGAGATACTATCTTGGCAATTTCTTCAGATGGCAAAATGCATTGAGCTGGCCTTGCTACAAGCTCATTGGATATCTGTCCCTCTTCTGGATTTGGGCATTGTTGACGTTATGTTAATTAACTTATTGCAAATGTCATATAGATTTCAATGAGCAAAGCAAATGAAGCTAAACGAAGAACACACTTGTTAAGCAGAAGATTCCTCCTTGTGGGAGTATGTCCCTTAAATCCATCCATTCATCCCAGAGTATATTTCAACACCATACACAGTCTCATTAAAATTTTCTGTCACCTTACACAGCTTCATATTAAATGAATTTGTTTCTAAATTTACTTTCTTTTGTTCTATTTGTCCTCTTGTCCTCCACTAGGTTCACCAATTATTTCACAGAAATTACTGGCTTCATCTTACACTTTCTGGGAATTTCCTGTTGTAGACTTTACTGAATAGTCTCATGACCACTTAAGGTAGTGGCTTCCTAGTAATTGTATCCCTGCAGACAGAATGTTTGTCTCTTATGAACAAGGTGGATATACCTGGCTAGAGAGAACTAGGTGATATATCTTTCCCTCTTCCTGACTGACTGTCCAGAAAGCAACTAGGTACCAGCAAAATATAAACAGCACTAGTCTGGGAAGGGAGGCAACTGTTAATTAGCTCACAGGAATGCAAAGTCCAGTAACCCAGTCCCAAAGGTCAGAGGCTTATGGCAATCAGTCAGCATGGTCTAAAGCAGTCTGAGGGTCAACAGGAGCAGGCAGCAGAGTAGTCAGGGACAGTCCAAGGTCTACGCACGAGTCAAGGTAACAGAAGTCAAGATAACTGGAATCTAGGCACTGAAGTCAGCAGGAAGCTTTCACCAGGAAGATCAGTTGATCTCTGACAAAGCCTCCATCGCCTCTCCCAGCATATATAAAGCAATCAAACCTTTTCCAGATGTTTCTTAACAAGCAAGTTTTTTTCTCATAAAGTCTCAGAGACTTCCTTTGAGCTTCATTTTGAGCTCGCTGTTGGGTATATGATGGTGGAGGTAAGCTTCTCTCTTCTTCTTCATCCTTATCTGAATGGGCAGGACTGTCTGCTGGGACTGATTACAACCACTTAGACCATGCTCTTCTTCTGCTTGACCCTCTAGGTTGGCAGGGTTACCTGCTGGCACAGGTGTAGATAAACCTATGCCAAGGTCCCTAGAGCCATTCCCTGCCATGTCCTCCTCCTCCTCTGAATCTATAGCCTCATCAGGCTCATGGGGCATGACACCAAGGATGTGAACATCAATGTTTTAGAGATTCACAAAAGTTCAAGCAGGTGCACTTACAAAATCAAACCCCTGTGTTCAACTGCGGAGAGAAAAATCAAAGTGAGGACCCTGCTCCCAGCATGCAGAAAGTGAACCAAGCTGGACGCAGTTCTGTCCCATGAATGTTCCTCCCCACTCCTCCACAGAGTTCTGGAAACACCTGTCTGCACCACCACCTTCTCTTTTTCTGGCTTCAAAAAAATTTTAAAGAAGAAAACAACAGCCAACAATAAAAAGAATAGGCAAAATAGTGGAATTAAAACAATTTTGTTGGATGTAAAAAAGCCCTAGAAAATGAAAAGATATTTGTTTTCCCCTGCCACAACATATACCCATGTAGGTACAATTCAAAGACATACCCATGTTATTCTGGATCAGTATACAAAGGGATCTTTGAGACTAAGGACTTTATCAGACAAGCCCCTTTTAAATGTTCTTTTGCTGGCATAAAAAAATTCCATTTTTATGCTAGCAAAAGAACACCCACCACCACCACACTTACCTTCTCTCTTGGTATACGGTTTCCCCAGCAATGAAGAGGAAATGAAAGAAGCCCTGTTCACTTCCTCCTCTGAAATCCTGTGAGATTTCACCGCATGGAAAATTTCAAAATAAAACAAAAAATAAAACATAAAAAGTTACATCAAGCACGTACACACACTTAAAAACTTTCAAGTAAACTGGGGAGGGTCATAAAAAGTGTGTCACCTACCTGGATGTCGCAATCTCACCTGGAAGTGTTCCAGCCAGTTCGACCATTCACGAGGTAAGTACATGAAAAAAAAAAAAAGACACGAGGATGCTAGGAAAAAAAAGGGGGGGAAGGGGGGGAAGCTCAGCCGATCTATTGCTTGGGCCATCAATAAAATAGATCAGCTTAAAGAGAAGACAGAAACACAAAAGGGTGACATTGTCTGGTATGTGCGCCCTTTCACATTTAAGTGGCATTATGATGCCATATTTAGTGTGTCTGATAAAGTTCTCACTGAGAGAAAGAAGCTGGTAGCATAGGCTTTCTTAGACTTAAGTCTACTTCATCAGATGCATCTGATGCTACCAAGTTCTTTCTCTCAGTCTCAAAGGTGATACAAGATCCCTTTCCATAGGGTTACAAGAAAAGTCTTCCTGGTGAGAGAATTCCATATGCTGGATGCTACAACTGAGAAGGGCCTCTAAGGGCTCATCTACATGAGCCAGGATATGCCAGCTCCCCGCTGGCATATCCTGGCCATGAATCAAGCCCGTTCCTCCCCCATTACCCCCTCCAAATGGGAGGAAGTCCAGACCAGCATGCTAGCCCATTGTTGCAGCCACTGCCTCCTTCTCCTCCTCCTTTGCCCTCCTGGAAGCTAGGAAGCCAGCCTGCAACACATATCCAATCCCCCTATAATCTCATGCTGCCATAATCACATGCTGTGGGATGCCTTCCTGCTTCAGAGATAGTGAGGCAGACCGGCAGCTGCAGCAATAGGCTGGCCTGTCAGGATGGGCTCCTGCGGTTTCACGGGGCCCAAGGATTAAAACAGGTATTATCTTACAAAGCTTTATCGGGCCCTACCCCAACTTCCACCCGCCTTAGCCCAGTTATGAGAACTGCTCAGGAGCAGAACTGGGCAAAAGCCCTGTATTGTCAAGACTGCAGGGCTCTAAGACACAGGCAAGAAGGGATATATTTCCATGTAGACAAGCCGTAAGTCTTCCTTTCCTGCTGGGACTCCTGCTTCTTGGCTTATTCTTCTGGACCACTCCAGTTTCTAGTCCTATGTTTGAAGGCCCCCATTTTCCATTCTTTCTTCTGGCTGCCCTGTTTTTATCTAGGATCAATGCAGCTCATCAATTACAGTATAACCAGAGGTGCTTCTAGACATCCAGGCTTAAGAGGCAATAAGTCAGTCCAAACTATCTGAATTGGGAAGTACACATAGCAAGAGAGCAGACTTTTGTGTAGGGTTGCCAGATCAATGGCTTCCAATTCCATGAGATCTGAGGGACAAAACCTAGGACAAGAGAGGCAAGTGGTTTTTGGGATGTCATGGGGGTTGGGTGCCTGCAATATGGGCCCCTTATGTAACAATGGCAAAACAATGTGTGTATTTTGGCTCAAGTATGGGTCTGAAACATGGGTCACCTATCGCCAAGACTTATGACCCCTCGAACGCTTTCATCAGCACTGTATATGCAAAATCCTAAATATACACTGGATTGACTATGTGACGAATGTTGCTGTCCTTGAGCAAGCAGGGATCACCAGCATTGAGGCCATGATATTGAGAACACAGCTGCGCTGGGTAGGGCACGTTTCTAGGATGGAGGACCATCGCCTCCCTAAAATAGTACTCTACAGTGAACTCCCCATGAGTCAGCGTAAGAGGGGCATTCCAAAAAAGCAATACAAGGACTCTCTGAAACAACATCTCAGACTTGGCCAAATTGATCACCAACATTGGTCTGCCCTGGCCTCACATCGGGAGGCTTGGAGACACACTATCCACAATGCTGCAGCCTTATTTGAGAGCTCACACCAAACAAGTCTTGAAGAGAAATGACAAATCAGAAAGAATCACAACCCAGAAACATCACCCAAGGAGACCTTCTGCTGTGCTTTCTGCAACCGGACATGTTTATCTTGGATTGGCCTTTTTAGTCATCAGTGTGCTTGCAGAAAGCGCGGGATGAGTCCTTCCTGAATCTTCATTTGCGAAGAAAAGCCAGATATGTGAAAGAGTGAGACAGATGATCTGGATTTCCTATAATACCTTCTAAACAAATATTACATATATACAGATGGGAAGTGGTTATGATGATGATTATTATGTGTCTTCAAATCAACTTCAACTGATGGTGACCCTATCATAGAGTCTTCTTGGCAAGATTTGTTCAGGGCAGGTTTGTCATAGAATCATAGAATTGTACAGTTGGCAGAGACCACAAGGACCATCTAGTCTAACCCACTGCCATGCAGGAATACATAATCAAACCATTCCCGACAGAATGCTTCCCATTGTCTTCCTCTGAAGCTGAGAGAGTGTGACTTGTCCAAGGTAACCCAATGGGTTTCCATGGCTAAGTGGGTGTTTGAATCCTGTTCTCCTGGAGTCCTAGTCCATCACAAACTATTGCATCCCATTTGCTCCTATAACAGGTGCTGCTACTACTACTATTACTAATATGTACTACATACTACTTTTAGTGTGCCAGAGCTATGCATCAGATATAAAGGAGATTTTCACACTACACTGTTATAGTGTTACTATTCCATTTTATTTGCTATGGCTGCCTCCTGTCTAATCCTGGGATTTGCAGTTTAGGGAGGGGCATTTACAACTCTCAGCCAGAGAGCTCTTAGGCCTCACTAAACTACAAACCCCAGAATTCCACAGGAGGAAGCCAGAACGGTTAAAGTGGAATAGTAACACTATAACAGTGTAGTGTGAAAATCTCCATAGTCATTTCCTAGATATTGTTATCTGAAAATACTTAATTATGACTCATGATTGACTGGTTTAACTGGTGTTGCATGTATTCATATGTATTACCAATTAATTTGACATAACTCATTTTTGGAAAAAAGATTTTAGCATAACTTCATTTCTAGGGCTTATGCAACATGAAGGCTTATGAGTCACAATGCTGATTCTCTGCTTATCGTCTTGATACAAATGGCGTGATGTGCCAAAGTGGATGCACCCATCAGCTTTCTTTCCAGTCCTCCCCAGCCCATACTCCTGTCTTTTTTAAGTATGCCAAGTTTGTGCCAGGGCAGCATTTAGTTCAACACTTTATGCTGAGCCAGAACAGCCTGGGAGAAAATAAGCTCCCAGGGCCCATCTACGAAAGGGGGGGGGAATCTAAAATACCTTGTAGTATTGGCATCTTGCAGCAGCAGCAACATGTCTAAATGTTTTTTTCTGGCCCCGGAAGCCCCCATAAGCCTTGCATTCCTGATGGTGGCCACAAAAGATTTACTTGTGTTAGTTTTTCACTGCTACTGTGGTTTTTTTTTTTTTAAAGTCATCCCAAGGTGTGCTGGTATGATAGAGCGATTCACCAATTTTATAAGAAAGCAAAACAGAAAATATTGATCCTTTATATCGCTTTAGCAAGCGATCGCTAAGGCAAAAATCCAACATGGTGTCAGTGGACGCTTGCCCTCCTAGCAAGATCAGCCCCCGCTCTCACCCAACCATTCAGCTTTGTGCTTTCCTTCAAGTTTTTTATTATTCTATAGTCCAAACAAGCGAAAATATGTACCCACCTCATGGTTTGTGAAAAAGTATAGGGAAATCTGCGAAGGTTTTACCCCATTGTTTTTGCCGTTTTGGGCCCCCTCCTTCCAAATAGTGTGGATTGGTGCTGGATCCTGTTTAGACAGATAGGATTCCTAGCAAATTCCATGAGGGGTATTTTCACCAATTAGATGGGGCCCCAGACTTTAAAGCCACAACACACAAACTTTTGCCTCATCCAGTCCTCCTGAATCTCCACCTGATGATTCAAAAAAGAGTCATAGCAATTCTGTGAGACAAGCCCAGTGCTCTAAAAATTGGCAACCCAATTCTTTGGGATGCAAGCTGTTGAAATTTCCTAATCACAATATATATGCTTAATAGCAAGAAAAATATATCATTGATTGGGAGTTCTTCAAATCTATTAGACTCTTATCCTGCTGTTCAGTAAAAAAACTTTTTCAGTGGAAGAATAACTTTTTAGCATATAATAATATTTTGAGTGTGGAAATTCTGCATAGGTTATCTCTGGCTTGTCTTCGCAAACAAAGATTCAGGAAAGACTCATCCCGCACTTTCTGCAAGCGCGCTGATGACTAAAAAGGCCAATAGGTTAGCAACTGAAAGAAACACAAAACATGGATAGTACCATGTTGGTCCATTAGAAAATTCCAAAATGGAAACTAAGGAAAATCTTTATTAAGGTCAACCAAGTGTCATAAAACAGTGGAGGAGCTTTATAGTTCCTCAGAGCCTTATCCCAATGGTTAAGTAAAGCCGTGAAAGGGTGGGGGAGAGGCAGTGAGATGTTTCTCTACTTTGTGAACTAGTGAAAAAAGCAATTATTGCAAATATCAGGAGGTTAGATGACAGATATGCCTGTATTTCATATACCACAAGACTCTGTTTTACAAAAGTTTATGTTTTTGTCAAGTTTTAAAATCTAAATTCAAATGCAAAACTGAACACTAGATTATGTTCAAAATATTACCTCTAGGGGGAAACCTCAACCTATCTTTACATGCATGTTAACAAGTTTTCTGGTTTTATCTATTCAACTTTTTCATATTGTATCTTAAGTTCGTACTTTTGATATTTCTATTTTTTTTTAGCATTTATGTAGAACACCACATAATTGCAGAAAAGATAATAGTCACATACCCTAGGGTCTAGTGTACACTTATGTTAAAAGTACAGCTTTTATTGGCAACTAAAGTAATAACCTTTCCATGTCAAATTGCTTTAAATTAAACTTTTAAAAAAATACTGGCTGATACCCACATTTAGTAATTGTCAAACATTAGCATAACATCAAATCCTAATGCTGCCTAAATCTTAGGTTTAAAAATAATTATTTACTTAGGTAAATTCTGTATTCAGAAGCATAATATTATATTTAAAGGGTGGGGAGGGTAGGAAAAAAAGCAGCTTCCTTGCATATGTAAAAAGCTGTATCTGTAAACTTGACATGAAAGTGGGAGTTGAACTTCTGTCTGCTCACAGAGGGGGGGGGAGATACTTTCTTCCTACCCTGTTCATCCATCCATCAATGGTCACATTTAAAACTTGTGTCAAACTGACATCTTCAATGACAATCGGCATCTGGGGTGATGTTTGGTGACCCAGGACTCTTGTCTCTTGTGCTAATCAGCAACACATACATAATTTTCAACAGTTCTAGACACACTCAGATCTAGTATGTACTATAGAAAGATATGTGTGTGAAGTTGTAGGAATACAGGCAGAGCCATTGTTTAGTAATATGGTTGGATGGTAGTTTTGCATTTTAGCAAAAGTACAAAGTAAGTATATAAAAGTATTGTAAGTATACAATCTGTGGGGAAGAGGTAGAGAATACAGTCCAGGAAACTGTACAAGGAGCCCTTTGAAAACTCTCTCTCTCACACACACACACACATACACACGTCTCATTGCAGTTTCCTTTACTGCAGTGCTACTCAAAATGGTGGTGGTCCTTGGATTCATGCCGGCCCGCAAGCCATCAGCTGCCAGTCTGCAGAGTCTGCAATAACAGAATGAACAATGGTAGCCAATCGACACAAATGCAGTAGTGGTTCTCAGAATTCAAAGACATAGCTGAGCTGGTCTGGAGTATCAGCATGCAAAGGGATCTTGTTACAACTTTGAGACTAACTGAGAGAAAGAAGTTCTGTATTCACTCCATGCATTTGAGGAAGTAGACCAAGGCTTTGCCTACATTGGCCAGAATACACCAGAGTCCCGTCAATGTATTTTGGCCCCAGATCAGGCCCATTACTCCCCCCTTACCATCACAAAGTGAGATGGAGTCCGGACAGGCATGCCGCCCTATCTCTACAGCCACCTTTCCTGCCATCCATGTCGCTCTATCTGATGTCAGGCAGGAGGCCCACAGCATGTGATCAAGGCCTCCTGCATGTGACCACCCTTGGTCACATGCTGCAGGCCTGCTTCCTGGATGCAAAGAGAGCAATACGGACAGCCATACGAGCTCTTGTGGTCATGAGGGGCCTATCTATTTCCCCGCCCCCAGCTGGAGCGGTTTTTTGCAGTTGTTATCATAAAATGGTGTAATAGGCTTTCCCCCATCTTTCCCCCATCTTAACCCCAGGTGTCATGAGGACCACCCCGGGTGGGGGGAATGGGGCAAAAGCCCTGTGTCGTTAGGACTGCGGGGCTCCAAGACAGGGTAAATAGCCTGTCTAGACGCTTATGCTACAACTTCTTTCTCTCAGTCTCAAAGGTGCTACAAGATCCATTTGCATACTGGCAGTGGTTCCTGGCACACTAGAAAAAAATATTGCCAGCCCTCCATATCAGCTAGTCTGAGAAGCCCCACTTTAATGCATCCTTCATCAATTCCCTATAGATTTTATATTTATGAGAATCCCTTTAGCTTCTTGGGAGAAATATGACATGATTTCACACTAGTTCCAACCTGAGAATAGGCCTAGGAGGTCAAAGGACCTGCCTGCCTGTCTCCCGGTGAATGTCAGCCCCTCAATGGTACCCAGGAGTGTATCAGAGTGAGATAGAGGCATTTTCTCCACAAACAAGAATTGTGCCCCCAATGAAATTTTCCTTCACTCCCCAAATTCCTAGTATTGCACTAACTTAAAACTTCTGTTACGTGTTTAGAAACAGAGTTTAGGCATTCAAGAAAAGAAGCAGGCAAAATTACCAAGGGAATATGAACACAGGAAATATAAAAGTTCTGAGTATGAACAATTTTCAGTTTTTCACTCTTTGCAATGCTAGAAATTTGGGGACTAAACAAGATTTTCATTTGGGAGGGGGATAGAATTCACATTTAGATGGACAAATTCCTCACTTTGCTCCCCCCCACACCATGAGGCTACACCCTTTGATAGTATCTCTCCATGTTTTGTCCCCTAACCATACTGGTTTCCAAAGAAAGACCTCATCTGATGTTTCTACTATCGCCATTCCCTCATGCACTTTTTAATTTCTAGAACAAGACATACTTGGACTCCAATCTGCCTGGGAATGCTGCATTCTGGTTTGGATGTCTTCTCCTTAACCACCAATATATTATGTGATTTTGTTTACTTGTTCAGTTGTGTTCATTACTTGTTCATTCTGCCCTTGTTTGCTGATACTTCAATCTGCAGTCCATAGTGATGATGGCTTGGCAGGGGGGACAGTGGTGGAGAAAGGGCCCAGGCAGAAATTAACAGTGATGTAGACTTGAGTCAATTGACTCGGACTTGAGTCGGACTCATGTCACTTCAGTGACTTGATTTGGACTTGACTCTATCATAAATCAAGAACTGACTCAACTCAATGTGAGACTTGTATATTTTTAGCTACTTGCTGGCCTTGGAAGAGGAGGAGCCTTCTAAAGCATTTCCTAGCAGCAGGCAACACTTGTTCCCAAGAGATTGGGAAGTATTTCTTCGAGGGCAACACAGCAAATGAGTTCAGCAACACACTTGAGGTGGAAGGATCCTCTACAGCTTGCCTTTTCCTAAGCAGCAGGCAAGGTCTACTCAGCAGCCTTGCAGGAAGTGTTTTTCACAGGATGCCAAGCAGACTCCAACCCCTGCCTCAAGCCCAACCTCTAGTTGAGTGTTCCCATTTGCTCTTATATCCCTCCTCCTTCTTCCCCAATCCAAATGAAGTTAGTGTCTTCTCAGCCAGCCTGCCACCTCGCCAACACATCCTCACCCTTTCCTTTGTCTCACTCTCACTGCTGCTTCACAAGTTCCCTCCCTGGATTCCCAAGCCCCCCGCCCCGCCCCAATAATCAGCCAGGATGTTCAGTCATTTGCCTAACACTTTAACACTTCCCATGCTCTGGAAGCAAGTCTTGCATGCTGCTACTCTTAGGAAATGCTTTAGAAGGCTCCTGCAATCTGCAGCAGGGACAGAGTCTGGCTTCTGAGTAGACCTAAACCCCTGCCTCAAGCCCAATGGCAACTGCACATCAGAGAATACCTGTAAGCATCTCCTAAGAGCAGCAGCATGCAAGACTTGCCTCCAGAAGTGTTTCTCTGAGGGGAACAGCAAACAGTAGCTTGGGGACCAATCTCTTGATAAATTTGATTAACAGCACAGCTTTGTATAAATAAAGCCTTGTTGAACTTGCCTATGCTAATTTATTTTTTTATCTAACTTGATGTATATCTTCTTGATTTTCTAGTTATTGAAACTACACACACACATCCCACCACTACCTTTTTTCTCTGTTAAAGTTAGCTCCCAGACTTGAGACTTGGGGTAAAATACTTGAATACATAAATGAAAATTAAGCTGTGTCTTCCTGCAGGAGTCACTGAGATTATGATCCCTTCAAAGAAAAAAAAAATATTATGTGGATAGGGCCATAGCTTAATGGTAGAGCCTGCACACACAAACTTTACCCTATAACAGGGGTGAAAGTCCTGTGGTCTGCAGGCCTCATACAACCTCTTGGACTATAGCATAGTTTTAGGGCTACTATGGACACCCATTCCCCTAACTCTTCCAGTCTCTCTCCCAATTGGCTCCCACACCTGCTTTTATGGTGAAAAAACATTCTGTAGTGCCAGATTCCATACTACAATCCTTTTGAGGGACAGCTGAAAACAGCAAGGATAATGTTGGAAATTCACCCCTAAAAGCAGCCAGGAGTGATGGCACATCACATCTTGTCACCCAAAATGGTAGCTGAATCAGTGCAGGGTGGTCCTCTGGGATCTTGGAGGAGAAAAAAAATTAAAAAATGGACCTCTAACCCCATAGGATGCAGAACCTGCTATATAATAATTTAGATATCCAATCTTCTATTAGACAGTTGTCTCTGCCTTAGAATATTTTATTCTAGCTGTCTCACAAGATTCTTCAGTGATCTACCTGCATTGCTATGTGTGTTATCTTCCTGCCCTGCTTTTTCCTTTTGATTCTGTTTTAAACTTTATTTCAAAGTAAAGTAAAATATCATGAGGAAAAAAAAGAGACTAGCTCCAGAACCGAGGGGGTTAATGGTAAGTTACTACCTGTTACTACCTGGAGCCCTCTCTGTGTGCCATTCTGCTAGCAGCTTAAGGAAGGAAACAGAAGCTTGAAGAGAGAAAACTCTAGCTAGCAACTCACAGTAACTTTTTAATCAAGTAGCTTCCAAGGACAAAAATGGGGATCACAATACAAAGGAACACAGGCCAGAAAATAGGGCCCTTCCCTCATAGATAGCAATGCTTGGGGAAATTACCTTTTGGATTACAGCTCCCAGAATCCCCAAACAACACGGCCACTGGGAGATGTTGCCCACAACAGACTTTCCCATACTAAGTAGAGCATATGCACGCTTACAATACTTGTGGAAATCTGGTGATAAGAATCTCAAAAATTAATTGGTTTGGACGTGTCCCTCTTTCCTATTGGTTTATTGGTGTGGTGACCCATTGTAGTTCTACTACATAAAAGTTTTGATATAATTTTAAAAATGTCTCTTAACCAGTGTCTGGAAAATGGATCCTTTACAAATTACTCAGGCTCCATGCATGCAGCATGGTTTAGCAAGCCTCATTAATTTTGAGTTTTTGGGGGAAAGGTTGCTTGACAGACTGTTTCTAGAGGAACTATTAAACTTGAGAATCTGTAATTTTTCCACACTTTCATAAAAGTTTCCAATTGTATTTTTTTTTAACCCAGTAGACTATTTTAACTTTAAGGAAATGCAGGTGTATACACTGTGGCCCAAATGATGTATTAATGTAGAAGGGAGATTATTTGCTTGGGACTGCTCAGAATGGTTATGGTTCTAATTACAAGTCTGATAAAAACAATGTTGTGTTAGGGAAGGAGATCATGTTACATTTTAAGCTGCTTTTTAATACAAATCTTTATATAAAGAAGTAGCTGCACGCTCGTTGTTCTATTATTTATTTACTTATCTATTTAATTTATATTTTATTTTTCTCCCAGTATAGGACCCAAGGCACCTCACAACATAGATAAAACAAAATACAACTAAAAACTATCATTATGGTAAAAACAGTTTTAAAACAATTAAATAAGCAATTCTATTATAATTGGCACTCATTTAAGACAGTGGCTGTAGCCACACTGCAGAATTAAAGCAGTTTGACACCACTTTAACTGGCATGGCTTCATCCTATGGAATCCTGGGATTTGTAGTTTGTAGTTGCACCTGAGCCCTCTGACAGAGAAGGCTAAATATCTCACAAAACTACAAATCCCAGAATCCCATAGCATTGAGCCATGGCAATTAAAGTGATATCAAACTTCTTTAATTCTGCAGTGAGGCTACAGCCAGTTTTAAAGCCTGTAAAACAATGAGAATAAAAGTACCCCCCCCTCCATAAACAGGCCCTTCTACAAAAACCCATAAGCCAAAATCCCATCTAAATCTACAGGTTTTCCCCGTGGAAACAGAGGGGGGCAACCTAGCCTCCTGTAGGAGAGAGCTCCAAAGCCTGGAGGTAGACAAGGAGAAGGCCCTTTCACAAACCCTTGCGGAAAAAGAGCTCTCTGGCTCCCCCTGTAGTCCATTATATTTGATTGATAAGAACATAAGAAGGGCTGTAGTGGATCAAACTATCTAGTCCAACATTCTGTTCTAGTCTAGTGGCCATCCAGCTGCCCATAAGGAGCCCACAAGGAAGATATGGGTACAATAGCACTTGTCATGTACTGGCTTCTTCAGACTCAGTGACCAGCAGTTTCAGAGTGAAAAACATACAACTTTACTGTCACAGTAATCCAAAGAGCTAATCCTACAAATTTGTTGCTCAGAATGAAACTTAATTAACAAGCAGTAAACTATAAGCATTCTACAATCTACAAAATCTGGTGGGCTATACAGCCATTGGCTATCCATCATCCCCACTCTCAGTTCCCACCATACCTAGGCTCAGCCCACTTTTCCCAGAGCTGAGTCCAGGTGCCAGTCTTATTAGACAGTTACAGATATAAACACATACTACCTTTCTACAGTTAAGACTTTATCAAAAAAGCCCTCTAAAACGTTCTTTTGCTGGCATAAAAAAGCCATTTTTATGCCAGCAAAAGAAGGTTTCCCCCACTCACCTACCTTCCTCTCCTGGCAAAGTCAGCTCCGGCAATAAAGAGGAAGTGAATGGAGCATGACTTCGTCATGCAGGAACTTTAAAAATAAAAATGAAAATAAAGCATAAAAAGTTTTTAAGCGTGCACACACACTTTAAAAGTCTCAAGTAACCTAGGGAGGGTCATAAAAAGAGTGAAACTTACCTG
This sequence comes from Gambelia wislizenii, assembly GCA_030847615.1. Classification (NCBI taxonomy): domain Eukaryota; kingdom Metazoa; phylum Chordata; class Lepidosauria; order Squamata; family Crotaphytidae; genus Gambelia; species Gambelia wislizenii. Next base: position 66,063,919 of record JAUMIR010000002.1, read on the forward strand.
GATGTCCCAATTTCACCTGGAAGTGTTCGCACCAGACTGGCCATTCTCACTGCAGTCACGAGAGTTTGCACACTGGCAAGGTTTTGGGCTGATTTTAACCACAAAAGGGCGACGTCATCTGATCTGTGTGCCATTTCACAGTTATGTGGCATCATTATGATGCCTTTTTTTGGAGTGTCTGATAAAGTCTTTAGACTATGTACTCCTTAACAAGTACAGAGGAATGAAAATACAATTAGCCACAAAGTGATACAACAGAACTGAATTTGGCAGGGAAAGGTAATGTCCAGGACTGATCCTGATATCACTGTCCCACTTATGTTCTCTAGCAAAGGGTGTTCTGAGGAATATATGGGCCCCATATTGAGAGAATGGCAGGATAAAAATTAAATACAGTAGCACCCCCGTATCTGCTAATCCGTGAATCGCAGATTCAATTATCTGCAGTTGGTAATGGGGGAAGGGAGGGGGAGGAGGGATCTTGCCTTCCCCTCCCTTTCCCTGGGATGGCTCTGTTCACGGCGGGGCCATGGCGGGGGCCAAGGGGGAAGGGAGCGACCGCACCTTTCCTCTCTGTCCTCTCGGGAGACCTCTAATCATAGTGGGGCCATGGCGAGGTGAAAAGGGAAAGGTGGGGGAAGGAGCAATCATGTGGCAGTGATGGGGTGGTGATGGTGGATGGCATTCACTATTTCCCATGGAATTCAGCATCCGTGGGGCCCCCTAGAACCTCTCCCCCACAGATATGGGGGTGCTACTATAAATATAATAATAAATAAACATGGTGTCTAGTGCTGTAGATAATATATAGTCATGACTAGTTGCTATGCTCAGTTTTCTAATCTGCTTTCAAAATATAGGCATGTTGGTGTCTGTCACTACAGTCTGTGGTAATGAATTTCATAGAATCTTGTTGGAAGGGGCTGCAAGGGTCATCTAGTCCAACCTCCTGCAGTGCAGGAATACACAGCTAAAGCATTCCCAAAAGTTGTTCAGAAGACTTTGGCTTTTTGATCTGTAAAGTAGTGATTCCTTTCGTCAGTCTTGGATGTCCCACTGTTCAGTTTCAGCAAATAACTCAAATTATAGTATTAAGAGAGAAGGAGTAAAATCTTGCCTTACCAAGTTTCTTCACAGCATATTTAATTTTATATATCTCTGGCATGTCTCCTCCCCTTCACTCCCTCACTTCCAGCTAAACAGACCCCAAAATTTTTAGAGATAGAAAAATCTATCAGTTTCACCTTCTGCCCCCTCAAATTGTTAAGATTTTTTCTGTCTTTGTGAATTCTGGCAGATTCTTGGTATATGAACTGAAATGAATTTTCCACCCATTGACCTAATCCACATTCAATAGATATAGATAGCCCTTTCCACCAGGGAGAAAACAGAATTGAATTTATTTATTTATTTATTTATTTATTTATTTATTTATTTCAGATGTTATGGAGAGACTAGGGAGATTATCAGATGAAAATTAAAAAAGCATTCCTGCCCTGCAATCTCCTCTCCCACCCATCTCCCATCCCTGTCCCAGCAAAAAAGATAAAGTTTTCAGACCTACCATGAGGTCTCCATTCACTTCCTGGATTGAAATCCCAGATGTTCTCGCGAGAAGATGAGAGCATGGGAAATTCAAACTGTAAAAGAAAAATAAGCCACAAAAGTTACACTAAGCACTTAAACACACTTAAAAACTTTACAAGCAATCCAGGGAGGGTACAAAAAGTGTGCCACTTACCTGGATATCCTGATCTCACCAGGAAGTGTTCTGGCATGGACCTCCCATTGGTGCAGGGATCACGCCAGTGAAACAGGTACCTTTTCACTCACTGTCAATTCCATCACAGAAATGGAATGGGGGATCCATCGACAACTTAGCCCATCAATAAAAAGCAGCGGCAGGGTAACGACAGCCGAACAGAAGCATTATGAGAGGGGAACGATATAATGTGAAAGGAAAGCCCTTTAGCGATCTCCTGGCATTGTGATAACGCCATATTTAGAGTGTCTGATAATCTCCTCACTCTTTCAAAAACATTTGCAATGCTATTTTAGCAGTAACATGGCTGAGTACACAGGGATTAAAACCAAGTCTCTTAAGACTTGAGTGTGGTGATATGGTTTGAGTGTTAGAATATGACACTGGAAAACCAGGCTTTGAATCCCTGCTCAGCCATGGAAAAACACTGGCCGACCCTGGGCAAGTCACACTCTCTCAAATCTCAGAGGAAGGCAAGGGGAAACCACCTCTGAACAAATGTTGCCAAGAAAACCCCATAATAGGGTTGTCTTAAGGTCACCATAAGTCAGAAATGACTCGAAGGCACACAACAACAACAACTCTTAAGAATTAAGCACTCAGAGTTGCAGGCTTTAGTGAATAAATTGGTCAGTCCCAGGTTTTCCCATATTCAAAAGTTAAAAATTTCTCCCCCTACCCTGTTGCCTGAAATAAATTGACTGAAATGTTATTCTCACCTATCACTGAAGTTTTCCTCTCAGGGGAGTTGCTCCAGCCCTTTGATTTGGCTCCTTTTGCATCTTTTCCAGTTCTACAGTCAGCCCTCTGTATCCACGGATTTGGCATCTACAGATTCCACCATCCATTGCTTAAAATATTTTTAAATTTTTAAGCAAAACTTGATTTTGCCATTTTATATAGGGACAACATTTTACTATGCCATTGTATATAATAGGACTTGAGCATCCACAGATTTGGTATCTATGGGGGGTCCTGGAACCAAACCCCAGTGGATATCAAGGCCCACTGTACAATATTGTTTTCCACACATAGTTTTCCAAGTGCTATAGATTTGTATATGGGCGGCATGACTTTCACAATTTTATTTGCACTTTAAAAAAAATCCTAATATGGAATTTGACTGTCATGAAATTTGTCACAGCCACAGCACATTGGGTGGATGTTTTGATCAAGCACTCCACCAGTCCCCAGACTTCTTTCTTGGCCAGTCACTGTCAGCTCAGATCCCATCAGCATATGTGTGACATTGATGTTTTTGCCTCAATGTACATCTTCTTACACTTTCTTACACTGAGCCATTTTAAAAAACATCATCCAAGGAAATTATCAGATGTGGCACCAGCAGAACCCGAAAGGATGCCAATATCAGACTATGTCGTCCTTTTGCTTTCCGCTGGTGTTATGCTGCTGTTTCTTCTTATTGATGGCTGAAGCTGTCAATAGATCCCCCAGTTCTGTTTTGGTGCTGGCATTGCTGGTGCACAAAAATTCAGGCCATTTAACTCTTGTGAATGCAGCTAGAATGGCCTGTCTGGCACAAACACTTCCGGGTGAGATCGGGACATCCAGGTAAGTTTCACTCTTTTTATGACCCTCCCTGTGTTACTTGGAACTTTTAAATTGTCTTAAGGTGCTTGATGTAACTTTTTTTGTGTTTATTTTATTTTTGAATTTCCTATGTGTGCATCTTCTCATGAGAATGGGCAGGATTTCAATCCAGGAAGTGAACGGAGCTCCGTTAAAGCCCCATTCGTTTCTAGCCTGTATTTTCCATGGGAAAGAAGGTAAGTCTGATGGGGAGGGACATTGTGCTGGGACAGAGGCGGGATTGGAGATTGTGGGGCAGGAGCGCTTTTTGCATTCCTGTCTGATAACCTCCCAAGTCTGAGGCAATGCTTTTGGAGCTCTTCAAAATCCACTGCTATATTATAAATAAATGACTCAATAAAAACTGTCTGTTTCCCTGAAATAAGCATTATATATATTTTTAAAAAATATGGTGCTTTACACTTCAGTGTAATGTGTAGACAGACTTTCAGAATTATCCCAATCAAGAGAAAAAGCAGGTGGAGATAAACTGTCAGAAACCTGGTTCAGCTTTAAGAAAGTACTAAGCTAAGCTAAAGGAAAGTGGAACTCTACTTGAGCCAAAGTCAGTTTTGCTTAAATGAAATCTGAAATTATAGGGGTTTAACTGAATTGCCCTCCCCAATTTGAATGGAACTTAGGAACAACTAATTGTAGTTGGATTGGGGCCTAGACACAAATCCAGCAAGATTTTTATTAGGCTGGTATTGCTAACTTCTAAGTTCAATTAGCTACTTGAATGATTAAGTTAGCTGATTACTTATCTTAGTCCTTGAGTTGTTCTTTGCAGGAAATAGAGGGGAAATTACAAAATTAAAAGAATTCAATATAAAGTGCAATTAGGCCTATAGCGAAGAGGAAAGACATTATACTGTACATATTCTACTTGTTAGTATAACCCCCTTCCACCCCATACAGACATAATATATAAAACTAAAAATTCCAGATTGCCTTGCTTAGTTTCTCTGTTTAATTTTTAATGGTATGGAACCACAATGATTTTCTTCTATAAAACTATACAGCTTTAAAAAATTATATATTTAAATATACACCATAGATATTTGACTCTAAGTTGAGAAATATTAGTCTAAAACTTTACCCTGAAAACCTAGATTGATTTATCCATGGGTCACTGCTGGTTTCCACAGGAGTTACGGCTGGCCTGCCTACTTGGGGGGGGGGGAGAAAGAAGAAAGAAACTGAGGCTGCCAAAAAGGCCTTAGAGCCTGCCTCTGTGCACCTAAAGCCAGGAGGAATTTGCTGGGTTGCTTTTTTGATGATACCTTTCCCAGGTTATAATAAGACAATTGCAGCATGATTAGTTGAATTTTTTTAAAAAAATCTGAATTTGAAACTACATAAACTACTGAGAATTACACTGAATGTTTCTTTGTTCTGTACATAGGAGATTTTCACACGGGGGCTAAAAGCCCCGATTCTGTCCCACCACCTCCTCTCCCGTTCCTGCAACAGAATGGAGGTAAATGTTCACACACTTACCTCCATTCCGGAACAGGAATGGTCCTCCTCTCTCCTTGCCCAGCCCACCATAAATGCAGCTGTTGTAAAGCTGCTTTTACGACTGGCTGGGGGAACTCCCGTTCGTTCTTGCGAGAGAACCAACGGGAGGGAAATTCAAATTAAAAACCCCCCAGCTGTCAAAAGAAAGAATAAAAATCATTAAAAAAAAAGACAAGTAACCCGGGAGGGGGGTGGGAAGGGTGGCACTTACCTGGCTGTCCAGATTGTGGCAGGAAGTGCCTGCCATGGAGCTCCTCCCCCATTGCTGTCATTCCAGAACAGGGACGGGATCCGATTCACACACCCGTGATTCCATAACAGTAATGGAACCGGGTGCCTATTAACAACTTCTCCCCGTGATTATTATATCACGGGGAGAAAACAGAACAGGCATAATGTAGGAATGGAACAGTGTGGATGTCGTCCAAAAGGGAAAATCTTTCCCGACCCTGTTCCATTCCAGACACGGGATATATAGTCCGTGTGAAAATCTCCATAGTCTCCATATACAGTCTAGGTTCCATTCACAATAGAATGCCTCCCTTTGAAAATATCTTTTCTGTATTCACACTGGTAACTTGGTATCAATTAAATATTTTTTTAAAAAAACAAGACTCGGGGAGATTAATGGAAAATAGGCCTATTGACAATTCTTATCTAAAAGCACTACATGGAACCTCCATGGGCAACAGCAGATAGTATTCTTACATAGGAACATATAACAAGGATTGCCTTCAGTCTGGGCTTGTGAGTTTGCATGTGTCTCATCCTGCCATGCTGGGATGAAATGCTCCCTCCCTGATTGGGCCACAGGCTACCAATGTTAGTCCTTGAGATGTCATGGACTTTTGATGGGAATGTGGTTCATGTATTAGATAGTAAGGTAATCTGTTTATGTATGCATTGTGTATTAGAGGTAATAACGTAAGGAGCTGTCTGGAGGGGATGAGAGAATGAAATGTTGGGATTAAGTGGTGACTGGTGAAATGTCAGAGGGGATTTGGGTAAGGTTGGTGAATGGCAGTTGGTGGATGACATTTGATATAGTCATTTATATAGTTAGAGAGAGGGTAGAGGAGTGAGTGAGGAGTAGGATTGAGAGAGTTAGTCAGGTTTAGGAATTAATTTTTTAAATAATATTTTTATTAAAACAAAAAAATTATATACTGTATAAAACCACATTTAAGGAAAACAGATACAACAACACATCAAACAAACAAATGAACAATACAAATCTTGTAATTAAACACCCACCAAAACTAAACACAACAACAACAAAACAAAAGGGTACAAATGGCTTCCACTCTCTTAACTAATGGTTAGTTTTGTAAACTGACCAGCTTTCTCTAAATGAATTCTTAAACATCGCGTCTACTATACGCAAAGCTTTATTAACCATTGAAACCCAATACAGTTGCCCCTCCACATTTGCGAATTTACCATTTGCGGTTTTGAATATTCGCGGTTTTCAGAGGGCCTCCCCCCCACATCCTCCCAAAAGCAGCAACAGGGCTTTAGAAGCCCTGTGGCTGCTTTGGGAAGGGGAGAGAAGCAGGCCGGGCAGGGGGTGGGAGAGGCAGCGAGGGAGCCTTCCGAGGCCCCCTCGCCACCTTAGAAGGCCGGGCGGGGGGTGGGAGAGGCAGCGAGGGAGCCTTCCAATGCCCCCTTGCCACCTTAGGAGGCCAGGCGGTGGGTGGGAGAGGTGGCAAGGGAGCCTTCCGATGCCCCCTTGCCACCTTAGGAGGCTGGGCGGGGGGTGGGAGAGGCAGCGAAGGAGCCTTCCAAGGCCCCCTCGCCACCTTAGGAGGCCGGGCGGGGGGTGGGAAAGGCAGCGAGGGGGCCTTGGGAGGGAGGGGGAGGCCTGGGGAGGTGATCACGGGGCCTTTGGAGGCCCTCCAGAGGCCCCGTGAAGGCCTTGGGAGGGAGGGGAAGGCCTGGGGAGGCAACCATGGGGCCTCCAGAGTGCCTCTGGAGGCCCCGTGAAGGCCTTGGGTGGGAGAAGGAGAGCTGGGGAGGTGACCACGGGGCCTTCGGAGGGCCTCTGGAGGCCCCATGAAGGACTTGGGAGGGAGGGGGAGGGCTGGGGAGGTGACCATGGGGCCTCTGGAGGCCCCGTGAGGGCCTTGGGAGGGAGGGGTGAGGCAACCACAGGGCCTCCTGAGGGCCTCTGGAGGCCCCATGAAGGCCTTGGGTGGCAGGGGGAGGGCTGAGGAGGTGACCACGGGGCCTTCAGAGGGCATCCGGAGGCCCCATGAAGTCTTTGGGAGGGAGGGGGAGGTGGCCACAGGGCAACCGGAGGGCCTCCAGAGGCCCCGTGAAGGCCTTGGGAGGGAGGAGGGAGGCCTGGAGAGGTGACCACGGGCCTCCGGAGGCCCCATGAAGGCTTTGGGTGGGAGTGGGGAGGGCTGGGGAGGTGACCACGGGGCCTCCAGAGGGCCTCCAGAGGCCCTGTGGTGGCATGGGGAGGGAGGGGGAGGTGGGGGGAAGCAACTATGGGGCCTCCAGAGGCCCCGTGGTCACTTTGGTGGGGGAGGGCAGGGCAGGCCTTATTCATGGAATTTTCACATTTGCGGGGGTCTGTGGAACCTAACCCCCGCGAATGTGAAGGGACGACTGTACTGATAACATCCCCCAAAATTGTCTTTAAAAAATAATAACCAAATCCCAATCCTTCTTGAAATTTGACAAAGATTTATCCTTAATCAACATTGTCAATTGGTCCATTTCAGCCAATCATATATTTTCAACCAGGCACTCTTTTCATATTGGTACAATGTCATCTTTTCCGTCTCTGAACATATAAAAGCCTGACTACTGTTATCGTATATTGGATGATTCTTCAATGCTTCTTCTCCAGCTGTTCTTCCATCATTCCCAAGAGACAGAATTCAGGTCTCAATTGCAATTTTAATTTGAGAATGTCCTCTACACATCATGTGGATTCAAGCCTAATACTTCCTGGTCTTATCACATGTCCACCACCATATATAATAAAAAGTCCCCACCTTTTGATCACATTTCCAGCATTTGTTTGCCAGACCCTTATACATCTTAGAAAGTCTGTCCAGAATAAAATACCATCTGTACATAACTTTATATAAGTTTTCTTTCAAATCATAACTCAAGGTAAATTTTAGACTTTTTGTCTACAACTTTTCCCATTTGTCCAGATGCTTCTAATATTCTGTGACTATTTTATCATCCATTCATTAACCTGTTCATCCTCCATTTCCAACAATATTTTATATATTTCTCTACCACTGCTTCCACTATTCTGTTAAAAACATTTTCACTCTGTTGTTCAGGTAGGCCTCTAACCTTTAAATATTACTCCTATTCTTTTTGCTTCACCAATGCCATTGCATCCAGGTCTCTCTGTCCTGAGCCAGTCTTCCTGTAGTATCCTCAAGATATGGAGTCTTCCAAAACCTCCAATTTCTAATTCACTTGTGTCATGTCAGATAATACTTTCTCCAGATGGATTGACTCAATCAAGGAAGCCACAGCCCAGAATTTCTAAGACCAGACTGGGGCTGTTAATAACAAGAACTCTAAAAATTCTTTCTTACATAGGGTTGCCATGAGTTGAAGCTGACTTGAGGAACCCTGGTGGTTCAGTGGTTAAATGCCAGTACTGCAAGCCGCAATATTATGAGTTCGATCCCAGAGGGCTCCAAGGCTGACTCAGCCTTCCATCCTTCTGTAGGCTGGTAAAATGAGTACCCAGCTTGTTGGGGCAATTAGCTAAAAAACATTGTAAACAGCTTAGGGAGTGCTTTGGCACTGATACGTGGTATATAAATATCAATGCTATTGCTATTGCAATGCTATTGACAGCACATAATATCAACAGTTAAACTATAGAATTCACTACTAAAGTAGTAATAATGGCTGCCAACCAGGACAAATTTAAAAGAAGGTTGGATAAACTTAAGGATGACAGAGCTATTATGGCTACTGGTTGTGACTATGGAGATAGAATATATTATTAATTAATTAAAATATTTCTAACTTGTCCTATATGAAAAGATCTCAGAGCAGCATATGGGTAAAATCAGGGGTAACAGGTTCAAAGAATTTAAAACAACTGAAAAAATAATCTTTTAAAAATATTGAAACTTTTAAATATGTTTTAAACATTTTAAATGTTTTAATCATGTTTTAATAATATCGTTATTAAATATTATTTAATATTTAATATTATTTAATAATATTGTTATTAAATTCTTTTTAACTTTTGTAAATTAATGTTTTTGCTGGATCTTTTAAAAATTATTGTAAGCTGCTTTGAATCCCATTTTGGGAGAAAGGTGGGATATAAATTCAACAGACAGGCTTAAAAGATGAAAGCAGTTTAAAAATCCTATGAGCATCATCTGAAGTAAATCAGTGAGGCCCAGCGGATTTAACAAATATGCATGTTTTTACTTGAGGCTTAGATAAAAATAGTGTGGTTGCCAGTCACAGCATCATAGAATCATAGACTTGTAAGGAACCACAAGGGCCAACCAGTCCAACCCCCTTCCATGCAGGAATATAAAGTTGTCCATCCACATTCACGGGGGTTAGGGCCTTGAGACCCCCATGAATGTGGAAAAAACGTGAATAAAAAATGCTGCTCCGGCAAACCCCCAGAGGGAGGGTGGCGGTGGGAGGGTGTCTGGCCAGCCTGGCTGCCTCTCCACAGCCTTCCTGAGGGGACTCCGGGCCTTAGAAGATCCAGAGCCCTCTTAGGAAGGCCGGGGAAGGCAGTGGGTGGGCAGGCAGGAGGGCGGCTGCCCTGCCTCCCCGCGGCCTTCCTGAGCAGACTCTGGGGCTTTGAAGCCCCGGAGCCTGTTTAGGAAAGCCAGGGAATGCAGCGGGTGGGTGGGAGATTGCCCAGCCTCTCCCCGTCCTTCCTGAGTGGACTCCGGGGCTTTGAAGCCCCAGAAGCCCCTTAGGAAGGCCTCGGAAGGCAGCGGACGGGCAGGTGGGAGGCTGCCCTGCCTCTCCCCGGCCTTCCTGAGCGGAATGCAGGGCTTTGAAGGCCCGGAGCCTGCTTAGGAAGGCCGGGAAAGGCAGCAGTCAGGTGGGTGGGTGGTAGGCTGCCCTGCCTCCCCACGGCCTTACTGAGTGGACTCCGGGGCTTTGAAGCCCCAGAGCCCACTTAGGAAGACCAGGGAAGGCAGCGGGCCGGTGGGCGGGGGGGGGGGCTGTCCTGCCTCTCCCCGGCCTTCCTGAGCAGACTCTGGGGCTTAGAAGCCCCGGAGCCCCCTTAGGAAGGCCAGTGAAGGCAGCGGGCAGGAGGGAGGGAGGCTTCCCTGCCTCTCTCCAGCCTTCCTGGGCGAGCTCCAGGGCTTTGAAGCCCTGGAGCCTGCTTAGGAAGGCCAGGGATGGCAGTGGGTGGGCGGGCGGGAGGCTGCCCTGCCTCTCTCTGGCCTTCCTGAGCAGACTCCGGGGCTTTGAAGCCACGGAGCCTGCTTAGGAAGACCGGGGAATGCAGCGGGTGGGCAGGAGGCCGCCCTGCCTCTCTCTGGCCTTCCTGAGCGGACTCCGGGGCTTTGAAGCCCTAGAGCCCACTTAGGAAGGCCAGGGAAGGCAGCGGTCCGGTGGGCGGGGGGGGGCTGTCCTGCCTCTCCCCAGCCTTCCTGAGCAGACTCCGGGGCTTAGAATCCCCAGAGCCCACTTAGAAAGGCCGGGGAAGGCTGCGGGCAGGAGGCTGCCCTGCGTCTCCCCGGCCTTCCTGAGCGGACTCTGGGGCTTAGAAGCCCCGGAGCCCCCTTAGGAAGGCCAGTGAAGGCAGCAGGCGGGAGGCTGCCCTGCCTCTCCTTGGCCTTCCTGAGCGGACTCTGGGGCTTAGAACCCCCGGAGCCTGCTTAGGAAGGCCAGGGAAGGCAGCGGGCAGGAGGGAGGGAGGCTTCCCTGCCTCTCCCCAACCTTCCTCAGTGAGCTCCGGGGCTTTGAAGCCATGGAGCCCACCTAGGAAGGCCGGGGATGGCAGTGGGCGGGCGGGCGGGAGGCTGCCCTGCCTCTCCCCGGCCTTCCTGAGCAGACTCTAGGGCTTCAAAGCCCCGGAGCCCACTTAGGAAGCCTGGGGAGGGCAGCAGGCGGGTGGGTGGAAGGCTGCCCGTTCACCGGCCTTCCTGAGTGGACTCCGGGGCTTTGAAGCCCTGGAGCTGCCTCTGGAAGGCCGGGGAAAGCGCAGGCAGGAGGTTGCGCCGCCTCTCACCAGCCTTCCCAAAGGGGCTCTGGGCTAAACCGCATATAATCAAAACCACAAGTGTGAAAGCCGCAAATGTGGAGGGGTAGCTGTACAATCAAATCATTCCTGACAAATACCCATCCAGCCTCTGTTTAAAAAATGCCAAAGAAGAAGACTCCACCACACTAAAAGGCAGTGTATTCCATTTCCGGACAGCTCTTACTGTCAGGAAGTTCTTCCTAATATTTAGGTGAATCTCTTTTCCTGTAATTTGAACCTATTGCTCTGTGTCCTAGTCTCTGGAACAGCAGAAAACAATCTAGCCCCATCCTCAGTATGACATCCCTTAAAATATTTAAACATGGCTATCATGTCACCTCTCAGCCTTCTCTTCTGCAGACTAAACATGCCCAGCTCCCTAAGCTGCTCCTCATAGGGCTTGGCTTCCATACCTCTCACCATCCTGGTCGCCCTCGTCTCGACATGTTCCATCTTCTCAATATCCTTCCTGAATTGTGGTGCCCGGAACTGGACACAGTATTCCAGGTGTGGCCTGACCAAAGCAGAATACAGTGGCACTATTACTTTTCTTGCTCTAGACACTATATTCTTTTTAATGCAGCCTAGGATCGCATTGGCTTTTTTAGCTGCTGCGTCACACTGCTGACTCATGTTCAGTTTGTGGTCCACTAAGACTCCTAGATCCCTTTCACATGTACTGTGATCAAGCCAGGTATCACCCATCCTGTATCTGTGCATTTCATTTTTACTGCCCAAGTGTAGTATCCTACGTTTCTTCCTGTTGAAATTTATTTTGTTAGTATTGGCCCAGTTTCTAATCTGTTAAGGTCATTTTGGATTCTGATCCTGTCCTCTGGGGTATTAGCTACCCCTCCTAATTTGGTGTCATTTGCAAACTTGCTAGGCATACCCTCTATTTCCTCATCCAAGTATTGATAAAGATGTTGAATAGCATTGGGCCCAGGACAGAACCCTGTGGCACCCCACTAGTCACTTCTCTCCAGGGTGAAGAGGAGCCATTGGTGACTACCCTTTGTGTTCGGTCAGTCAACCTATTACAAATCCACCTAACCGTTGCATTGTCTAGCCCACAGGTTACTAACTTTTTTGCAAGAATATCATGGGGGACCTTGTCAAATGCCTTACTGAAATCAAGATACACTACATCCACAGCATTCCCTTCATCTATCAAGTTTGTAACTGTCAAAAAAACAGAGATGAGATTAGTCTGGCATGACTTGTTTTTGAGAAATCCATTTTGACCTTTAGTGATCACGGCATTCCTTTCTAATTGTTTACAGACTGTCTGTTTAATGATCTACTCTAGAACCTTTTCTAGTACTGATGTCAGACTGGGTGGTAATTATTTGGGTCTTCTTTTTTCTCCTTTTTAAAGATGGGGACAACATTTGCCTCTTCCAGGCTGCTGGGACCTCTCCTGTTCTCCAGGAATTCTCAAATTTTATTGACAGTGGTTCTGAGATTACTTCTGCCAGTTCTTTCAATATCCTTGGATGAAGTTCAATGGGCCCTCCTAGAGGAGAGTGTTCCACAATTGGAGTATCATGGCTGAAAAGGCCCCCTCAGCCTCGCACAGTGTATTTGCCTCACTGGTGGGATACAGAGGAGGGGCTCCCCCAGCAACCTCTGTCCTCAAGCAGGCAAATATAGGGAGAAACGCTCCCTTGGGTATAGTAGCTCCAGTGTGAGAGGCAGTGTACCTCCCTATTCCTCTGCATGCTGCTGAGAAACATGAGCAGGATGTTCCTGCTCCACCCATGACCTATCTGTGGGCTCCCCAGAGTCATCTGGTTCTCCACCATTGGAACAGACTGCTGGACTAAACAGGCTCCATCCACTCATCCATGTATCCACCCATCCATGTTATTTATATCCTTCCTTTCTTCCAGACTGTGCACATTATCAGATGAGTGTTTACAAACACTGTAATTCCACTGTTGAGGAAAGCCGAAACATAGTGGCACAATCACAGTAATTATTGCACATTGCTGTAATCGCACGATACTACTGTCATGGAATTATTGCACAACCACCACTAGCAGTTTAAAAATGGGATTTCAGTTTCTCTTCACATTGCCTTCTAATGACAGAGTATTAACAGTTTGTGCTGGCCCATGCGTGCAACTTAAAGATAAAAATTCTCTTACTTACATGATTTTGCATGCTCATCAATACTGTGAAAAAAAGTGCTTTTGAGGGCTACTGGTGGGTTTTACCCATCAATGAAAAGTTACACATAAATTAACGGGTGGAGAACACATGGACCATGGTAGGATGATGTTGTGTGATAATGGCAACCCATTGGTGCTGCTCTCCCATCATAATCGTGTGATTTCAGCTTTGTATGATAAAGTCCTGGGACTCAAGAGGGCTTATCTTCAGCAGGGTCAACTCATGTCCTTAAGTTTCTGCTAGGGATTTGTGCTGTGATCTTCCTTCCTCATGATATGAACATTGCGAGGAACCACTCTAAGGACTTTATCAGACCACCCCTCAAAAGCCCGTTCTTTTGCCGGCATAACTTTGCTGTTTTTATGCTGGCAAAAGAACTCCCCATGCTACACTTTCCTTCCCTCCCATCCAAAGGCTTCCGAGCAATGAAAGAGGAAGTGAATGCAGCTCCGTTGAGTTCCTCATTTAAAATCCCGCGGATTCTTATGAGAAGACACTTGCATGGGAAATTAAAAAGCAAAAACAATACACAAAAGGTTACACACTTAAAAACTTACAAGTAAACCAGGGAGGGTGATAAAAAGTGCATCACCTACCTGGATGTTGCAATCTCATCCAGAAGTGTTCTGGCTGGACCAACTATTGATGCTGCATTGACATGAGTTAGTTAAATGGCGTAAGGTTTCATACGCTGGCAATGCCGGCACTAAAGTGTCATGGGGGATCTATTGACAGCTTAAGCCGCCAATAAAAAAGTGCAATTTTTTTACTTGACATAAAAGCAAAAGGGCATCATCATGTGGTGTGTGTACCCTTTCACATTTATGTGGCGTCGTTATGACACCGTATTTAGTGTGTCTGATAAAGATTTGCCTGGAGATTATCATGTTTATCAGTATTTCATTTGTCATATGTGAGCCCAAGAGTTCCCTTTTTTAAAAAAGTGTGTATATCTACATCTATGTCTCGTGCATCAATCTTTGAAAAGGAATGTCCTGTAATGTTTTCTTTTCAGCTTGCTGCATTTGACTTTAGAGATGAATATATGTAACCTGGAATGGACTCCATTCATTTCTCCATTTTAAAATCTGCTGTAAAGTGATCTATTTATTTACATGAAAGAAAAGGATACTTCTTGCAACCCACAGTATGCTTTGAAACTTCCTTTGAAAGCTGGCAGCCTTGTTCTCATATTTTGCTCCAGCTTTCATTTTCTGTAATGGAGAGAGAGCACCTCTATTACTTTTTTCTAGTTGTGGGTGAATGAATAAGCATTGCTTCTGAATAAACCTCCTTGAATGACTACTTGTATTTTGTGATGAAAGTGTATTAAAATGGTAGAAAGGAAACACTGAACAGAAACACTTATAAGCAAGTATAAAACCGCTCAACAACACCAAAAGGGGTATCTTCTATGAAAGATCATGTTAAGACAGCAAGTAGAAAATTCATATTTTTTTTTAAAAAAATGTTGTGTTCTTCACACTGAACTAGGAGATGGCTCTCTAAAGTAAGTAGTGGTTTGGATCCAGATTTAGTGATTGTGCTCCAAGTAGTCCCAATGAAGTAAATGAGACTTACTTTAGAGAGGGGAGGCTTTATTCTTTGGGATTGCTGTCACCTGGAGCACTGGGGCTGAATTTGCTCTGTTCTCCTGTCCTGTGGCCATGCTGACTGGTAGCTTCTGGAAGTTATAGTCCAAAGAACTAATCTATCGAAGCTCTGTTCCTTCCCGCAGGTATTTCAAGGAAAGGGGAGAATGTAGACCTGCTTTTGTTGTTCTTGTTGTGTGCCTTCAAGTTATTTCTAACTTATGGCAACCCTAAGGTGAACCTATCATGGGGTTTTCTTGGAAAGATTTGTTCTGAGAACATAACAGTGTGACACACACACAAACTTCCAAGTAACCCGGGGAGGGTCACAGAAAGAGCGAAACTTACCTGGATGTCTGGATTTGACCCAGAACTGTTTGCGCGAGTCCGGCCATTGTCAGCGTAAGCAGCAGGGAGATCTATTGACAGCTTAAGCCATCAATTAAAAACAATGGGCTTGGGCCTCTTTATAACCACAAAAGGGTGACATCATCTGATCCGCACACCCTTCGCAGTTATGTGGCATTGTGATGATGCCGTATTTTCCGTGTCTGATAAAGTCTTAAGTCCAGACTGTCCTGCTGGCCTGTTGCTGCAGATGCTGACACCACCGTCGTCCTGACTCTCTTGGAAGCTAGGAAGCCAGCCTGCAACATCTGACCAAGGCCCCCTGCATGTGACCAGGCAGAGAGCTCTTAGCCCTCACTAAACTACAAGCCCCAGAATTCCACAGGAGGCAGCCATAGCAGTTTAAGTGGAATAAGAGTGCTAAAACAGTGTTGTGTGATAAGGCTAGTTGCAAGAATGTAGAAACAGAATACAATATCCCCCAGAATGCATCAAAAATTAATCCAATTATAGTCCAAAATCTACTATTTATAAAGCAAACTTAAATATATAACTGCATAATCATCAGAACCTTACAGAAATGACCAAACCATGAAAACATAAATAAAAGCACACATTTCAAAAGTAAAGGCTCTGATGTGTAGGGCATTGCCAAGGAGCCCAAGAAGGGATTAGTACATACCTCCTTAATGATTTTGTTTACTAAGAGTTTCTGCTTAATTCTATCTTGGGCGTATCTATATACATAATTCTCTTGGGTATGGCATTTTCAGTGTGCTGATTGGCTGCTTAGGAGTCAAGAACTGCCTCTCCTCGCAGGACTAGGTCCCTGGCTGCAGCAGCTGGCACAGCCTCTTTGCAGACTCAGGCCCTGGCTGTGGGAGTCTTGGGGGCTGTCTACACGGTAAAACAAATAGATACGGTGTTCGGAAGGTAGATCATGTGTACACACAGCCGTTCAGATGTATACGTGTTTTTCGGAAGGGGGGCTAGCGAATCCCACGTAAACTACGTGGATTTGGTGTTCGGGAGGACTAGTGAATCTCGAGCTAAAATCCGTACAGCCGGTTGTATTGTCAACAGTCTGTACACCCCGTTCGTACACATACGAACATGCAGTCTAATCTGATTGGCTGGCTGAGCACAGGGGGTGGGGTTAGCAAAGAGGGGAATTGGGAGCGGCCACCATGTTGGACTCCTGGCTAAGCGAGAGTCCAGTAAGTCTGTGAAATGGAGATTTTTACATATTTTTATTTTTATTTTACATTGTAAATAGGGAAAACTGACTGTCCGCAAAACAGGCACCTTTTAAAATAAAATAAAAAGTGGCAGGAGATTTAAAACCACCCGTTGGAACACTGGCTCCAGCCAGCTGGGTAAGGGGGGGTCATATGGAGTTTAGGGGGGTAAAAAATTGTGTAGGTAGATGTATGCATACGAACAGCTGCCTTTTCAGATTTTTTTATCCCCCAAATGGATTTTTTTCCCATCGTGTAGATGGGGCCTTGGAAGAACTACGGCCAAGCTATCAGACGCAGCCGGCTGCAATCATGCAGCACACCTGAAGCAGCCAGGGGAACTGCTATTTAAGAGTGGCATTCAGACCTCAGTCTCGGCCACAACAACATGGTCTTCTGTGCTGTCTGTAGCTGGGTGGCCTTGCTCTTCGGCCTTCTGTGCTGTCTATATCTGCTCCTTGCTCTTGGGCCCTGGATATCTGGTATGTGCTCTGACCTTGGACTGTTTTCAGACTTTTGTCTATCTTTGACCCTGCCTGGACTTTGCACTCTGTCTCTTCTGTCCTGACCTGGCCCTGGCATCCTTGCTCCTAGAACCTGCCACCCATGTCCTGGACCCTGACAGTAGGAAACTTCCCAACCAAACAAAGCTTCCCGTTGGGCAGTCAATCAGCACACTGGGGGAGGAAACATGTAGAAAGCTTCAAGTCCTTTCTAAACATGCTGGTGAAGGGGCTCTTGCATCCTGATGCATGTGGAGTGTGTGTGTGTGTGTGTGTGTGTGTGTAGCATGGGGGGAGTATGTGTGTGGTGGTGTATGTAGCGTGGGCCGTGTGTAGCATGGGGCGTGCGTGTCTGGGTCTGTATGTGCAGTTGCATGATGGTGGCAGAGGGGCTCTTGTATCCTGGCATGTGTGGTGTGTGTGTGTGTGTAGCGTGGTGTGTGTACGTGAGGGGCCTTCACGTCCTGGTGTGTGTATGTCTATGTGTATGCACAGTTGCATGGCAGCAGTGGTGGGGCTCTCAGCATGAAATTAGCCATTATAGTTGATTTGAAAGGTTATATATTAATGCATCAAATGATCATACTCTTGACATGTTTCCTAAGCGGCCTATCAGCAGAGTGGGAACGGAAACATACCAAAGAGTTCTATATATGTAGATAATGCTGTTTGTTACGCCAGGTATAGCTAGTTTGCTAAAATATTTCTGACACCTTCCCAGGTCCTTGTGACCTGCATCTGGCCTCACTTTGGGGCACCCCGGTCTACATGACCCCTTCCAAGTGTCCAATATTGCCTATTATGAGATGTTATAGGAAGGGGGTAGTAGGGCATGGTAACACTGTCTGGGCTATAGTGGCAGCAATCCACTTTGCTCGTCTGCTGTTTCCATCTCTACCATTAGTAGGCCAACCAGAAGACAGTTAAAAAATTACCCCAGCTTTTGAATCTCTCTGGCTTCTTTTGAATCTCACTGGCTTCTTCATCAGGTGAAGATGGTACGGTATTCACACAGGAGAATCATAGGCTGCAGGTCTGCTTTTGTTTGTGTTGATGCTGCAGAAAGTGTGAAGCAGACAAAAAGTTCAGACCTTACCTCCTACCAATACACATACCCCAATAAAGAGAGGCAGAGAAGTGCCAGGAAGAAAGCTTGTAAAGGCTTTAGTTTTCAGAGAACTTCAGTGCTCAATTGCAACCTTTACAGACTTTATCGGACTATCCCTTTAAAGCATTCTTTTGCTGGCCTAAAAAAATCCATTTTTATGCCAGCAAAAGAACACTCCTCCTGCACTAACCCAGGGCCGGCTTAACCATACCGCCAAATCAGCATCTGCAGGGGGCCCCACACAGGCAGGGGACCCCATCTGGACCTAACCCTCCTCCTGAAAAAACCTCCTGCTGGCTTTAAAAAAACAACAACCAGCCTCTCCCAAACTAGAAAGCCAAAGCAAAAGAGAAAGAGAAAGACAGAGCTTTCTTTGTGTGGCTGATTCTGGAGGGAGTTTGTTGCTTCCTCCCCCCTCCTTCCAGGATCATCGTCAAACGTGAGAGGGGTGAGTGTGTGTGAGAGAGAGAGGGGGGTGGGGAAGGGAAGGGGGGTCATCTCTTGTTCTCCCTGCTCTCTCTTCAGAAAGGGCTTCTTTCTTTCTTTCTTTCTTTCTTTCTTTCTTTCTTTCTTTCTTTCTCTCTCTCTCTCTCTCCCGCCCTTCTTTCTCACTTTTTATCCCCCCTCTCTACCTTCTTTCCTTCTTTCTTTGCCTCCCTTCTTTCTGACTTTTTGTTGCTCTTTCTTTCTTTCTTTCTTTCTTTCTTTCTTCCCTTTCCTTCCTTCCACATAAATCCCCTCCAGCCCATCTTTCCAGCTGCTCTTAACATGTCCCGGTTTCTCTCCCCTCCCTCCCTTTCCCCCTTGATCTTCTTCAGCTTCCTCCCCTTGCTGACAACTGAGTTCAACCTGCAAAAGGAAATTGTGTGTGTTTGCCCATGTGCCTTCAAGTCATTTCTGACTAAGGCAAATTTATCATGGGGTTTTCTAGGCAAGGTTTGTTCAAAAGGGGTCTGCCTTTGATTTCCTTTGAGGCTGAGTGTGACTTGCCCAAGGTCAACCAGTGGGTATTCATGGCTGACTAAAGATTCAAACCCTGATCTCCACAGTCATAGGGCAATGCTGAAACTTCTACAACACTCTGGTTCTTTTAACAGAAGAATATAAAAAATATAAATAAAAATTTGGAGTAATATTACTGGGAACAATGGTTTTATTGTTGTCACTAAAACACCAGTATCCCATTAGTGCTATGTGAGAGGCATTGGCCTAGAGCAGTGGTTCTTAACTTTTTCTTTACCAGGGACCCCCTTTAAATATCTTTTGTTGTCCCAAGACTTAACTCAAGATATAAACCCTAATAATAATAACTAACAACAACAATACAATTACACCATCCATTAAACTTTCCCTCAGAGGCACTCTTGTTTCTTCCTGCAAGTTTGTGGCTGGAGTGGATTGAATGGCAATGTGCAGGCCAAGCCAGCCAGCCTTTGCCTTGGTTCCTGTCACGTGGCTGTTTCACTACAGGGAGGAGGTGGGCCAAACAGCCTTCAAGCCTTTGTGGACCCCCTGTGAGGATATCATAGAACAATAGAGTTGGAAGAGACCACAAGGGCCATCCAGTCCAACCTCCTGCCATGCAGGAAATCACGATCAAAGCATCCCTGACAGATGGCCATCCAGCCTCTGTTTAAAGACCACTGGGCTAGAGAATGCTGGAAAAGAAACAATGCAACCAGATCTTGAGAAGGGTGCTGGCAGGGGGATTCTGAGAGGTGCAATCCAAAAGTAACTTTCCCAGGCTCTGAATGCAGCCTAGAATCATAGAATCACAGGGATGGAAGGGACCCCAACAGCCCTCCCATCCAATCGGTTTCTGCCCTGCAGGAACATACAATCAAAACTCTCAGGACAGATGGCCATCCAACCTCTCTTAAAAACCTCCAAAGAAGGAGACTCCACCACAGTCCCAAGGCAGTGCATTCTACTTCTGAACAGCTCTTACTGCCAGGAAGTTCTTCCTGATGTCTAGGTGGAATCTCTTTTTCCTGGAGTTTAAACCCTTTGCTCCATGTCTTAGGAGATTTTCAGACCTGCAAAATGCCGGTTTGCCGCGCGAGCAGCCTCCCGAAACTGCTGCGCGGCAAGGGTCTACTTTGGACGACGCTGTGCCTCTTGCGAAACCGTCCGTGTCACTTCCGTGAAGCTTGGGACGGCTCAGCGCCATATTTCAATCACGGAGGTTGCCCGTGATTGAAATATGGCGCTGAGCCGTCCCAAGCTTCACGGAAGTGACACGGACGGTTTCGCGAGAGGCACAGCGTCGTCCGAAGTAGACCCTTGCCGCGCAGCAGTTTCGGGAGGCTGCTCGCGTGGCAAACCGGCATTTTGCAGGTCTGAAAATCTCCTTAGTCTCTGGAGCAGCAGAAAAGAAGCTTGCTCCATCCTCAGTATGACATCCCTTCAAATATTTAAGCATGGCTCTCATGTCACCTCTCAACCTTTTCTTCTCCAGACTAAACATACCCAGTTCCCTAAGTTGCTCCACATAGGGCATAATGGCTTCCAGACCTCCCACCATTTTGGTTGCCCTCCTTTGGACACATTCTACCTTCTCAATACCCTTCCTGATTTGTGGTGCCCAGAACAGGACACAGTCTTCCAGGTGAGGTTTGACCAAAGCAGAATACAGTGGCATTATTACTTCCCTTGATCTAGACACTATACTCCTATTAATGCAGCCTAGAATCGCATTGGCATTGTTTGCTGCTGCATCACACTGTTGACTCATGTTTAGCTTGTAGTCTACTTTCTGTTTTTTGAGGAAATATACACCATTACGTTAATTACTAATTAACAAAAAATGTTTTGTTAGTGCCTATAAGGTAGTTTTTAAACTAAATTATTGGTGGCAAATTATGTAATACAGTAGGCCCCCCTTATCCACTGGGGATTGATTCGGGGGGGGGCATGGATTCTGAAAACCATGAATAATAGTGAACACCATTTAAAATATTTGGACTTCTGGTTTAAAATACCATAGAGGGCCTTGGAGGGCCTAGAAAATGGCTAGGGAGGACACATTTTCTAGGAAGACTCTATGGTAGGTGTGCTGTTTTGTGCCCCATGGATAATGAATCCGTGGATATGGGGGTCCTACTGTAATCTGAACATCCTGTACTGTGAATAGGTTAGGTTACATTGACCTGAGATAAACATATGTGGGCCCCAAAATAAAGCATTGCAGGGGGCCCCAAATCCCTGAAACTGGCCCTGCACTTACCTCTAATACCAGCGAAAGCAGCTCCGGTAATGGAAGAGGAAGCGAACTGAGCTTCATTCACATCCTCCTTTGAAATCCCTTAAAATATTGTGAGACCTCATTGTGTGGGAAATTCAAAAACAAAAACAAAAAGTTCCAAAAAGCACAAAAACACATTTTAAAACTTATAAGTAACCCGGGGAGGGTTATAAAAAGTTTGTCACTTTTGTCACATAAAAAAGATCTCACCAGGGAGTGTTTGTGCTGGACCAGCCACTGATGGGGTAAGTACAGGGCAAAAAGACATGAGGTTTCACACACTGGCTATGCCTGCAAAAAAACGGCAGGGAAGATCAATTGATGGCTTAAGCCATTTAAAAGTACGGGTTTTGGCAGGGACATAGCCACAAAAGGGCGACATCGTCTGATATGCGCACCCTTTCACAGTTATGTGGCATCATTATGACACCATATTTGATGCGTCTGATAAAGTCCTACGTATCTTCCTTTTGAGAGCTGGCCTGTCATCAATAAATCATGATTTAAATTATAGTGGGGCCTCTGTATCTACAGATTTGGCATCCATGGTTCCACCATCCATGGCTTAAAATATTTTTTTAAAAAATCCAAGAAGCAAACCTTGATTTTGCCATTTTATATAAGGAACACCATTTTACTATGCCATTCTATATAATCTTTATGGGAGAGGCAGATAATAAATACATTATTATTAGTATTAGTATTAGTATTAAGCATCCACGGATTTTGGTATCCACAGGGGGTCCTGGAACGAAATTTCAGTGAATACTGAGGGCCCACTGCCATTTAAATTATGTACACAAATATGTATATATATTTTAAAAATATATATAGAAAGAGGTGGATCTTACCCAATTTTAAACAAAGAAACAAACAACAATTGATGAAATGGGACATTGAAAAGATGTGGATGTGGGAAAGAGAAGACATCCCCAGATGGGAACTTTACAGATGGACAGACCTCTGTTCTGGGCTCCTCTTTGTTTGCATCAGTTCAGGGGGGAAAATTGGGGTGTCCAGTGAAGGACCAGAGGAAGTTACTAATAAAGTCTGGCTGATCAATATATTTTTTTAAATGGAAGCAATGGTATTTTTTAAAAAACAGAAATCACTGACAATTAGAAAGTGAGAAAACAAGGAATAAATAATGTCAGGATGACACATTCATCCTGGTCCCAGGAGCTAATGCAGTGTAAACAAGACAGTCATTTGGTAGAGAAGGTTTGGATGGCAGTGGGTTCCAGAAGGAGATAATCCCGAAAGGTATGCGTGAATGTAACCTCAAGTATGTTTGCTCAGTTATGAAAAGCTATTTGTTTATCCTTTGTTGTGCATATATTACAACCCTCAAAAAAACCCACCCTCCCTAGGCATTTTAAATGCAACACAATCTGAGATGCCATTAATAACTGTCCAGCAGAGAGAGATTTTTTTTTTAATTTCCTTCATCTGATCTGGGTCTTTGATAAATACTACAGACAAACTGAGTGCTGCAGGATCAATCTTGACAGTTCTTCAATAAAAGGCTGTGTGGTTCTTCATCAGTGTCTTCCTTTCAGTGACAGCTGCTTTGTTCTTCTTCCGTCAGATTTTCTAGTTAACACATCAAAAGTGTATCTGTGTACACGCAGTGCTGAGAAAACAGTTCAAATAGGCAGAGGCTTCACTTTTAACTCTTCCCTGCATCTCCGCCACACTCATCGCAGAAGGCAGGGCTGCTGCACTGTGTCAGAAGGTGTTAAGCAGTTCACTGTGGAGCACTCTGAAGTATAACAGTGGAAGGGGTGTGTTGGGAATTATCATCTTAAAACACAAATTGGCCAGTCAAAGCACTTACTGTCCCAAATTAGCTTTTTTTCTGAGCTAAATTATGTCCTTAAGTGGTATGAAAATGCTCAGTTCTTAACAACCAGGCCCTAATATTTGTCTCAGGAGGGGGGAGAGGGGAGACAAAAGTTAGTATTTTTTTTTAAACTATTGTATGTTTTAATCTTTTTCTAATCTATATATTTTTAATTTACTGTATGTTTTTAATCTTTTATAATTTAATATTATTTTAAGGGGGGGTGGGCTAGGGTACTGGGACTATGGAGTTTTTATATTGTAAGCCGCCCCAATTGCGTTGCAGAGGGGCGGGATAGAAATAAAATTTTATTATTATATTATTATTAGTTATACTTAAAAAATTAAATTTAAAATGTAATGTGTTTTAAAAATATGAATATAGCAGCAGCACAAGGCCAGCATTTGAACCAGCACTTGAACCATGAGATATTCCTCCTCCATTTAGTGAGGCCACAAGGTTGCAAAAGTTCATAGACTCATAGAATCATAGATTTGGAAAAGACCATAAGGGCCATCCAGTACAACCCCCTGCCATGCAGGAATACACAATCAAAGCATGCTGAACAGATGGCCATCCTGCCTCTGTTTAAAAACCTCCAAAGGAGACTCCACCACACTCCAAGGCAGTGCATCCCACTGCTGAACAGTTCTTACTGTCAGGAAGTTCTTCCTAATGTTTAGGTGGAATATCTTTTCCTGTAGTTTGAGTCCATTGCTCCGTGTCCTAGTCTCTGGAGCAGCAGAAACCAAGCTAGCTTCATCCTCAGTATGACATCCCTTCAAATATTTAAACATGGTTATCATGTCACCTCTTAACCTTCTCTTCCCCAGGCTAAACATACCTAGCTCCCTAAGCTGCTCCTCATAGGGCATGGCTTCCAGACCTTTTACCATTTTGGTTGCCCTCTTCTTATCCCTTGTTAAGTTACAGCAGTAATGTTACTTAACTATACTTAACTATACCTTTGGAGATTTTCAGACGCCAAAAATTAGCTTCTTGCCGCGCAAGCAGCCTCCGGAACAGTACCGAGGCTGTTGCGCGGCAAGGGTCAATTTTGGAAGACGCCGTTTCTCTCTCGGCATCGTCCGTGACTGTTGCGGCCAGCACTGGAGGTGGCCACGCTGTTTTAGGAAGAACTTCCTGACAGTAAGAACTCACGGAAGTTGTCCGTGAGTAAAAAACAGCGTGGCCGCCTCCAGTGCTGGCCGCAACAGTCACGGACAATGCTGAGAGAGAAACGGCGTCGTCCAAAATTGACCCATGCCGCGCAGCAGCCTCAGTACTGTTCTGCTTGCGGGGCAAGAAGCTAATTTTTGGCATCTGAAAATCTCCTTTGTCACTAAGCAAAGGAGTTAATTAATTCACAGTTTGTAACTAGGTTCTCCCAAGCTCTGGCTTGTGGAGGCTCACAAATCCACCATTTTCACTGGGTCTCAAATGAAGTCCTGCACAATGCCTTTTGCCATGGAAAGCTTATACAATTGTCCCTTCATATGTGCCCTTTTGCATGTTTGCGGTTTGTAGCTGCTGCTCAACTAGCTCAAACTCCAAGACCCCACCCTCCTCCCCTCTCCTCCTGTCCTGGCAATAAAACACTCCAACTTGCTTTCTTACCTTGCACCAAAACATCACTGCCTGTTACTTTAAACCTTACTGTTTTAAATGGGCAGTGCTATTTTGGTGCAAGGTAAGAAAGTAAGCTGGAGTTGTGTTGTTGGCAGTGCAGAGGGAGGGAGAGCTGGCGGGGAGGTGAGTGTGGGTGAGGGGCATGGTTTGTGTGCCTGGGGGTGGGTGTTGCTACTGCAATGGCAGGTATTGGCAGTGCTGTTGGTGGGAGAGGAGTCTACAATACTGTAGTGTAGTATGTATGTTGGGGGCAGGGCTTAACTTATATGCATTTTTTTTCCATTTTTGCAGTGGTGCTCTGCCCTTACCCTAGCAAATATGAAGGGATAACTGTATGCTGATTTAGAACTTTTCCTAGACATCCTCGGCCATCCATATTTTGCTAACATCCAGGCAGGATTAGTGCAATGTGCTTTAACAGAAATGCCCTTGAAGACAGCCTGGAAGCTTCAGTTAGTTTATAATGCAGTTATTAGACTGCTGACAAGGACCAGAAAAGAGACCCATATTACCATGCCTAATTTGAAAGAACTTCATTAGCCTTTTCCCCCAATTGCAGGCTATACTCATAGGAGTACTACTCACCTTTTAAGCTCCACATGGCTCAGGACTCAGCAGTTTGCTTGACCATCTCCCAGATCTCTCTGCCCTTGAGCTGAGAAAAAAAAACACGTGAGGTTCTTCTCCAGGGGCTCATTCAGACTACACAATTATAGTGTGATTATTCCACTATAGTGTGATTATGCAGAACAAGTGGTGGATCAATATAGCAGTAAAGACACAATGCTGTGCAGCTCTGGGTGATCTTAGAGGATTTTATGAAGCTCTTAAAACAGTGTTTGGATCTACTTATCAGGTCCAAAGCTCCTTATACAGTACAGATGGTCATTGGTTTTAATTTATATTTATAATTGTTTAACATTTTTTTATGGTATCTATATACGTTACCGTATTGATGGTAGCTTGTTTAACTTAAGCCATCTGAGGGCTTGCACTAAGACTCTAAACTATCTACTCCATGAGCTGCTCTTCGCTGATGATGCTGCCCTTGTTGCGCACACAGAAGCAGCTCTGCAGCACCTAACATCCTGCTTCGAAACAGCTGCAGAGCTGTTTGGGCTGGAAGTCAAACTGAAGAAAAGGGAAATCGGCAAATCTGTGCTTAATTGGCCGTCGGCAAATCTGTGCTTAAGTCTGTTTAGCAGTTCACCTACCTGGGAAGCATCATCTCCTCAGATGCCAAGATTGACAAAGAATCATAGAATCATAGAATTGTAGAGTTGGAAGAGACCATGAGGGCCATCCAGTCCTACCCCCTGCCACGCAGGAAATCACAATCAAAGCATCCCCAACAGATGGCCATCCAGCCTCTGTTTAAAGACCTCCAAGGAAGGAGACCCCACCACGCTCCGAGGGAGTGTGTTCCACTGCTGAACAGCTCTTACTCTCAAAAGGTTCCTCCTAATGTTGAGGTGGAATCTCTGTTCTTGGAGCTTGCATCCATTGCTCCATGTTCCAGTCTCTGGAGCAGCAGAAAACAAGCCTGCTCCATCCTCAACGTGACACCCCTTCAAATACTTAAACAGGGCTATCATATCACCTCTTAACCATCTTTTTCCCAGGCTAAACATACCCAGCTCCCTAAGTCTCTCCTCATAAGGCATGGTTTCCAGACCTTTCACCATTTTAGTCGCCCTCCTCTGGACACGCTCCAATTTGTCAATATCTTTTTTTAATTGTGGTACCCAGAACTGGACACAGTATTCTAGGTGAAGTCTGACCAAGACAAAGAGATCGATCACAGATTAGCAAAGGCAAATAGCGAATTTGGAAGACTTTACAAAAGCGTCTGGAGTAATAAACACCTGAGGCGAAGCACAAAATTAGTGTGTATAGAGCCATTGTACTGTCTATTCTCCTTTATGAATCTGAAACATGGGTCACCTATTGCCACCACTTACGACTCCTCGAACGCTTTTATCAGCATTCTATATACACACAATCCTAAATATACACTGGACTAACTATGTGACGAATGTTGCTATCCTTGAGCAAGCAGGGATCGCCAGCATTGAGGCCATGATATTGAGAACACAGCTGCGCTGGGCAGGGCACATTTCTAGGATGGAGGACATTCGCCTCCCCCAAATAGTACTCTACAGTGAACTTGCCACGGGTCAGCGTAAGAGGGGCGCTCCAAAAAATACAATACAAGGTCTCCCTGAAACAACATCTCAGGCTTAGCCAAATTGATCATCAACAATGGTCTGCCCTGGCTTCACATCGGGAGGCATGGAGACGCACCATCCACAATGCTGCAGCCTTATTTGAGAACTCACACCGAACAATTCTTGAAGAGAAATGACAACACAGAAAGAATCACAACCCAGAAACATCACCCAAGGAGATGTTCTGCTGTGCTTTCTGCAATCGGACTTGTTTATCTCGGATTGGCCTTTTTAGTCATCAGCACGCTTGCAGAAAGCGCAGGATGAGTCCTTCCTGAATCTTCATTTGCAAAGAAAAGCGAGAGAAAGAGATTCCACTTTAACTGCTATGTTTCTATCCTATGGACTCCCGGGGTTTGTAGTCTGGTGTGGTACTTGAGCTTTCTGGGTGAGAATTCTCAATACCTCTCCGCCAATCCCAGGATTCCATAGGACAGAACCATGGCAATTAAAGTGGAATAATAGTGCTGTAATTTTGTGGTGTGAATGTTACCCCAGGTTCTGTTGCCACTAAAAGTCAACTGAGTGGCAAGAGAAATGTCATGTGAGGAATGCCTTTCCTGGGAGACTCTCTGGGGATGAATTTAGTTGTTAGTAATGAATTGTTGTTGGGTTTTTTTTGTCACAGTATCATTCTACTCAGCAGGATGGTTTCTCTGATAGTCTCTTTGCTATCATTTTGGAAACAGCCAAGGTCTTCTACTCACTCCCCACTTCTAACATCCAGTAGCTGTTTTGTTTGTTTGCTTGTTTGTTTTTAGTATTTTGAAGCAGCTGTTGGAATTTGTATACTAGAGTGTTGTCCTTTTTAAAATGCTTCTAGTAAATAGCTGTATATTTTACTCTTTCATCACCCAGCCTTAGAATTGCTGATTTGCCATTGAGGGGCATGTTAAAGAAATAAACAATAAATATAGTACCTGCTGTGTGACAGATTCAGCTGTCCAAAACAAGTTTATCAGATACCCAGATTGGGTATAAGGGTCCATGTGTATTTCATAGGTTTTTGAAAAGTACTGCTATTTACTGTTATCTACTGCTATCAGTAGAAAGATGCATTTGAGTTTGCATTGGCTCTGGAAAGAAAGTGCTGCTTAATGTCTAAATGTTTATGGGCTATTACATCAGGGTTTAAAAAGGTGGCCAGAGGAGCACATTTCCAAGTGTGCATTTGTTTGTCAATACTGCTGCATGTGCTATCAGTGACCTCTTGGTCACGTCGTTCATTCTGTCAATATTTCATAGTGCTGTAATGGCATTATATGACGGACTAATGGGGATGGCCATTAACAGCACTGATACAGTTTGAAAATAGCAATCCATATTTTATGGACCAGAAAGAGCCCAAACCTTTACTTTAAACCTCAGTGAGAAAGAGGAAAAAAGATAATGTGAATGAAATGTGCTTTCAGGTTGCCATCTGCCACTGCTTAGCTCATAATTATGCCTTGTTTTATCTGAAACCTTGCACAACACACATATTGTGTGTGTGCATGTCACACATTTTTTCCTGAAGGATTATGGAGGAGAACAAGTCTAGCCCAAAGGAATGAGCAACATGGCAACTTCTTCCCAATTTCCTATGCAATATCAACAGGACTAGTTGCTACATTTTACCTAGGGGAGGCACTAGGGTGGGGTGGAGAGGCTGAACCACACCAGGTGACACCATTGGACCATGACATCACAGATTTTACCTCAGCATAACTGGTAGAATAATATCCTCCAACATACACACAAGCATCAGCTTGTTTTAGGGAGTGCAAGATCATTCATGTGACATGCAGAGCTGTGCCTGCCAACAGAAGGTGATGGCCAGGGGTTCAGAGCAAATAGTTAGGGTGCTGTAGTTGCTGCTCCTAGAATCTACAATCTGAGGTTGTTGCCTCATTCTCTCTCAGGTCAGCATTGAGGAGGTTCTTCTTTCCAAGACACAAACATACACAGGTGATTGTGATTTTAAGGAGATTTTCAGACTACACTGTTATAGTGTTACTATTCCACTTTAACCTCTCTGGCTTCCTGCTGTGGAATTCTGGGGTTTGTAGTTTAGTGAGGCCTAAGAGCTCTTTGACTGAGAGTTGCAAATGCCCCTCCCTAAACTGAAAATCCCAGGATTCAACGGGAGGCAGCCATAGCAAATATAGTGGAATAGTAACACTATAACAGTGTTGTCTGAAAATCTAGTAAGCAGCCCCTCCTTTGCAGAAGGACTGAGGAGTGCTTAATTTAGGGAAGTAAGGAGAGTCAGTGTGGTGTAGTAGACTGACCATTTGACCATGACTCTGGAAACCAGGGGGTCATTTACAAAAAAATAACTGGAAAGAATTTGGGTCCAACCCTATTGGTTTACCCATGCATCGGGGCAGACACACACTATTCGGAAGGAGGGGCAGCAAAAAAACCAGTAAACCCATGATTTTCCAAGTGTGATGTGGAAGCAAAAAACAAATGCAATTGTAGTCAACGGGAGCATAGTGTCCAGTTTAAGGAAAGCAGTATTGCTATTCTATTCTGAATCTCATTTTTGGAGATATAAATAAATATTCTGCTTTGGTCAGAAACAGTTACTGTAACACTGTGTCCAGTTCTGGCACCACAGCTCATGTAGGACAAAATGGAATGTATCCAGAAGAGGGTGACCAAGATGGTAAATGGTCTGGAAACCAAGCCCTACGAGGAGTGGCTTAGGGAACTGAGCATGTTGCAGGCTGAGAGGTGATATTATAGCCATCTTTAAATATTGAAGGGATGCTATACAGAAGATGGATCAAGCTTGTTTTTTGCTATTCCAGAAACCAGGGGGTTGTCTAAATGGTGAAAACAATCCTCATGGAATTCACTGGAAATACAATCTGTCTAAATGGGATCCTACATCAATCTGTTGTATTTGGAAGGAGGGGAGCCAAATCCACCATAGACTATGCAGGGAAAGCCTTCATAGCTTTTCCAAAAGTTTTTTAAAAGTTCCATGGGGACAACAGATTTGCATTCATTCACATTTCTCATAAGAGCAGAAATAGAAAGCTGATTGGTCTGACATGGGCAGGGTGCAGACCCTGCTTATTTGCTTATTAGCAAATAAGGCAAGTGTCCAGAACTGCCATCTTGTATTTTTGTTTTAGCGAACATGTGCTGAAGTGATGAAACAGCCTTTTGCTTTCCTTTTAAACAAATTATTTAGGCGAAATATTGCACTTTTGCACCTTAGATAAACCTTTAAAAAAATACTGTTCGGTAGCAGCAACTGGCAACAATAGAAACATGAATAATTCACTCGTGCCCACCATCCTGATTTGCAGGCATGTACATTCGGACAGCAAAAGTGGATACCTTCACAACACCTGCAATTTTGCCAAGAAACTGTTAAGACAAATTGAAGCTGCTTTGAATTGACATTAGTGTGCATCAATCCACCCCTTGTATAGACAAGCCCTACGACACAAACCAAAGGATTCAATTTACAAGAAAAGAGATTCCACCTAAAAATTAGAAAGTATTTCCTGATGGTAAGAGCTCTCCGGACAGTGGAATAGACTGTCTTTTTGGGCTGGGGACATTCCTTCTTTGGTGGTATTTCAACAAAGGGTGGATGGCCATCTTTCAGGAGTGCTTTAGTTGTGTATTCATGCATATCAGGGAGTCAGATTAACAGCCCTTGAGGTCCCTTCCAACTCTGATTCCATTATTCCACAGGTTTTTTGTTAATTTAAAATGAACATTAAAAATATGTTCCTGATTAAAAGGAGCACCTTTTTAGAAATCTTAAAGTGTGCAAGTTTCACTCAAAACACACATTCAGTTGGGCATCTGAATGTTAGCGGGGTTCAAAATGGGGCTAGAGAATCATCCCAAAGGCTGATGCAACCTGTTAAGGTCGACAACTACCACCCGTTTTATTCCTCTCAGTCTAGGCCATATACTTTCAGGTTGTATAAGGCACACCACACATCTAAGGAAAAAAAGTGCCAAACCAGTATCCTCTGTTCCAGAACCTTAGGGTAGAAACCTTTAAGCAATAGCAGTGGCCAAGTAGATTCAGTACCAAGGCTATTTGGAATGGCACACACTCATAACCATTTTAAGTACATAGATTTATTTATAAAGGAGTAAGGAAATGGGAATAAAATATGCAAAGAACCAGAGAAACATACAAACAGGCAAAAATAATAAATCTTAGCTAATCCTGGTTTCACTAGAAGAAGGTGCCACCAGCAAAAGTACAACTGCATACTGTGGCATGTTGTACTGTACGGTATTTGTTCTTGGTCTTATATTCCACCTGTCTCCTCACATGGGATCCATGTTAGCTTAGAGTGTAGATTTTTAACAAGTACAGTGAAAAAATGATAATAAAAAACTTAAAATGCTACTAGGTATTATAATAAGAATTTAAAGAGTACAAAATGTATATGGTAGTTGGGTTGATGGAAACTTTCATAAGTTTAATACAAAGCCAATACAACTTCAATTATAAATCTGTATCAGTCAGATACATTTAAGGAAGTGTTGAAGCAGTGAATCTGTGGATAAATTCACTTATAAGAAACAGGACTAATGTTATTTTATTTCAAAAATATTTTATTGTGATTTTTTTTTTATTTTGGAAACTACATTATATTTTGAATTTCAGACTTAGATGTACAAAGAGAATCATAATGCATAATATGAACTAATGTAAGAATCTTTAAGAAAAATAAAATAAGAAAAAAAACCCTAAAATAAAATGCTACTATTTTGAAACAATATAAAACTATTTAGAAAAACCTAACAACAAGAATAAAAGGAGAGCACACATATCCCTTAAAGAAAGATATTTTCTTTCTGCACAATTATTTAATAGCTAAATGCTGAAAGGTCTTACCTGCCAGCAGGAGGAGAGCAGAGAAGTTTGGGCTAGTCTTTGAGATTCAGGGGTAAATTGAGAAAGCCTGAGGGTGCTTCATGGGAGAAGGAATGAGAGAGATGGATGGATAGCAGGCAAAAATACAGACAGGTGAGTTCACTAGTATTTCTATAACCTTTATAAAATTTTGAAAAATCCATAGGCTCTTTCAGGTGAGTTCATATAAAATGAAGCTTCTCTCTATCTTCTTGTTGCTGTTGTTGTGTGCCTTCAAATTGTTTTTGACTTATGGCGACCCTAAGGTGAACCTGTCATAGTGTGTTCTTGGCCAGATTGTTCAGAGGGGGTTTGCCTTTGCCTTCCTCTGAGGCTGAGAGAGTATGAATTGCCCAAGGGCACCCAGTGAGTTTCTATGGCTGAAAGGAGATTCAAACCCTGGTCATAGATTATCACACAGGTCCCTAAAACTGTGCCTGTCCCGCTACCCCCCACCCGCCCCACTCCCACCCACTCCTGTCCCTGTAACATTTTAAAAAACACCTTTCAAACACTTACCTTAAAGCAGGAGAGAAATGGCTCCTTCTCCCCTCGGCTTCCCTGCAGTACATGCAGCTGTTGTAAAGCTGCTTTTACTACAGTGAAGCCAAATTCTGCATGTTCTCATGAGAGAATTATTGCACGGGAAATTTAAAAATAAAACCCCAACCAAACATAGAAAAAACCAAAAAACAAAACAAAATACCCCAAACCTAAGCCCCAAAACAGAAAAAACAACCAAGTAACCTGAGGGGGGAGGGTGTCACTTACCTGGCTGTCCCGATCGTACCTGGAAATCTTCGGCACGGACCTCCCACTGATGTCACCCTATGATGTCATCTCGCCATTAGAATGGGTCATCTGTTCACTTGCCCATCATTTGATTATTATAACGGAACGGGTTTCTTACTGATGGCTTAAACCATGAATAAGGGGAAGTGGGGGAGGACCAGGATCAGAACAGGGACATCAAAGGAGAGGGATGTCATTCTCTAAAAGGTAAGCCTTTTAGCAATCTTCTGTCATCCCTGTCCTGGGATGTTTTGGCCGTCTGATAATCTCCATAGTCCAACACTCAAACCACTACACCACAGTGGCTCTCTCTATCATCTTGCTGTGTTCTTTCAAGTTGTTTCTGACTTACTGTATGGTAACCCTAAAACAAACCTATCATGGGTTTTTCTGAGGCTGAGAGTGTGTGACTTGCCCAAGGTCACCCAGTGGGTTTTCACAGCAGAGTGGGATTTGGATCCTGTTCTCCAGAGTTGTAGTCCAACACTAGGCCACACTTTCAATTCATTGGAGAAGTATATAGAAAAAAAAATTGGATTGCCACTTTTCCTTGACCCATCCCATTAAAATGTTTTAACATTTTACTTTAGCCTTCATTATCATTACAAAATGTGCAATATTGATTACAAAGGCTGCCCACCACTGTGATGGACAGCAAATTGGCCAATTATGCTAAAATGTTAATGAATAAGCTGCCTCTTTGTTATCCTGATGAGTCTGTAGAGTGACATACAGTGGTGATGATGAAGCTAGATCTGGAGCAAGAGCAATTTATTGATTTGTGTTTTTTCACCCCTCACAGCATTGGTGGACTCAGTCCAACCTCACATTTCTTTCTAATGCTGAACTTGGGTAGTTAGGAGCCTCTCAGGTTGGAAGTGAAACAGAGCACCCAAAAATGAGCTTTTTACCTTTTAATTTAGAATCTTAACATCACTAACAGACCTGTCTTCAGACTCCTTAAGTCTCTTCTAAAAAGAGGAGTCAGGGCCACATCTGAACATCTTTCAGTTTATTTGGGAGTAGGAATGGAATTCTTCACTAAGTTTCTCCTTGAAGCATGGGGGATGGATGGGAAGCCTCCCCCCATCCAGCCACCCACCCCTCCGCACTTCCCCAAGCCGCAATGGGGCTGCCCAGCTCCATTGTGGGTTCGGGAAGCACGGGGTAGTGGTGGCTGGCAAGCCTCCTCCCAGCCAGCCAGCCCCATTGCACTTCAGGAAGGGCAGAGGAGTGGCTGGCTAGGTGAGTGGGAAGATTGCCACCCACCCCCCGCACTTCCCAAAGCAGCAAATGGGGAAGAAAAGTTGACTGAGAAAATTCAGAAGAATACTGTATGCAGGAGTAGTATATAGAGAGATATTTTAATTTTTCAAAATCATAAGTAGATGTGAAGAATACTAAAACTTCAATAGAAATTAAAATTCTTTGATTCTGCAAATTGCAAATTGCAATTGCGTTTGGATCTACTTTTAAGAATTTGTGATCCAGTGTTTGACCTTTCTATATGTTATAGAAGAGTCGTAGTAAAAATAATAACAGGGCATGTTTGTCTTCAGCATGCCAGTGTTTCTACAGACATTGCCTTCCCTGTCAAGAGGTACCACACTCTCAATACTATTACCCTTGGAATGTCAGTGGGAATTTTCGGGGGGGGGGGAATCTGAAGAAGCTGTTATAAGTCAAGAAAGGAATTTAATACAACTGCGCTGACATTGTCTGTGCATTGAATGAGCCATCACAATGTCAATCAAATGTCTAAGACTGAGGAACCTTACAATGTCAATGCAAGTGCTGATGTCAATGGAAGCCTTCCTATTAATATATGGGATTCCAGTTTTATCAGGTGCCAAAAATGTATTTTACTCGCTCTTGAATATTCAGAAGTGTTGCTTCCTGTCCTCCTCCGCCACCCATACGTCTGATTTAAAAGCAGTGTCGTGGCAACTGAAAAGCATTTAGCCCCTTGAAATGTGAGACATACAATCTTAAAAGCTGTATCCCAAAGGGTTAAAACCCAAGACAGGAGGGTTTAAGAAGGTTCTGCTGGCATAGATTTACCTGATCAAGTTGATCTACCTATTGTAAAATTATTATCTCAATATCAAGAGCAATGGTACTCCTGTATACTTTGAATCTAATGGTCCATGTATCCCAAAATGTTAGCGTTACACTGTCAAGCATAATATACTTCTTTAGTAAACCAGCCACCTATATTCATATTTGTTGGATTTACGCTTTACATTTTAAAAAGAGAGAGATAATTTATTATTGCAAAAATGTAAATAAACAATCTTAAATAAAATTTACTTACACTGATACATTCTTCTGTCCTGAATTACAAATCAGGAATCCAAAACAGTGACAGTAAGTATGGCTGGACAATATATTGGATTTTTTTTCTTATTTGGTTTGAGCCCTGCAGACTGTAGAGCTTGCCTGCATCAGTATCAACAGTTTTGCCTTCCTTAGAACTTATTCTGTGCATCATGACCACTGGAGTTTAAACTAGCAGTGTCGTGAAGAAAGACATTCTCTGTAGTAGCACCACATTTATTGAATTCCATTCCCTGAGATGGACTGCCTAGTTCAGTTGTTCAGATGCTAGCAGACTGTCCAGGGAGGGGGGGATACAGTAGTGTATCTCTGTAGTCTCTTTCTATAGGATTAGAGAATCAAAACATCCTCTCAATGAAGGATGCATTTATTGATAGCAATTAATCATGACAGCTATATGCAGCCTCCACACTATATAAGTAGTATCTTCACTACCAGGCAACAGTATAAGAGGACTACAACATCAACGTCTTGCTTGTGGTTTTCTCAGGGGCATCTGTTTTACCACTGTCAAAAACAGGATGACTAATGGCTTATCTACATGGGCTAAATACCCCGGCTTACCCCTGTCCCAGAGCCCTGCAGTCCATATGACACAGGGCTTTTGCCCTGTTCTGCCCCTGAGCAGTCCTCACCACCCCCAGGGCAGATACAGGACTGAGATGGGGGCAAAGTAGGGTAGGACCTGATAAAAGTGTTTTACAATAAATAATACCCAGTTTAATCCATTACCCAGTTTAATCAGGTCCCACGTGTCTGCAGGAGCCTTTCCAGCACACAGCCCTTGCTGCCACCACCAGCTCCCAGTCTCTCCCAGAAGCCAGGCAAGGATCCCTCAGCATGTGACCAAGGCTGGTCACATGCAGAGAGACTTCAGTCACATGTTGTGGGCCCTCTTCCTGGCTTCTGAGTCAGCAGAGAAAATGGTGGTGGCAGTGGCTGTAGTGACAGGCTGGCCTTCTGTGTTGGACTATGGCCCATTTTGTTTAGGTAACATTGGCAGAACAGGCCAGCTTTGCAGCCAGGATATGCCGGCAGGGAACCAGAGTATCCTAGCAAATGTAGATAAGCCCAAAGAAATTGACCTAAAGAAGTCTCCTTATGTCCCCTGATGGAAAGAATGTTCTTCTAACTGAAGGAATTAGAGGATAGTAAATTTCCAGTCTTACCCATGGTGTATTTTATGAATTATAACTGTACATTTTTGTAATGCATCCAGCTTGGATACAGCAGAATGCAAATTGAAATAAATCATCCTTAAAAGCTCAAGGCCATATTGCTTCACCTTGCCCTTGTTTGTCCTTCAGACTCAAGTGCCAGTTCACAGCTATGTTAAGGAATGGAGTAATGGAGATGAGTGGACTAGAATGTGAATCCATTGTGTTGTTCCTCATCTATAATTCTTTGAAACAGCATAGTGCACTTGAAACTGGATGTAAAAAGTTACAGGTTTACTCTTCTGGGAAGTCATGGTTTTACTTCATGAAGCACACGTGTTGTTCAGAAAAAACACCTCTCTATTAAATCTAAAATGGGAACAGCTCTTAGTCTTAAAGTAGTATGCACAATTGCCTGAAAGGAGAGAGAAGAGAAAGGAAGAGCAGCTTTCTGGTGATAATGTCAGCCCATCAGCATTAGGCAATAATGGAGAATGGATTCCTAATCCTTCTTCCTTTTAAGACAGCCATGGGTGATACATCTCTTGGCAGTGTCAACCTAATCTAAGTCATCCCCATTGTCAGGCCTTTCAAATAGCACCTGTCCATGGTTGAAATTTATGTTGGGAAAACCTTAATGTAAGCTTTTAATAAGATGAAAAATTTAGCAATATGCTGTTATCTGGAGATGATATATTTTATATACAGGAGACATATTTAATTAGCTCTGCAGTAGTCAAATGGGTTTATACAGTAGCTAGGAAGTGCTATCTTCCAATCAAGCTTTCCTCTCTTCATCCCAATTATCTCATGCAAGAAGATGCATATTAACCTTCCCTGTGATTAAGGTGGTTTCTGCAGATCCATTGCAATCAAACATTAGTTTTAACTAGTTGGCATTTTGTTTTTAAGAAACACACTCAGACACATTTTTACTGTTACAGGTTACCTCCACCCCTCCGCCCGATATCCACAGGACATAACGTTCCTGGACTTACCATTTATAAGTGAAACTGCGGATAATATCAAACCCCGTTAAAATAAAGGACTTCCGGTACAAACAAACCATAGGGTTATGTTGGATAATCTAGTGATTCCTGGAGAGGACACCTCTCTAGCCCCTTTCCAGCATTACTCTATAGTCTTATGTCCCTATTTTTTTCAGCTGTGGATAACTGAAACAGCAGATATTGGTTCTGTGGATATGTGTGTGTCCTGTATTTAAAAATTATGATAATAGAACCAGCAGGGACACAAAACATCTTTGCTTAAGGCAGGAGAGATGTCAGATCTGAGTTCCTTCTAGAATTCCACATCCCTCTCCTGTCAATTGAGTTGTGTAGTCACAGGCATAAAGAGAAGAAAATGCTTGAAATTCTTCCACAATCTTCTCCAACCTACAGGAAAGAACTCTGAGTACACTGAGGGATTTAAGCGGAGTCCAGATATCCATCTGTCAGGGATGTTCAGCAGTGGGTTGGACCTTCAACATCCCTTCCACCCCTTGTCAGGGGATGATAGGACATTCAATCCCCAGCAGAAGCCAAAAACTGTCTCAGCAGACTTGGTAGCAACCCTTTCCCAAGAATATTCACACACAGAGTGGCATCCAAAAACAGGAGGTGCTTTAATCTTCAAAGTAGTTTCAGCTATTCACAGTATTTACAGGCAAAGTGCAACGCATCACAGGATCATAGGAAGAGAATGAACACTGATCTGGCTCACTTATATACACCTCAGCACATCATTGGCTTAGCCAAGCACATGCTTTCATTGCATCAGATTTCCATACTACATGGCTTTGTACTCTAGTAATCCTTCTTCTGATGTAACTCTTCTCATGCAGCTGTGGCATGATTAGGCATGACCGGCAGTTCATGGAATCATGGAGTCAGCCATCATGACTCAGCATGATTTCTGCAGTTGTTCGGCCATTTTAAAACTTAGGGTTCAGTAACCAACTCCTAACAACCCTGTAATCATATCATTCTATTTCAGAATAATGAAAAAAGAAAGGACCTGACATCAACTTTTGATGCAAGTTATGTACCTTAAAGCCAATGAGTTCTTCATGAAAACAAGAACTGAATTTCATTTCTGATTGTGATAGCAATGTAAGTTATGTGTGGCTACTCTAGTAGGTGATCACATTCTAAGTGGAGTAAATTAGATATTTTTTATGCGATTTAGACCCTACCTTCAGGCTTCTATTTTACAGAGCTGCTAGCAAAAAAGTGAACATAAATATAATTTAAAAAGACAATGCTCAATGATGTTAAAAGCAACAAAGAACAGAAGTAAGAAAGAATAAAATAAATCAAAGGACTAAAAAAATTAGTCGTAATGGGGTTGGGCAAGTACAGAGGCCTCCAGCTAGCAATAAACGAAAAAACAAATGTTAGTTAGTCAGGTGAGTCTCTGTGGAGAGAATATTCCAGAACTGGACTGCCATACAATGAAAGAAAAAGAGATTCTGAGCCAGATATTAGCAGTTAGGTCCAAATAGCTTGGTGCATTAAAAATTAAAATCAGCACTTTGAATTGGGCATATCCATGAACACTGTCTAATTATAGCACTATATTCTGCTTTAACCGCTATGGCTGAATCCTATGGAATCCTGGGATTTGTAGTCTAAGGCACTAGAACTCTCTGGCTGAGAATTCTAAATATTCCTCCCTGAACTGTATTCCATAGGATGTTGCCATGGCAGTTAAAGTAGAATGATAGAGCTATAATTGTATAGCGTGAAAGTACCCCTGGAGATGTTGTCTTCTCATGTCAAGAAAACAGCCAATATCACCTGGAAACTCTCCAATGGTGAGATTTCTTCACATCCCTGATGTTACCTCAGCATCATGGTCCCATGTATGTATTACTAAGCATGGTGAAAAAGATCAAGGAGCAACATGTCCACCCCAAAGCTACACTGCTCTTCCTGCCCTCATGGTCTCCATCATTGTGTGCAGTGTAACTTCTGAAGACGGGGAGCAACTATTTGCTAGGGTGCGAAGGCCTGTGGTGGCTTTGCAGGTTGTCACAGTATTTCACCAGAGAATATCCTACCTATTTCCCCATCTTCTAACTGCCTAAGTATATTGGAGAAATGGAGATAAAGGTCTATATCCTCACTTTTTTCTATAACATACATATGAGAATTAGAATAGGGTTTTTTTTTAAGGAGGAAAAGTATGTATTTAGCACATGATGCATATCTTATATGTCATGTTTGTTTTATCACTGGCAATAAAGAGAGAATTTGTTTCACATGAACAGTATTGTTAAAGCCTTAAAAATTCAACATCTATAAAAAGCAACAGCATGTAAGTACTTTAGTTTTCAAAACATTGATATATCTGGGTGAAGTAGATAAACAGATAGTATAAATACATCTTCTTGGACCATTAATCATTTTTTCCACTGTAAAATATATATATAAAAACCTACAGCAAACGAAATTTAAATATTTCTCTGTTTTAAAAACATTTACAAGTGATAAGCTACTGAGGAACAGACATCTAAATGAGACGTAACTGTGATATTAAATGGATAAATGTAAAGCGTTCTGTGTGCATTTAGATAGCATTAGGAGTAGAAAATTACAAAATTTAAATATTGTAGGAGGTAGTTATGTAGGTGGACTATTAAAAAAACATGCAATCTCAAATCCTTGTAAAGAACATAAACCTTAGCTGCAACAGCAACTCCCCTTGATTAAGAGACAGGTCTTTGGTGGAAGGTTTAATGTTTAAGATCTTGAGCTTTTAAAAAGAAATAATGCAAGATAAAATTTGCCCCATTAACTTTCTATTTTAAGATGTAATGAGTTACTGTGAAATTGTCCAATGGCAATGAAAGTATTGCTCCATTCAGAAAAGTAAGTGTTGAACTTTCGATAGGGCTAAACAAATTTTAACCTAAAAGCTTATTTTCTCATTCATGTTTTTTTTTAAAAATTGCCAAATGCCTACCAGTTTCCATGTACAAGATAAAATTAAGAGTTTCAGTAGAGTTGATTTTTATCCCTAAATAAGCAGTTTTATTTATTTATTTGATTCATACCCTACTTTTCTTCCAATCTGGGACCCAAAGCTGCTTATAAGTTAAAACAATCTCTAGTATGTTAAAGTATTAAACAACAATCCAATTAAACGTTATTAAAAGGACTTGTAAAAAACACTTAAAAAACACTTTTTAGGATTCTCCTTTAATTCACAATATTTTAACAATATTCTTTCCCATTGATAGTTGCTTGCTTCTTCCTCCTTCCTAAAATAGTCCAGACCAATCAGAATCTCAGAGTGAAATGACAGGATGTCACAGATGGGTAGCTGATGTGAAGATATCATTACATATTAAAAATATCAAATTGAAACAACCAATCAGGCTTGGCTCCATGATGATGTCATTGAGAGAGAGAGAATGAGTGAAGCCAGTTTAAATATTTTCACAGAGTGTGCCCCAAATTCCCAAACTGGATATATGGCCTTTTAAAAAAAACATTGCCATAAATGCATGTGAAATATGGTAAAGAGTTTTTTCTTAACACCAGTTAGCACATTACTTCAAATATCCTCAGTTACACTGAACTGTATTAGTGCAAGGGTGTGTGTGGGGGGGGGGGTTCAAGTTGCTATCCACTTTAAGGCAACCCCATGAATTCATAGAGTCTTCTTAGGCAAGGAATATTCAAGAGGTGGTTTTGCCAGTTCCTCTGAAATACAGCCTACACTACCTGGTACTCATTGGTGGCCTCCTATCCAAGTACTAAGCAGAGCTGGCCCTGCTTAGCTTCAAAGTTCATATGGGTTCTGGTGCCTTTAGGATATTTAGGCTGCTACTGCAAGGATAGATTCATTTTTTAAAATGTAGTCTGTGATGAAGAGAGGCGCAGCAAGAGAAACATGCCCCACCTTTATCCATACTCTACTTCCCCTTTCCTACATTGGTTTCTGAATCCTTGAAGGTGATTCTGGAGATGTCTTCTGCATCCCCATTGTTTAGGTAAGAATCACCTAGTTACAGAAGAAGGGATATAGGACATCATGGGAGAGATGTCACCCAGCCCCTGCATCAGCACTTGCTATGCCTGGCAAGCTGTCAGAGTTCTAGGATCCTAGCAAACTCTACCAGTGCTAAAGCCTGTTTTTGAGGAGTACCTGGATATACAATGCCACTGCATTAAGTTTCAAAGAATGATATATCAGGTGCTAAATGGTGGCTCCCAGCTACCCACTGTTGCTACTGTGTAAGCCTCAATTGGCAACCCAATTTGGACTTCTTGAGTCTCATTTGGTCCCCAGATGGCCATTCACCCTTCCCCATGACTCCATTTTTGGCAGTTTCCCAATTTTTGTGAATTTCCCTTCATTTACAAAATTCTCTTAAGGCATATTTATTGTTAGTAAGAACTTAAAACTGATATATGCTGCTATTTTTGTTCCCACCCTTATGCTTTGGGTCCCTCACACCATTGTGATGCAGGCCCTGAGAATGTCTCTGAAATTGAACTTGGCCTTCAGGATCTAAGTGGATCCTCTCCCTTGATGTAACCTCACATCCAATAGGATCCACTGACACCAAACAGTACTTTGCTGGGAGCCTCCTCAGCCCAAGAGCCAACCTGATCACTTCCTCAGCCTCTGCTTTAGCTTTAAAGTGAGGACATGTGAAAATTTTTGAGCATATGTATGTCTTTCTCCCACCTCTTCTTGCTCTCTCACTCCTCTTCTCTTGCTCTCTCTGTGTGAGAGAGATCTTGAGATCAGAAATCTCTCTCTCTCTCTCACACACACACACACACTTCAATAAAAACCTAACTTCCCTCTGCTTTCCTTTATGCTGCAAGGAAGCACGATGTAGAAACGTAATCGATGCTTTACTGTTAAAACTATCAGTCAAATCACTCTGTCAACATGTACTCTTAATATGTATTCTGCCTGACAGATTTCACACTTAATCTTGAGACCTGTAGACAGATCAAGAGCAATGCTTTCAGAAGATGAGTCTGCATCAATGTCTGCTTTGCTGTTATGCTCAGTGTACATATGCTTAACCACAGGATACACGATAAATGACAGGGGCAACTGTGAACATACATCATTAGGGCTCTAATAAAATGCTACAAAAAGGATGAGTAACACAGAATTATGCTAGATGCTACCTTTGTAATTCTGTTCCATGAAGACTAGACAGCATCATTGTCATAATGAAGACTGGCCTCTCATGTGTACTCAGTAAACAGATCTTTTCACTGAATTACTTGATGCATATGTGCTTCTAAGGGGTTGTCCACATGGTGAAAATACCCTTCACAGAATTCGTTCAGAAAACAAGCTGTCTTAACGGGATCCTGCATTGTCTCATAGTATTGTGAAGGAAGGGGGCCAAAAAGAGGAAAAACTACACGATAAAAGCCTTTCAAGCTTTTCCTGACTTAAAAAAACAAAAAACTCCAGTGGCATGAGCATTTTTCGCTCGTTAAGACAAGTAATTTGACATGAATCGCTTCCCCATGCAGGACACAGTACATACTTGAGTGGACGAGCAAGGCGGCTGGGGATGGGTTAAAGGGCAAGCACCCGCTGCTACCATGTTGGATTTTTGCTTTAGCGAGTGATTGCTAAGGTGATAAAATGAAGGTTTGTGCTATCTTTCTCTTTTTGGGAAAGGTGGAATATTGCTTGTACACAGCATAATCATGTGGGTTTTTTAAACAAAAAATGTTGGTGGTGGCAGATTTAAAAATACATCTGAGCTACAGGCATGGGGGCTGTAAAACCATTAAGACAGGTCACAGCTGCTGCAACTTGCTATTACTGTGGAGCAGTATATTTTTTCCTTTGTGTAGACAAAGCCCCCAGTTATATCAGTTCCATTTCACTTTAACTGTCATTGCTTCATCCTAAGGAATCCTGGGATTTGTAGCTTGGGAGAGTGGACTACTGCTCTGAAGCAGAAAATTCCAGGTATCTCATTAAACCATAGAATTTAGGTTTCCTTCAGATGTTGTCATGACCGTTCAAAGTCATATAATAGTGTAATGCAGATGTCTGTATTACTTTGGAACTCTGGAGATTATCATACAGGAATGAAAAAAGTGTTCCTGTCACACAATCTCCTCTCCTGTTCCTGTCCTGGCACAATAACAAAACTTTTCAGACCTACCTTTAGTAGCATCGATAGGGCAGCCCAGGAGTGAATGGAGCTCTAACGGAGCTCTGTCCACGTCCTGGAGTGAAATCCTGTGGATTCTTGCAAGTAGATGTGAGATCAGGAAATTCAAAGATAAAAAGCAAAATATAGCAAAAAAGTGACAGTAAGCACAAAAATGCACTTTAAAACTTCCAAATAAACCAGGGAAGTTTTTTAAAAAGTGTGTCACTTATCTTGATGTCCTGATCTCACTAGGAAGTGTTCTGGCAGGGACCTCCCATTGACGCTGGGATCTTGCCAATGAAACGGGGCACCTTTTCAGTCACTGTCAAATCTGTGACAGAAATGGTATGGGGGATGTATTGATGGTTTCTCCCATCAATAAAAAGCAGTGCTGGTGGAATGGCAGCAGAATGGGTGCATTACGAGGGGGAAACAACATCATCTGAAAAGGGAGACCTTTAGTGATCTCCTACCGTTCATGTAATATCACTTTTAATGTGCCTGATAATCTCTGAATCTGGAGGCTGATCCTTTGAAGAATTGACTTCTGTTCATGAATTCATGGATCTAAAGCAAAATGGGCAAGGCCAGATATAAATCTTAACAATTTGCCCCAATACAACAGCTTTCAGGCATGCAAAACCTTACCAGCCTGCAAGTGACAGTTCCTATGATATTGCATGAAATACCTTACCATTGTGCAAAAGAGAGCTTCCGTCTTATGCTAACTTTGCCATTTGGCGAGGGAGCTCTCCTGTGGGTTTAAAAAACCTTGCCAGCCTGCAAGGGAAACTTCCTGTTTCATGCAAAACCATGCCTTTCTGACAACGAGAGCTGTTCTGGTTCAAAGTTATTGTCACCTGACCCGGGATCCCCACTATCCAGAAACATGCCTATCTGTGGACTACGATGACCGTTCTTAACTGTGGAGGGCTCTGTGCTTGAGTTGAGCATTGTGGTGTCTCCCAGGAAATACTTCAAGAGCATATCTACCTCTAAGGTGACAGTTCATTGATTCTTCAACATTGATCCTTGCACACTGATTTCTCTCCATTAGGGATGCAAATCTTGGACCATTTCATCTTTATATGCAAGGACAAATCATGATTTCCATGGTTTTCTCCCTCCTGCAAGAGAAAATGGGTCTTTCCATGCAGTTTTGTCTAGCATTTGCATCTCC
Source organism: Gambelia wislizenii (assembly GCA_030847615.1). Lineage (NCBI taxonomy): Eukaryota > Metazoa > Chordata > Lepidosauria > Squamata > Crotaphytidae > Gambelia > Gambelia wislizenii. The sequence continues at coordinate 66,108,424 of JAUMIR010000002.1, forward strand.
TGAAGTGTTTCAGGAAATTATTGTGCATGGAAATACACTTTTTGTGCAAACTTTTCCATTTTTGTGCAAAAACCACTGTTTCCAGAAAAACATGGCTTTTCTGTGCAAATAGTGGGGTTTTCCCCCCAAAACTTTATAAGTTTTGCAGAAAGAATTGTGTTTTTGGAAATGGGTTGGGGGGTTTGTGCAAGCATGAATTTGTGTGCATGTGTGCAAAATTGCATTATTTTATGCAAACCCCCTCCCATATGTATTTATACCCAAACTAATTTCTCGAAACCCATTCAGATGTACAAATACTGTGCAAAATTCTCACCTCCGTGTTATTCTTCCTGAGTTTCCTAAATGGCAGGAAATCTATTTTTAGGCCAAGAAACAAATAACAGCAAATATTATTTCCATCGCTATTCTCCACCTGGTAAACTTGTGTGCTACTTTCAACTTGTCCACTGCTCTCCTGTGTGCTATGGCATCAGCTCCTTCTCACCTCCTGAACTATATGGCGCTGAGTGAACTGCAAATGTCTCTGCATATCTCATAGCATTCAACTGCTCCTTAACTGTCTTTGAGATTTTCTCCCACTCCATCAACATGTAATTGTGTGAGAAAACATACCCTTAGGTTAGAAGTTGGACCTATCACAGTCCCTCATCCTGGACATTTTCACAGAAATGAAATTGAAAGACTTGCACCATCCAAAAGGTTGGATTTTCTAGTAAGGCTTCATTCAGAGTTCAGCTTCCATTCTGGTCTCAGAGGGAAGCCTAGTTTGCCTCAGGAAGCATTAGAAGTGGTCTAAAGAACTTGGATTCACAGTGCCATTCAAAACCAGTGCACACTGTTGCTTTTTAATTATAATACACAAACTGTGGGATTTGTTTTGGGTCAGAGAACTAAAGCACCTGCTTTAAAAATGTTAATTTTTATGAACTGGTAGTCTTCCTAGTGCATTTCATCAACCATTCTTTCAGATAAATAGAAATTAGCACTCAAACAAGAAAAGTCTGTAGCATAGGAGTAAGCAAAGGCTTCATCCCTGCTGTGTACCTCTTTGATCTTTAAAATCTGGGTGTTGCACTCCCTGGGTACAGAGGTGGAATTCATTTAAGAATCAGCTAATATTGCTCTTATCCCTGGGTTTGAAGAATCACTTCAAGTTAGTAGGAGCCACAGAAACTATTGATTTTTGGACTATGAGATCATGAATATACATTGCTGCTAGAGCTTAGAAAAGAACACATTCAAAGAAAGTTCTTTTTCAAGAAACAAGTGAGAGTCTGAACAAGAAGAAATGTGTTGTGTCATGCTTAGTAAATAGGACCAGCTGGAAAAAGCTAAAGAAGACTCATGCTGTGTTTATACGAATGCAGAGCAATTGATTTTTCAGAGGAAAGGTAAATTTATTCAATTTGAGGCTTATAAATCTGTCTCTGATGATAAGCTCTGTATGTGTGTGTATTTGAATATTTTACATTCTCTATCTTATGGTTTCAGGGTCACTGATTTAATGAGATTACAGGTGGCTTACAATATCATGAAAATGCACCAGGATGGGCATGAAACTGCTTAAAATATCACAGGAATGAATAACTCTTATTGATTTGTTTGGGACAATGATAAAAAAATTGTGGTCAAAGATGAGCATATGGGAGATTAATTGAAAACATGACTCTTTCAAGAGCAGACTTAAAATGCAGAATGTATGTGGAAAATTAAGAAAAGGCGGAAGATTGATATTCAGAAAACTTTCTCCTCCATTTTTGTGGGCAGCTCAACTCAGATTTCCAGAATCACACTTGGGAGATTACCAGATGCAGCAAAAAGTACCTTAGCAGAATGCAAAGATGATGTTACTGTCCCACAAGTGGGACCCAGTTTCAGACAACATCGTGCTTGTCGCATTCTGTTCCTGTACTGCCGCAGTTTGGCGTCGCTTTTTCATTGACAGGACAGAAACGTCATCCTGGCGTTCTGCTAAGGTAGTTTTTGGACATGTCTGATAATCTTCTCTGTAGTGAAACTAGAAGATATCTTGTTTATTGATTGGTCAAAAGCACCGGACTTGGCACGGCTGGCCCTGTCATTAGGTAGACCGAACCAACTGCCTCAGGTTGAGGTGGGTCCCTTGCTGTTCCTCCTGAGGCTCCTAGCTGTGATGAGCAGTTGATGGAATGTTGATGAGTGAATGGGAAGAGAGCATGAGGGAGCCAATCCCAGCACAGGAAACTGTGAGAACATATTTATTCCTGCATAGAAAATGCTGTTTTCTATGCAAGTCAACCAAGTGCAAACTTTACACAGAATAAATCCCTCATTATAGCATTTTCTGTGCAGGAATTAATATTTCTGCATTGAAATATTATTTTCCATGGAAAGAATGATGTTTGCTGTGCAGAAAATGCTGTTTTCTGCAAAAAGCAATCATGTGCAAATTTAGCAAAGAATAAGCTCTGAACTATGAAGATTCTCATCAGTCTAGCATTTTTCTTCTCACTTGGAAGGTTTTTTTGGGTTTTTTAAATGATTTTCCAAATAAAATTAAATATTCTTTCCATCCTTACCCTGGGGGCTTCTCCGGCTGCATTTCTGCATTTAAATATTACTTCCCACAAAGAAAATGCTATTTCTTATGCAGAGAATGCTGTTTTATGCACCAAACATACTTGTGCAAATTTTGCACAGAAGTCCTGAATTGCAAATAGCCTTCAAAAACGGTGTCATTTTCAAAGATTTTTTTGCTGCAGGAAGAAAATTGCTGAAATTACCGATTGCCACTTTTGAGAAGAAATTTATTGAAGAATGACATCCCTACCTTGGGGACTTTGCTGCAACCTCTTATCTCAAGACACCCCACATCCAGAAAAGTGCTAGTGAATAATTTCCCAATGCCTTTAATCTGCAGTGCCTCATAAATCCTTTGGTTGAGGCTCTGCCAGGCTTAAATGGTAAATTTTGGGGGCCACATTCAATTGTTAATGAATGTAAATGTGAATACCCAGCAGTTACAAGATTATAAATCCAGTTTATGATCTTGGAACTACCATACAGGATGGTTCTTATCAACACATTTGTTGACATTCTCAGATACTTCTAAAAGGCTGGTGTAGCATGACTTCTCCTTGAAGAAATCATGCTGATTCCTCTTTAGCAAGGGTTGTTCCTCTACATGATTAATAGTTATAGTTCTACTGGCACATTGTTGTTTTCTTCTCTTCTTGCAGTGCATTGTGATCTAGTTTGTGTCATAATTTATCTGACCTATGGATGATCCACTATTGGAGTATCAGGCTAGGATTTCTGGGAAACTCCAGCCTTGTGCTTTCCATTATAGCTTTGGCTCACTCATTTTGATAATTGCAGAAAATAATTTACTCCCTGTTAGCATAAAGGCAGCACGCAGCATATATGCCAGATATAAAAGTAGCCTTGGCAGAGGAGACTAATAAATTTAGAATTAAGATGGTTTTGGAAAAGTAGGGCTACAGTGACCTGCATTTAATAGTAGCAGAGACCAAGGGACTGTTATTGCCTTGCAAGTTTTTGATTACATATATTATTGATTTTGGCTGTAGAGAGTATAGTTCATGTACAGAAAGTATCAAACTTACACTGAATAATACATTTAAGAACAGTTGTGGTGCACTAGCTGGTTATGTCAACCTTTAAACTCCTGGAAACAAGTTGTGTGCATTAAATACTGGAATAATTTGATATTTTTAATGCCTCTATGTTCATCAAAGTAAAAAGCTTGAGTAGACTGGAGGGAATTTTGTTAGTCTGGGGACTAAACAATGAATTGATTGAGTTCTATGCCTTTTGACTATAGAAACTTGAGTTTAATTGAGAAAATGAAGCTGTCATACATAGGCATGTTTTCCACATGTGTCAGGGCTGTTTTATTTATCATTCAAAAATGAACAGGTTAGTTTCCAGTGATATAGGCTTTGAAATAAGGTGTAATGAGTTGACCTTTCATTTTTATTTGTGTCCCATTCCGTTTCCAAAGCCTTTAAAAATAAACTGGTGTTTTCACCCAGCTAAAGTCCAGTTGTATTACATAGCTGCTAAAGAGTATGATCCAGGCAAATTTAGGGCCACTCTAGATGGTGAAATAAATCCTCTTAGTATCTGGGGGGAATCCCATGTGTCCAAATGGGATCCTGCAATGGTCCATCATTTTTGGAGGGAGGGGGACCAAAATTCACACTCCCGCTCATTAGGACAACCAAATCACATCACAGAGAATTCCTGAAACAGATAACAGATTAGTTAGACACATACGGGGGTGGAACTTGCTAACAAGGCTGCACCCTGAACCACCATATTGAATTTTCAGAATAGAAATCATGTTTTAAAATGATGAAACAGCCTATCTATCTATCTATCTATCTGGAAGATCACTCTTTCACACCTTGGATTTAATTTCTTTCTTTCTTTTTTTTTTAAATACTGTTTGGTGGGGCAAGTTGGGGAGAATAAAACTGCAAGTAACTCATTCTTGCCAGACATCTTGATTTGCTGGCATGCTTCTGTGTGAACAGCAAATACAGAGAGCTTTGCACACCAACGATCTTGCCCAAAAACTTTGGAGAGAAATGGAAGTTACTGTGAATGGAAGTTACTGAGAAATGGATGTTATTGCCCACCAATCCACATTTTATTCCCTCATATAGACTGGCCCTTAATGTTTTTTTATGCAGTGGTGTCATTCACAATAATTAACAACCAGTCTCTGTCGTGGCTCTCTTTCGTGGTTCCAGAGGAACCAGCTTTTCCATCCCTCTCACCCTCTTGCTTCTCCATCCTCCTGCTTTGCTCCGTCTGGTCTTTTTTTCTTCCTCCCCTTCAGTACTCCTAGTTGTCCTTTTATCCTCCTCAGCCTCTGCATTTTTTAACAATTGTAACAACCAGTTCTGGTGAACTGGTGCAAACCGGCTGAATGACACCACTGCTTCACAGTTTTCAGTGGCACCTACATTTTGGCATGTATGAGTATTTCAGTTCAGCTCATTTTTGACTGAAATTCACAAAATTTGAATGTGAAACTAAGATATTTGCCCATGTATAGGTAGAATAAGAATTTCATTTCATTTCATTTTTTACTAAAATGTATGCAAATACACAAAATTAAAACATGGCAACAGATTTACCCAAATTCATTAATAAGTGTTCAAGTTTGAGCAGAGCATGCACAGCATGAGTGGGTGAAAAGATGGAAATCTCTTTCTCATCACCCTCCCCTCCCGGTCACTGTCCTGCTCCTACTCTGGCTAATTTCTTAAATGACTTAAAATAGGCACACAAATACCGCTGAAAGCCTGTAATGATGAGGTCTGGTGGACTGTATTTGGAAGATTTGCTCATGGGTATGAGGCACTAGTGAGGAGAGCCTATCCCTTGTGTAGCAGGCCTAACTTTTTTGACAGGATTTGGTTTGACTAGCAGGGTCTCTCAGATTGCTGGCATGTTGGTGAGGGTTAAGATGATCTTTCAAGTCTCTGGCTTTTCTTTGCAAACAAAGATTCAGGAAGGACTCATCCTGCGTTTTCTGCAAGCGCGCTGATAATAAAAAGGCCAATCCAAGATAGACAAGTCCAGTGGCAGAAAGCACAGCAGAAGGTTTCTTTGGGTGATGTTTCCATGTTGTGATTCTTTCTGCATTGTCGTTTCTCTTCGAGACTTGTTTGGTGTGAGTTCTCAAATAAGGCTGCAGCATTGTGGATAGTGTGTCTCCATGCCTCCTGATGTGAGGCCAGGGGGGACCATTGTTGGTGATCAATTTGGCCAAGCCTGAGATGTTGTTTCAGGGAGTCCTTGTATCGCTTTTTTGGAGCGCCCCTCTTACCCTGACCAGTGGTGAGTTCACCGTAGAGTACTATTTTGGGGAGGCGATGGTCCTCCATCCTAGAAACATAACCTGCCCAGCGCAGCTGTGTTTTCAATATCATGGCCTCAATGCTGGTGATCCCTGCTTGCTAAAGGACAGCAACTTTCGTAGAAACGTGCCCTGCCCAGCGCAGCTGTGTTCTCAATTTCATGGCCTCAGTGGTGGTGATCCCTGCTTGTTCAAGGACAGCAAGATTCATCACATAGTCAGTCCAGTATATATTTAGGATTGTGCGTAAACAGCGCTGATGGAAGCGTTCGAGGAGTCATAAGTGTTGGCGAAAGGTGGCCCATGTTTCAGACCTATAAAGGAGAATAGACAGTACAATGGCTCTATACACACTGATTTTTGTGCTTCACCTGAGGTGCTTGTTACTCCAGACTCTTTTGTAAAGTCTTCCAAATGCGCTATATGCCTTTGCTAATATGCTTTGTGATCGATCTCTTTGTCAATCTTGGCATCTGAGGAGATGATGCTTCCCAGGTAGGTGAACTGATGAACAGACTTAAGCACAGATTTGCTGACGGCAACGTGGGGATGGTGGTGTTTGTCCTGTGGTGCAGGCTGGTAAAGAACTTCCGTTTTCTTCAGGTTGACTTCCAGCCCAAACAGCTCTGCAGCTGTTGCAAAGCAGGATGTTAGGCACTGCAGAGCTGCTTCTGTGTGGGCAACAAGGGCAGCATCATCAGCAAAGAGCAGCTCATGGACTATATAGTTTAGAATCTTGGTGCGAGCCCTCAGAGGGCTTAAGTTATACAAGCTACCATCAGTACGGTAACGTATATAGATGCCGTCGTCTTCTTCGAGCTCTGCCGTAGCCCTTTGGAGCATCATGCTGAAGAAGATTGTAAATAAAGTTGGTGCAAGAGCACAACCTTGCTTCACTCCATTTGTTATTAGAAAGGGCTCTGAAAGAGCATCACCATATCTGACTTGACTGCGCTGGCCCTCCTGCAGCAAGATAATGATTTTAAGCAATTTGGGGGGACATCCTAGTCTTTCCAGGATCTGCCACAGACCTTTCCTACTCACGGTGTCGAAGGCTTTGGTGAGGTCGACAAATGTTACATAGAGACCCTTGTTCTGCTCTCTATATTTCTCTTGCAGTTGTCTAAGGGCAAATACCATATCTGTAGTACTCCTATTGGCTCTGAAGCCACATTGGCTTTCAGGAAGAAGCTCTTCTGCAATGGTAGGAACTAATCTGTTCAGGAGTATCCTTGTAAGGATTTTTCCAGCAATAGAGAGCAGTGTTATGCCTCGATAGTTTGAGCAATCGGATTTTGCTCCTTTTTTCTTGTACAGGGTGATGATGACTGCATCTCGGAGATCTGATGGCAGTCCCCCTTTTCCCAGCAATTCACAAGGAGTTTGTGGAATTTATCATGGAGTACATGACCTCTATGTTTCCAAACTTCAGGTGGGATTCCATCAATCCCAGCTGCCTTGCTGTTTTTTAACTGCTGTATGGCCTTAAGGGTCTCTTCCAAAGTGGGAGCTATGTCCAATTCATTTTTCATCGGTTTTTGTATCATATGTTGGATAGCTGAGCCTTGGACTACTCGGCTGGTACTAAAGAGACTTGGAAAGTGTTCAGCCCATCGATTCAAGATGGAGGCTTTATCAGTAATTAATGTTTGACCATCTTTACTGTATAAGGAGCTTTGGACCTGATAAGTAGGTCCAAACACTGCCTTAAGAGCTTCATAAAATCCTCTAGAATCCCTCAGATCTGCACAGTGTTGTGTCTTTTCTGCTATATTGATCCACCACTTGGAGTCTCACATGGTTCTGATGTTCCAGCATGCAAGTGTCAGTTTATTTACACCTTTGGAGGCCAGTGTGTGCCTTTGTTTCTTTGCCTTGGTTTGACTGCATCAGAAAATTCCTGTTGGCCGTGGCTAGCCAACCAGATAGTTGGGGATGAGCTTTCGTTAGGCCATCTTTTCTAGGCCCCTCTCCATATGGAGCAAGCAGTGCTCTCCTTAAAAAAGGCTGCTTGGATGTTCAGGATGCTGCTGAACAAGACTGTCATCTCCCAGGTCAGCCTCGAGCGACCAAAGTCCTGAACCGCCTGCATGCAGGGTTGGGTCTGCGGCTTCCAGTGCATCTTTACACCTGCTGTTTCGTCCCTCACCTATCGCTACAGGGCTTTTTGGGGGGGGAATTGGATTTTTTCTTCAAGCCTGCGCAATGGATTTTTCTGGTGGAGCACAGCGTGCACAGAACTGGCCTCACCCTTTAAACCAAAGGTTCATCTGCTGGCCTTGCAAGCATGGACGGTAGCAGCGAGGTCCTCAGGCTGTAGGTTTGATTAGAGTTTCCTTCTCTTAGATGGTTGACCTTACAGGGTTGGACGAGCACCATCTGCCCGGGTTTGGGATTAGAGTTTTCCTTCTCCTAGGACGGTTGCCATAAAGCTAGAGAGCCCATCCTGCCCTTTGACGCTCTTTGTCAGACCCTTCGGTTTTGACCTGTCTGGCATGGGAGACCCTACCAGTGGCTATTGTGCCACCGCCAGCATAGCTCAAAACATCATTAGGGTACGCAAGCCTCTCTCCCACGACAAGGGGGCGTCAATGGAGAGGTGATCTTTCAAGTAACCTGGGCCCAAATCACATGAACTTTTAAAACAAATGAACAACCAATCTGAAGGAAGTACATTAGCCTTATATGTGGCTTGTCAGGTGTTTCCCTGCCCCCATATACACATATGGCAAGTAGCAAAAAATTGAAGTTGCAAAGATTGGTAGATTTATCTTCATGTTGGGTCCCATGTTATATCAAGTTGGTCTATGTTTATAAAACATTTCCCCCGTATATAAGACTATGTGCACCCCAGAACTTGCAAAATTATTTTATAGATTACAACTCTCAGAAAACCCCAGCCAGTTAAGTTCTCAAGATCTGCTGCATATTGAATTGTGTATCATCAGCAATGCCGATTATGCTGCAGTAGTGGACCTCCATCACAGATCAAAACATCTTAGATAATCATTATGGGGGCAGATCCCATCACCATAATATCTCATGAATTACTTTTATTTAATGAAATGGATCTGAAAAAGGAGGCCTCAACTTTATATATAAAATGTAATCTATCACCTGACCTATCCACCTCCAATTCCCCGTCCCATTTAGTTTTGTACTGCTTGTGTTGATCACCTAAAGCTAAAATTATTTTCTGAGAGATCACTAATAAAATCTTTGCTGACAATGATAAAACTAGGGAGGATTTTCCTCTACATAATGGTGTGGTCTTTTAATTTGGATCTGCCCTTAATGTCCTGCTCTAAGAAATGCCTTCTTATAAAGGGAGGGGCTCACCCCTTCATTTTTCGCATCACCTCAGCAGTATTTTATTGCACACATACATAACGTTATGGCCCAAGTTACATCCTGGATCCACAATAGCTACAATATTATTTATGATACTTCTGTGCAAGGATTTGGGTGCCTTAAGTACAAGCACTAACGATAAACAATAAAGTGATAATCAATGAGTTTTTCATCTGTAGTAAAGCTGATTATAAAAACGGCTGCACTCATATTGTTCATGAGCCACAGTCAATAGATTTTTATTTCACCCCTCATTACCTCAAGCAGTAAACTTCCGTAAATAAAATCTCATGTAGTAGCCACCTTATTAAAGGGGATTGAAATGAATGCTTTGCAACAAATTACGTTGTCAGGAGAGTGAAGGGCTGTAGCTGAATGCACCTGAGCGAAAATCAGTACCAGCACTGACATACTTGTACATCTTCACTCTGTTTCAGCTTCTGAGCTCACAAGAAGAGGGGAGACTAGCCTGGCCCTTTCAATTAGCAGTGAAAGAGCACCTGTTCAAGTGTCTGCTTTCTGCCTCCCTCCCTCCTAATTCCTTTTGTGCTTGTGCTAGTAGACTTTGATTCTTCAGGCAGGGACTATCTTCTCTTTTACCTTTTAATATTTTTAAAAGACCTTTAAAAACTTAGATAATTAATAGTTCAGCATTCTGTTCCTGCATTGACCAACCAGATGCATCTGGGAAGTCAACAAGTCAAACTTGGTACAATTGAAGCCACCCACCATAGTACACCCCCCAACTGATATTCAGAGGGATACTACCTTGTAATATATTGGGCAAAATACATAGCCATCCAAATACACATTTGTTAGATTATTTGTCTGTGAATTTGTCTAATCCCCTGCTAAACCTGTTGTGTGTGTGTGTTTTTAAAAAAGTTGTCCAGGTTGTTGTCTTGGCTGGTGATTCTGTTGAAGTTCTGGTTGATCTCTGGAATGGGGAAATAGCCAGAGCAGTGGACATGATTGCTCCTAAATATCCCCTCTCACAGAGTGGAGCCAAACCAGCTTCCCTGGATTTCTAGGTAGCTAGTACTGATGGAATTAGTAAGAAGGTGACTAGAGTGACGTTGATGGAAAATGTGGAGTGAGTCCAACTGAATTTAGAACAGAGTTTATTTGAAGATCTATTCTGTAGTAGCCTATGAAACAAACAAACAAACAAACAAAGCTGTTTCAAGTGATTGAGATCTCTTGTAAACTAGTCCACAAGAGGAAAAGTCAGACCATACAATAGCCAGCCAGGAACAATTGCCTAGTACTTTGCAAATAAAATTGCTCAGATGCATTCCAATTGGATGTTACAGTTGATAAAGATCTGGTTTCAGATGGTGATTACCCAGTGATAAAAAATACCTTTCAATTTGTACAGTCTGGGGATGTCAACAGGATATTTGTAAGCAAGGGAATCTTGTAGCACCTTTGTGGCTGAGATAAAGAAGTTGTAGCATTTACTTAGAAAGGTTTGAACTACCATGTGTAATAGTTCCTTGTCTCTTCTCACTCCGACTTTGCTAGGCATGGGTGCAGCTGCCGCACAAGCTTCAACTGTGCAAATGCACTCCTAATCTCCACTGAAACCTGAGCTTCCAGGCTCAGAGTTGAATCCAGGAGCACACCCAAGTTGCAGACATGAGCCTTCAAGGGGAGTGTAACCCCATCTAGTACAGGGTGAATCCCTATTCCCGGATCTGCCTTTTGACTCACCAGGAGCACCTCTGTCTTGTCTTGATTAAATTTCAAGTTTTCTGCCAATGTCATTCTAGTTGTCTTCTCACTTGTTTCATTGCCTCCAGTTCCCTGGAAAAACAGGGGGCTAGTTTGGCTCTACTCCATGAGAAGTGACACTTGAGAATGATTGTGTTCACTGCCCTGGCCATTTCTCCATTCCAGAGGTCAGCCAGGACTTCATCAGAATTGCCTGCCAAGGCAGCAGGAAACTCACCAAGAGCCATCAGGAATTCATCCAGATCCATACGCCTCCTGGAATGGATCATTTTAATAATTTCCCCCATCCCTACAGAGGTCTGAGTTTCAGTAAGTCTAAACCCCACCAGGTGGTGATCTGTCCATGACAACAGAACTACAGATAGTTTCTCCATTCCCAGATCACATCCCACCCACTACAGAAAACAAGGTCTAGAGTGTGCCCAGCAGCATGAGTAGGGCCAGATACTACTTGAGACAAACCCATGGTTGTCCTGGCAGACATGAAGTCCTGAGCCACTCTTGACAGGGCAGTCTCTGCGTGGATGTTGAAATCCCTCAACACTTGCAAGCCAGGAGGATTCCAATACGAAACCTGAGACCAACCTCCCTAGCTCAGGAAGGGATACCATTGAGCAGCAAGGTGGGAAGTACAACAATAGAATGTCTAATCTGTCCTGGCCACCCAGCTTCAGATAAACACACTTGAACCTAGAGTGGGTCCCCATAAGCACTTGACAGCAATTAACAACAAAATGCTGTCAGTGTGGGTGTACTTTTGAAAATTGTTCAGAAATATCAGTGCTGGTTGTAACTTATGAAGCCCTGCAAGGAACAGGAACAGGCTTTCTAAGTCTCCCTATAAGAGCCTCCCCAGCTTGTGAGATCTTTGTGGGAGGCTCTTCCTTCAGGGTTGTCACCTTCACAGGCAGCTCCAATAGAAACCTGGGAAAGAGCCTTCTTGGTGACTCTTTCCAAATTTTGGAACTCCCTCCATAGGGAGGCTATGGTGACTCCATCCTTTTGGCCCTTTCATTGGCAAGTGAAAACGTTTTTATTCCAACAGCTTTGGGGAGTTGACTACAAGGTCTTTCAGTTGTGTGCTCTTCTATGAATATTTTTTTTCTTTTTGCATTTTTAATTGATACATTTTTAATGGATTTAATTTTACAATATGTATAGTTTAGTCACATGTTAACAATATGTTTGTATGTTTTTACATATTATCTTTGTATGCATTTGTCTCTGAATTTGTTTTAACTTTTACAAGCTGTCTTGAACCCCAGTTTTGTGGAGAAGGCAGAATACAAGTGAATGGAGAAAAAAGGGGAGTAGGAAGAAGAGAAAGAAAAAGAAGGAGAGAAGGAAGAGGAGGAAGAAGGAGGAAGGGGGGAAGGAAGGAGGAGGGGGAAGAAGAGGAAGAGGAGAAGTAGAAGGGGAAGAAAGGAAGAAAGGAGTACCCTTGTGGTAGCTACTTCCATAGTTTAATTGTGCAGTCTGGGAAATAGTACCTCCTTTTATTGGGCTGATACCTAAAAATGTAAGAACATAACAAAACCCCTAGATCAGACTAAATACCTATCTATCTTTTAACACATTGTACAACGTGGTGCCTAAGGAAAGTCCACAATGAGGCAATGAGTAGAACAAGATCCTCTTCCAGCCTCTCATCATTCAGCTTCATAAGGTGACCCCGAGCTTCTTGTGTGATGATACAAAGTATGTTGGGGGTGGGCAGAGACTGTGTGAGAGAAAACTCTTCTCTGCCCACTTTTTGTAGATAATGCATAATTTTATAGACTTTAAATTTATAAATTTATAGGCTTGATGACCAGAACGGCACAATCATCCAAGTGTGATATTGCCCTCTTGGTCCTTGGGTGAATACTTTATCTACATACTACTCTTCTATGCCTGCTTGAAAGAATATAAGCTATTTTTTCTAATGAGAATGTAAATCTACACTGGTAACCTTGCACCAAACAAAAAGTAAAGCTGCATTAATAACTTCATGGACTGTATTTGTCAGTGTCTCCCTTTCCCAGCGGTAGAATATAGGCAATAGAGTAGTGTGAATCTGTTTATTAATGCTGCAATTAATACTGATGAATAAACCCAACTGAATTCAGCCACACAGGTTTCAGAGAAAATGTGCACACATGCACTGAATAGATCTATAGGGTTGCACTATTAGTATGCAATAGGTCTTGAATCAACATTTCATTTTGAATTTTTGCTCACTCTCTAGATTCTCACTTCCCTTCTACTTGCTCAGACATGAATCAATATCTTAAAAGATGTCAGAAACAGTAATGAATGTTAATGGGATTTACATGTGTTCATCAAGAGGATTACAGATTCCAAAGTGTCATGGTACCCTTAGCCTGTTTCTGTGCATATCATTCTTTCAGTAGAAGTAAGGCGGAATTAAATTGACAATGGTCTGTGCTTAGAAAATACTAGCCAGGTCTGTGACATATCTAAGAAAAAAAGCAGAAGAAGGGAGAGACAAATAATGCTATTAACATTTTGTGTTGAGGCATGTGTGGAGGGGGGGGGACAGAGAGGCAGGGGTTACAAATCATTGCTCAGTCCCACTTCTACTGTCTTTAAATGTTTCCTGGCCCACCCAGCCACCATGGAATTTAGTACAGGCTTTGGCTGGCCACCATTTTGGACCAAGTAGGAATTCTAATCTTCCCTTGGCTTTCACAAAGGGGAAAGTGTTTTGCCTACCTTCTGCTGATTCACCATAGTACTATGGGAAAATTCGCTTTGGGTAGCGCTTTAAAATGGGATACTGGTCTGAATACAATTTGAGTAGGTTATGTTAAAAGTTATTTATTTATTTATTTAAATTAACATTTACACTTGTCTCTCTGTATCCATGGTTTTGGTATCCAGGGATTTAAGTAGTCATGGCTTGAAAATATTCTTTAAAAATAATAATCCAAAAAGCAATCCTTGATTTTGCCGTTTTATATAAGGGATTTTATGCCATTGCATATAATGGGACTACTTGAGTATTCACGGATTTTGGTAACCACGGGGGGTCCTGGAACCAAACCCCAGCGAATATGAAGGGACAACTGTAATTGCAATAATTGGTCACTTTTAGCAGGTTCGTGCAGGAAAGTGAAATCTTCGTCAATAATCGCTGAACACTTCTGGGCACCTTTTTGTGAAAGGGCGTCCTCCAGACTTCCCCATTGGACCATGGGAGGTAGGGATAAGAAAGGGAATAATCTTTAGGACCTGACTTGATTGGCTTTCTACTTTAGGGCATGGGGTTTCAACGTGTTTAGGCTTCTTAGAACTAGAACAGCCAGAGATGATCTAGATTGATTAGCTTGTCTCTGGGGTGAGAGGTGGCTCATCCTTGATATGCAGGAGAAGAGGTAAGATTACACCTGTTTCAGCATACATTGCACTGAGAAGCCTGCTACAGAACTGAATTAAATAGTAAATAAAGTGGTTGTTAGTTTATCCATACATTTTGTATGTCTGTCTCTTTATTCCAACTGGTTGGGAAATTATTTTTTCTATCTTTCCTGTCAGCTAGCTTGAGAACCCTATGGTCTTTCTACACCCCAACAGATATATACAACTGAAAAGGATTAGGAATAGGGTGATCCATCGATCTTTGCAATAAAGAAACAGAACTAATACATTAAACAAATTTTAGTTATCTAAAATGCATCTGCAAGCATCTGCAACCATTGGGCATACACTATTTTCATATTTGATTGTTTCTTCCCTAAATGCAAAAGTTGGAAGAAGAAAGAAGAGAAGCAAGATAAAGCACAAAGAGCTATTGAATAATCCATTCACCCTGCAGCCACATAGAGGATACTGACTTGGATCAACAGAGAGCCCCTAAGGTGAGAAAAAAAATATCTGAAAGCCCAGATTTTGTTCCTGTAGAAATAGAATTTATTTTGGAAATCACATGATGTTTTCCTCATCCTGAAGTATTTCCTGGGAACTCCTGACATTACCAAGGATTTTTCATTCCTACTTTCTAGGTCAGTTTAAATTAACCCAATATATATATATATTTTTAAGAGAAGTTTATTTCTACTGTACTTTGCTGTTTTTATTATCCTGGAACTAGCTAAGATGACCACCACCAATAAACATAGCTATTGCTTTGAAAACACAGATTCAACAGAAATCAAGCATGGGGAAGAAGAATGTTTGCATGAAAACAAAATGTTCCTGGTGTAATATTGCTAAAGCAGTTTAGCACTTTGACTCTCTCTGGCTTTTCTTTGCAAACGAAGATTCAGGAAGGACTCATCCTGTGCTTTCTGCAAGCCTGCTGATGACTAAAAAGGCCAATCTGAGATAAACAAGTCTGGTTGCAGAAAGCACAGCAGAAGGTCTCCTTGGGTGATGTTTCCAGGTTGTGATTCTTTCTGCGTTGTCGTTTCTCTTCAAGACTTGTTCGGTGTGAGTTCTCAAATAAGGCTGCAGCATTGTGGATAGTGCATCTCCATGCCTCCTGATGTGAGGCCAGAGCAGACCATTGTTGGTGATCAATTTGGTCTAGCCTGAGATATTGTTTCAGGGAGTCCTTATATCGCTTTTTTGGAGCACCCCTCTTATGCTGACCCATGGCGAGTTCACCATAGAGTACTCTTTTTAGGAATAGTAATAAAGAAGGATTGGTGAAAACCGTTTTCTGAAATGTTGCAAGAGTCTAGATGTGACACATGATCATTGGGGTGGGGGGGAGGAGGAACACAAGGGAGAGGAAATGAGGGAAAGCTGGGATATTTTAAGAAAACTGGGATATTTTAAGAAAGGGTTTGGATGCAAACCTGGAAATATGCAGGTAAACTCAAAACAAAAAGAACTGGAAACTCTCTATACTTCCAGAGACTTTTCCCCTTTCTGGATGAGCATAGAGTCATAGAGAAGCATACCAGTATTAAATTTACTCATGAGGAATACCAATAAGTAACCTTATTCAGCTAGTATTTGGTGATTTCTAGTTTAATAATAATAATAATAATAATAATAATAATAAATTTTTATTTTTAACCCGCCCCTCTGCTCGGCAACCAGGGCGGCTTACAGCAAGATTAAAACAACATCAAGTTAAAACAGTCCTTCCCCATCCTACCCTCCCACCCCTTAAAACTAAATTAAACAAATAGAGAGTTAAAACAAAGATAAAATACAATAAATAAATAAATAAATAAATAAATAAATAAAAGCAACGACGGCGATCAAGATAAAGTTTAAAATGTATACCTATTATATTGTTTGCATTTATTAGCTTTGAAGCCAGTTACAAATAAGCTCAGTCCTTAAGACTGATAAATGACTTTTGTAACATGCTGATAACACCAATCAGGTTGAAATGTCTTGGTTAATATCCTGGGAACGGATGTCTGATATTGAATTCTTCTGAGTTTGTTGCACATTATTTGTCTGTTATCTATGCATGATTATAACTTATGATAACTGGCAATGATTGTGGAATTATCTTATGTTTGCAATCACACCATTATATCTTGAAATGTGTACTTTTATATTTGTTTTCATTACTTGGTCATTTTTGAAGTGTTTAAATGGTTGTTCTGATGATCATACAGTCACACATTTAAGTATACTTTATAAATAGTAGATTTTGGACTACAGAGATTATCAGACACATCAAAAATGCCATTATGAGGGAGCCATGAGATCGCAAAAGGGCTTAACTATCAGACAATGATGTCACCCTTTGTCTCCCAAGTGTTCTGCTGCTGTTCCAAGGGTGTTCTTTTTGCTTGATGGGGACAAGTCGGCAATTGATCTCCTGTGGCGTTTCCATTCCAGATTTGCCTGTGTGTGAGAAGGTGCTCCATTTTGCTGGCGATATTCCAGTGGCAATGGGCGGTTCTGCCAGAACACTTCCAGGTGAGACTGAGACATCTAGGTAAGTTTTGCTCTTTTATTTTACCCTCCCCGGGTTACTTGTACATTTTAAAGTGTGTTTTTGTGCTTGGTGTCACTTTTACTGTGTTATTTTTCTTTTTATATTTGAATTTCCCATGCTTGCATCTTCTCACAAGAATGGGTGAGATTTCACTCCAGTAAGTGAATGGTGCTCCACAAGAGCTCTATTCACTCCTGGACTGCCCTGTGGACACAAGAGAAGTAAGTGTGGTGGGGAGGGTTATTGTTTCGGGGCAGGGGTGAGAGTGGAGGTTGTGGGACAGGAATGCTTTTTGCATTCCTGTCTGATAATCTTCTACATTTATACTACTTTCCTTGATCCATTCTGGGGTTATTGCATTTAGCCTTATGAAGATTCACCATCAGGATTACCTGTGCCACATTAGGACTGGTGATTCACGTTTTAAATAGAGGGCAGAGCCCACCTGCCTTGCATTATTTATACCCCTCCCCCCAAAAAACCTACTAGTGAATTCTGGCCACTTCTGTTTTTATCTTATATTTTGTATTTTTTGGCAGTCCTCCCCCCCCCCCCAGCCTGAGAGTCCTAAGCTGGAACTTTGGTCCCCAGACCTGCTACAGTTGGCCACCCTGGTGTGGTTAGATTCTCTGTCTTATTGGTACATGTGGCGGGTGTCTTCCAAATGTCATGTCCTCTACATAAAGGTGCCACACAGAAATGTTTCCAACAACTATAATATAGAAGTTATTGTTTTTTTTAATGGGACCTCTGGAATCTTTAGTATCAAAGTTAGAGAAATATGATGAACATAACATATTTGTGAGCTATCAAAGACTCTTGTAGATTTCCACCATTCTTTTGAAAGGATCCTTTTTTCTGTTCTCAAATCACAAGCAATAAGAATTCCTGTTCATTGCATCAGGTCATTTTAGCATCATTTATTTGGGATTCATGCAGAACCTTGCAGATTGCATGTCGTCTGACAGCAAGCCACAATTTCTAGTTGACTGACAGCACTTAGTTTTTAAAAAGAAAGAAAAAGGTATTTAGTCTTGATTTTAAAATTCACGTGGTTTAAAAACTCACTGTGATGGGTTAGGATAGTAACTGGACTAGATGCTATGGAGCTTATCCTATGTTATATTCCATCTAGAAGGACGATAAAAGCTAAGGTCTGGGCTGGTTTCTTGGCACTGCCTTACTGCACCAGTAGATCAGTGCTTCTCGAGCTTCCAGGAAATACTCTTAACAAAACATGCCCCTGGCTGCCTCTTTTGGAAAGAATACAGCCAGCTTCGTGTTTTCCCATTGTTGTACTATCAGCATAAATCTACAGGCCGTCTTGTATTATAGCAATCTGTGGAGAGCAGACTAATACGTCAAGGCTGCTATGGCCAGCAGTTGGCATATTGGTGACATATTGTTACTTTTCTTAAGATGGATGTATAGATGATCTAGAATATGTTCCTAATGTCCTGGCAGGGCCTATCATGTTTTGACAATTAAGAAAAGTGTCAACACTGAAGATCAATGTATTTCAAAGTGGCTAACAAGGAGATCATCTAGGCAACTCATGTTTGGCCACCATTGTCTGCTAGAAGAGCCCAGTGATACTGAGTATTTAAACCAGTTTGGAAACCCATTTAGCTGAAATATTGTCTCATAAACTACTAGGAGGAAAAGTCACTGGGATGTTTTCCTGTGCAGGCCTTACAAAAATGGGACGAGAGCAGCAAAGAGCATAACAATGCTTTTAACTTGGGTTATATGCATTTCCTTGGGCTTGTGCAGGAGTCCTTCCTGAGATCCTAGGGCTACTATCATTTCAAGAATTTGCTTTCTTAGAGACACTTCAAAACACTATGGTGTCCAAGTTGGATAGTACTTTAAAAAAAAGAGAGAGAGAGAGAACATCATAATTAAAATGATTTGCATGGACAATGGAGATTATCAGACAGGAACAAAAAAAAAAAAAGCATTCTTATCCCACAATCTCCTCTTCCGGCCCTGACCCATCCCTGTCTTGGCACAGTAACAAAACTTTTCAGACCTACCTTTAGTAGTGTCAACAGGGCAGCCCAGGAGTGAATGGAGCTCTAACAGAGGTTCAGACTTAAAGGTTCAGACTTGAAGTTACAAGGATAGCAAAGTATTCAATTACATCCAGCCAAGGAAATAAAGCAGAATCCCTGACGCAAACTAGCTAACAACAGTTCCCTAATAACTACTTACAGTCCTGAAGTAACATGAGGGTTTAAGTCTGTAGATCTAGGGCTTGGCTGAGCCACATGCTTGCTGAAACCCAAGCTAGGCCCAGCAGCCATGTGCTCAATTCAGAGCTTCTCTCTGAGATCCAGGCTATCTTATCTTAGAGCATTCTTAGCCTTTATTTGTCTCCAGCTCCTCTTGCTGCACACAAAGCATTTATACCCTTTTTAAATTAGCAGTCTCAGAGTCCTGATTATCTCTCTGGTGATCTAATGTCATGATGATGCTTACTGAGTTGATTCTGTGGAGTTGGTGTTTTGGACCCCCACCTCCAGTTAATCTTTCTTTACCTGATGCCATGCTGGCAAGACAATCTCTGAACTCACAGGTTGATGGGGCCCATCATCACACCTTGGAAATGTTACTTTTAGGACTACAACTCCCAGAATTCCCCAGTTGATGTTGCAATCCAAAATAAGGAATGTGTCGAAGTTCTGGTGCTAGGATTAGCTAGCTATCAAGGCAAAGGACAGGAAACTACTTGGTAAAATGATTTCAGTGGTCAACACATAAAGAACATCATCTTCTGAAAGATGATTAAAGCTTCTCTAATCTGGCTCAGATGTAAGCCAAAGCTGTCTGGCAAAAACACATCTTTACCCTCTGCCTTTATTTATTTATTTATTTAAGATACAACACACTTTATGTTCTTTGAGAGTTCATACAGATCATAGAATATGGCAATTCAGTTGTGAAAACAGCTGCCTATAACAGCAGCCACTGGAGAGCAGCAGGTCTTTAAACTTCATTTTATGGGGAGGAAACTGCACTCCATAAGATAGAGCTCATGTTGATGGAAATAGAACGGGCTTTGTTTAGTGGCAGAGACTGGAACACGGAGCAATGGGTGCAAGCTCCAGGAACAGAGATTCCACCTCAACATGAGGAGGAACTTTTTGACAGTAAGAGCTGTTCGGCAGTGGAACACACTCCCTCGGAGCGTGGTGGGGTCTCCTTCCTTGGAGGTCTTTAAACAGAGGCTGGATGGCCATCTGTCGGGGATGCTTTGATTGTGATTTCCTGCGTGGCAGGGGGGTTGGACTGGATGGCCCTCGTGGTCTCTTCCAACTCTGCAATTCTATGATTCTATGATTCTATGATTCTATTCCTAGAAATCATTGCTGTGTCAATAGTGTTCTTAATTATCTCAATAAATCTCCATGTGAGCTGACAACACAAAAGTGGGGATAATCTAATGCAGGCAAAGACATATACATACGGTATATAACTACCAAAGTGCATTCCTATGTGCACTTTCCTGGGATTTAGGGCTTGTCTAGACAGGCTATTGTCTAGACCCAATCTGGACCCTGTCTTAGAGCCC
Organism: Gambelia wislizenii; assembly: GCA_030847615.1. Taxonomy (NCBI): domain Eukaryota; kingdom Metazoa; phylum Chordata; class Lepidosauria; order Squamata; family Crotaphytidae; genus Gambelia; species Gambelia wislizenii. The sequence continues at coordinate 66,128,866 of JAUMIR010000002.1, forward strand.
TGCAGTCCTAATGATGCAGAGCTTTTGCCTCATTTTGCCCTTGGGCAGACCTCATGACACCCAGGAAAAAACAGGACTAAGATGGGGCTAAGACAGGGTAAGGCCCAATGAAACAGTTCCTCAAAATACTGGGAAAAAAAATTATTTGCAGAAGAAATAGACTGGGCCACTTGGGACTGTAGGAGGCCCTACCACCACACCCAACCATTTCTGCAACTGCTGTCTGTGTTCCACGCTCTAGATCCAGGAAGCAGGCCCACAGCATGCGACTAGGCTGGTCACATGTAGGGGTTCTTGCTCACATGCTGTGGGCCAGCTTCCTGACTTTGGAGAATGGGATGCAGGTGGCGGCTACAAGGATGGGCTGGCATGGTAGTCTGGACTCCATCCCATTTTGTGCTGGTAACAGAGGAGGAATGGGCCAGATCTGTGACCGGAATATGCCAGTGGGGATCTTGTGTATTCTAGCCCATGTAGATGAGGCCTAAGTCACAGTAGTGTATTTACTTCTATGCAGATACTTCAGCATTGCACTTCAGCAGTACATTTGGTTTCCACTGGGTCCTTATTATTTTAAATGTCTGCTATGGTCGTACAGATGTGTTTGGGCTTCAGACTCCATAGGGAAAAAGTAGGAAACACATACATTCTCAATGTTGTAGGTCCACAATTCCTATCATTCTTGACCACTAGGGATGTAATTCTTCATCAGATTTCTTCTCGAAGGAGACAACAAGTACTTTTAACAATTTTCTTCCCATTGTGTGAAAGTCTTTGGAAACCATGCAGGTTTCAAGGCCTATTTTGCAATTTGGGACCTATTCTGTGCAAAATTTGCACATGGTGGTTTTGCAGAGAAAGCAGCATTTTCTGCACAGGGAACAGCATTGTCTATGTAGTAAATAATACTTTTGTGTAGCAGTATTAGTTTCTGTGGAGCAAATACTGTTTCCTGTGCAGAAAATGCTGTCTCCTGTGCAATGAAATAAAATAAAATAAAAATAAATGTGAGAATTTTGTGCAGAATAAGGGTGCAGGGGAACACGGCAGAAAACTGCATCCCAAACCACATAATAAGAATGCTATGAAAACAGAAAGGGTGACATTATCAGATGCCCGCATCCTCAGCCATTCCAGGGGCATAGCACAGGCATTAATATATAGTCCCTTTTTTATTGATGGGCTAAGCCATCAATATAAAAGGACACTTTATTCATGCCCACACTACGCCCCCAGAACAGCTGAAGGATGATGCCATCTGGTACTGTTGCCCATTTCTGTTTTCTTAGTGTTTTTCTGATGTGGTTTTTGCCGCATCTGATAAAGTTCCTAGTCTCAAACAGCAAAAATTCTTGTCATTCTAGCATGCTTTTTGTCAGAGAATCTCAACACTCAAAAGCCTGGCTTTTCAACCATTTTTGGAATATTTTCAAATATTCTTTCCATCTCTACTCACCACTGGCTATTTGGGCTGGGATCAATCAGAGTTGAAGTCTAATAGCATCTGAAGGCCACAGGTTTCTTGTCCCTGGTATATGGCTTTACTGGGTAGATTATTCCGTCATGGGGAAAAAAAATTCCTGCATATAGAGAACTAGCAAGTATAGGGGAAGGCTGGGGCAAAACCTTTCTTCGTGACTCTTAGTTTTCTGTGTGCAGGATCCTCCTAACTCTATGGTATGCATGCACAGTCGATCACAGGAACTCCCACTAGCAGTCAGAGCTTCAATCAAAGCTGCTACTAAAGTCTTGATACAGAGATCTGTACCACCAACACCCTAAAACACTTCTCCTGTGCTAGTGGAGTGGAGCTACAGTGCTACAGTCTGATTAAGATCCTGTGAAGAGTTTGTGTAGCATTATTCTATGCCAATGTAACTTGATGGGACTGGAAGGGAACCAAGGTATCCAAACTGGTAGAAGATTTTCACACCTGTGTCTGTGTGTCTTCTTGATAGAGCTGAAGATTGTTATATAGCCTGGGGGAAACCCTGTGAAGACAGTCCCAATGACCACTTTATAAAACGTACAAGTGAGTGAAAAGTTCAACCACTTGTGTAACTGGCTGGTTGCCCAAGTCTAAATCACCAACGGGATTCTGGCCTTTGATCTGATGTGGGTCAATACCATCACTACCACTACAATTGCCACCACATTTTATTAGGACTGTGCAATGGGGACAGCTGAACCCAAATTCCAAACTTAATTAAGTCACTTACTTAGAGAAATCTGAATCAGAACAAGATCAGTACAAAATGGATCCAAATTTGTTTGTAGCAACTTGGAAATATTTTTTAAATACACACAGTTAAAGAAGAGGTGCAGATAATTTGTTTCCAAACCAGCGCCATAGAAAGAAATGCCCAGGTAAGGGCAGGGGGAAGAGGGGACCTGGCTTTTGTTGATTGACAGCTCTGGCTTCTGGTGCAGGTCAAAAATTTCAACAGCTCTCTCAAATCACCTAACAGCATCAGCATCCAATCCTCCTTTCCTAGTCCTTTCCCAATTCCTTTCCATCTTCCATTACTTCCCTTACTATATTTGTGTTTAATTTGAAGGAGTCTCAGTGTTGGTTTCAATGTTATTTCAGTAGTAGTTTTATAAGGCAGTGGCACTTCCTTCATCTCTTTATAGCCCTCTTCAAGGGCTTGTCTACATGGCCTGAATCTTGCACCCTGTCTCAGATCCCTGCAGTACATATGATGCTGGGAATTTGCCCTGTTCTACCCCCAGGCAGTCCTCACCATCCCTGGGGCAGATACAGGGCTGAGATGGGGGGAAGACAGGGTAGAGCCCGACAAAGCATTATAGGAAAATTCCCAGTTTACTCTTACATCTGGGAGAAACTGGATTGGGTCCCACGTGTCCAAAGGAGCCTGTCTGGCACACTGGCCCTCACTCTTGCTGCCATCTTCCTGGCTCTCTCAGAAGCCAGGAAGGAGTCCCTCAGCATGTGACCAAGGCTGTTCACATGCAAGAGGCCTTCAGTCACATGTTGTGGGCCCCCCTCCTGCCTTTTGAGTCAGCAAAGAAAATGTTGGCTACAGGGATGGGCTAGTGCCCCTTTTTGGACTCCAAGACCATTCTATACAGGTAACAGGGGAAGAATGAGCCAGCTCTGCAGCCAGGATATGCCAGTGGGTAGCCGGTATATCCTGACTCATGGAGATGAGTCCCAAATTTTGGGCCTAGTTTTTTTTTAAGGTTTCGGTTTGATATCAATCTGTGTTTTTTAGTGTGCATGTTCTTTGTTTAAAAACCTTTTTCCTTGTCTCCACTCTCTGTGTGTTGGTTATATAAACTCAGTACATCTTAGTTCATGGGCAGTAACATCATAGGCATCATAACATCATAGCAAATTTTAAACATATTAAAACCAGTTTGAATGTTGCCTAGAACAAAAAACTCTGGACTCCCCGGCTACAATTTCTCCAAGATAATTCCCTCTGGAAGGGCTACTTTGTTTCCAAATTTCATACCCTTAAAAAAAAGTTTCACCCATTTTAAAGCAATTATGAAAGACAGTTGGCACAAAAGCACAGATCTGTCCATCTACAACTTGTTGCAAGGCTTGTTGCTTCTGAAAATGCCCCCAAATTTCCAAATTTCATGTACTTTTGCATGTGTATGTGGGAGGGGGGTACTCAGTGGTATGAAACCTGTTTAGTTCCAACAAAGGATCTCTCTCTCTCTCATCTCTGGCTTTTCTTCGCAAATAAAGATTCAGGAAGGACTCATCCCACGCTTTCTGCAAGCATGCTGATGACTGAAAAGGCTAGTCCGATACCTGCAGAGAATTAATGGGACTTACTTACATGTTGACTCATCATTCAATAATTGTGTCAATGGGTCTACTCTTCTTAGATCTAACCTATGGGAAGCAGGCCAAAATGATTTCCATTTTAAAAGCAAACTTGAAAGCTGGTTGTAATATTAGAATGCTTCAAAGTACTGGCCTGAAATTTCATAACACAAATCCTCTCTATGGGGATTAAGCATGTCTCCAGATTTTAGGCACTGATGTGAAAAAAAATAATAAAAACATTGTAACCATTCTTGTTCCCTAATGCAAATCTATGGGCAGAATGAAAATTTGGATTTCCAAATTTAAAATCAAATCTGAATTGTGCCCTAAACCAACTAGGGGCTGGCACAGCCCAACTACATATTCTGTTGTTCTTAGCAGTATATATATATATATTTTAACTGAAGGAGAAAAATGCCAGGAAGGATAAGGAGAGAAGAGAAAAGACAATGTATGTATTGCAGGGGAAGAACCATATACAATCAGTATAATTTGACTCATAGTTATTATTGTTAGGTTAAGGACCAATCAGAAAATGTCAATAAGGCATTGCTGGATTATATTTCCTAGTCAAATAGTTCATTGTGCTATGCTCAGCTCAGACTCTTCTGTGGATTTGAAGACCTCAGGAGAAAGGATAGTTGTAAACTATCATGGGACTGAAGAGAGATTGATGGGGAAAGACTCACATACAGTAAACATTCAGATAATGTGTGAACAGTTGGTGCTTATAGATGAAATAATGATAAGGACCATTTCCTTGTTCAGGAATAGAGTACAATGGATTTATTGATAGTGTTGTGGACTTTAGAATGACCACTAAATAGGAATTCACAGATGCCAAAGGTCTGTTGTTTGTCGTTGTTATGTGCCTTCAATTCATTTCCACCTTATGGAGACCCTAAGTCAAACCTATCACAAGGTTTTGTGAGGGCTGAGAGCATGGTGACTTGCTCAATGTCACCCAGTGGGTTTTTATGTTCAAGTGGGGATTTGAAGCCTGGTCTCCAGAGTTGTAGTCCAACACTCAAACCACTATGCCACACTGGCTTCTTATATATTTTAAAAAGACATATTTATGATCTTGGAGATGGTACATCCTCCTTACTTGCCTTCCATGGTGCCATGACTTTCAGGGTGTTGAGGGCACAATCAGACACCATTTCAAGGGTGCTTGAGGCAGACATAACATTCTTGCCCTGGCAGTAACAGCTGCTCTGAGGTAGAGGAAGAGGTCTGTGTATGGGACAAAGCATTGAGCAGGGGCGTGGGTGACCTTTCCTTGTTCTCCACATGCTGTTATACTGACTGCAAATTCAATTCAGTTAGTAGCTCTGGTTTCAAAATGGATGAAATGCAAAGGTAGTGAGAGGAAATTATCTTAAAAAATGACCTAATATGGGGATTTAGATTGAAGGTCTAAATAGGTGTTAAATAGGGGAAGGTGACTTGTGTGAAACCTGTTTTCCTCAAGTAGTAAAGATTAAGTCTCTCTGGTCTGAGCTGAAAAACAAAATCAGACCAAAACTTCCCTGAGAGATGCAGAAAAAGTCAAAGAGAATTAAGTCTGGCTTTTACATATCACCAGACACTTCTCATTAGTATTTGTACTCACTCTCATGCAGAAACACATGCAGAAAAAATTAGGATAATTAAATAAAACGAGACTAAAGGGGGTCTATTTTACAGCTCTAGTCTCACAGGAAGTTTACAGCTTTGCAGAAACAGGGGGTAAAATGGATAATTTGTTGAAGGGAGCCAGGCTACAAGCGTGAATCCTACAACACAAACAGGCAAGTAAGAAGTATTTCTGCCAGGTAAACCACTCATTCTCTGGTTACTCCAAATTTTCACCTATGAAATACTGTACAGCCTGCAAAATTTATTGGAAAATTAAAATATTAATGTTTAACTTACATTAACAGATTGCCCCTCACATCATAAGTCTGACAGCTAGGCTATGACATTAAGAAGCAATTAGACATCATGCTTTGTGTGGAAAGAGGCTGTGAACATAGCTTGGAAAACTTACACTTTGGATCACATGTTCCAGAATCCCCACACCCGTATCCCTCACTGGCCATGCTGAATGGGGAAATTCTAGGAGGTTTTTTTTTAAAGAATATTTCTATTAAGCATTTAATTTCCAACCTAAAAATAATGTACAAGGAATAACAAAGTGCAAAACATACAAACTACCACAAATCCAACATGACTATTCTAGACAAACAAGACTAATGGAAAACTAGGGACAATTTGGTTCCAACCTACCAACTCAAAGGTTATATAACATTTTCTTAAAAGACCCTTTAAAAAATGAATCTTAATCTAAGCATGATACTATATATTTCTTTCTCTTATCTTTAAAATATAAATCAAGCCATCTATTTACTTGTTACACAACATTTTCTTACACCTACTAATCTCTCTCTCTCTCTCTGGCTTTTCTTCGCAAACGAAGATTCAGGAAGGACTCATCCCGCGCCTTCTGCAAGCGCGCTGATGACTAAAAAGGCCAATCCGAGATAAACAAGTCCGGTTGCAAAAAGCGCAGCAGAAGGACTCCTTGGGTGATGTTTTTGGGTTGTGATTCTTTCTGCGTTGTAGTTTCTCTTAAAGACTTGTTCGTCGTGAGTTCTCAAATAAGGCTGCAGCATTGTGGATATTGCGTCTCCATGCCTCCCGATGTGAGGCCAGGGCGGACCACTGTTGGTGATCAATTTGGCCAAGCCTGAGATGTTGTTTCAGGGAGTCTTTGTATCGCTTTTTTGGAGCGCCCCTCTTACGCTGACCCGTGGCGAGTTCACCGTAGATTCATTTAAAATTAGAAAAGTTGTTAAATATAACCATTACTAAGTTCACATTACAGTTGTCCCTCCACATTCACGGATTTGCCATTCACGGTTTTAAGTATTCACGGCTTGAAAATATTCTTAAAAAAATAAGAATCCAAAAAGCAAACCTTGATTTTGCCATCTTATATAAGGGACATCATTTTGCTGTGCCATTGCATATAATGGGACTTGAGTATTCACAGATTTGGGTATTCACGGGGGGTCCTGGAACCAAACCCCAGCGAATGTGAAGGGACAGCTGTATTTTTCTTCAAACATTTTTTTTTGGTTTCCTTTTTGAATTCTTCTATAGTTTTTTTTTTCATTTAACAGAGTAGTCAGCTTATTCATTTCCACCATAGCCTTATCTACATGGACTATGGATTCCATTCTGCCCTCATTTGAGAGCCCTGCAGTCCAAACAACGCACAGCATTTGACCCATTCTGCCCACGGGCAGTCCTTACGATCCTCAGGACAGAAATGGGGCTCAGATAGGGCCAAACCAGGATAGGGCCCAATACAGAAGTTTAAAAAACAGCCAGTTTACTCCATTTCCACTGGGAGGAAACGGATTGGGCCTCAGGTATCTACGGGAGCCCATCCCTACAGGCTGGCCCATCGCTCTAGTTTCTGGTCACTCTTACTCTTCTGACTCCAGGCAGCAGGCCTGCAGCATGTGATGAAGGTGGGCCACCTGTAAGGGGCCTTGTCACGTGGTGCGGATCGGCTTCCTGGACCTGGCAGAGCAAGGAAAATGGCAGTGGCGGCTGCAGCAATGGGCCAGCATTCTGTTTGGACTCTGGCCCGTTTCATCCAGAAAGCAGGGAAGAATGTAGATAGGGCCAATATAACATTTCCGCAACCAATCTTCTATCACTGGGATGGTGTTTTGTATCCAATTCTGAACATGTAACAGTCTTGCTGCTGTAGCCATATATCTTATTATCTTTCCATATCCCCTTTCTAAATAATTTTCAATTAGTCCCAATAAAAAAAAGTTTCCAGTAGCAATTGAAGTTTAATATTCAATTTTTCTTCCATCAGTTTATGTATTGATATTCAACATTTCTTTGCTTTTGCATAGGTCCACCACAAATGATAAAATGTCCCTTCACATGACAAATATTTCCAAAATACATTTGGTAAACCTTTATACATATTAGATAACTTAACTGGTGTTAAGTACCAATGATATATCATTTTATAAAAGTTCTCTTTTAAATCATAACTTAAAGTATATTTCAGTACTTTCCCCTACAAATTCTCCCGTTAGGACAATAGAATATTATGACCAATATACCCGTACAGTTCTTCACCTGTTGGAAATTCTATGAGTTGTGGTCCAAAATAACTAACTTTTTCAGGCTCTGGACCTGGATCAGTCTATGCCAAGTGTCATAGTATGGATGGATTAGAAAGGATTAAAGAGGAAATAAGATTTATGACCACCTTTCTGGCAAGAAAATGAAACCCAAAAGCAAAAGCAGCATAGGATTTTATTTAACAAGACCATCTAAGATGTTACCAAGGACTGAGAAAGTTTCCAAGGTCTCTTGAAGTGTTCTTTAGGCCCTTTGCATTTTTCTCTCTTGCACAGGTGCTGTACTTTATTCTCATCTGTTATGTTTTAAACAGTTTTTAATTCAGTAAAATTTTAATCTGACAGTTTTTTCCTCATTTGTCTTTACAATTATGACTGATTTTAGCTGCATTCTGTTTTAATCTACGTTGCATACCCTTTAACATTTCACAGATGAAAATAGAGACATATGTAGCCAATAAATGGGGGGAAAGTTATTAAATGAGGAAGAACACACAAAACGTCTATTTTAAGCAGAGGAACCTTGGAAATTATATACTGAGTTTAGAAATGCCTGGGAGGAGACGATGGGGGAGACCCAAATCAATAAATAGGAGGTCTGTTATCAGTAATGAGACTATGCTTTTACCTTTCAGACAAATCAGGGAGAACTGATTGTGAATGCTTGAGTGGTGACCTTGAACATGTCTGAACCTGCATGACAAACGTCAGCACTCTCGGCTGTTCAGTTAATTGTCAGTCATCATTGAAAGCTGCTGTGTTGTTTGTTGTATGCTGGAATATTACTAAGTTTAAAAGTTGAGCAATGTGTCAAATTGAAATTCTAAGTAAAATTGAACAAAACACCAAAAGAATCTTTTCAAAATTTTATTGAGGCCTACAGGGAAGACTGCATGTCTCGTGCGCATGTGTTTGAGTGGCACAAAAGATTCAGAGAAGAACGTGAGAATGTGGAAGACGCCAAGCACCCTGGATGACCTTCCACCTCAAGAACCGAAGAAATTGTGGAAAAAAATCAGCCAGATTGTTCGCGAAGACTGCCGGCTCAGTGTCCAAAGGGTAGCTGAAACCATGAACATTGATGAAGACACTGCATGGAAATTTTTGCATGAGAATCTCAACATGAGAAAAGTTTGTGCCAAGAACGTCCCTAGCGTTCTCACACCAGAGCAAAAAGAGTGCAGCAAGGAAATTTGCACTGATGTTCTGCAGCAACTTGAGGCAGACTGAAGCCTTTTTCATAAAATCATCACTTGTGATGAAACCTGGATCTTCCAATATAATCCTAAAATAAAATGACAGTCAATGCACTGGAATACCATCATCACCAAGAATGAAAAAAGCACATCAGAGCAAGTTCACATTCAAAGCCATGCTCATTGTTGTTGTTTTTTTACATCAAGGGTAAAATTTTGGAGATTATCAGATGTGCTAAACAATGCCAGGAGATCACTAAAGGGCTGTCTGTTCAGATGACATTGTTCCCCTCTTGTAATGCACCCTTTCTGTTGCTGTTCTGCTGGTGCTGCTTTTCATTGACAGGAGAAGCTATCAATACAGCCACCGTTCTGTTTCTGTCACAGATATTCCTGCAACTGAAAAAGTGCCCCATTTCGCTGGTGAGATCCCAGCATCAATGGGAGGTCCCTGCTAGAAAACTTCCTGGTGAGATTGGGACATCTAGGTAAGTGACACACTTAAAAAAAGAATTCCTTGGTTTACGTGGAAATTTTAAAGTGTGTTTTTGTGCTTGCTATCATCTTTTCCCTTTTATGTTTCTTCTTAACTTTTGAATTTCCCGCACTCATGTCTTCTCGCGAGAACCAGCAGGATTTCACTCCAGGAAGTGAATGGAGCTCCATTAGAGCTCCATTCACTCATGGGCTGTCCTGTCAACTCTAGTAAAGGTAGGTCTGAAAAGTTTTGTTTTTGTGGCATGACAGGGATGGGAGAGGGTCAGGAGAGGAGATTGTAGGAGAAGAACACTTTTTTCATTCCTTTCTGATAATCTCCTTTGGCAGAATGGGTTCCAGAAGAAAGAACAGTGAGCCAGCATTATTATAAGGAAGTTTTGACAAAGCTGAGAGAAAGGACTTTTTTGGATGCATCAAAAATAACACAAGCAGCCTCGTCGCGTTGCGAGGCTGTTGCACTGCAGAGCATCGGTTTCGGATGACGCTCACCCCTGCCGGAACTGTTGCGGTACCGCAGGGAGATTTAAGCATCATATTTCGTTGGTTTTTAATCACGATCAACTTTCGTGAGTAAAAACCGACGAAATATGACACTCAAATCTCCCCACGGTACCGCAATAGTACCGGCAGGAGAGAGCATCATCCAAAACCAACGCTCTGCAGTGCAGCAGCCTCGCAATGTGATGAGGCTGCTTGCGTTATTTTTGACCATCCGAAAAAGTCCAGAGAGTCAGGAAAAAAGACCAGAACTGTGGAAAGATAATTTCATTCTTCATCAAGAACAATGCACTTGAGCAGATAGCACTTTTTGGCTGATAAACGCATTACTACACTTGAACATCCTCCATATTTGCCAAATATGGCACCATGAGACTTTTTTCTTTTCCCTAAAGTGAAATCGATGCTTAAAGGAACACATTTTGAGTTAATTGATGCAGTAAAGAAGAAAATGCAGGTGTTTTGAAATAGCTGACAGAAACTGATCTGCTCCACACCTTTGACCAGTAGAAAACACGACTACTTGCTGTGTAAGTGTGAATGGGGAGTATATTGAAGGGGACAAGCATTGTAATACATGTAAATAAAGATGAGTTATTTTATCAGTCTCATTATTTAATAGACAGACCTCATCATAAAGAAATCCATGCATTCCATTAGCCTTTTAGAATGTCTCAGGCTACAATCATGTATACATTTACCGAAGAGTAAGTCCCACTGAATTCACTGAGACTTCTGAGTAAATATGTGAATGGAATATTGTGCTTCTAACAAAACAAATTGCCAGTAAAACTCTTCTAGTCCTCAACTTCTAAGAGTTATATCTTCTCTCTTGTAACATTGTACATCCTTGGTGTGCATACATAAGTGCATGTGTGCATACACACACACACACACGATTATTAAATCAAAAAGAAGGGGTGGAGAGAAGAAAACCAGTAAAATAGGCTTGAAATATCTCACTAGGAGAAAGGTGGGACATCAATCAAATGTACAGGTAGAACTGAAAGGGAGACAAACATATATTTTGAAATTAGGAACACACACACACACACACATCTTGGGTGTGCTAATTGGCCAAGGAAACTAAGGAAACATTGCCCCTTCCTCCTCTCATTCCCTCAGCCAGTCACCACCCACATGCAAATTCCCTCACAACCTCACAATCCATTCCTGCCACTCAATCTGCATCTATACCCACAGCCTCACAAGGGTCCCATTGCCGGCCACTCACCTGAGCATGAAGTGGTGAAGAGCAGGAGCTGCCACTGCCCATGAGGCAGCTACTTCTACCATGATCCTGGCCCGGGGGTGGGGGTGGCGGCGAGGGCAGCCAACCCAGAAGCCATAGCAAGGACTCCAGGAGCTTAAATGGAGCCCCCCTCAACCTCCACTATATGCGAAAGAGGAGCACAAGAGCTGCTGCAAGTCCAAGGTGGGAGAACCAGGCAGCTAGGCAGTCGCTCAGTAGTTGTATAGGTTTTGGTGGTATTTTCCCCCACAATAATAGTGTGTAGCTGAACCGTGTGAACCTTTCAAATCTATTATAACAGCATATGTTACTCTGGGTACAGCTAGTTTGAATGAATTATCTACAATATTTATCTTTGTTCAGGGAAATTAAAGCTGGAGGAGGAATATGTTTTGAGAGTGAGATTGAGGACTTTATCAGAAGCAATAAATATGGCGTCATAATGACACCACATAAACTCTAAAGGGTGTGCATATCAGATGATGTCACCCTTTCGCATTTATATCCTTGATAAAACCCATACCTCTTTTTGGATGGCTGAAGCCATAAAATAGATTCCCCCATGGTCCTTTAGTGCCGGCATTGCTGGCATATGAAATCTTGTACCATTTAACTCATGTGAATGTAGCATGAATGGCCAGTCCAGTTCAAACAATTCCAGGTGAGATTGTGACATCCAGGTAAGTGACACACATTTTATGACCCTCCCTGGGTTACTTGGAAGTTTTTGTGTGTTATTTTTTCTTTTATTTTTGAATTTCCCACGTGATGAAGTCTTGCAAGAATCCACAGGATTTTGAACGAGGAAGTGAACGGAGCTCCGTTCACTTCTTCTTCATTGCCAGGGAAGCCTTTGCCAGGAGAGAAGGTAAGTGTGGTGGGGGTTCTTTTGCTGGCATAAAAATGGCTTTAATTATGCTAGCAAAATAATGCTTTTAGAGTCTAGTCTGATAAAGTTCTGAGAGAGAACCTGGTGCACCGTTCTGAAGGTGTAATGATTCAGAGGGATCTCCATCAAGGCAAGACTCTCAATTTCTCCTGTATGCATTATATTTACTCTTTCTGCTTAATGAATCAAGCTTTTGGGGGGGTCTGTTATAGTAGTACAAACCTCCTAGTAACTGCAGCACTTAACTCTTTTGCTGAATCTTTTGGTAAGGGACAGATTATGCCACCTCCTCTCTTCTCCAGCAGAAATGCAGCCTCCCCCCCGACCAGTTAACTGAGTGCAAAGTGCTTTGAAGTCTCTTTGGAGGCTGTAACAAGCAGCATATAGAAGAGAGGCAGAAAGGGGAAACTGGGACTTTTTCAGACCAGTTTAGAATCCAGGAATGCAGAAGGCTAGCTAAGTCAGTCCAACTGTTTGAGGCTATGATGTCACGGGGCACTTTGTGTCACCACACTGAGGGAAAGGTGGGATATTAATACTTTAACATATGAAAGCAGGATGAAATTTTAGTATCATTCCTTTTGGAAAGCAAACCCATAGAAACATCTGCTTTGTATTTTAAGACCAACAGTATTAGAAAATGCACAAAATTCTTTGCTATTTCATATTCCTTTAAAAAATCTTCCATGATTTTGAACTGCTCCATCTACTTAACACAAAGAGCCTTACCACATTCTGAAGAGAAAGTGGCAAAGTACCAGGAATATTCCATCTTTCCTGCTGCCTTACCACATGGTGTCAGCATTCTTCCACTGTTCTTTTGTTTCAGTCCCATGGGGGACTGAGGTAAAACCATGTCTTTTTGCAAACAGATTTTTCTGGTTAGCAAAAAGACATGCTTTTACTTTGGTCCCCCACAGGACTGGAATGAAAGAACGCCAACGTCATGCAATGTCCGAGAAAGCCTGACATGCGATAAGGCTTTGCCGCTTTTCATTGGAGTGTGGTCAGGCTCAAATATAATACAATTGCCAGTAGAATGGGAATGAATATGTTTACTAAAACATTTTAAAAAATATATCTTGGCCACTAAGATGAATTTTCTGTTCAGCTGGAATTTGTAAGAGAAAAAAACCAGACTGGACCATACTTTGTGTGCTACACTAAACTATGCACAGTATATTTTTCACAAAGGTAAAATATATTCTGCATGACTTGAGCATTTGTGGATCAATGCTAAGCTATGGGCTATTAGATTTAACATCTCTGGAAGCTCAAAAAGCATTTAAGTGGACTCGGTCTTTTGCTCTAACACTAGCTGTCAAAGAGATTGAGAGATTTTTGGAATGGTTTTTGATGGACGTGTATAAAAATGTATGTGACTATGAATTGGATTTGTTCCTCTGGAATATTATGGATTACTTTTTATGTTGAAATGGCGTAAGTGTGCTGAACTGCATATGGTTGGCTTAATGTAGCTAAAAATATAACTTGTGCTTTCCATTTGGAAGCTAGCTGGATTTTTCCACTTTCCCTGTCACCTAATAATGGCTTTATGATGTGTGTATAGGTTACAGGAAATTCTTTTTAAAAATAGTATGGAAGCATAAATTCCTTGGTCAAATTATAATTTGTGGCTATTTTGCAAGAAAAGATAGATATGATTGCACAAGATGAAACCTTTGCAGAATACACTCCTGTAGCAATAAACTGAGGTCAGACTTGTGCCAGTTATTTGGTCTTTTGGCCTCTTACTGACTATGGGTGTATGTTTTGACCAAGCAATGTTTTTTCTGCACTTTTACAGGGCATGCAGTTTCATTTTAAGTCCAGGTGAGTGCCTTAACTACCTTCTAATGCCACAGAATCTAGCACATTGTACAACAGGGTGCAGATATTATGGAGATGCATGAAAATTTGAGAAAATCTTGTTCCATATGGCTTTGGCACAGCAATCGTACTTTTCAGCCATTCACACATGCCACACATATGCATCCTATTTGCCCACATGCAAAGGTTATTCTGACATAAACTATTCACTCATACACCTCTAATGATAGTGGTACTGTATGCCTCACACTGCATTCATATGCATAATCCAACACTTGATAAACGCTTTAACAGTAATTTTGGTCACTTATTTTTTTATCAATATCTTTAAATTTCTTAAGCCTTGTGTTCACAGTTTAACTCTTCAGGAGGCAGAATGTTCACAGAAATTCTATGATAACATCAGCCAGTGTCTGACAAAAAACAAAACAAAAACAAACCAATCCAGGATTCTGTGGCATCACAGTAGTTCATAGAATCATAGAGTCATAGGCCTTGTCTAGATGGGCTATTTACCCCATTTTAGAGCCCTGCAGTCCAAACAGGGATTTTATCCCAGGCAGTTCTCACAACCCCTGGGGCAAAGATGGGGCTAAGATTGTTGGAAGACAGGTTATGATCTGTTATTCTATCTATCTATCTATCTATCTATCTATCTATCTATCATTCTCTTGGGTATGTTGCCTTTCCCATTGTGCTGATTGGCTGCTCAGAAAACACACTCATCACACACCCAACCAATCACCACCCACATGCAAATTCCCTCTCCACCTCACAATGCACTCCTGTCACTCAATCTGTGGCCCAGATTGGGACCCAGACAATCAATTGGCAGTGGTGACGGGCCACTTGTGACAGAACCCAGGCAGTCAACTGGTGGTGGTAGTGGTGGCAGCGGTGGCAGGGCAATAGAGTGAGTCACCCTCAGTAATTCTGGATAAAGTGTGGAACACTGAGAAGGGAGGAGGAATTTGCATCCACTGGCCTACCTTACAGGGTTGTCACGAGGTCTACTGGGTGTTTTTTGGGAGTTTAGCGGAATATGGTACGCCAAGTCCAGCTAGTTATAAGAAACTGCTTTAGCCAGAAAAAAGCAGAATGGGCCCAACTGACCACAGGAGCACATACTGGCATGTTAGCCCATCACTGCAGATGCCATCCATGTTGTTTTCTCCAAAGCCAGGATGGAGAACCACAGCATGTACTGCGGACTGGCGTCTTGGCTTCAGAGAATGTGATGTGAGTGGAAGTGGCAGCAGCTGGAGAAACAGGCTGGCATGGCGATCTGGACTCCATTCTGTTTCTTTCAGGTAACAGTGGAAGAATGGGCCTGATCCGTGGCCAGAATACCCCGGTGGGGAGCCATCATATTCTGGTTCTTGTAGATGACCCCACAGAGTTGGAGGAGACCACAAGGGCCATCCAGTGCAACCCTTTGCCATGTAGGAGTACCTGATATAGGTAGTTCAGGAATACCTGGCCAGCATAAACGAATTCAAGACTCCAGGGACAGATGAATTACATCCAAGGGTATTAAAATAACTGGCAGTAGTACTCTCAGAATCACCGCCAATACCCTTTGAGATTTCCTAGAGAACAGGAAAGGCCTCAGCTGACTGGAGGAAGGCAAATGTTATCCCCATCTTCAAAAAGGGGGGGGGAGCAGAAGACCTAAATAATTACTGTTCAGTCAGCCTGACATCAAGAGTAAGGAAAGATTCTAAAGCAAATTATTAAACAGACTGTCTGTAAGCACTTAAAAGGAAATGCTGTGATCACTGGAAGTCAACATGGGTTTATCAAAAACAAGTCATGCCAGACTAATCTTATCTCTTTTTTTGATAGAGTTACAAACTTGGTAGATGAAGGGAATGCTGTAGATGTAGTGTATCTTGATTTCAGTAAGGATTTTAACAAAGTCCCCCATGATATTCTTGCAAAAAAGTTAGTAACATGTGGCTTAGACAATATGACTGTTAGGTGGATTTGTAATTGGTTGTACTGCCACCAAGGCAAGTGTCACCCATCCTATATCCATGCATTTCATTTTTACTGCGCAAGTGTAGTATTCTACATTTCTCCCTGTTGGAATTCATTTTGTTAGTTTTGGCCCAGATTTCTAATCTGTTAAGGTCATTTTGAATTCTGATCCTGTCCTCTGGGATTTTAGCTATCCCTCCTAATTTGGTGTCATCTGCAAACTTGATAAGAATACCCTGTATTCCATCATCCATGTCATTGATAGATATGTTGAATAGTACTGGTCCCTGGACAGAACCCTGTGGCACCCTACTAGTCACATTTCTCCATGATGAAGAGGAGCCATTGGTGAGCACACTTTGAGTTATATGACATTTATCTGCATGCTTCATCATACATAGGGGCCCTGGTGGTGCAGTAAGCTAATGCAGCCAAAACTGCAGCCAAAAAACTCATGTTAGACCTTGAGTTCATAAGTTTGATCCCAGGCCACCCCCCAGGTTGACTCAGCCTTCTGTAAGTCAATAAAATGAGGACCAGCATAATAAAGAGCTGGGGTGACACGCTGTGAAACTGTTAAAACAGTTTCCAATAAAAGCCGCTGTCATTTATTTGTGTACAATGCATTCTGCAGCATCACTCCTGCAGTGTCGTTTGCATGCCAGCAGCGCCATCTACTGGCATTTGCATTGTACAACTGTCTGTAAGTGTCTGGCGAATAAATAAATTATTATTATTATTATTATTATTATTATTATTCCTATAGTAAACCACTTAGGATAATTTCCAATTTATTTCTCTAATAAAATGTGCATTCATTTGCTATATTCACATTTATTGGGTTACTGCAAAATAAGTGACTTGCAGCCTAGTACTTGTATTCAAAGTAAAAAAGGAAGTCTATACCTAAGTAGCAGTCCCACTGAGTTCAATGGAACATGCTCCCAGATAAGTGAGTATATGACTGCAGCCTAATTGTGCACACCTGTAGGTGTCTACTCAAAAGTAAGTCTTGTTGAGTTCTATGGGATTTACCCCCACATAAGTATATATAAGATTACAGGCTTACTGTTTGCTGACTGATTGTAGCAACTCCTCTAAGAAGAAATAGACAATCATTTAGTGGGCAAGCGATGAAGAAAGAAGCTGTGCACAAATTGCTTAGCTTACAATACAAAATGCAGCTGTATTCAGCCACAAAAATATAAATTCTGTGCATAATGAAGCATGTGTTTTTTAAAGTATAGAACAAAAATTAGACCCCTTTTCCTGCACTCCTCTTAGCAGTTTTATGCCTCTTCCAAAGTGGATATGTTACTTTAACATAAGAGTTTTATCATACTTACGTTGGATGCAAATCCTTTCATTTCTCATCAGTGATGTGCTAATGCAATCCTTTTTATACAATTGATCTAATAATATCTACTGTTCTCCCCTGTTGCATTATTTTGGTTTCTAAACAGAAAAATGCACAGCAAAGCCAGAGAGGAAATTCATTGTGAATATATTTCTGTTGTTGCTGATGGTAATTTTTCTTGTTTGCTCATCAAATTCCAACTCTCCTTATATTGTGATCACTTTAAATGAATATAGGATCATGTTGTCTTGCCAAAGCAATGATTCTATGTATGTTTTTTTAAAAAAACTTATCCTTATATAGTTCTAATATGCCTTTTACAAATGTGGGAATTTCTCAGACAAGAAAAGGCTCTGCAGATATCTAGAGTTTTATAGATAAGGAAAAAAAGTGTTCTCAGTCAGTAGGAATTAGAAAATCTGTCAGTTTTACCTTCCACACTCAGGTTCTTTCCATCCTGAATATGTGTGTGTGTTTGTGTATATACAGTATATATAATGTGGTGGTTAATTCTCTACAAACTACTTGAATTAACCAAACACATACAGAGATTTGTAGCTGTAAAGGACCATAGCATATATGTATTAAAGATGAGGAACTTCTCAGAAAATTAAAGTGACAATTCTAATTTGTCAATAATATAATCCTCATTTTAAGAGTTTTGCACTGAAACTCCTGGGCCTAGATACATATGTCTGGATGCATGTTTCTTTTGGTTTCTTCAACATTGGATTCCTCTCTCAAGTTGATTCTATCTATCCTGATTGGGTGGGGGGCAGGAATCAAATTTTGGTAATTCTTATCAAAACCGACTGAAACAAAATTCTCACTCATCCTTGGCCACAATGTTCAGATCAAATTAAAGGAACCAGATACTAAACTATATGAGGATGTGGTTATTTGCAGCATAGACTGCCAGAAATATCTCCTGGAGTCTTTTGAAACATATCACTGTCGATGTCAGTGTTTACTTGATCCTGTTACAATTGAAAAGAATGCTCATATGAAGAAATGTTTGGAAAAACCCAGTTTGTGGATACAGTTGGGCCCCAAGGGCAGATTTTGACTAAACATAGTCATTTTAAAAGACTGTTTTATTCTTTTAAAGAAAAGGTGGCCTCTTTGTTCTAATACATAAATGAAGTTAGATTCATTTCATTTGTCTCCCAGCCAAACTGACAAAAAGAGGGGGTGCATTTATTCAAATCACAACTAGAATGCATGGAGCTACAGAAGAAGCTTCAAACATGTTTGAAAAGGAAGAAGAACCATCTTCTAAATATTTCTGACAAATATTTTCCACAGTTACCCTAATTTTACAGTTTTCTTTTTAAAGACAATGACATGCATTAATTTGTTGGAGATGTTAAACCATTTATGTCTAGCAGAATGCTTGGTTAGTATCTGACCGTGAGAATTAAATGAATTCAATCTTGCAATTCTTGAAAGCATTAGCAGTCTGCCTAGTAATAGTATACAAACAATACTATACTTCTTTCTAGAAGAAGAAGATTTAAGAAAGGAATGCATGTTGTGTCACAGTTGGTAACAAATTTTGCAAAGGAACTAGAAAATGGCCGGTCAGAATTCCCTAGCCCATAAAGCCCTCTTCCAGTCAGTATCAGTGTCACAACTACTGTCTGTGGTCTCTTTTTGGGCTGCTTTTTAAATAGGTTGGATTTGACACAGATGTTGCCAGATATATGGATATATGATCCTTGTGCTAGAATCTATGTCTTTGTTGAGACACTTCTACTTTTTAAGAAATCCAGTTATATAAAAACTAGAGGTTGCTACATCTCAGCTTTCTTCTGATCAATTCAGCTTTCAATTTCTCCTTTGCTTAGTGTATTTCACACCATGGTCAGCATCTTCATAACAAACGACATTGGGCATGGTGTTCATTGGCAATTCTCAGGTTGATAGTGGTAAAAATCAAGACAACTTTAAATTACAGCTCATCAGGCTGGAGGGAATTGTCTTATTTTAAAGAGAAATGAAAAAGGGTCTCTTTTGCTTCTTTCTGGAAATATATTTATGTTCCAGTGCTGCAGTGGCATTCAGAATCCTTTCACTGTTATATCACTATGCTAAAAAATAAAACAAGTGGTGAAAGTCGTTTAAGAGAAATTCCCACTGCCCTAAACATGTTCTCATTTTCTATGGAGGTCAACAAGGCATAGCTATACAGTGGAAATATCAGACTTGTTGACTTTCCATCCTTTAGAAAAACACATGTTCTTTAAAATTCACTTGAGATATTTTAAAGGATACATTTGCTGTAATTATGACTAGCCTGGTTTATAATTCATTTAATTTTCTTTTGACGTAAGTGGAGTGTGTGTGCGTGTTATAAGAGACCGTAAAAATAAATTTTTAATTATAAAAGGATGTAACATCATCCATTATTAATAATAACCAACAATGTGGAATATGTGTTTATATATAAAATCCATTAGGAAGATAAGCTGACTACAAGCCTAAAAATAATGCTAGCATTTCTCCTGTATATATGGTTGGAGTGGGTGTGGGTGGGAATCTTCCCCCAAAATAAAGTCTAAGAAATGAATTGAATTGATCCATTAAAAAAAACACATGAAAACAGCTAGCAACATATTGGCTTAAATCCACTTGCTAGTCCCAACTAATGGAGGCCCGCTGAATTCATGGAACTCAGATAATTGTTGATTCCCCAAGTTCCTATTGATTCAATTGTGCTACTCTGAATGACACTAGCAAGCAATCAGGCAGATGCTCCAGGTGAAGCCTGACTTTAGGTCTTGAAGACAATTGTTCTTCTTTGTTGGCTCTTCCCAGCATATGATACTCACGAATAATACTGCCTCTGAACATGGAGGTTTGATGTAATAGCCTTTTAAAAAGCTATCAGAGGATGCAGCCACATCTTTTGACATTAGCTTCTGTGTACTCATATGTTTGGGGGGAGGTATATTTTTGGCTGGTGGGGACTTTTCTAAACCTAATACTGATCAGCTTCATTGGGTGACCCTGATTTTTAAAAATGTTATCAGAGAGGTTACAAGGTTTGTCTATTCGTTGCTAGTTATAGAGTCTAAAACCTCGAGTTTTTAGAGACACTGACACTCAAACTTCACCTTGCCAGAGGGAAAAAAGCTGGACACCTTTGAGACTACCTTGTAATAGCTGTGTTAGTCTCTTGCAGCATAAAAAGAAGGAAGGAAGGAAGGAAGGAAGGAAGGAAGGAAAAAATGTAGCAGCACCTTTAAGACTAACTGGTTTTTATTTTTGTATGAACTTTCATGGATACAAACTTCAGATGCAGTTCAGACTACTCAGTACTGTATCCAAATAAGTGAGTTTATATCCACAAAAGCTAATGCAAAATTACAAACCAGTCTTAAAGCCACATTTCTTTTCATTTTTTCACCTCACCCTTCCTTCCTCCTTATTTTTGGGACTACATGGTATCTGTTTAGAACATATATGACACATGCACATTCTAGACATGGCCCACCCCACCATTGAACCATATGATAGTTTGGAAGCTATCACGATGAACACTTTTTGGATATTTATTATGGTCTATGGCTGTCATTTGTCTTTGACAGGAATGTTCTGATTACACTTTGAATCATGGAAAAATAAAAATAAAATGTTATCAGAGAGAGGAAGAACAAGGTCATTTCTACCAAATTCTCTAGAATTCTTCTTACACAATTCTTAAAATCTGTTAGAAAGATAATTTCCTGCTTTGCGCTCCCTTTCCCCTTCTGTAGCAATTATGAAATTCTAAAAATGGATTTTTGTGTGATGCTATACAAACTGTACAAGATTTATGACACAGTACATTTACATAACCCTGGATAGCAAACATCATCATCATCATGGTTTTTCATCACCATCACCACCACCACCACCATCACAAATCTATCCTTTAGCAGTGATGGTTCATGGGAATTCCAGTCAATTTTTTTTTATATTAGTGGTAACAGACTTGAGAAATCTCTAGAGCCAGTTCTAGACACTCGCTGGTTTCATGACAAGATTCAAATATGCTGCAATCAATGTCACAATCACAGCTGCAGTCACCATTGTTGGAGTCATCACTGGACGGCTGATGATATCTATGCGAAGGGCAGCACACACTGGTCAACCAATTTTCACAGACATCAGGCAACATGAATAGAAAGTCCCAAAACTGGCAGAACAAGCAGGCCAGGATGAGTGTGGCGCATTCATCTGTTTTCAAAAGAAGAACAAGGAGTAAGACTCTTAAGAAAACATCAAATCCATGAGCATTGTCATCCATCCAGGGCATGAAACTAGAGAGGGCTTCCTTAGTTCCCCTCATTAAAACATCAGGAAGTAAATTAAAAAGGCCTGCAGTTATCCAGGGTTCACTGCATTTTAAGCCACTCTTTTCCACTTGGGGTGCATTGCCTGTGTTGGCTGCACCAAGTTGGAGATGAGTACCTTAAGCTTTCAGAATTAAGTTAGAGTGAATCTACCTCCAGTCTGCATCATTTTCACATGTTTTGAACTGATAGCTCCATTTAATTTAATTTCTGGACTAGGACTTTCTCAGACTAGCGTCCAAAAATGCTGTAATTCCACAACTGAGGAAAGTGGAAACATAGTGTTATTATTACACTTATTATTGCATGTCATTGTAATTGCATGATACAACCACCACAGAATTATTGTGTGACCACCACTAGCAATTTAAGAACAATCTACTTCTGTGATTTAGTACATGCAAGATTTAGATATAGTTCTCATGAGAAGATATGAGCATGGTCCACCCCTCTCCTGATTTTAAAAAGTAAATGAACACACAAACACTTAAACAAACCTAAAAACTTGCAAAGAAAATGGAGTGTCATAAAAAGAGTGTCCTGTGGATAGTTTTCATGTTCTCAGCCAGAGGTTTTGTTGCTGGGAAAGGGAGGGAAAAGGATCACCTATTCATGCTGTAACCTTGTGATTATAGCGGGACGTGATTTCACACAGTCTTCAATACTGTGAAAAAGTGATATTGACAGCCTCTCCCATCAATAAAAAGTGATGTTTTATTCATGGCTGGAGCAGAGATTGACCATACAAAGATGACAACACCGTGCTACAGTGGAACCTGTTCATGCTACCATGACATTGTAATCATGCGATTTTTGCCGTGTCTGATAAAGTCCCTAATCTGTCATTTTTTAAAAAAAAGCACCTTCTAAAATACTATTAAAATGCATTGCTCTCAAAATATAGATTGAAATGATGTATTTAAATTGCTTAAGAATAGCCATCTTTTGGATCCCACCCTGGGAGAAAAGCAGGATACAAACTGAATAAATAAAATTTTCTTGGTGGGAAAAACTGTATCACGTCATGTAACAATGCTTACAGAGCAATTCCTGAAAGATTTCTGGAAAGAGCAACACTTCTAGGGTGGACAGTGGTTTCTCTCCCTGTTTCTGTGAAATTGTTTCTCCTTTAATGTACAGCTGTCCCTCCATATCCACGGGTTTGGTATCCACGGATTTAAGTATTCATGGCTTGAAAATATTCTTTAAAAAATAATAATCCAAAAAGAAAACCTTGATTTTGCCATCTTATATAAGGGACACCATTTTGCTATGCCATTGCATATAATGGGACTTGAGTATTCATGGATTTTGGTATTCATGGGGGCTCCTGGAACCAAACCCCAGCAAATATGAAGGGACAACTGTATTCATTTTGAATGTCTGAAGTGGGGGTGGTATTTAGATCCACCTGAAGTAAGCAGATCTATACCAGCATTGTTCTCAACAGTTTTAAATCCACAGGTATATTTGGAATTCTGAAACAGTGAATGGATATCACCAAAATTGTTGGTAGACCCATCTATTTCTGGTGCATATTAGCATCACATGTGTTCAGTCATAAGTACACTCTCTCGTTTCAACATTACTGCAATTTTTTTTAAAAAAACCAGACAAATATTGCATTTGAATTAAATATAACTTCCCTAAAAATATGCACTTTTGTATGCACTGTATCTAAAAATCACGCTTGTGTGCATTTCCTTCCAAAAAGATAATTGTTTCTGGCAAGGACTGTATTGTAAAATGTGGAGAAATCCATTGTCCAAATAATAACTTTGCCCCAATCCATGTTTTAATCCAGAAGTATGTGAGCAATGCTGGTTTGCTAAAATAATAATAATAATAATAATAATAATAATAATCCAAATCAAATGAAATCCTCTATGACTCCTTCCCCCTAACCCCATGATTATCCAACCCACAACAACATGCTGCACATAACTACAATGTTGTGTTTCCCTTTAAAAAAAAAAAGCACACAAAAGAAACAGCATCATCATTGACTGGAGTGGACAAAATGTTCAGTTTTGCTTTCCTGTACACTCATTCCTTAAAATTTCATTTTTTCCCAACCTAGGAAAAATATGAATTTTGATAAGTTCTTACAACATATCCACTGGCTGAATTCATTAGGTACAGCTATGCTTAGCAGGATGAAGATCATATTGTACCCGCTTACCACATAGCTGCTACAAATAAGAAACCAGACAGAGTAAGAAAAAGTGAGAACCCTAATTCAACACCACAAACGTGGCTGGCTGGACAAAGTGTGACAGCCATACTATGAAGAACTAAGCATTCAAAGCCCTCTGACTAGATTCACATGAATTAGCAAATTTGTCTGTTTAATCATCTCTTGTATTTGCATTGCAGTTACAGATTTGTAACCTAGAGCTGTGGATCTGCCAGAGGGAAGAAAGAGAGCAGCCAGTAAGTTCAATCCTACAGCCTCACTAATGACTGGGAGGACAACCTGGCTGTCAAGGTGAGACCTCAGAGAGCTCCGCAGAACTGTAGTCCAAAACATCTGGGGACCCACAGGTTGAGAACCACTGCTTTAGGATGATGCAGATGGTTCCATCCCACTGTGCAAAAAGCAGAAGCTTCTGCTGGTCACACTATGGCTTGAGGGCAAGAGGGAACTTAGGTTCAGGAAGAGGATAGCCATGTCATCCTGACATGCTCTGTTCACCAGCACTGTGAACCTGTTCTGCTTGGAGCAGCATCCTAAACTTTAAGGTGGTTTTCAGGGCTTGGTTACTTAGAGCATTCATAAATACATTTATCTAGTTATGAATGTAATGTATAATCTCAGGCAATATCTTTAAATCACAAATTCCTTCTGTCAGCATTATGAAGAATTTGGAAAATTCTTATAAAAAATTAATCAAGCAAAATTCTTATCCATTCATATTTTTTTTAAAAGAGAAAGGGCCTTCGTAATGCCCTACGTTCAACATTTATGGGATATCCCCACAGTGATCTACTTTTATATCCCACAGTCTTGGTTTCAGCATTTTCTCATCATCATACAATCATCATACAATCATGGTGATACAATCATGCAGGCCTCAGTTTAAAGAGAAACTACAGTGAAGAATTATAGCATTTTGAAAGTCCAGAAAGAAAGGAAGGAAAGAAGGATTGTAGAATCATAGAATTGTAGAAATTGGACCACATCATAAGGGTGTTCCAATCCAACCCACAATTGATACAGAAATCCCAAAGCTAATGCATGCCCGACAGATGGCCATCTAAGCTATAATTCTACCATCATAGTGATTCTACAAGTGTCCCCATTTAGCAGTTTCATCACGATCTAATCCCCAGTAATGTCTACCCACTGGTTCTATTCCTCTCATCTGAAGAACAGAGAACAAGTCCTCATTATGTTCTGCATACTGTTAGATAGTTTGTATACTTTTAATCTTCTCTTGGGCAGGCTAAACATTCCGGACTTTTTCAACTATTCCTCAGGTCAGTGTGGTATAGTGATTAGAGTGTTGGACTACGACTCTGGAGAACAGGGTTCCAATCCCTGCTTTGCCTTATCATAGAATCATAGAGTTGGAAGAAACCACCAGGGCCATAAAGTTCAACCCCCCTGCCATTCAGGGATATAGAATCAAAACACTCCTGACAGATGGCCATCCATCCTCTGTTTAAAATCTCCAAAGGGTTGCCATAAGTCATAAATGTCTTGAAGGTACACAACACCAACAAACAGAATCACTATGGAGATTTTCAGATAGGGAAATTATTCCCAGGGGAGTTCGGGACAGAATTGTTTCTGTCCTGGAAGCAGCACCGTGTTTCGCATGCCACTTCCCTCTCCCGATTTCCCGTCGTCCTGACGCTGTCCTTCTTCTATTTCCCTGCCGGTCCCTTCTGTGATATTTTATTAATGAGAATTCATTGTTAATAAAAAGAAATAGAACAAGGACAGCATCAGGAGGACGGAAGATCGGGACAGGGAAGTGGGCGTGTGAAACGTGGCGCTGTTTCCGGGACAGAAACAATTCTGTCCCAATCTCCCCGGGGAATAATTTCCCCATCTGAAAATCCCCTATTTCTCACAACAGGATGATAGGCTTGTCTACTGATATATAAGCCCTACTGAGTTCAATGAGACTTTCTCATAGGTAAATTTGTATAGGATTGTAATCTTAAAGCTCTACTCAGTTGCTCTTTAGAGATACTTAGGAGATTATCAGACGGGGACAAATATAGTATCCCTGTCTCTCAATCTCCTCTCCCACCCCACTCCTGTCCCTGTAGTGGTTTAAAAAGAAAAGTTTTCAGACCTACCTTAATTGCAGTTTTAAAACTGTTTTCCCCCTCCGGTAGTCCAGGAGTGAATGGAGCTCTCACGGAGCCCCATTCACTTCCTGGAAAGCAAATCCTGACTGTTCTTGTGAGAGAACGATTTCATGGGAAATTTAAAAATAAAAAACAAAATAAACATCAACAATTAAAACCAAGCCCCAAAAAATACATTAAACCCCCTACCCAAGTAACCCAGGGAGAGGAAAAACGTGTGTCACTTACCTCGATGTCCTGATCTCAACTGGAAGTGTTCAGCAGGGTTTGGCAGGGGACCGCCCACCGTCGTTGGCATCGCGCCAGCATAACGGGGCACCTTCTCACACACCCGTCATTCCATTACATAAATGGAATGATGGATCAATTCACGGCCTAAGCCGTGAATAAAAAGGAGCGTGGGAGGACGGAAGAGGCACAGGGACATAATGCCAAAGGGACAATGTCATCTGATATTCAAGCCCTTTGGCAATGTCCTGTCGTCTCTGTGGTGGGATATTTAGCACATCTGATAATCTCCTTAGTATGCTGAGTACTGTTTGGACTCTCCAGAAGAAAACCTATACAGCCTTCTCTGGTTCAGTGTCCTCTGGACATGCTGGACTAATTTATTTTTAATAAATAAAATAAAAATAAATACATCACCATCATCCCACAGCCATTCAGGCTATGACATCCCCAGGATACAGGATCCTTATTGTCCGTGCAGGCTGTGGATGCTGGGAATTGTAGTCTGGAGAGTGTAAGGCTAGAAATATGCAATGCTTCAGAATGCAAACTCTCTTTTCAGCACATAGGCTAGTAAATTTTAAATTAAGAGAAAAATAAAGTCAACTAAATAAAACTAAGTAATCTATACTGGAAAGATCTGGCAATACCGAAGTCATAACTAGAAAATAATTGCCTTTAAATCTCCCAGGTGCTTTGGCAATCGTTTGTCAGATGAAGAATTTATAACTTGCCCCATGAGGTGTTCTTAGTTTGTTTCTTGCACTCACAAAAGTTCAGGCACAGAGCTGCTCCTGTTGCTCCCAGATTTCCCAATAGTTCCTTTTCATACAAAATCTAAGAGTGCTAGTTTTTCATAGTGCCACTTCATACATCAGACTGTCATTTTGCATGTTCTGTGTGAGCAGCAGCAGCAGTTTCAGAGTACAATTGATGGCTCTACCCATTTCCACTCCAAATTTTAAAATGTTGGAGCCATTTCGAATGTAATAGCTCCTCACATTTGTATGTCTGTATCAATGTTCACAAACATATGCACATATTATTTCATTGTACACATGAACATGGATGCACCCCATGCATGTACCTTCTGTTTCAAAAACAATGGCCAAGATCCTGCCTGGAGAAGACAGAGCAGAACTTTATGCCTCCATAGTTACGTGATGCTTGTGCTATGCCACCTCATTAGTGAGCTGCAATGCCGTGGAACCAAACACACACGCAAAAGCAATGTGCAATTGTGCACAACACACCTACACAACGATAGACAGCACACAGTCATATGACACCATATGTGCAACTCCGTCTTCCTCATGGGAAGAAAATTGCTAACATTACTTGTCACTTCCACTACTTTTTGCACATGTATGCATAAAGAGATATAAAAATTAAATGTATCACTACTGGTAGATAGATCATTTCATAATAATTAATATTGCTGAATAAGTATCATTGTATGTAATAAACTTAATGATGTATTCTAAAATCTCACTTGGTTGGTTTTTTTTGAAAAAAATATTCATTTCATTCAGTTTTATTTGGCCTAAGTGACAACCCACTTCATTATACACACAATCTGCTCAGGAAGTGAAGAATATTTGCAAATTTTCTTATCTTTGGCAATAAAGGCTGTCTTGATAATATTTTTGCACAAGTAATTTCTATGAAATTTTTGCAATTACAATTCCAAAATGCTAAAGGGGGAGGAGATGGGCAAAAAGGGCACAATTCCACCCATCAGAAGATTTTGAATTTTTGTTTATTCATGCAGATAAGAATGAAGCAAGAGGTTTATACCCAAAGGCCTCAATGCAAATCCCCTCAACACAGTCAGTGTTAATATCCTCATGTAGACCTTATACTATGCTGAGCCTTCTACCACCCCTTCCTGACTTACTTCAAAGCCCTGAAGTTGCCTTGCATGGACATTCAGTGCTTCATGGCAAGCAAGTAGGATTAGAGAAACATCATATACAATGATAACACCAGCTCACAAAGATGACAGCAATTCTGAGATCCATGAGGGTTCTTTGTGAGGTCACAGCACTTCTATAATCATTGTGCATCCCCCTATGGGGATGGGTTGCCAGATGCTTCTCTGATCCCACTTGCTTGCTGTGAAGCACAGAATGGTTTTGGGGGGTGGCTTTGGGTCTTTGGGTGCTGCATTGAAGAGGACAGGAATACCAATATCTGCAGTGCCTGAAAAAGGACATTTGCATGCATAAGGGACACGTATGCGTACAGATGTCTGTACCTGAATTCTAAATGCTCTCTGTGTGTAGGTCCACAGTAGGATGAAGCTACAGATGTTACTTCTTTCCTAGAACCCATATTATGCTTCTCCAACGTGCTCTATTCCCATTCTGTCCATGGAAGTTCTTCCATTCAGGTAAGGACTTTATATAATTATCACTGGAGGACATACAGCAAAGCAGTGAAGGTGGTAGGCTTTTCTGAACTCATCCTGGGTGATCTTGTGAGGCCAGACAGCCTCCTCTGCCCATGGGCCTCCTTCTTCACAGAGAGGAAGATCAGCTTAATATATGGTTTTCTAAGGACCACAGGGTTATAACCTAAATTATATTCAAATTGGCAGCATATAAACATGCCAGGTTATCTTATTTATCAAATGTGATCAAATATAGATAACTATTTATCTAGTGTTAGCTTACCACAATCTGTGTGTAGTCAGTTGCTAAGGTGGTTGATCTCTACTCTATTTTTCCCAATGTTTGGCATATATCTCTAATCTAAGGGCTAAATCTAAAATTCTGCTGATAGAGTTTCGGGGAGTTTCTTCCCCTTCCCCCTGCAGTTCTCCATGTCACCTGAAAACCACACCTGAAGACTTTCTCATCTCTCCAGATCAAGTTTTGAGATGGGAAGAGGAAAACACCTACTTTGGATCTTCTAGAACCCATGTTCCATGTTCCACCAGTGGAATTTTTTTCTGTTAGATCCTTTCCTATCTATAATAATAATAATAAAATTTATTTATACCCCGCCCCTCTGCTAAAAACAATCAGGGCGGCTATCTAATTGAAGAGTCAGGATAATGGTTTATATTTACTGTAGCTTAGTGGGATTTATGGATGATCACCCCACCCCATGGTGTATGCACACCTTCAAGAGTTCCCACTAGGTTAATTGCTCTCTGCAATCACCATTTGGTCTACATTTTTCTATAGGAGCCATGTTATACATCATGGCCTACCTTACATAGAACTAAACAGGGAATTTATTCTAAAGCATTTCTAAATGTATTCATGCAAAGCTTCCTCAAACATCCCAAACACTGTATTAAAAAACAGTTTTACAATATCAGGTAATAATGCTAGAAACCACAGTACTGCATTAATTTCTATTAGTAAGCTATCACCCATAATATTATCAATTTTAATAGTTATCTAAATTTGTCAGGGATCTATTTAAGTTCAGACAAGCACAAGTAACTTCCAAGTCAGTCCTGGAGAATGAAAATGACTGAATTTGGGAGATACTTAGTAAATTCATGCTTTTATTTTTTTCTGAGCAAATGAACTGAAATAATTATCAAATTGAAACATTTTATAAGGTGACACTGCTGCATTTAATTGTATGAAATTTACAGTGTAGAAAATGTAATCATTTTATTCAGTAGTCCATGGTGTAATTAAGGCTCTTCTCTTTTAGGTAACATATATTTATGAAATACCTCCCTTTTTTCTCTTTGGCACCAAGATAGAAGAAATATCAAATCTGAAATTGCTCATCAATTACAAATCTTTTCTGTTCTTAGTTGAAATGTAAGATGTGTTTTCCTAATAATATGCACGATCTTCAGTTTATTAACCTTGGTGGCATCTGAATAATTTTAATCAGAGAATGGATATTGCTCTTAAGGCTTTACCCATTATTCGAGGGAAAGACCATAGAAAAACACAACATTTTAATAATAAAGTAATGTTTCTGCACACAGAGTGTGCTGTACAGTAAAGACACTTTTAAATCCCCATCAGAGCACACACCATGAAACTGTGCTAATGGGTGCAACACATTTTGCAAAATATGCATATATGAGACTTTCTCCCCTCCCACCTCCAGGTTTAAGTGGCTGATATACAACAAATAATAAATATTAGCAATTAAGCATTCATTTCTATGCATTCATTTATATATTTGAAAATACATTAACCACAAACTACAGCAAAGCAGATGCAGCCCTTCTGTCCTCTCTTCTGCTTTTCTGGCTGTTCACACACACACAAAAAGGAAGGCATTAGTGCATTTATCTCACTAAGAACAATGACCTCACTTCTCCATGGGTAGATTAATGATTACAAAAAGAAATATATTTAATAATGTTGCCAGGCTCACTTTACTCTACATTTTCATGCTCTCTGTGGCTTCTGGCTGTCAATCTATTCTTGATTTATTCTGCAATGTCTCTTGAACAAGACCTGATCCAAGCCTACCATATTTATGATGGAGTTTCCATCGACTTTGCTGGGCTGGCATTAAATAAGTTTCTGCAAAGTGAGTTACATTCTCTGTTCCAATTGTATCATTAAGCTACACTGTAAACATCAGTTAAATACAATAGTTTTGGTGTATTTGTTCAGTATGTAGTTCATTCTGTTCTGCTCTACATTTGACCCTCTGTATCCCTAGATCTGGTATCCACGGATTTAAGTATTCATGGCTTGAAAATATTCTTTAAAAAATAATAATCCAAAGAACAAACCTTGATTTTTCCATCTTATATAAGGGACATGATTTTGCTATGCCATTGCATATAATGGGACTTGAATATTCACGGATTTTGGTATCCACGGGGGTCCTGGAACCAAACCCCAGTGAATATGAAGGGATAGCTGTATTCTATTCTATTCTGTTCTATTCTTTATCTTTTAAAGGGGGGTTACAGTGTAATCCTTTACATGTTTGCTAAGAATTTAGATTCATTTACTTCAGTGTGGCTTGCTGTGTGGATAAAAGACATTCTTTACTTATGGCAACTTATGGGGTTTTCTTGATATAATTTGTTCAGAATTTGTTCAGAGCAGGTATGCCCTTGCCTTCCTATGAGACTGAGAGTGTGTGACATTCCTAAGGTTGCCCAGTGGGTTTCTATGGCTGACCAGTGATTCGAACTGTGGTCTCTCAGTGTCCTAATCCAACACTCAAACCACTATACCAT
Source organism: Gambelia wislizenii (assembly GCA_030847615.1). Taxonomy (NCBI): domain Eukaryota; kingdom Metazoa; phylum Chordata; class Lepidosauria; order Squamata; family Crotaphytidae; genus Gambelia; species Gambelia wislizenii. The sequence goes on from JAUMIR010000002.1 coordinate 66,160,398, forward strand.
GCTGACTCTCATCCCGTGCTGGCTCTCTCTCAGTGGGGCTTACTCCCAAGTAAAAAGGTAGAGGATTCCAGGCTTAGATTTCTCAAAATTGATATTTAAAAAAATGTTTACATTAATTAAAATATGTGCTGCATTGGGGTAAGTGTCACTTCTCCTCTTGCTTCATTAAATGTAGGGTGAATTCTTGAGCTTAAAGGTTTTTCACTTGCCTCTGGTAAATTATTTCAACACCACTTGTGGTTACCTGAAGCAAAAACAAACATCTCAGGATTATTTTTGTTATTAGCAGCGGACAGAACTATGTAGCTCTCCTCATTTAGAGTTCCCTATATATTCAAATTCATATCTAGATCGTTGATATAAGCAGATGTCTCTAGTCCTTCAATGGAGGGGAAGAGGCAGTTGGATAAATAAATCTTTGTTTTTTCTCTCTTTCCCTTTGTGTGTGTGTGGACTTTATCAGACAAGGTAAATATTGTGTCATAAGGACACCTAATGATTGCAAAAGGGTGTGCATACCACACAACATCACCCTTTCATGATCATGTCCTGTAAAAAAATATACTTTTTTATTGACTGTTGAAGCCATCAATTGATCCCCATGGTGCTTTTGTGCCAGCATTGCAGGCATTTGAAACTTTGCAGCATCAATGGCCGGTCCAGCAAGAACACTTCCAGGTGAGGTTGTGACATCCAGGTAGGTGATGCACTTTTTATGACCCTCCCCAGTTTACTTGGGACTTTTTAAATGTGTTTAGGTGTGTTGTGTAACATTGCTATTTTTGGTTTGTTTGTTTGTTTAATTTCCCACGCTATGTATTCTTGCGAGAATATGCGGGGTTTCAAATGAGGAAGGGAACAGAGCTCCGTTCACTCCTTGTTCATTGCCAGGGAAGCCTTTTTGTGGATAGGAGTGTGGCATGGGGCGTTCTTTTCCCGGCATAAAAATGTCAAAGTTATCCCAGCAAAAGAACAGGGTTTATGGGGGTGGTCTGATAGAGTCCTGTGCCTTTCATATCAATATAAGTAAAAGTGAAAGCTATTGGATGTATACCAGGGCAGGTGTGTGTGTGTGAAATCACTGGTTTAAGACAAGTGTGTATGCAGGCATAAATGTGTGTGGGCTCTCTTTACAAATCAACTGGTGTGTGTATGTGTGTGTGAACTGTAACACATAGTCACAGGCAACCTTGATATCCAGAGATCTATGTTTTATAAATATATATTTCTAATTGTCTTTACTATTGTTCAAATTGAATATTCCACAAAGCTTGCTAAATATTTGGCAGAGAGAATCCACAGCTGTTAAGACTTTCCCCTTAATAATTTAAAATGGTTAAATTTCTCTGCTACAGGAGATATGAGAGCTACAATTATTGTGAAAGATCAGCCATAAAATAGATCCAGCCCTAATGGTTGCTTTGGAGCATTGTGGTTTATTGTGCTGATCTGTACTTAGTACATTTTAGTTCAAGGATCATTAATATGATAGATGTGACAAGTTCCATCTATTTGATGACAGTCCTTTCTAATGTTGCTTTATAAATTGCAGCATCAGCAACTTTGCATCCAAGGGCCAAATGCACCCCAGATGCTCTACTGGGGCATTCCATACCTTTGGGATCACTGGAATAATTTAAGATTAAAGTATCAGAGATCATAAACACTGAGATTCACTAATCGCAGTCAGAACTACACACACACACACACACACACACACACAGTACTGCAATAGATGTGCATAGTTATCGATGTTATATAGTATGTAGTGAAAGGCAGGAACATGGGTAGGTAGCTCAGAGGAAAAGTGAACGTGTGAACATGTAAACACGTAGGACATAGGGAAAGATTAGACACAGAGGTTTGTGGAACATCTGGCTAAAAATCAGGTAAGTTAGTGGTCTCAGGTGAGAATTTCACCCCAGAAGATAGGGCATAGCTGAGCAGGTTTGCCTAACAAATTGCATATTAATATATTTTGGACCAGTATTAGCTACATTTTTAAAAACTGAAATTAAGACTACTATCTTACTTGAGAGTAAACTTCACTAAATACACAAGGTCTTAGTGCTAGGTAAGCAGGGGGGTTGTCTATATGAGGCTATAAAATGTGGATTGATGTGCACTAATATGAATTCACAGCAGCTGTCATTTGTCTCAACATTTTTTGGCAAGATTGCAGGCATGTTAAGCTATCCGCTTTCGCTGTTCCAATGGGCATGCCTGAGAATCAAGATGGTGTGCGTGAGTGAATTACTCAGGTTATTATCCCCACCAATTGCTGCCACTGGACAGTATTTTTTTAAAAGCTTATCCAAAGTGCAGAAGTGCAATTTTCCACTTTAAAAAATAGAAACGGGGGGGGGGGAGGCTGTTTCATCACCCCAGAGCGTGATTACTATGGCAAAAATCCAGCATAGCAGCTAGGGGTACTTGCCTTGCCAGCAAGGTCCGCCCCCTGTGCACGTACGACCAATCAGCTTTCTATTTCTGCTCTTATTGGGAATGTGCAGCAAAGCATGTTGGTTGTCCCCACAAGTGGGAATGCGCATTTCCTTCAGAGTTCTTTAAAAAAAAAGAGGTGTTTTTGGCTCCCTCTTTCCAAATAAGCAGATTGATGTGGGATCTCATTAAGACAAATTGGATTCTCCTCAAATTCTATGAAGAGTATTTTCACCCTATATAGACAATGCCTATAGAAATACTTGCCCTGTGACTTTTCTGATACAGTAGTTACTGTGCAAAGATTGTGTGGAAACTAGCTTGTTTTTTGTTCTAAAATACGTCAGGTACATCAAGAATGATAGGATCTGTAGTCCAACAGCATGTGGAGGGTAATGTCTTCCTCGGCTCTTGCCTAATGCCTATGTATGCAGGAATGATTAAAACTAGAAATGGACATATCTGTCAATTATACTGTCTTGCACATTCAGATTTTTGAAAAAGAAAAAAAGAGGAGTTTCCCCCCATTTATAAATTTTAAAAATCTAGGCTATCTGCAACCCCCCAGAGGGCCTTTTTGGTAATCGCCCCCAAATTGTGGAATGGCCTGCCGAACGAGATCCATCAGTTGACAAGCCTGAGTAGCTTTAAAAAAGCACTAAATACGGATCTCTTTTGGCAGGCCTTTCCTAATTAGTTCCCAGCCTCAGGAGCTCCTGGCCCTTTTTAGTCTGCTTGTTATTCATTATTTTAATGTGATTTTAGATCAGTTGTTTTAATGTATTTTGGTTTAATGTCTTTTTTATGTGGGAGGGTGTGGGTAGGTGGTGTTTTGGGATTTTAATCTGTATTGGTATTTTAATTTTTGTAAGCCGCCCCGATTGTTTTTAACAGAGGGGCGGGATAAAAATAATTTTTATTATTATTATTATTATTATTATTATCATCATTATTATTATTAGAGCCCCTGAAATCAATCCAATGTATACATTTACTCAGAACTATGGAAATATGATACATCTGCCTGCTTCCCCACCCCCACAGGACTCAGCTTCTTCCTGTGCCCTCTCATGGCCATGCCACTAAGAAGCATATGGTTATATGCCTACATATAGCCAGACTTGCTATGATGAAGTTATCCTCCTCCAGGAAACCATCATCCAGCCATCAGCAATCCCCACATACATAGAAATGCAGGGGCTCCCCACAGGTATTTTAATGAACATGTATAGGTAAAGTCCTTAATTTTTCATTTTATTGTGCACATGAACATTTCTAATTTAATTGTGAAACTCTTTCACAGGGAGGCTCACATAGTGCTGAGCATTTCCTTTGGGGCACCAGGCAAGGGTATTTCTACCAGTGGGTCTGCCCCCACATTGCTGATACTAAATTTGCTACAGTGAGAAAAAGTATTGCTTTTCCTTTCAGTAATAGCTGTATTCAGACATTATCCACCTCACTTTCTTCAACTGATGAGCAGGACTGCATAGAGCCCCACCCTTATCCATTGTTGCTTTCCTCATATGGAAAGTGATGCACCTCTGTGGAGGGCTTCCATGTGAGCAAGAGCCCTGGTTCTCCAGGGGAGCTCTTGGTGAGTACTACAAAAATAGACATGGAGTGCCCACAACCCAACCTATAAAATTTTGCCAGATTCAGAAAGAGCCTTTCATCATCTTTCCAAAAGATCTTTCTTAGGACTTTTTCGGATGGCGATCTGTAACAGAAGCAGCCTCGTCCCTGTTGCGAGGCTGCTGCACGGTAGGGGGTCCGTTTCGGATGACGATGTCCCCCTACTGATACTGTTGCAGAAGAGCTGGGAGGCTGCAGTGCTATATTTAGCGATTTTCTAATCACGGTCAACTTCCATGATTAGAAAATCGCTAAATATAGCGCTGCAGCCTCCCATCTCTTCTGCAACAGTATCAGTAGGGGGACAGCGTCATCCGAAACGGACCCCCTACCGCGCAGCAGCCTCGCAACAGGGACGAGGCTGCTTCCGTTACAGATCGCCATCTGAAAAACTCCGTAATCTCTTATTCTCCCTCTCAGTCTTTAATCCATAGACTGATCTGTGTGTATTTAATAATGCAGCCTCATCTCATCACATTCTAGGCACATGATACAAAACTCCAAAGCAGTCATGTGACTTCGCCCTAATTCATTTCCAATTCTAAACACCTATCAGCATGACAAGAGGGAAGAGAGAAGATAAAAGTGGGTAGAGCTTGAACATCTATTTATTCATTCCCATCTTTCCTTTTTTTTTTAAATAAATTTAGCCCATCACCTTGAAATTCTTTGGTCCTATGTATGCCGAAAGAGGTCTGTCAGATGACGAGCCTGAGTAGTTTTAAAAAAGCACTAAAGACGGATCTCTTTCGGCAGGCCTTTCCTAATTAGATCCTGGCCTTTTTTAATCTGCTGGCTATTTATGATTTTTTTAATGTGAATTTAGATAAGTCGTTTTTAATTTACATTGGTTTAATATCTTTTTATGGGGGAGGGTGGGGGTGGGTGGTTAGGGTTTTTAATCTGTATTTGTATTTTAATTTTTGTAAGCCACCCCGATTGTTTTTAACAGAGGGGAGGGGTAGAAATAAATAAATAAATTATTATTATTATTATTATTATTATTATCTGTTCAAAAAACAGCACAGAAATAATATCAATAAAACACTTTTTCTCCCCAACCCACTTGGATACGGTCTCCCATACAAGTGCCCACACACTTGGCAGTAATGTTTGTATATAGAGTTTGTATGTTTAAAGCCCAGCCCATGGTGGATGAAAGCAAACAATCTTTATACAAATGGAGTATAGCCCCACTCCCCAAGTCTCATTTCCCTTTCATGAGCATAATTGAATATTTGTATGGGGCATTTATATAAATAATTCTAGGAACCTGCTTAGTTTGGAAAACATACCATTACTGTCTCTTTCATGGACTGATGCATCATCTTCAAGGTAGCTGAACTGTGTCCTGCATTTCTTCAGGGATGACAATGTAGACGACGTACTACACTCTGATAATTTTCTCTCATTTTTGGTGTCCTTCGATGGTACTTCTGTGATGCTGAATTCTGATACTGAGCTGAGAACAATACCTTTCATAGGTTTTTCATCCTTAATGGCTAGCTGAGTTTCTAGAACAAAAGAAACAGTGAAAATTAATTTATCAAGAGGACTATATGTTTTGCACTTGCCTCCATACATCTCACATATTCATTCTATTTAAGGTATCCAACATTGTAAGACATGGCTGAAATTGAATTAGCTGTTAATATGAGAGCTCTTTTATTTTTATTTTAAAAAATTTAATGCTGTCCCTTCATGAGTCTCTCTCTCTCTGTATTATCCAAGCCTGCTTATGAAAAGCCACAAAAAATAACAGAATACTAATCAATAAAATAATTAGCCATAAGAAGAATATAAGAAGAGCTCTGTTGGATCAGTTCAAAGTCCTGCCTAGTCCATTTGTAACTGATTAGAAGCTTCTGGGAAGTCCATAAACAGAAGATGAATGTAACAGCACCTTCCTGTGCATGTTTCCCAGGAATTGCCTCTGGTGAAGTGAATACATGATTACTAATAAATCATTGGTGAAATATTTGTAGTCTGATCTTCCATTAATTTCTCTGATCCCCCTTTACATCTAACCAGATTGGTGCCCATTACCATGTCTTGTGATAGCAAAATCCACAGTTTAGCTATGAGTTGTACTTATTTATTCTGTATTAAGTAACCTATTAAGATCACATGGATTTGCCATGACATAGCCTTTGTTGTTAACTACCATCAAGTCAACTTTGACTTATGGCAATCTTATGAATGAGAGACCTCCAAGTCACCCTCTGATCAACAGCCCTGCTCAGGTTTTGCAGACTCAAGGCCATGACTTCCTTGCTTGAGTCTATCCATCTGCAATGTGGTCTTCCTCTTTTATGAATGCCTTTTACCATACCAAACATTATTGTCTTTTCTAGTGAGTCTTATCTTCTTGTGATATGTCAAAAGTATCACAGTCTCAGTTTAGTCACCTTGGCTTCTAGGGAGACTTCAGGTTTTATTTGCTGTAGGGGCCATTGATTTGTCTTTTTAGCACTGCATGGTATTAGTAGAATTCTTCTTCAATACCACATTTCACATGAGTTTATTTTTTTCCTTCCAGCTTTCTTCACTATCCAGCTTTCATAACCATACACTTAAATGGGAAATATGATGGCCAGGACAATCCTAACTTTAGTATTCAATGATATATCTTGACACTTCAAGATCTTGTCTAGTTCTTTCATAGCTGCCCTTCCAAGTCCTAGTCTTCTTCTGATTTCTTGACTGCAGTCTCCATTCTGATTAATGACTGAGCCAAGGTATGGAAAATCTTTTAACTATTTCAATGTCTTCATTGCCTACTTTAAACTTATGTAAATCATCCATGGTCATTATTTTTGTTTTCTTAATGTTCAACTGTAAACCTGCCTTTGCATTTTCTTCCTTGACTTTCTTCAGTAATTGTTCCATGACTTTGCTATGTTCTACTAGTAGTATGGTGTCATCTGCATATCTGAAATAGTTGAAGTTTTTCCTCCAGTTTTCATGTCTCCTTCTTCTGAGTCTAATCCTGTTTTTATGTATATGTTCAGCATACAGGTTAAACAGATAGTGTAATAAAATGCAGCCTTACCTGACCCTCTTTCCAATTGGAAACCATTCTGTTTTTCTGCATACTCTCCTGATAGTAGCCTCTTCTCTTGAGTACAGGTTGTGCATCAAGAGTGTTTATTTAAGAGTGTTCCATAGTTTTTCATGATCTACACAACCAAAGGCTTTGTTATAAACTATCAAGTATAGGCTGATATTCTTCTGAAATTCTTTGGTGTGCTCCATTACCCAATGTATGTTTACAATATGATCCCTGCTGCCTCTTCCTTGTTTGGACATCTGGCATTTATCACTCCATATATGGTAAAAGTCCTTAATGTAGAATTTTGAGCATCACTTTGCTTGCATGGGAAATTAATGCAATGGTCCTGTGGTGACTATAATCCCTGCTGTCCCCTTTCTTGGGGACTGGAATATATATTGAGCATTTCAAGTCTGTGGGCCATTGTTTTCCAAATTTGTTGGCAGATTTTAGTTAGAACAAGAGCAGATTCTGTCTCTGTCACTTGAAGCAGCTCTGTTGGTATATCATCTGTTCCTGGTAATTTATTTCTCCCAAGTGCCCTGAGTTCAGCTTCCACTTTATTTTCTAAAACTGGATGTTTATCTTCAAATGGTTCTTCCTTGAATGACTATGCCATCCTTTAATCTCTTCTATATAGTTCTTCCATGTATTGTTTCCATCATCTTTTTACTTCATTACTTGTTAATGTAAGGTAAGGTAAGGTAAGGTAATGTTTTCCCTGGCTGGTTGTGTAGCATCTTCACTCTTGGCTTAAATTTCCCTTTGCTTTCTTAGATTTTGTGGAAGAGATCTTCCTTTTTTGTCACCTTTTATTTTTCTGCGTTGATTACTGTAGTAATGTTACTCTAAGAGGTGGGGGTGACTTAATGACCCACCTATGATACCAAAATCTCTGTTATTATTTGGGGGAATGATTAGCTCAAATGGATGCTTGCGAGAGGAGTATAGGCAATAGAGGAGTAAGGCAAAAAGACTGTCTAGAGGGACAGATTCAAGAAAATAGGACAATAGTTGCCGGTCTTGAAGAGCAGAGTTTCGAGTAGCAAAGATATTCATATACAAGTCTGAGGTTAGCACAGAATGGTGTGCTGAGAAAGAGAGTGGCCAGGTTCATACACTGTGGCATACCTTTCTATTGTTCAGAGACTAATATTTATACCCTGTTTCATGTCCTGAAGGGGTACTCTTGGTTAGTACAAAGCCTGGATAGCTTTCCCACCAAATAGACAAAGGAAACCAAAACTCAACCAATTGTGCTAATGGCTGGGAGATAAGAATTGATGGGTTTATGACAACCTTGCAAGGTTGGACAGGAGTGGGTGTAGGAGAGATTTCCTTAGGAATAGATTTGGGAATGGTCACTTAATTATTTAGTTGAATGGCTCATTGCTGATGTGCCCAACTCTGGAAGAAAGGATTAGCACATACCTCCTTGGGAAATAAACAGGATGAACATGAACTCTTAGCTCAGCAAAACAAATATGATACAATAGTCATCACTGAAATCTGGTGGAATGAGTCACATGACTGGAATATAGTAACAGAGGGGTATAACCTATTTCAGAGAAATAGACCAAACATAAAGGGTGGTGGAGTAGCATTATATGTTAAGGTTGTGTACACCTATGAACAGATCCATGTCTTCAGACCTGGAATCCAGGTTGAGAGGGCATCTCAGTAAAAAAATAAGGGGGAGACAAACAGCAGGGATGTCATTGTGGGGGTCTACTACAGACCTCCAAGCCAAACCGAGGACTTCCATGTTGCCTTCCTGAAAGAGATGACTGCACATTCAGACAGGAGAGATGTAGTAGTAATGGGGGATTTCAACTATCCTGATATTTGTTGGAAGTCCAGCTCTACCAAGAATATAAGGTCCAACACATTCCTCACTTGCCTTGCAGACAATTTTATTGTCCAGAAGGTGGAAGAGGCAATAAGGGGATCAGCTATTTTAGATCTGATCCTAACCAATGGGGATGACCTGGTTAATGGTGTGGAAGTGGCAAGATCCTTAGGTGGAAGTGATAATTTTCTCCTGGAGTTATACAGCAAAAGGGGAGGCCATGCATAGTCAGACATGCCTTCTAGACATTAAGAAAGCTGATTTCAGTAAGCTTATGGAAATACTGGGTGTGATCCACTGGTCAGGAATACTAAAAGAGAAGGGAGCTCATGGTGGATGGGAGTTTCTTAAAAGTGAGATATTGAAGGCTCAATTTCAAACAGCAACTATGAGGGCAACAAATTGGGGAGGGGTTGTCTAAAGAAACCAGGATGGATGTCTAAAGAAATTTCTACTCTGCTAAGATTTAAAAGGGACATGTACAAGTAAGGGAAAAGAGGGGGAATCACCAGAGAGGAATTCAAACATACAGCTAGCACATATTGGGAGAAAGTCAGAAAAACGGAAGTGCAGAACAAGCTTAGACTTGCTAGAGAGGTTAAAACCAATCAAAGGGGATTTATTTATTTATTTGTTATGTCCATTGCAAAAGGAAGAACAAGGAATTGGTAGGGCTGCTGCATGCAGAAGATGGTGAAATCCTAACAGGGGACAGAGAAAAGGCAGAGCTACTCAACACCCTCTTTGCCTCGGTCTTCTCCCAAAAGGAGAGCAGTGCTCAACACAGGAAAATGGAGCAGATGATGCAGTAGGGGAAATGCAGCATGGAATAGGTAAAGAGGTAGTTCAAGAATACCTGGCCAGTATAAATGAATTCAAGTCTCCAGGACCAGATGAACTTCATTCAAGGTATTAAAAGAACTGGCAGAAATAATCTCAGAACCACTGTCAATAATTTTTGAGAACTCCTGGAGAACAGGAGAGGTCCCACAGACTGGAGGAGGACAAATGTTGTCCCTATCTTTAAAAGGGATGGGGAAGAGGACCCAAATAATTTCTGCCCAGCCAGCCTGACATCAGCACTAGGAATGATTCTAGAGGAGATCATTAAACAGACAAGTCTATAAGCACTTAGAAAGAGATGCCATGATCACTTAAAGTCAACACAGGTTTCCCAAGTTATACCAAACTAATCTTATCTCTTTCTTTGATGGAGTCACAAGCTTGGTAGATGAAGAGAATGCTATGGATGTAGTATATCTTGATTTCAGTAAGGCCTTTGACAAGGTCCCCCATGATATTTTTGAAAAAAAGCTACTTCAATGTCAGCTAGACAATGTGACTGCTAGGTGGATTTGTAATTGGTTGACTGACTAAACCCAAAGGGTGCTCAGCAATGGCTCCCCTTCATCTTAGAGAGAAGTGACTAGGGGGTGCCACAGGGTTCTGTCCTGGGCCCAGTGCTATTCAACCTCTTTGCAAATGACTTGGATGATAGCACAGAGGGCGTGCATATCAAATTTGCAGATGACACCAAATGAGGAGGGGTAGCGAGGACAGGTACAGAATTCAAAATGGCATTAACAGATTAGAAAGCTGGGCCCAAACTACCAAAATGAATTTCACCAGGGAGAAATGTAGAGTACTAAACTTAGGCAGGGAAAAAAATGAAATGCACAAATATAGGATGGGTGATGCATGGCTTGACAATAGTACATGTGAAACGGATCTAGGAGTCTTAGGACTTTTTCGGACGTTTAAAAAGCAACGCAAGCAACCTCGTCAGCTTGCGAGGCTGCTGCGCTGCAATGTGTCAGTTTTGGATGACGCTTCCCCCTGGCAGTACTGTTGCGGTACCGCGGGGAGAGTTGAGCGTCATATTTGCTTGATTTTTACTCACGAAAGTTGATCGTGAGTAAAAATCAAGCAAATATGTGCTCAACTCTCCCCGCGGTACCGCAACAGTACTGCCAGGGGGAAGCGTCATCCGAGCCTCGCAAGCTGACGAGGCTGCTTGCGTTGCTTTTTAAACATCCGAAAAAGTCCTTAGTAGACCACAAGCTGAATGTGAGCTAACAGTATGATGCAGCAGCTAAAAAAACTAATGAGATTCTAGGCTGCATTAATAGGAGTATCTATATATATAAAACTCTCAGCTATGCATAATGGCCTTAGGTATGTAGGTATGTTGCCTCTTGAGTGTGTACAAGAATGGGTTTAGGTATGTTGCCTTTTTCAGTGTGCTGATTGGCCACTCCTGTCACTCTCTCAGCCAATCACCACCCACATGCAAATCACCACCCACATGCAAATTTCCTCTCCACCTCACAATCCACTCCTGCCACTCATGGCCATTTCTTCATACTGGGAGCGACCAAACAATGTGCTACAGAGTTGGCTATAGTCACTAAGGCTGCAGGCTTTTCCAGTTCACCAGTGTATCAGGGCTGCACAATTCACACTTATGATTTAACTCTACACAGTAATAGCATTTCTGTTCCCGCTGGCAGCAGTGTGGGGGGGGCTGCTGCTGCTGTTGTAACGGGACCCAGGCAGTCAACTGGCAGTGAAAGGAAGCTGCTGCTGCTGCGACAAAACCCAGATAGTCAACTTGCGGTGGCAGTGGGATGCCGCAGCTGCTGCTGCGACAGAAGCCATGCAACCGGACATGAGACCTACCAGGCATTTTGGGAGGAGTTTTTTAATGGTGTATGGTATGCCAGGTCCAGCTAGTAGTGTCTAGATTGTGGGAAGTAATAGTTCCACTTTTTTCTACTTTGTCGGACCTCACCTGGAATACTGTGTCCAGTTATGGGCACCACAATTCAGGAAGGATACTGAGAAGCTGGAATGTGTCCAGAAGAGGTTGTGCAGGATGGTGGGAGGTATAGAAGCCATCCCCTATGAGGAGTGGCTTAGGGAGTTGGGTATGTTTAGCCTGGAGAAGAGGTTAAGAGTTGACATGACAGCTATGTTTTGGTATTTGAAAGGATGTCACATTAAAGGTGGAGCAAGCTTGTTTTCTGTTGCTCCAGAAACTAGGACACAGAACAATGGGCCCAAATTACAGAAAAGAGATTATACTTAAACATTAGGAAGTATGTCCTGATTGTAAGAGCTGTTTGACAGTGGAATGTGCTACCTTGGAGTGTGATAGAGTCTCCTTCTTTGGAGGTGTTTAAACAGAGGCTGGAATGGTTTGATTGTGTATTCCTGCATGGTGGGGGGTTGGACTGGATGGCCCTTGTGGCATCTTCCAACTAAGGAGATTATTGGATGGGGACAAAAATAGCATCCCCATCTCACTATCTCCTCTCCCACCCCATTCCCGTCCCTGTAGCACTTTAAAACAAAAGTTTTCAGACTTGATAGCGGCACAAAAACTTCTCCCCTCCTCTCCAGCAGTCCAGGAGTGAATGGAGCTCTCATGGAGCCCCATTCACTTCCTGGAAAGCAAATCCTGGCTGTTCTCACAAGAGAACAATCGTGTGAGAAATTTAAAAATAGAAAGAAAAATAAAATGTTAAAAGGTACACCAAGCACAAAAAACATTTAAAAAACCCCAATTAACCCAGGGAGGGGAAAAAATGTGTCACTTAGTGCAATGTCCCAATCTCTACTGGAAGTGTTCAGCAGGGACCACCCACCATGGCTGTCATTGCACCAGAATATCGGGGCACCTTCTTGCACACCCATTGTTCCATTACAGAAATTGAATGACAGGGCAATTCACAGCTTAAGCCATGGATAAAAAGGAGTGTGGGGGCACGGAAGAGGCATAGGGAAATAATGCCACAGGGATGTTATCATCTGATATTCAAGTCATTTAGTGATGTCCTGTTGTCCCTGTGGTGGGATATATAGTGCATCTGATAATCTAAATGATTCTAGCAGTACACAACCCACCACCATGGAAAGGTAGTGCCATTGTTGGGAGACATAGGCTAGAGTTAGGAAAATAACGGATGGGGTCAGAAATCAAAGCTTTGGACCTTTGGGTGCCTCTCTCTACTTACCAGTTAAGAAACTTGGTGCCTTCGAGATCTTTTGCAATTGTTCACAATGATATATTGGTACCATTGCTTTGAGGCCAAGTTCCAGATTTTTTAATTATTTTTTTTTAGTCATTCTTGATAGAATATCTACCTGTCATTATCCTGGTCATAGATGGAGGATATTAACCAATTTGCCTCTTTAGTAAAACCTATTTAAAAATGTAATAACCATTTTTAGAAGCCCCCTAAATTCTGACCAATTTCCAACATTGCCATTATGGCTCTGTGAAATGCACATAAGCATTCAACAGTACTCAGCTGAGGAAATTCAGAAAGAAATAATCAGTAAATGCTAGATTAGCATTTGCTATATCCACAGGCTGCTCTGTATGTCAAGCTGAGCTTTATCCTTCAAGTGCTGTTGGAGAGGAAATCAAAACTAGAAGTATAAAAGGCATAGATTTAACCTGAATTCCCCATTACAACACCCTGAAAGAAAAGGGTAAAAAAAGAGCTGTCATTCAAGGACTCTTTTGTTTGTTCAAGAATGAAAATAGAGTGCATTTTACTGTCAGGCTCTTATTCTGAAAAGCTTCTACTAAATAATGTTATACGTGTCTTGTTACAGAAAGATCAAGTCCTGGTACAATCACCATAACAAGCAACTTGCTATGACAAGCAGGATCCTGTCTTCCAGAAAACATTGTAGTCGAGAGAATGTGGTGCACAATTATAGGTCTCCATTTCATTTTATGCAATTACCCTCAGTGCAGCCGTGGGCCCATCTACATTATGTCTGTTATCAATTTAATGCTTGCAGAAAGTGTCTGCGGAAATCAAGTTTATACAGGCCAGCATGAAATCTTATGGTTAGCTTTCTACCTTTGAGCTTGGCATTCTATGAGCATAATAATGGGTGCAGAACTTTGTGGATTAAAAAAAAATGAAGACACATAGACATTTTAAGATAGGTGGTGTTAATTTGGTGTTATTTATGGTCAGTTTAAATGTGAGTGTGACAAAAATTATATTCTAATTAAAAGTAGGCAACATGTCAAAACTCCAAATTCCAGTTTCTAAATATCAGACTATATGGCTCACCTTGTTAACTAATACAGAATAACAGTCTGGGGGCCTGGTGGTCAACTCCCATTTCCATTCAACTTCTATATAGACATGACACAAGAAAATAATACACTGATCTTTATTAAACTGGACTAATTCAGATAAATGCATATGACCTCAAGTATGTCTCACAGTAAAGAGTGAAAAATCACTCAAATTGTCATGTCAGGGATACTATTTAGGAATAGCACAGGGAATGTCTCTGTCCATGTACAGTATTAGACTCCACATGTGTGTGTAACAGAAATGCTCCTCTCCCTACAAACAGGCCTGTGTCAAGATAGTCACACACAACTGTGCTAAGGACAAAAGAGAGAGAGAGATAAAGAAAGAAAAAAACCTGCGACAACTCATTTTTTTAAAAAAAAAATAAATGTTTTTAATTCATGATGTGCAAGACTATTAATGAAACTATGGACTTTATCAGACCACCCCCCTCACTTAATGAGTACTAGCTTGTTGGGGGCAATTAGCTAGCATGTTGTAAACTGCTTAGGGAGTGCTTTGGCACTGATACGTGGTATAGAAATAGAAGTGCTACTGCTTAACATTCTTTTGCCAGTATAAAATGTGTCATTTTTATGCTGACAAAAGAACCCCCCACCAAACCTACCTTTTCCAGTGACAATGAGGCTTCCCCTGCAGTAATAGAGCACAAACAGAGCTCCGTTTACTTCCAGGGTTGAAATCTCACTGATTCTTGCAAGAAGATGCTAGCGTGGGAAATTTAAAAAATAAAAACAAAATAAAGACACAAAAAGTACAGGAAAGCACCAAAACACACTTAGAAAGTCCCAAGTACACAGGGGTGGGGTCATAAAAAGAGCATCCCCAACCTGGCTGTCGCAATCTCACCCATAAGTGTTTGCCCATCGATGCTGCATTCATGTGAGTACAATGGCGTGAGAATTCAACCGCTGGCAATGCTGGCAACAAATCACCATAGGAGATCAATTGACAGTTTGGCCCATCAATAAAAAAAGTACATCTCATTTATAGTACATGATCATGAAAGGGCGATGTCATCTGGTATGCGCACCCTTTCGCGATCATTAGGCATCCTTATGACGCCATATTTGCTGTGTCTGATAAAGTCATATGAGCATATCTTTCTATTTCCCATGATTGGGA
This sequence comes from Gambelia wislizenii, assembly GCA_030847615.1. Taxonomy (NCBI): domain Eukaryota; kingdom Metazoa; phylum Chordata; class Lepidosauria; order Squamata; family Crotaphytidae; genus Gambelia; species Gambelia wislizenii. Next base: position 66,175,627 of record JAUMIR010000002.1, read on the forward strand.
GAAACTGCAAACAGCAGGTTTTCAAATTGTACACAAATAAACACACATTACTCAATAGGTATATATTTGAAAACTTCACATAAATATTCTTCAATCAATGAGGGAAATGCATACAAAATGTGTACATTTAGCAAAATGTATTAAAAGGTGTGTATGTTAGAAAAAGTGTACTGAGATAGGTATGCATTTCCAAGTAGCACCCGCTCCCCAACTCTCATAACCTGATGCAAAATAAAGCCTGGAAGAAAATACAGGTGGGTTTTAAATATATATATATATATATATATATATATATATATATATATATATGTGAAATTAAGACTGAGAAATGTTCAAATCCATTTTAAAAATGCAATGCTTGGGGATATAAACATTTTAATGTATTTTAACATACCTGTTTTAAATGTACTTTTCTAATGTATGTAATTCTGTATGCATTTTCCCTTTGAACCACACATATTTGTTTACATTTTTGCATATGTGCACTTGGCTTTGTGAACAATTATTCTTTGAAATATTTTACAAGCTACTTTTGCCATAGACAAACGAACTGAGGGAAAGGTATTGAGGCATGCCTAGCCATTTAGGTTGAGGGGATTCATGGGGTCTCCATAAGTTAGCAGGTGACTTGAAGGCATATACACACATGAGGGTAGGGTCCCACAAAGGTACGATGGTTTAGCATGTTCTGAATGTGGCTCTGTACAGGCAGCAGACCCATATGCTTGAGTAGCAGGGGTCACAAAGAAAAATGTACAGATTTCTCAGGCAAAATGTGTCAATGTTTCCCATTCTCAGTCTTGGGAGGTACAGAATGGAGGTTTCCATAGGGAATTGCAAACCAAACATATTTTTTCATCCCTCCTTAAGGCCCATACAGAGATAGGGTTGCCATAATTCTCTGCCACAAAACTAGGACAGAGCACCCATGGGGGGTGGGAGGAAGGACCCCTCTTCTCTCCCCCCCCATCCCTTTGAATAGGGTACCCAGAGCACCTGTGGGGGGAAGGTGATGGGAGCCCTCTTCTCTCCCCCCATCTCTGTGAACACCCATGGGGGGGAGGAGGAGGGAGCCCTCTTTCTCTCCCACCATTCCTGTGAAGAGGGCACCCAGAGCACCTGTGGGGGGTGGAAGGAGGAGGGATCCACTTCTCTCCCCCCATCCACATGAGGAGGGGACCGAAAGACTCACTGCAACTCTGTGTGGGAAGCAAGTGAGTAGGCAGGGGCTTGAGGCAGGAGAAGTTCCACCCCCAAAAAATGCCACCCATGGATGGCCGCCCTCCACCCTCCCTCTCTCCCAGTGTCTCTATGCCAGCCTGCTGGGCTGGGCTGCTCGAAGTAGCAGATCCTAGAATCCAGGATCTGCAGCTTTGAGCAGGACAGGACAATTTTTAGCCCCTTTAATCTGGGATTTTCCTGGTTTTCCGGGATTTATAGCAACCCTATACAGAGCCCATTTTGCTCTTGAAGGAAGATACAAGCTAATCTGGGGTAGCTTCTACTGTAGATCCAGCCCTGGCTGGAACTCTCCATGGTGCTAGCCACTGCCTTGTTTTGATTACTCATCACCTGACCTTAGTTTTTCTATTTACACTCCTAGAATCTCCTCTTCAGCACTCCCTATGGTGCTACTCACTGTTTAGTCTGCCTATTTGACTTCAGTCTTTTACCCCTGCGACCCAAATAAGTTTCCATGAGATCCTTCTAATCCATACATGTCCCCCTGTGTGGCATACAGTACTTTAAATCACAAAATCTTTATGAAAGCATATCAACAAATACCATATAAACATCAGAGCAGATTGAAAAAACAAATCTCAAATAAAAACCTTACTTAACCAACAGTACAGAAGTCTGCTGGAACAATGCAGCATAGACTAGCTAGTAGAAGATGGGTAGAGAGTGTGCTATAGCTTGAGTACACTGCTGAGAAGACACATCTCTCGACACAGCCCATAGCTTGCCATAGGGCCTCTGTCAGAAGAGAGTTGGGGAATTATTGCCCTAATCCCTATGCCAGAAAGGTACAAGAACTAAACATACTTCCTTCAGACCTCTTTCATCTTTGCCTTGACCATGTAGGGAGGGGCCAGAAACATTTAATGAAACAGGATTGGCTTGGAATCTTCCAAATGAGTTTGCAATAGTCTCTGGAAAAAAACCCTCAGGGATCTGGTTACAACAGTGATGTCAGCTATAAATCCTTGCTGATAATGTAAATCTCTTATTCTAGATATTAATCTATTCAGAAATGAATTGCTTCCAGAAATTTGTAGCTAAAAGAAAAAACATGAAAAAAGTCACTCATATTCTAAGACTGATGCAAAATACAGATTTCGGTCTAGATACACATTGCTACAGTATTTGCAGGTCAATCCTTATTGTGGGAGGCCTATTGGAGATAAAACCACATTATTTGTAATACATGTACAATTGAAGCTTACCGGGATGATCTGCTTGATTCAGAATTACAATAGGGAGAACTTGTAGAGGGAGGGAGCTGGTACAACTGTCTTGGTGGAAAACCAAACAAGGATACAATCAGCAAATGTTACTGGAGAGTAATCCATAAAGTATATAATACATCAAAGGGAAGGGAACAGTAGCAAAGTAGTGACAATTTTTAAATGAAGAGGAAAGAGTAGTAGATAAAGTTTGACTTTTATACCCATCTGTGTACATTTCATCAACACAAATTCATAGTTACTCTAAGTCAACTCCTATTTCCTGGAGACAGTGTCCTTTTCACCAAGGTAACATTACTCCCTGGGTGACTTTGATCAAGAAATCTGGGTCTATAGGCTTAGTGCAGAATGTGAGACTCACATGTTACTTTTAATCCAACAGATGCGAAGGCCAAGCTGACCTTTCATTTTCTAAAAACACCTTTCTGAGGCAGGGGAGCTGTACTCTTCACAGGCAAACAGTGGTTGCAGTAAATAACATTATGGCCAGGAAGGATCTGCGTCTCAACTGATTGCCAGGTTTCTCATACAGTTGGCTTTAAAGAAGAACTGGGGTGTGTATGGGTGTGCAAACTCATTGGCATGTATCTCATCTCCAGGCTGAGTATCTGCAAGAATCTGCAACATATATATTAGACAAGGTGTAATGCCAAGTTATGAGAACAGCCACCCCTAAAAGAGACAAGAGGCCTGAATCTGAAATCTGCAACCGACTGCGATTGGATTTCATCCACTCACAACTTTTCTGTTTCTTGACTGAGGCATAAGGATGTTGGGAGGTCTGGAAAGAGTTTTATTTTAGTAGCATAGACAGAAACAGGAAACTGTACATACGGCTATAAATATACAATGGATTGCTTATGATATCATTAAACCATGCAAGCCTCCTCTGTCTTTTGATTTATGATGATGCATGAGTAATTCACTTGGTTTGGGCTTACTTGATTTGCTACTATAGTAGCAGAAAAAAGCAGACAGTGTGCTGTTTAAAAGGAGCATTTAATCAGATGTGAATTTTTTTATCCCAGTATGAGTGAAATCATGTATGAGTGACATATGAGACTCAAAAGAGCCTTTGCAAGCAATGAGGGTCTGTTCACCTGTTGATCGAGAGAAAGAATACTGATATTTCAACCTTGCCCCCTCCAGCAATCTCTAGTCTGATAGTCAGAAGCAGGATCAATGTCACAATTTCTCCTCACACCAACAATCTCTGGTCGGGGTGGGAATGGAAAGGCCAGTCTGCTGCAGCCCAATTGACAGGAAAACAGATCTCTTTTGCTCACAGAGGCTGCTGCCCAGTAAGTCATGACTGGGACAGGTCAGGCTGGGAGTTGCTACTTAGCTACACAACTAAGGTAGTTATGTAACTAAAGACTTTATCAGATGACCCCTTTTTAAACATTCTTTTGCCAGCATTTAAAAAAACAATTTCTATGCTGGCAAAATAACACCCCACACACACACTTACCTTCCTCTCCTGGCAAAGGCTTGCTGGCAATAAAGAGGAAGTGAACGGAGCCCCATTCAGTTCCTCATTAAAAATCCCATGAGACTTCATCATGCATGAAATTTAAAAATAAAAACAAAACTAACACATAAAAAGTTGCACCAAACACCTAAGCACACTTTAAAAGTCCCAAGTAACCTGGGGAGGGTCATACGAAGAGTGAATCTTACCTGGATGTCCTGATCTCACCTGAAGTGTTTGTGCCGCCCACCCACTATTGCTGCAGTGACGAGAGCTAAATGGCAAGAGGTTTCACAAACCAGCAACACCAGCACCAAAATGGCAGGGGGATCAATTGACAGCTTAAGCCATCAGTTAAAAGGTATGGGATTTTGACAGGTCATAACCACAAAAGGGTGACGTCATCTGATCTGCATGCTTTTTCGCGGTTATGTGGCATCCTATTTTGTCCATCTGATAAAGTCCTAAGTAGTGTGTGTGGAATTCCAGCTGCAAATCTTAGAATCATAGAATCACAGATTTGGATGAGACCACAAGGGCCATCCAGTCCAACCTCCTGCTATGCAGGAATACTCAATGAAAGCATTCTTGACAGTTGGCCAGACAGCCTCTGTTTAAAAACCTCCAAAGAAGGAAACTCCACCACACTCCCAGGCAGTGGAATCTCCTCTTTGGAGGTTTTTAATCTTTGCTTATAATCTTTGCTCATTTCATTTTCACAAGCAGGAACAAATCATTTCAAAAGTTTTTCTCCCAGCTGGGTGAAGTTACAACTGCATCTCTTATGACCATTCACATTTTATGAGGTTTTTTTTAACCATTTGTACCAAAAAAAAAAAAAAAACCAAAAAAAAAGTTTTTTGCAGGAAACCAAAATTTGGGGGCAAATGAATATTTCATAAAGAAGTCATGAAATGTTAAAAATTCTTGTTGTCCAGATTCCTCGACAATTGTCTGAAGGAGTATTGGCTGTCAAACGCACTGGGTGGTGGCGACTGCTTCAGATGGAAAGATGGCTTAGCCAACCCTAGTAGTTAGTTTAGACAGAAAAATGGCTCACAAATAACCAAAAAGTGGACCATGAAAAGCTTCATTTTAGTAAGAATGTTAGTTTGAAACTTTCAAGCAAAGTTTCTAAACCAGGGTTCCCTGGAACCCTGGAATTCCATGAGAGTTGCTGGGGTTCTGTGAGAGATTGTGACTGAGAAAAAAAAATGTCTTTTTTTAAAACTGTAGATATAATTTTTTTTCAGGGGTTCTTCCAGGGAGAAGATGTTGAGAAGGGCTATTAGAGCTATGCACCAGGCCTGACTATACACTATGTTGCACTGCCTGTTTGTATGCATACGATGTTTCTAATGTGAATGAGCAGTATGCAAGTACTCTTAGTTGATTAAATCTGTTGGAAATACATTTGGGTTTGACTGAGGTGATTTTATGACACATTGGCTGATGGCAAAAGCCATATTGAAGCTGGTGACACACAAAAATTTGACCCAGGATAGTCAAAGTCTGTCATCATACATAACCTTTAGTAGTCCTTTTCCTCTGTGCAAAATAGTATCCCTTCAATAAATTCCTATTAATAATTCAGACACTCTAAGGTGGCAGTGTTTCATCTCATGCCTCAGCCTACAGTACAAGACTACCATTGAAATTTTTATAATATTGGCGACAGAGGAACTGAATCAGTCAGGAACCCAGAGAAAGTATGGCAAGGAATTCCACAGACTTAATCATGAATTATTTCAGTTTTAAAGAACGAGAAGAGAAGTGGTTAGAACTACAAGCTGGCATTCCCTTACTTTACTTTTTGAACATTAATCTGTATAGCTGCCTTAATCAAGAACAGAATTGACTTTTTCTGTCACTGATTATAAACATTAGTCCTCATCCCATGAATTAAGGAAACCACAGAGAATGCATATCAGATGCCACAGGTATAATTTTGACTTTTGGGAGAAATCTCTTCCTTGTGTGTGTTTAATTAAAACAAATTATGTTAATTTTGCACCAATTAAAATGTGACATGAGAAAGTATTGAAGGCAGACACTTGAAATACAGGAGGTTAAAAACTATTTTGAAAATATGAATCTTTCTAATCGGGCTCAGCTACTGGTAGTATGAGAATAACTATATGATAGAGCTGACATTTGGAGCTGTTTCATCTCATCCCCTCCCCCCCATCAACTTTATATAAAGAAATATCTTTCTTGGAAGACATTTTGTAGCCAGACATCATATACAAAACAAAAACGTGTGTGGTGAGGGGGGTTGGAGGAATAGGAGGTAAGGGAAGTTAAGAAAAGATTCTCTCTCCAACATCCAGTTTAATAAAATTAAAGCAATTTATGTAATATTGATATGTCGATATGTTTTTCAATAATTTCCCCCTGTAATTTAAATAAAAATCTCATCACTTCAAAAATTATAATTATATGTCTTCCTCCCACTTGGAAAATGGCACAAGGTGCTCATTTGCAGAGTTCTACTCTTCAAATTTTTCCTGAGAATAGAAATGTCATGACTCAGTTAACAATGCTTTATTATTCACATTGATCTTTTTTTATAGTGTTCTTTATCTCAAAAACATTGTAAATCAGATAGCTTCCTCCCACTCTTTTGTTCATTTGCAAATTTTTATTATTCTCATTTAAGAAAGCAATGGAGTGTCAAGAGTCACTATATATTGTTTATATTCTTTTTCTTTCTTTAAAATTATCTTTAACTATATAAAAAAAATAAAGCTTAGCAGATTTTTAAAAGCACAGAGATAATGGAGAAAGGAAGGAGTAGGATTTCCTGGATTGAGTGTGTGGGTGCACGCATGTACATGTGTGTATTTGGATGTGTGCATATAAAAGACTAATACTCACAGTAGGAGAACTCTACACCTTGATACAATTGGCCACCTTTGCTGCTATTTACTGGGCAGCCAATACAGGGCCTCCTGTAACCCACACACAGCTATTGCCAAAGGAAGCACTATTCAGGGAGCATCACCATACCAAAATTAGAAGTGAATCTAGTTTGTTGCAAAGAATATTTCTTATAAAGACTGCCCTCCTCTGCCTACCAATGGTTTATGTTCAGTTTATGTGTTTTGGTGTTCACTACCAGTCTTGAAGAGAAACGACAACGCAGAAAGAATTACAGCCTGGAAACATCAACCAAGGAGACCTTCTGCTGTGCTTTCTGCAACCAGATTTGTTTATCTCGGATTGGCCTTTTTAGTCATCAGCGCGCTTGCAGAAAGCGCGGGATGAGTCCTTCCTGAATCTTCGTTTGCGAAGGAAAGCCAGAGAGAGAGGGGGGACCAGTTTGTATAGAGCTATCTTTATTCTCATCTAATCCTGCCTTGGCTGGCTGAAAACTCTGACCCATTGATTGCAGCCTGTGCCATCACATCTGACTGGCATCGTGTTCAGTATTTATGAAGTTGTAAGCCAGACTTAGGACACTGTAAATATTAATATTTACAATTGTGTCACAATTGTACATTGCCCCCCCCCAACACCCACCTTAGAAGCTAGGCAGCCATGCCAACTGAAGGACTTTTAAGGCCCTGGTGGGTGTTGCATTAAATGATGATGCACCCAGCATTTCCCGTCTGCGAGGCACAGTGTGAAAAGCTGTTGCAACAGGGCCCTGCAGAGATGGTATGGCTGCCTGGCTTCTAAAGTGGTTGGTGAGGGGTAGTGAGGAGGTAGGAAACACAGTTACAATAACAGAACTCATCGTGGTAGCTAATTCTGATGATGCAGAATCTCAGCCTCTATGTCTACTTCAGCTCTATGTCAACAAAAACACTTCTTGTTTTAAGCAGATTACCTCCTCCTGCCTGTCTACACTGCACATTTAAACTGACATAACTCTCAGTTCTTCTCTGCTCAGAATACCTTGTGAATGATTGCTCAGGAAAGTGGATTGGAGCTCCCTTACAGAAAATTCTTAGTAACTTGCCGAACTATAAATTCCATAAGTGCATGGATGGACCCATGGAAACTAAAGCCATATCAAACTACTATAATGGTGGAATGCATATACACCCCTGGTACTCTGCTAGAAACAGACATTTGTTTGAATTTAATACTTCTGTGAGTACGGGTGGTTTAAGGAATTTTGGGGGACCTTGCAACGCTTTATTTTGGGGGACCCATATGTTTATCTCAGCAAAATGAAGTAAGCTGAGGACAAAGGGGAAAAGGGAGGGAGGGTCCAGTTGTGTGTGTTGGGGGGGTGAGGGGGCGGCCAAGGTCTCTTCCCCCACTAAGGTGAAAGTGACCCCCGGGGCTCTACAGCACTTTCCAGGGCTTCACCTTCTTTCCCCCACTGTTTCCCTACTGCTGCCACTGCCTTCGGGAGTTTCCATGTCTGTGTTTTGGGGGGGGGCATCCAATGCTGGACCCGGGGGGGTGGCCTCGGAGGGTCCCTGGGGTCCTTCTGGTCCACTGCTGGTGCTCTTGCATCAGAGGGAGGGCTGTCAGGGGATTCTGTCTTGGCATGCGGGAGGTGGGGTGTCCTTTGGGACCTGTTGGCAGAGGGGGATTGTTCTGTGGCTCCCCCTAAGCCCCCCATCCAGCAAAGTGGGGCAGTTCAGGAGAATGGGGGGAGCTGGCAGTCCCTCCCCTTCCTCCCCTTCTGCCTGTTTGCTCACCATGTCTCTCCTCTTTCTCTTGCTGGAAGGGGTGAACTGGGGGAGAAAGGCTGCAGGAAGGAGGCCAATGGCAAAGCTGTGGGGAGGGGGGAATAGGGTCTGTGTCCAGGCTCTAAGTCACTGAGATGTCTGACCAGGACCTGGAAGGGAAATATTTTTCCGGGCACCATTTCGAACCCTTCTGTGGTCTCCGATCCTCACATCACCTCATTTAAGCCCCAAAGCAACTGCCACCCCCTCCCCGCTTGCCCACTAGTTTTTCCTTTGCGTGGGGAAAGGGAGGGCTCAGCACCTGTTTGGAACATTGGGGCATGTGGTGTAGGCTTTTGATCATATGCAGAGTGCATTTTCTCTTCTCCCCAACTTCCTACCACTCTGTAGGCTTTAACTGTAGATTCCTGCCTCAATAGTAATAATAGTTTCACCTCTCTCTCTGGCTTTTCTTTGCAAACAAAGATTCAGGAAGGACTCATCCTGCGCTTTCTGCAAGTGCGCTGATGACTGAAAAGGCTAACCTGAGATAAACAAGTCCTGTTGCAGAAAGCACAGCAGAAGGTCTCCTTGGGTGATGTTTCCGGATTGTGATTCTTTCTGTGTTGTCGTTTCTCTTCAAGACTTGTTCGTCGTGAGTTCTCAAATAAGGCTGCAGAATTGTGAATAGTGCGTCTCCATGCCTCCTGATGTGAGGCCAGGGCGGACCATTGTTGGTGGTCAATTTGGCCGGGCCCGAGATGTTGCTTCAGGGAGTCCTTGTATCGCTTTTTTGGAGCGCCCCTCTTATGCTGACCCGTGGTGAGTTCACCGTAGAGCACTATTTTGGGGAGGCGATGGTCCTCCATCCTAGAATCGTGCCCTGCCCAGCACAGCTGTGTTCTCAATATCATGGCCTCAATGATATCAAAACAATGATGTTTTGAGCTATGCTGGCGGTGGCATAATAGCCACTGGTAGGGTCTCCCATGCCAGACAGGTCAAAACCGAAGGGTCTGACAAAGAGCGTCAAAGGGCAGGATGGGCTCTCTAGCCTTGTGGCAACCGTCCTAGGAGAAGGAAAACTCTAATCCCAAACCCGGGCGGATGGTGCTTGTCCAACCCTGTAAGGTCAACCATCTAAGAGAAGGAAACTCTAATAGTTTCAACAACAACAATTATAGAGGGTTGGACTAGACGACCTCTGGGGATACCCTTTCTGTTCATTCTGTAGAAGGGGGGATACAGAGGCTTCTAGGCCAAGTTGTGACACACCCACCCACTGACTTCTCTACCACCCCAAACAACTTCCATCCTACCCTCCCACCAGCAACCCCCATGCAAATCCAAGGCAGCCCCAAAAGTGTGTGGGATATTTATTTATTTTTGCAAGAGGTGTGTGCATGGTCTCATTAAGTGGGGCAGGAGACAAACAAGCTTTGTTAAGTTGCAACTTGACTAATTATTGACTATTCTGTAGCTATCTTTCATTACGATTTATCTGTACATCAACCACAAAAAATGGTCCAGCCTCCCCCCCAAGGTTTAAGGAGATCCCTCCTTCCCCCTCCCTTCCCCATCACTATCTCTCCCCCTCTGCTGTGAACGGAGCTCTGGGGGGGAAGGGAGGGGCAAGAAATCCCTCCTTCCCCCTCCTCCCCCCCATCGCCAGCTGAGGAGGACTGACAGCCTCCAGGAAAATGCCCAGGAAAATGCAGCCTTGAAGAGCAGGAGAGAGAGCTGAGCCAGCAGTGCCTCTATCCACTGGTGGCAACTCCAGCAGCTCCTCAGCACTCTGCAAGGTGACACCTGGTGTATTGGGGCACTGCTGCCTCAGCTCACTTTCCCGCTCTTCAAGGCTGCATTTCCCTGGGTTTTTTCCTGTTTCCTGGAGCCACCAGAAAGAAAGCCACCCCACCTCCATGTGAGGAGGGAGTCATGATGGGGGGCCCTGAACAACGCCCCACCCTGCAGCTGTGGGTGCTGCAGGGCCCTTAAACTGGCCCTGTTTGTGAGATTTTAAAAAGCTGTGGGGAAAAAATCCTAAAATGTAATTATAACAAGCCTGCAGATAATCTGCAGATAGCATTTTGAGGAAAATACTGTTGGATTTCTGGTTTGGCAGCTGAGGTTTAGCTTTGGCTATTGTGCTAATGATTGGATTTGAGGGCCAACCTGTTATTTGGAAAATCAGTTGCCCAGTGAAGTAAAAATAAATGAACACGTAGAACCCTGGAAGACTTTCCATAACGGGCTAACAGAGTGACTCAAATGTGGCAGTTTTATGTTTATAAATATGTATTTGTTATTTGTTAAGTTTTCCCCAAAGTGGATAAAAGCCAGTATTAACATTAACAAAGCAAAATGCATGTAGTTTATCTAATTGAACATGCCACATATAACAGATTGGATCCAGATTTAGTCATGTGCAATTGGGCAAGTAAAAGTTGGTTTGCCTCTCCCCTCCTCTTCATGGTGGGCTCCTGCAGCCCATTACATTCCTGTGTTGACAAGTCAGGGGTAGGGATGTAAATATTGGCATATCTCATCCTTTCATGTGATGATGAATAATTTCTGCAGTTTTCTTCCTGCTTCTTTCTCCACTTGAGGAGAAAGTGAATACTTTCTGCACAGCTCTGTCTCATTTACACACCCTGAAGTGTTTTAAGAATAATTCTGTGCAAAAGTAGTCATGGGGTGGGGTTTTTTTGGCACAAAAATCATGTTTCATGCAAACACCCACCAACATTTCTGCACAAAAAAACACTGTTTCCAAATGTCCACATGTTTTGTGTGTGCAAATTTACTTTTGTTGTAGGTTTTTTGCACAAAGAACAGCAATTTTGTGTGCACCCCCCCTCCACATGTGCTAAAGCTAGGTGAAAACTGTACAGTCAGTGGGATTTGTTTAAATGTTGATTCACCATTAAGCAATTGATACAACAGGATTCAGGTCTCATTTTTCCAGTCTTAAGTGTCATAGAACCATAAAGCTGGAAGAGACCACACGGGCCATCTAGTCCAACCCCCTGCTCTGCAGGAATACACATCCTATTTCTTCATCAATCTACAGAATGACTTTATAAAACCTGCAAAAGACTCCTTAATCATTTCTGAGTGGATTTTTTCCCCAATATGAGCATTTTTGTATACAATTTTGCTTAACATATATATTTTGCATGAGATTTTCTCAGTAAGGTTCTGTATGCTGTTATAAGCTTGTTTTCTGCTGCTCCAGAGATTGGAACACAGAGCAATGGATGCAAGCTCCAGGAACAGAGATTCCACCTCAACATTAGGAGGAACTTTTTGACAGTAAGAGCTGTTCGGCAGTGGAACACGCTCCCTCTGAGCGTGGTGGGGTCTCCTTCCTTGGAGGTCTTTAAACAGAGGCTGGATGGCCATCTGTCGGGGATGCTTTGATCAAGATTTCCTGCGTGGCAGGGGGGTTGGACTGGATGGCCCTCGTGGTCTTTTCCAACTCTGCAATTCTATGATTCTATGATTCTAAGTAGTATCCTTTAAAAAAAAGGGGGCAGTTACCCTAAATTAAGAAAATTGATGCATATTTAAAAAATAATAATTATGGAACTGGATTACAAAATTAAGATCTATCTATATATCTACCATCTAATATACCACCTTTGCCCAGCCCTAAGACCCTTGGTGACTTACCAAAATTAAAACAGATACAACTAAGAGTTTATATCATACAAAGTAAAAAATAGAATTAAAATATCAATAGAATTAAAAATTGTATTTAAAAACATACTCACTAAAGAATGATAAACAGTAAATACAGACTATATAGTACATTATTAAACGAACTCCCACTGCCCAAGGAACAATTTTTGAAGGCCAGCTGCTACAAAAATGCCCTCACTGGTTTAGGGAAGGAGGGTGTCAGTCTATCCTATCTAGGAATGGGGTTCCAGAGTCTGGGAACAGTCATGGAGAAGACCCTCTCCTATGTTCCCACCAGATGTACTTGTGAAGTTGGGGCAGAGAGAAGGGCCTCTTCTATGTTCCCACTGGATGTAAATGTGAAAGTGGTGGGAAGATCTCAGAACACAGGTGCATGGTCCTTCTGGACCAGAAACATGTAGGGCTTTATAAGTACTTACCAACAGTGAAAAGGCTTTCTTGGATTAAGGTGGCACAAAGTATTAGAGCTGGATGTTATCAGCATACTGATGGCACCGGATCCAAGAACTTTGCACAACCTCTTCCTGAAGTTTCATGTATATGTTAAATAGCATGGGGGACAGAACAGAGCCCTGAGAAATCCCACTGGCTAATGGCCAAGGGGTCAAACAGGAGCCCCCCAACTCCACCTCTGTGTTTGCCCCTCTGGGAATGAATGAAACCACTGTAAAACAGTGCCTTCAAATTCCATCACTGCAAGGCAGCTCAGAAGGATGCAATGGTACATTTTCCCTCCCAAGAAAAAACTTTCTCTGAGTGTGCAACATTGGGTTTTGTTGCTTGGAAGAGATTTTAAACTGTAGGATTAACGTGATTTGATTTTGTTCTGAGAAGAAATAATAATAATAATTATTATTATTATTATTATTCTGCCTTTCTCCCAATATAGGGACTCAAGGCAGCTAACAATGAGTTTCAAACAACACAAATTAAAAACAATACAAAAGCATTAAAAGTATAAATATAAAATTTTAAAGCAAATTACACATGTCCACATATGCATGTGCCCAGTATAGGATGAAGTTCTACTGGAGACTTCTACAAGGGACAGGCCACTGATTATCAATGGAAGTGAGATGTACCTTAACAGGAGGCCTATGGAGTACAGCAATTCCAAGTAAGCCATGCATAAGAGCTAAGTCGGCTATTATATCAGAAGGAGGCAGAACTCTACCTTTATTCCCACTTGAAGAGGGATCTTGCTCTCTCTCCCTTTCTGTATCTGTTCTATATTCAAAGCAAGCACTTTTTGCTGTCAGTATACCTCTATTGTTCGTAACTCCAAATGTGTTAAAAACACAAGGGCATTTTACTCTGTGTATTGTGCATGAGAAATATTGTTACATGACAAGCTCCAATTGGCAAGTGAAAAGGGGGTTTTATTGAAGGAAATAGCAGTAGCAAACAGTGAACTATGCAGAATAATGGTAATTGTTCCTTTAGCATTGGCAGTGCACGTTCACTTAATATGACTCTTTCCTCTGTCTCTGCCTCATCAAGACCCAGAGGACCTGTTAGACAAGCAGCCAGCCACCTCTCTGTGGGATCAAGCTGTCAATGCAAACTTGCTTTCTTTCTCATTCTTTGAGCTAAGCTATACCCCCAGAGCTCCCAAAGCTTTTCCTGACTGAAAGCTTTTCTTTAGGAAAAAAAAAAGAGAGAGGGAAGCAAGCTCTGTTCTAAATTACATCACATGAGCACTTCTATTCAGATTGACAGAACAAAAGAGGTGTGTTGGGGTGGAGAGAGAGATTCCAAAAGTACAGCCTGCATTTCATTGTGTGATTTACTCCTTTGCAGTTAGTTTATCAGGAAAGGTTGGTGTGCTGTCTCAGAGACCTTATAGCCGAAAGCCAAAAATAAAAGTGTAAAGGAATAAAAGAAACGTAACATGAAACTACTGGGGAGTACCTCAGAAGGTAATATTAACCACTAAGCCACACTGGAAACAATGGGGTTGCAGTTTACTTCAATGAGGCTTAAAATAGCTGCAGTCTAGATTAAAGCTGTGATCCTAATATACTGAGAGTCCATTTTTATTCAGCTCAGCAGGGGTGGACACATTGAAGTGTAGGATCAGACTGAAGTAGAGGGAGAGAGACAGGATAGCAGGGCCATGCCATCAGCATGCTGTGAGATCATCTGCTTTGAACGGCTTCCATTCTAGTTGACCCTTATAAGAACTTTGTGACTTTAAGAAAGAAAACTGAGCTTCTTTGCTTTCCTTTTCTCCACCTGTTCCCATATTTCCCCCCCACATGTTGTAGATAGAAACTTCTTGTTCTGACTTTGTATAGAGTGGTGGTTCTCAAACCTTGGCCTTCCAGATGTTTTGGACCACAACTTCCATAATCTTTTAGCACTGTCCATGCTAGCTGAGGCTTCGAGGAGCTGAAGTGCAACACACCTGGATGACCACAGTTTGAAAACCATTGGTGTAGAGGGCTTAGTAAATTTTAGATATCATCATCATCATTATCATCATCATCATCATCATGATGTCCCAGTCCATTGCTATCAATGGAACTTTGTTATCCATTCTCTGTTAAATTCGTACAATGTGCTAAGTCTGTGTCTGTCAATGAAGACTGTTTGGGAACTGGCTTGGGATAAAGCTGGATGGCATATAACATACACAGAGAGGGGAAACACGTACCTATACCTAAAGATATTTACTTGCTCCTATCCTGTTTTCAGGCACAATTCAAAGTACTGATGCTGATCTATAAAGCTACACTGGAGTGCAACTCTTACCAGCCCTAGCCAACCTAGCCAATGAACAGAATGCTGGGAATTGCAGTCTGACAACTTTGGGAAGGCTGCATGGTTCCTAGTCTGAGCATAGGTTTGATAGTACAAGGATCATGTACTCCCCGCAAAGCCTGCCAACTATTAAATAGCTGTTGAGGGTCTGTCTTCAGTTTGGAATGTGAATAACAGAGCCATAGAATCATAGAGTTGAAAGGGGCCTTGTGGCCATCAGGTCCAACCCCCTGCTCAGTGCAGGATCTCCAGCTAGAGCATCCCCAGCAGGTAGCTGTCCAGCCTGTTTTGGAAGACATCCAAAGTAGGAGACCACATGTCTTCTCTAGGCAATTGGTTTAAGTGCCAAACCACTCTCGCTGTCAAAAAGTTCCTTCTAATATTCAATCAAAATCTACTCTCTTGTAACTTAATACCAGAAACAAACCTGCACCGTCCTCTTTGCGGCAGCCCTTGAGGTATTTAAAGAGTGTGATCATTTTCTCCCTTCAGTCTTCTCTTCACCAAATTGAACATGACCAACTCCTTCAACCTCTCCTTATATGTTCTGTTCTCTGTACCTCTTATCATCCTTGTTATCTTTCTATGTACTTAAGCCAACTTGTCTATATCCTTTTAACATGAGGCACACAGTACTCCAGATGAGGCCTGACCAGCACAGAATATATTGGGACTATTACTACCCTCAGCTTGGAAACTATGCTTCTATTAATTTTGCAGGCTAAGATAGCAGTTACCTTATTTGTTGCAGTATCACACTGCTGGCTCATGTTCAACTAGTAGTATTAGTAGTAGCAGCAGCAGCAGCAGCAGTAATGAGGATGACGATGACAACAACAACAAAAACAACAACAACATGCACTTTATACATATTTTTTCCAAATAACCAATGCAGGTTGTTGACCAATAAATAAAGACTGGCTTCAAATGTATGCATTATTGTGTGCAAGTTCCAAACATGTATATTTTTCTACACAGTATTTGTGTGTTTGTGTGAACTGCATCACAAACATTGCAAAAGTACATATTTTGAGGTCTAAATGTGTTACAGTTTGTGTTTTGGTTTGGCAAATGCGCATTTGTATTCACATTGAATGTGAACTGAACATATTTTTTTTGCCCTTCCCTAATAGTATATGATGCCATTTCCCCCATAAAATTGCAACACATGTGAAACATATCATCATCATATATTCAAAAGATCTGTACATTAAAATCTGTACTTACTTGGGTCTCCAAGGGGCTGGGAGATAGGGCTGGTCAATCCTGCGGATGAAGGTGGAAGGGACGAAAAAGAAACAATTTTTATTAGATTGCTTTAAAACATGCACACTGATGTACAAGGCAGGGGAGTTGAAATGTAAAGCAAAGGTAACCATACAAGCTGGCTAGAACCTTAGATTGTTCCACTAGAGGAAGCCAAAGAAAAATAAAAAGTCTTGCAAAAGATGAAGATCCACACAATCAACATACAGAAGTGCACAGCATAATGGAGTCCCAACATAACCTCACAGCATCCTAGCCAGGAACACTGCTGTCACTGCACCGGCTTGACGGACAGTGACTGCCATCTTTATCTTCTGCAATGCCCCATAGAACTGGGCTCATTTTCTATTGTAATGTGTGGGGAAAAGATAGCTGTAATGTCATCACAAACACATGGCAGTTGTATAGCTCTTCCTCCATAATGCCACATAATATATGAAATATATTATATACAGATCAGGTCCCTGTATCTGTGGAACCAATATCAGTGGTTTCAGTTATCCATGGGATCCAAAACAGGAACACATGCCACAGAGTCTTCCTAGAAAATGTCTAGAGAGGTGTCCTCTCTAGTCATCTTCTAGGTCCTACAAGACAACTCTATGGTATTTTTAACTGGAAGTCCAATTATTTTAATGTGGTTTCGCTGTTATCCACACTTTCCAGTATCTACTGTAAGTCTGGGAACCAAACCCCTGTGGATATAGGGGTCCAACTGAATGTGAAATCTAGAATGATAGCCATTAGCCCAATGAAGAGCTCTTCACACATTCAGTCACATGTTCAGCCTACCAAAATACAGAATAGGGAAAACAACAATCATCCCTTCCTTTCTCAACCACGTCCCAAATTCAGGCTGAACTTCAAGTTTGTCAAAGGTTAGGTCCAACTCTGATTATTACCCGTTTTATTCAATGCAGACTTAGCAAACACTGAAACAAAATAGAACTTTTAGAAGCAGGCAGGCACAGAATATATGACAAGCAAAAAACTTTCTGTGACATTATGGCAAATGTATGCCAGCCTTTGCTATTTCTTCTTCTGTCGATTTAGCATCCATTTTATTTATTTGTGCCAATATCTTTCCACCTCCAAATTTAAAGTTTCCAAATAAAAACATTGAGCTAGCTAAGTTCTTCCATTTCACCTGGATGAGGCAATGAACCTAGGCACTTTGGCAGCCTCAGATCTCTCTTGATCCACAGTGTATCCAAATGCAGAATACATATAGAGTAATTATGACTAAATTCTTTCGCTTTCTGTTGTACATTTCCAGCAATTGATGCATTCCAGATTTTACTGCAGGCACAAAGAGACTTCACATATGCATCATCATCATCATCATCATCATCACTACACAAACACACAGGGCCACATAAGAAAGGAAGGGCTGACATTTTCACTACCACATCCAGCCAGTTCTGTTGCTGCAGTATGTGGAAATTCGTAGTATTGCAAGGTCAAGAATTCAAGTTCTTTGGGAACAATGCACCCACTCAGACATTTAAAGGGGCAGGCAAGCATTAATATTTCCATCAAGGAAACATGGGAGGAAATGCATAGGAAATACACGAAGAGTAAGAGTTGCAGCTGGAACTCCTGCCTGGAAGCTTAAGAGCACTGAAATGGGAAGCTGTGGTTCACAGTGTACAGTAGGACCTCCGTATCCACTGATTCATTATCCACTGATTCAATTATCCATGGGACACAAAACAGCACACCTACCATAGAGTCTTCCTAGAAAATGTGTCCTCACTAGCCATTTTCTATGTCCTCCAAGGCAACTCTACGGTATTTTAAACCAGAAGTCCCATTATTTTCAATGGCGTTTGCTATTTTCCATGGTTTTCAGTATCCATGCCCCTCCCAGAACCCATGTCCAGCAGATACAGGGGTCCTACTGTAGATTGTTCATCAGAACAATCTTTATTTTTGTGGCCTTTGCTTCTTCACAAAATCACCAGTTTCTCCTTATGCCCTCTTTCTCTAGACATAAACTTAGGGTGCATATAGACTGTAGAAATAATGCAGTTGGACACCACTTCAACTGCCATGGGTCCATGCTACAGAATCCTGGGATTTGTAGTTTTGTGAGGCACTAGCACTCCTTGGCAAAGAAGGCTAAAGACCTTGTAAAACTACAAATCCCAGAATTCCCTAGGATGGAGCTACAGTACTTAAAGTGTTATCAAACTGCATTATTTCTACAGTGTAGATGCACCCTTAGGCTCATTTACACAAACTTCCCAGTGACGTATCCTGGACATGGATTAGGTCTGTTCCTCCCCCGTTACCACCTCCAAATGGGAGGAAGTCCAGATGGGCATGCTGGCCCACCGCTGTCTCCCTCACCCTCCCTGAAGTTAGCCTGCAACATGTGACCACAGTCACATGCTTCAGGACTCCTTCCTGCTTCAGAAAGAGTGAGGCAGACCAGCAGTGCAGTACAGGCTCTTGCGGTTTCATGGGGCCTGGTCTATTTCTTCCTGGTGGGAATGGATTAAAGCAAATATTTTAATATAACAGTTTATCAGGCCCTATTCTTTGCTGGTATTCTTCCAGCATGCTCCAGATTAACACTGTCAGAGGTGTATTTTAATAAAAGAAATTGGTGGCTACCATTGGTCAGTAATAGGATACAAAAAATCTGCCACTTTCCGTTTCACTGAGTTTTTTATTTGGTCACTGCCATTTGCATTCTGGAGATTATCAGATGTAGCTAATGTGGCACCATAATGACATCAGTGGAATGGAAAAGGATGCCAATATCACACGATGTCATCCTTTTGCGTTCTGCTGTTGTTATTCTGGTGATTCTTTTTATTGATGGGCTGGAGCTGTCAATGGATCACCCATCCCATTTTGGTGCTGGCATTGCTGGCACATGAAACCTCACACCATTTTTGACTCATGAGTCCAGCATCAATGGGCAGTCCTGTCAGAACACATCTGGGTGGGATCATGAGAACCAGGTAGGCTATCCTCTTTTTTGTACCCTCCCTGGGTTACTTGTTATTTTTTTAGTGTGTGCATGTGCTTTTGTTAACTTTTTTGTATGCATTTTTCTTTTTCTCTTTGAATTTCCCATGCTCACGTCTTCTCACAAGAACAGGTGGGACTTCAGTCCAGGAAGTGAACGGAGCTCCGTTAGAGCTCCGTTAATTCCTGGGCTGCCTTTGGATAGAAGAAAAGGTCAGTCTGATGCAGAGGGCTATTGTGTTGGGACAGGGACGGGTCTGGAGATTGTGGGACAGGAAAACTTTTTTACATTCCTGTCTGATAATCTCCTCTATATTTGTTCCACATTAAATCATAAGACACACAGAACTTGTGATATTTTAATGTACATTCTTCAAAATGTGTGAATTTTTGCACACATTTTCTGTTGTATGAGTTTTTTTTTCATTTTGATTAACACATGATTCTGTGATTGTATGAATCTGTGTTTATGCATATTTTCAAATATACACTCTAACATGCATTGCAAATCTTGGAGATACATTTTCAAAGCAAGATACATTCCCTCCTGTTGGGAGTACAGTAGGAGAGGTACTCCTGCATCAAAATATGAATCCTACCAATTTCTCACTCAGCCCTAGAAAAAAAGGATTTCTACTGCTTACTCACATGTTGAGAGAACCTTTTCGGTGGCTGCTCCCACCCTCTGGAACACCCTCCCATGGGAGGCTAGGCTGACCCCGCCCTACTTTCCTTTTGCCAGCAGGTAAAGATGTTTTTATTCCAGCAGGCATTTAATTTGTAGCTGTGGGCATAGAGGCTTTTATTGGGGTTTATTTTCTATTGTTATTCTTTTAACTTTTATATGTTTTATATTATATAATTTAAATTATCATGATTTAAGTTGCTCTAAATTGTTTTTAATTTTTAATTGTTGTATTTTTAGTTGTATTTTATATGTTGTGAGTCACGTCGGGTCCTGTTCTGGGAGAAAGGCGGCATATAAATAAAGACTCAGCATAGCCATTTTGACGTGTCAAAGTTAAGACCCCAAATTATTAAGGAAATCTTTCTAATTTCCCCAGATCACTGAAGAATCCCCTACCCTTTATTACTTGAGAATGGGGCACTTAATGGCAGAAAAAAAACTATTGTCACTATAGGTTTTCTGTGGTTTTTTTCTGGGCTGTGAGGCCATGTAAGGTGTTGCTTTTAATTGACAGGACAAGCTGTTAATATTTCTCAATATCACTTTTTTTGTGATATTGAAGAGCATGCGAAAACACGTCCTTGCTGTAATCATGAGATTACAGCGTGACTGGGAGGTCCTCTTTCCCCCCCTCGCCATTCCCGGTGAGAAAACATCCAGGTGAGAATGTGAAAACTATCCACAGGATGCTCTTTTTATGAACTGTCCCAGTTTCTTTAAGTGTTTGTGTGTTCAATGTGAAGTTGAAGGCTTTCACAGCCGGCATCCATAGGTTTTTTGTGGTTTTTTTCCAGGCTGTGAAGCCGTGTTCTAGAAGAGTTTATTCCAGATGTTTCATCTGCATCCGTGGCTGGCATCTTCAGAAGATCCTCTGAAGATGCCAGCCACAGATGCAGGTAAAACGCCAGGAATAAACTTTTCCAGAACATGACCTCACAGCCCAGAAACCCCCCCACAGAAAACCTATGGATGTCAACCGTGAAAGCCTTCGACTTCATCTTGTCACTACGCTGTGTCATCATTCGCTGCCAAGTAGTTGAAATCCTGTCCTCTATCATGGTGGAGGCAGAGTAGGATAAGCAGTTGTTCACTGTTTTGCAGCTATCGTTCCTCATTATACTATCATCTGGAGCGGACAGAGGACTAAGGAAGCTTTAGAAACTTCAAACTTGTGTCTTACTAGAATTCCAAAATCTGTCATCCAAAGCCAGGTTCCAAAGTCATGCAGTTTGACTTAAAAACGACATTCTGCAAGTCTCAGGATTGGTTTTCAGAATCAAGATGAAAGTGAGCACACTGTGATCTTGTGTAAATGTTAACTCATTTTCCTTCATTTTCATAGCCTAATTTAGATGAAAACATCATTTTGTTGTTGCTACTGTTAAACAACAATCTTATCACTGGGAATTCTGAGAGCAACAGTACAAACAACCTGTTTCTGCCCGCCTGTGGCATAGAATACCAAGGAACACCTCTGCAGCATCCAGGACTGGGCCACTGCACTGTTTGACTCATGCCAATGTTACAGATACACCAGCATAGTGTTACCCAGAGCAAGTAACTATGTTATTTTGCTGGCATACTTTGCCAGTACAGGCATATTTTGAACTCTGTCATACAAAAGGACAGAGAATCCCATTTTCATCCAGCTGATATATAAATTAGAGACACGATTTCCCTGCACGTTTTACAGCCAAATGATCTTTCCTTAAATAGGAAAAGAGTAGTTGAACAGTCATTAAAATGTACCTCATGGATACAGCATCACTTTTCAAATGGGAGAAAATGTACAATAATAAGTGTGACCATAGTTTTCAACATGTTTCTCACTATCAACTTTGTTGGAAACTCCGGGGTTTTAGACTATGAGATTGAGGAATCCTTTTTATCTGTCTCCTGCCACCTAATCCTACGTTAGACTACATTTGGATTGTTTGCGTGTGTGCCTTTTGTCTTCTACACAGGAAGAAAAACTCTGGTCCATGTGAATGTCTTGTTAAAGCCTATTAAGGATTAAGGGGTATGACAGTTTTCATGTTGTATCTCTTTACTAGGGATTTTCCTTTTTTTTTTTTTTTTGTGGGAGGTCTTTACAACATGTTTCAAGTAGTGATTGTTTCCCATTTATACCCCTTTCTGTTGTTTTTCTGAAACAGGCAGGGTCATATTCCCTCCACCTTCACTTTTTGTTCCTATTTAGGTAGATGCTAGGTAGTTCAGCAGCGGCAGGGGGAAACAAAGTTAGATAGCAACCAAGATAAGAAACAAGAAGAAATGTCATCGTTAGTCTGATATATGATGAATTCAGTGTTAACATCTGATGCTCAGCTTCTACATTAAGAGTACTGAGATTTAACACAGCATAGCAGAAGAGCATCCCTTTTTTACTTGAAATGGGCTGTTGATAGAAATGGCAGGTCTTCAACAAAAGGCAGATTTGGTTGTTTCAACTCCTTGGTAAAAGGCTGGGAACTCTTTGAAATTTGGATCATTAATAAATGCACAAAGTTCTATAATAATAATAATAATAATAATAATATTTATTTTTATCCCACCCCTCTGTTAAAAACAATCGGGGCAGCTTACAAAAATTAAAATACCAATACAGATTAAAATCCCCAAACACCACCTACCCCCACCCTCCCCCATAAAAAAGACATTAAAGCAACTGATCTAAAATCACATTAAAATAATGAATAATAAATAACCAGCAGACTAAAAAGGGCCAGGAGCACCTGAGGCTGGGAACTAATTAGGAAAGGCCTTTCGAAAGCAATCCGTCTTTAGTGCTTTTTTAAAGCTACTCAGGCTCATCATCTGACGGATCTCATTCGGCAGGCCATTCCACAATTTGGGGGCGATTACCGAAAAGGCCCTCTGGGAGGTTGCAGACAGCCTAGATTTTTGTGGCTGAAGCAAATTCCTCCCAGAGGACTGGAGTGCGTGGGGAGGATTGTATGGGAGGAGGCGGTTCTGAAGATAAGTTGGACCCAAGCCATTTACGGCTTTAAAGGTAATAACCATACTTAAGACCATATGCATTCCTAGACCTGTGTGCTATATATTAATGAAATTCATAAGCACCAAATGATAATACAAGGCTGGGTAGGAGAAAAGGTACCCGGATTACAGATTATGTGGATTTTTTTATGGCCCAGAGAATTTCCTCCATTATAGTGTTTTGGGGAAAGAAAAACATATTCCTATGTATTGCTTTTGTCCCAGAAGCAAACTGTGTCACCATAAATTGCTTTCTCCATGGATCAGAATTTCAGTGTTTCTTTCAAGAACATCCATATTCACCAGTCTTCCATGTATTTTGAAGTAATCTAAGGCCAATATAAGATGCTTTGAAAATTCTGCAGCCAAGGGTGCTTTTCAGCATGAGCTGTTTCACACATGAAAGAACAGTCCTGGCTTTGGCACAAAATGTGAGCACAAAAGGAAATGGTAGCAATCCTAACTCCTTGGCTGACTTTGCCAGATGATACATGGGATGCCAATGCATACCTTTGGTGCTCATGCTTAATTTTTATACATATGCATGCAAAACGTCTACAGTGAACATGTAGACTTGGATGTGAAGTTGCTCTAATATTCATGCAAAAAGGAGACAATTTTTGCTAACAACCTCTTCCCCCTTTCACTCTTTCCAACCCATGCACTATCTCCAACATGATTCCCAAGGGATTCCAACTCTGCGGAGAAATGGGGCGGGGAGCAGACAGAGAAGAATCATAGAGTTGGAAGAGACAAGACTGTGCTATGCAGGAATACCCAATCAAAGCATTCCCAACAGCTGTCCATCCTGCCTCTTTTTACAACCTCCAAAGAAGGAGACTCCACCACACTCCAAGGTAGTGCATTCAGCTGCCAAACAGCTCTTACCATCAGGAAGTTGTTCCTAATATTTAGGTGGAATCTCTTTGCTTGTATTGAGTCCATTGCTCCATGTCCTAGTCTCTGGAGCAGCAGAAAACAAGCTTGCTCCCTCCTCAGTATGACATCCTTTCAAATATTTAAGCATGGCTATCATGACACCTCTTAACCTTCTCTTCTGCAGGCTAAGCATACCCAGCTTCCTAAGCAGTTCCTCATAGGGCATGGCTTCCAGATCTCCCACCATTTTGGTCACCTTCCTCTGGACACACGCCAGAAGAAAGACAGGACTATCCTGTTCTGTGAATATGAATGGAATATTAGCTAGGAATGTAGAATACGGATATGAACTGTGACTATGTAAGAAGAGGTAGGAGTCAAGCCATCTTATGTTAAATGTCCCTGTGTTTTACGTGCAGTGACAACATAGGCTTGATATTGTTTGTACCAAGAGTATTTCTGGCTGTCCTTTTCCCTAATGGTGTGTCAGTAAGAAATACAAATGAAACAATGGGATACCTTCACATATTTAATATTTCAGTCATAAAGAATTGCTCACTTGAAAGAATGAATATTATTAATTGGTTACAGAGGTAAGACATGGAACTTTTAACATTTTTTATTCTCTGTAGCCAATTAGCAGCAACTAAACTTCTGTGCCATAAGTAAGAGTTCTAGCTCATTATTCTTTCACCTTCAAAAATGATGCACGTTGAGAATGTAAAATATATAATGTAGTTGTCTCCCTCAACTACATCCGTACCCAAGGAGCAGGTTAGGTGATTTATATTTATTAGAAATCTTAAGGGACCATCAAAAGGGGCATTTATTTGTTAGTGAAATATCAATTAAGATAATATGCAAACTAATACAGTAATCAAATAGACCTGATGGATAACATAACCTCTCCCTCCCTGCAACCCCAGCTGAACAGGCATGCTAACAAATCTATTTGATCAATATATGGAATGTAAAAAAAGAAAAGACAAGATTGACTGATGAATAAAATGAAACTGACACAAATAGGCTGACAGCCAGTTTCAAGTCTCTTTAGGGCAAATGCAATTAACTTAGAATAATAGACTCAAATTTGATGGTTAGAAATGCATTTTTATTAACAATCACAGCCTGAATCATTATGTGTGTGCTTATGAATAAAATTGTACTTATATTTAGCATATGTGTGTGTGTGTACATGTGTGTGTACATCCAAGCATATATTAAGAACAGAGAAAAAAATGTATAATTTTTTTAGCATCAGATTAAAAAACAACAACACCTACAGGGATTTTAAATAGCAATGCACATGCAAACATATCTGTAAATAAACCAAGTCTACAGGTATCCTGGGAAGACACACAGCAAAGATCACCACTTCCCCCACCCAACCAGTCCCCAAGCCTCTGAGCCTTTTGGGATATAGATCTGCAATCAGGGATTTTTACCAATTTCATTCTGAAGAAGAGAAGTCATTACTAGAAAACTATGCTCATTCTCTTTAGTTTAATAGCTTTTTAAAATGATTCATTTAGTGAGAGAAAAAGATTAACACTTTATTTACCAAGTATTTTAGTTCTGCTAGACATGCAATCACTGAGAAATTTGTAAGCCATATTTTAACCCATGTTTTTATTTATTCATTTATTTATTTTTTTAAAAAACATAGATGCCAACCTGTTTTCCATAGCTTGTGTTACCCCCCTCCCCTCATTTTAACAAATAATTTGTGGGGTTAAGAAAAAACAAGCAAGAGATTGGCAGGTAAGAGGGTAATAAGAGAAAAATATACAGGATGTGAGCCTAATAATGCTGAAGTCCAAGTGATTTGGTGCATAAATGTAATGTTCCAGATTTTCACATTAGCTTGCAGAAAGAGTTATTCTTTCTCTCCCCTCCTCCATTTTCACAAGCAGCTGCTTAGAAGGTACAAGTAGCTGTATTGGAAAGAGGTGGGCTACAAAGCTGAGTGTGAGGCCTTAGCAAGGCTTTGGCCCCCGGTTGTTGGGTTCTGAGACCCACAGGGAGCTGGATGTCAGTACAAATGAACCAGAAGCCAGACATGTCGTTCAAAAGGGGTACGGCTAGAGTTCAAAATGAGTGATCAAGTCTCAGGTAGAGTAGAAACATGAGCATAGTCAAAACTAGGGATAGGTAAGAAATTATTTTTCTTTGGTAAGAACTTTCACAAATGCAAAATTTCTTCCATACATTTGATGGAAAGAACTTGAGTTTTATTTTATGAAAACACACACACACAGAGAAAATTAAATTGTCAAAATTTGTTCATTTGGGCAGAGACCTATGAATGTGCAGCTCTTCAAAGCCTGGTTTTGAATCCTTCTGCATTCAGCCAAGCTTGTGGGGCTGAATGAGGGTTGCAACCTCATTTCACATTCAGGCTCTTCATCTTTCACACCTATGTGACAGCCAGCTATAGTATGATCTTCCCCATACTGGGAATAGCTGTACTGACTAAATTCCTCCAATGCAGATGATTGAGTATTGGTTCATTTTTTTAGTAAGAACCGATAGTTTTCATACATTTAACAGGAAAAAAAACCTGGAGGGAGGGGTTACATATTCATCCATACCTAAACAAAATCAAGCAAAAATCAACTTTCAGAACAGTATTGAAAGGGGAGAGGAATTAGGGCAACCCTGCATTCATTTCCTATGGGAAATGAAGGATACCTGCATCATCTAATTTTCTCATGTGCTCTGTAACTATGAAAGACACTAAAGACCTCTGTTACAACTAGTCATTAGCAGTCCTTGGAGAAATGTATATGGCTGCTGCCACACTGCTGAAATAGTGCAGTTTGACACCACTTTAAGGATCATATAGAATCCTGGAATTGCCCTATAGAATCCTGGAATTTGCAGTTTGTTGTGGCACCAGAACTCTCTGACAGAGAAGACTAAATATTTCACAAAACTACAAATCCCATTCCATAGGTTGGAGCCATGGCAGTTAAAGCAGTGTCAAACTGCATTATTCTTCAGTGTGGCAGCAGCCTATGACAAACGTACATCACCATAGTCCTCCATTCAATCAGAACCTTAAAAACTTGTGTGATTCTATTAACGTTTTACTTCTGTGTATCACCAACCCATCCATTAAAATCAACCTGTAGTGCTTCTAACCACTAACCAACCTGAAGATTAACTTCTAAAATACTATCACCCAGTGCTTCACACTGAGAAAACTGCTTTTGCATATCCTCCAACAGTCCCAGATTGGAAGAGATACTCTACTTTGTCATTCTACTGTTTTTTAAAATGTTCCAGTTTTGCTCCCCTCCTCCTGCTTTTACCTTTGTCCTCATCTCAGGGGTAATCCAGATGGTGAAATAAATCCCATGTGTCCAAATGGGATCCTACAGCATTCTGTCATTTTTGGTGGGAGGGGTAGAAAAATTTGGGGAAAGTCTGTGGCAAAAGCCTCCAGGAGTTTTCCCAAGTTTTTTTGACAACTGCAGTGGAAAGGAGCACTCCCGCATGTTAGGAGAACCAAATTGCATCGCAGTGCATTGCTGAAGAGGATAGCTGATTGGTTGGATGTGCTCAGGGTGCAGAGCTTTCTAAGAAGGCAGATCCTGGAACCACCATTTTGGATTGTCGCTGTAGCAATCGTGCACTGAGGTGATGAAACAGCCTTTCTTTCCTTTTTCTTTTCATTATTTAAGCAGAAGATCGCTCTTCCACACCTTGGATTTTGTTGGTTTTTTTAAAAATGACTGTTTGGCAGGGGCAATTGGGAAGTCTAGAATGGCGAGTAATTCACTCGTGTCTGCCATCTTGATTGGCTGGCATGCCTCCATGTGAACAGCAAACACGGATAGGTTTGCACACCAGTGACCTTGCAAAAAAATAATAATTGTGAGATGACAGATGAAACCTGCTGCAAATCGGTCTATCTGTGCACCAATCCACATTTTATTCCCTCGTCTACTTCAGTTGCTGCAAACTGAGTTCAAAGTGTAAAAGTAGTTTATACTCAATTAACATAGAAGGAAGGACAGGAGAAGAGGGGGAAAGCTCTCACTGTTCCCACTAGGTTCAGGCAAAAGCAAACTACTACAGTCTCTCCTAGCTCATCTATCCTTCCTCATTAACAAATTTTGTCATTTTGACCATACCCTGAAGTTGCTTGGCCACACATGTCCTTGTTTTCATCCGTGAAATGTTGGAGAGCATGCCTTTGTTTCTGTGTTTCCTATGGATAATATATGTATAAATAGATGTCTTTTGCCAAAGTAATTTTTATTGCTATAATTTGTTTTAAAGCCATGACACATTCCTTGAACTAAGGCAGGATTGTTTGGGAGAGTGGCTTGCATATTATGGTTGAAGTCATAGAGAGAGACTGGCATGTCTATTTGACTACCAAATAATGCCAAAAGGGAAAAAAAAAGTGATAAAGCCAACATAGAGCAAGGTGCCTCATATCCATAATTTAGAAACCATAATTCTCCCACCCCATTTTAACTCCTCAGACATTTTTCCACCATCCAAGCTAAATGGTTTCTTAAATAAGCAAGACACCAGGTGTTCCTGCTGTAGGAATGGAAAGAAATTTAAAAACTTAATGTAGGGAATTGGTAATCTCAACTCATCAGTGCCAGCTATCTGCATTTCTTTCCATATTAAAAGGAGCCCAAGATCAGAGACAGGGTTACACATTTTCAAAAGTGTTATTTAGTGCTGAAGGGGCCTGTTTAGGTTCTTCGTTCCTTCTTTTTAATCTAAAGAGACATTAGATAACCTCTTTCCTTCTCCTCCTCCCCAACACGGGACTTTATCTGGTGATCCCCCTTAGAACATTCCTTTGCCGGCATAAAAGAAACCATTTTTATGCCAGCAAAAGAACGTTTTCCCCGTACTTACCTTCTTCTTCCAGCAAAGGCAGCCCTGGCAATAAAGAGGAAGTGAACGGGGCTCCATTCACTTCCTCATTTGAAATCCCACAAGACTTCATCATGCGAGAAATTCAAAAATAAAAACAAAACTAACACATTAAAAGGTTTTTAAAAACACCTAAACACACTTTAGAAGTCCCAAGTATCTGGGGAGGATCAAAAAAGTGCAAAATGTACCTGGATGTCCCAATCTCACATGGAAGTGTTTGCACTGGATGAGCCATGCTTGCTGCAGTGACGAGATTTAAATGGCCTGAGGTTTTGCACACTGGCAATGCCAGCACTAAAGTGCCACAGGAAATCTATTGATGGCTTTAGCTGTCAATAAAAAGGTACAGGATTTTGACAGGACATAAATGTGAAAGGGCAATGTCTGATCTGCATGCCCTTTCACGTTTATGTGGTGTCATTATGATGCCATATTTAGTGTATCTGATAAAGTCTTAAACTAACTTTGATAATTACTTAATTGCATCATGTAAGACAAGTGTAAGACAACTCTACAATTCTATGATTCTAAGGCTAGGTTCTAAAGCAATGATTCCTCCTGTGTGTTATGGACAGGATTAAAGTCTCCAGGATAGCTGGGAGAGGGACAGCTGCAAAGGACCAGGAAACGATAAGGTGGCTATTTATGCAATGCCAAAAGAGAAGACAAAATGGGACAGAGAATTATATCATGTGTATATATAGAAATGCAGAATTTTGAACCATCATGACTAAGACCAGCCATCATGACTGAGACAACTATGCCTGCTCAGTCTGTTGTTAGAGATGCTCGCTGTAGATGAGCAATCTCAGCATTCCTGCTCTCGCTTCTTTATGGCTCTTTATTTTGGAACTGGACTTGAACCTGATCAAATAGAGGTTATTTTCAAATAGAGGACTGTCATCTGTGCAGAGCTAGCATGGTGTAGTGGTTTGAGTGGACTAGGACTCGGAGAGACCAGGGTTCAAATCCCCACTCAGCCATGGAAATCCACTGGGTGATCTTGGGCATGTCACACATTCTTAGCCTCAGGTAATGGCAAGCCCCCTTTGAACAAATCTTGCCAAGAAAACCCTGTGATAGAGTTTGCCTTAGGGATGCCATAATTCAGAAATGGCTTGAAGGAACATGACAACAAATTGTTATCTGGAAAGCAGGACACATGTCCCCCCTTGGAGTAAGCAGCATTTTGGTTTTGGATCACCCTAGCTATGTTGCTGCCATGTCTGCCGAGGCCTCTGCCACTGTCCCATCTGTTGCCACAGGGGCATCACCAGGGGGCTGCAGGGGCTGTGGACTGTACCAGGTGACACCTTTAGAGGGGTGTCACCAGCACCACTCCCTCCTGCACTTACTTCGCTGTGCCTGTGCCACTTCTAGGCAGACATGAACCTGCCTAGAGGGGGTGATAGTGGCACAGCAAGTAAGCATGGTGTGTGTGTGTGTGTATGCCACAACAGTTCCTTTCTCTCCCTGGCCCAGGGGAGAGAAAGGAACAGCTGCCATTGCAGCATGCCTCTCCACCGTGCTTACTTCACTGTGCCACTTACTCAGGAGATCTCCCCTTCTCGACAGGCACATACTCTGTGGCACTTTGTGCCTGCCTAAAAGGGGAATCCCCAAGTAAGCTGCACAGTGAAGTAAGCATGGCGGGGGAATGAAATGGTGGCAGTTGCTTTCTCTCTCCTGGACAGGGGAGAGAAAGGAACTGTTGCCATCGTGGCATGCTTCCCCACCATGCTTACTTCACTGTGCCACTTACTTGGGAGGTTGCCCCTTCTCGGTAGGCAAACCACCGCATGGTGGTGGTTCCTTTTTCTTACCTGGCTCACAGGAGAGAAAGGAATCACCACACAGCAGAAGCCTTTGGCTGACAACGGCCATTGACTTTGCCTGCCTGACCATTCTCGCATGATGTCTCACAGGATTTTCAATTCCATGAGATTTCAAATGAAATCTTCCAGGCAGGCTTATGTGGACCTGGCCACCCACACCCAAAGTACGTGTGGTGGTGGCAGGGAAAGCTTTTACTGATGGCAGGTGGACCATGGGGGTGAGTATGGGTGAAAATAATTTTGTTGTAGAGAGAAGGGGAGGGTTGTTTTAAAAATCATCCATACTAGGTCTGCCACTATGTTGTCATCATGCTGCTTCTGCCATGGCCTCACCATCCCCTGAGCTGGCAATTGCCAAGTCCTAAACAAGAGTTGGTCCAGGAAAAGGGTGCTTGAATTGCCACAGAATAATCTGCTTTAAGTCTTGAGAACACAAAGCAAAGCAAAAGATTAGCTTTTCCTTGCCAGCGAATCTCTGTAATACATGTGGCTTCATGTGGTCTTATGGACAGAAGGCAGACTGCTGTGATCACTTGATTCAATGGCTAAATAATACAAAGCATGGAAATTTATCCAGTAATTCTTGAAGTAGAGGGAATTAACATCCCTTAGTGCATCAGTGAACAATGTCAAGCCCAAAGAGTCAATACAAGGCCAATTCTGCAGTCCCCTATTTAGTGCTCAATCCCTTTCTCACTGAAGTGAAGGGGGGGAGCTTTGCTGTTGACTTTGATGGAAGCAGGATCAAGCCCTTTCTTTGCGAGCAGTGACACCAAATGTGGTGTTATGAAGAATGATTATATTTAAAATAGCTATGATGTAATATCAATGTCAATTCCATTATTTTAACAGATGTAAATTTGCTCTGCTCTTGAACTCTGGTGAATTTTGATGGCAATATTAAAGAGATACTATTAAAACTACTTAAAAGATCTATTTGTTTGAGAGAAAGGGTGGTGGGGGAAAGAGAATATGTGTATGCCAGGGCTGGGGGGAGGAGAGAACTTACTTCAAATTGCTTCCTTGTTCACTTGCAGCCATTATTTATTTTAAAAGCTACTTGATATGAATATGCAGTGTGGGGGTGGGTGAGAATAGCAGAAATATATGATCTTGTGAATGCACAAATATGTCCTTCTTTGGGATTATAGGATTTGATATTATTCTCACTTATTTTAATGTATCTTTTCTTTCTAGAAATTTAGGGTTTTATACAGTTAGGGTTTCATACCATTCTGGGCTCATCACAGTCCTGTTAAGACTGATTTCTTGTATGATCATTCAGCACCTTCATGTCTTAACACCCCAGAAAGTCCCAACACTATTGATGCATGCTTGAACCCCCAACCATATACTACCTGCTTATCGGAGCAGGAATCAGTCATATTTACATTTCTCACATCACCCGTGACTCAGTGGACTTTATCAGACTAGCCCCTTGGAACGCTCTTTTTCTGGCATAAAAAAAAAAAACATTATTATGCCAGCAAAAGAATGCCCCCACCACACTTACCTTCTCTCCAAGCAGAAAGCTTCCCCAGCAATGAAGAGGAAGTGAACAAAGCCCCCTTTACTTCCTCCTTTGAAATTCTGCGAGACTTGATCACACAGGAAATTTAAAAATAAAACAAAAAATAAAACCTAAAAAGTTACATCAAGCATACACACACTCTTAAAAATGTCCAAGTAAATTGGGGAGGGTCATAAAAAGTGTGGCTTGCCTGGATGTTGTGATCTCACCCGGACGTTTTCTGGCTGGTCCGGCCATTCACAAGGAAAGTACGTGGGGAAAAAGATGTGAGGTTACATATGCCAGCTATGCCGGGGGGTGGGGGGATGGCACAGCCAATCTATTGACAGCTTGGGCTGTCAATAAAATAGATTGGCTTAAAGACAAGACATAAACGTGAAAGGGCAATGTCATCTGGTATGTCCGCCCTTTCACATTTATGTGGCATCATTATGATGCCATATTTATTGTGTCTGATAAAGTCCAGTGTCTCTCTAGGGCAGTGTGGGAAATTAAAATGGCTAGTTGCTGCCATCAGTTCTTTTTGTTGTTGTTGTGTGCGACTCTGACACATGAAAAAGCTCACAAAAGCCCTGGCACATTGCAGGGCTTTCTTGGGAAGATTTATTTGGAGGAGGTTTGCCATTGCCCTCCTCTGATGATGAGAGAGTGTGACTTGCCCAAGGTCACCCAGTCAGTCTCCATGTCTGAATGGGGATTTGAACCCTGCTCTCCCAGAGTCCTAATCCAACACTAAGATCACTATGGTAAACTGGCTGGGTCACTTCTGTGGAAGTTCACAAATATATGAGAGGGCCCACCAGAAGGGAAGTTGCCGAGGGTCTACTCAGACCTAGAGCTGGTTGATTGACTGTGACTGGGTGTCTGACTGATTGGCTGACTACCCAGTGAAGATCTGAATTTAGCTTTCCTTGGCTTAGCTTCAGCATGCTATGTTGACTCACTGGTATAGATTACTACCATTCAGTCAATGTGTAGGATGATGTAGGAGACACACAACTTCAGTTATTGTGTTATAAAGCCTTAGTCATGGAAATGCTTCCATTGAATCCAAACATGCTTTTTCCAGTGCTAGAATGGATTTCTGAGCATAGCAGGAGAAGATGTAAAAGATATACAGATCCAAGAAGCACAATTGGGACAAATAGTTTCCAAAGTAGTTTGCACAAAATGCCACTGTTTACAGTACAAAATCTGATCTTGAAGTCCACTATCCTCCAATCTGAGCATTCCAGAAGTTCTGGAGTAATACTACCATTGGTCTCAGCCAGAATCACTAGTGGTCTTGGAAAATGGGAGTTAGAGTCTAAGAAACCTGGAGTGTGCTAGACTGGAGAAAAGGGTATTTAGAAGCCTAATAATTCACAGTAACTATAATAACCTACAGTAGAGGTTTTCGATTTCTTAGCTTGAAATAATCCTTTCCAAGTTTTTTTTTTAAAGACCTCATGATGTTCTTAACTACAAGCAGCTTAACTGAAGAATTCAATTCAGGTTTTATGTTGGGAAAGTTCCAAACAATCGTTACTGTGGTTAATACATCCTCTAGCAATCTTGGACAAAAAGCCAGAATCGAGTCAGCAAATTGATTTGGGGGAGGGGTTCAATTAAACCTTATTGTTCACCAGAAACGCAAAAAGGTTGTCTTGCCAAAATCCAGATCCCTTAGATGCAGATTTTCTAATACCTTAATGGACTAGCTGACAGAAGTCCTGCAAATAACAAGTGTATCTGTCTCCTAGTCCATTACCATAGCGTATTGGTGGGGGCAGGTATCTTACCATTAACAAAGCACATTGTGCACAGGTATAAAATATCAATATGGAAAATGGAAAAAAATTACAAGTATTGCATTAGTGTCAAAACCTGAACTTCTGGAAAAAATTGAGGAAAGTGATGTACAGTACAACAATTGCAATAAAAGTAGTCATATTTATTCTTAATTTCTTTTAAGAAATACAGCAGCTTAATGTATTTCTTAAAATATACAGGATAGTCTTGATTTATTTCTAGCCTTACTCTTTATATTTTAAGTGGTGATGGTAATAATTACCTATCTCACTCAGTAGTCAACTCAAACTTTTACTGTTAGCATTTTATGGTGGCGCAGTGGTTAAATGCCAGTACTGCAAGCCACCACATTGCAAGTTCGATTCCAGCGGGCTCCAAAGTTCACTCAGCCTTCCATCCTTTCGTAGGTCAGTAAACTGAGTACCCAGATTGTGGGGGCAATTAGTTAACACACATTGGAAACTGTTTAATGCAATGTAGATGTGTAAATAGCTATTGCTTAAAACAATTTGTATGCCGCTCTGATTGCCTTGTGGCTGAAGAGCGGGGTATAACTAACTAACTAACTAACTAACTAAATTTATCTATACCAAACCATCAATGTGTATTGCACCTTATAGAATTCACATCAGAAACACAGATCCCTTCTGCTAAAGAGCTTACAAGGCAAACTAGAAAGTAGGGAATCAAAAGAGTGAGTGACAGGATCTTTTTAAGATTGTAAGAGGGATGAAAACTGCATGTTTTCTTGTTTGGTTATTGCACTTTTAAACTGCCCAACAACCAGTGTTGGAGAGGGAGTGTACAATACATTAAAAATAAAAAAATACAAACAATAAATCAATAGTTGAAGAGGAGACATAACAAAACCTTTTTAAAAAGACAGAAGCAAAGAATGAAAACGCAGCATCTGAAAAACAGCAGCAAGATTTTTTAAAGCGCTAAGATCTAGAACCAGGGACCCATAGCTGTGCTTCATGGGGTCCATGAACCAGGGTGATGTCTCTCTCTCTCTCTCACACACACACAACTTTGATTTCTTTTCTCTGTGTTTGGATTTTTCCTGTCACAGTAAATTTTAAGGTAAACAATTTAGTCATTTGATGCATTCATTGTCATTGTTTCATTCCTGACCAATATTTTTGAAGGAAATCAATTTCCAGTGCAACAGAATACACTGTATGCAAAATTTTATGTGTATGTGTTTATGTGCATTTTTCTGGGAAGGATCCATTGATCTCCAAAAAAGGTTAAGGACTACAGATCCAGATGGACTAAAAAGGTTGACTTCATAGAATCACAGAGTTGGAGGTAGCTTTCTTGGCCATTTAGTTTAACCCTCTGTGCTGAAAGGAAACGTTAAGGTTTGGTGAAAGGAAGTCAAAGGCAGCCATAGGTAGAACATTCCCAACAGATGCTCTTGGATAACTGTTTCCATTGTAGCTCTGATTCCTTTCTGCTGCCATCTATAGCCTTGTTTGTAAACTTCTCTTTACATATAGACTCAATGGACTTTATCGGATGCGGCAAAAATCGTGTCATAAGGATGTGACGATAACACAAAAGGGCAAAATTATTAGATGTCGTCGTTGTTCATCTGTTCTGGGGGCGTAGCGTGGACATGAATAAGGCGTCACATTTTATTGACAGATTAGCCTGTCAATAAAAAAGTGATGGCTTGTCCATACCAGCACTACATTCTGGGAACTGCTGAATGGCAAGGATGTCTGATACTTTTGCCCTTTGTATTATTGTCATGTCCTAAATGATGCGGGTTTTTAGCAGTATTTACCTCATTTGATAAAGTCCAATGCCTGGAGAGGGAAAATGAACTTCATTTGCTGGTTCCACTACCACTGCTGCCTCTGCCCTGACATTTGAGTGTCTGGTAAAATGCCTGTAAGGGAGACCCTATGCCCATATGACTTTAGTTACACAAGCCCTTCATGTGATTAGGAACCTTTCACGGCCAGGTTTCCTGTTCATGTGTGCAGAAGCTTTGCCAACATCACATAAATCCTTTGCCAACATCACACCAAACATGAAGACAGGGGTGTTTACTCATACATATGTGATGGTATGTGTATGTGGGGGTAGGGAAAATAGTACATTATAAAATGGTTCCCAGTTGCCCAGAAGACCTGGGAAGGAAAGAACAAGACATGAGCAGAGAAGGAAGATAATTAGCAAACACCATCATATGGCCTTAAAGCTTGGAAATGTTATTTACTTACATACATTTATAGGCCAGGATCTTGTTGGGGAGTGACAAATGCATAACCACCATTGTCGCATGGCTAAGCACTGACCCCCCCAGCCCGACCTCCCCCCTACCGCATCCCCACTTATCAGGAAGCATGTGTGGCAGTTGATGGTGATCTGTTCCTCCATCACTCAGAAAGCTTCAGACTGACATCCCCACTCTCTCCTGAGACTGATCTCCATTGTGACAGACCAAAGCAGGGTCCCTGTCACAATTTAACCTCATACTGAAGACTGCTCATGCAAGGAGTGGGGTGGGAAAATAATTCAGCTGCCTCCCGAGTGACAAAGGACTTAACTGCCTCAATTAGAATGGCTGCTTCCTAGTAAGTGAGGATTGAGTGACTTTTACAGTCTCTACATGTTCCCTAAACTAGGGGCTACATAGGGATTGTGAAAACCAAATAACTATGCATGTGTAACTCTGGGTTACACATTTGTAACTCCCCGACAGGTTTCCAGTGGAGGAGTGGGTTTCCTTGTGATTCTATGGACTTTATCACACTACACTGTTATAGTGCTATTATTCTACTTTAATTGCTGTGGCTCCCTCCTGTGGAATTCTGGGGTTTGTAGTTTAGTGAGGTCTAAGAATTCATTGGCTGAGAGTTCTAAATGCCCCTCCCTAAACTGCAAATCCCAGAATTCCACAGAAGGCAGCCAGAGCAGTTAAAGTGGAATAACAGCATTATAACAGTATGGTGTGATAATCATGTGTCTTGCAACCATTGGATTCCTAGGGATGCACAGCTATAGTGAGGGAAGGCAGACAAAATCTGCCAACTCTCAGCAGTCTGCTTCCTCATTGCCTCACAGTGCTTCCTTCACAGCCACTACTCCCATGGTCTTCCCGCACCTGCTGCCACCACCTATGCCACTGTAATTACACCAGCATCATGTACTAACAAGACTTTTAATCATCTATGTATTTTGTACATGATGCATAACATCTGGCTTGAAAGGGATCTAGGAGTGAAAGAGATCTGAGTCTTAGGACATTTTAAAATGAAGCCAAATACCCCGTTCCTGCCCCACCAGCTCCATTCCCTTTCCTGCTGTGGAAAAGAAGA
This sequence comes from Gambelia wislizenii, assembly GCA_030847615.1. Taxonomy (NCBI): domain Eukaryota; kingdom Metazoa; phylum Chordata; class Lepidosauria; order Squamata; family Crotaphytidae; genus Gambelia; species Gambelia wislizenii. Next base: position 66,212,871 of record JAUMIR010000002.1, read on the forward strand.
AAAATGTTCACACACTTACCTTCATTCCGCAGCAGAAATGTCCCCCCTCTCCCCTTACTGGCTGGTTGTAAATGCAGCTGTCATAAGGCTGCATTTATGACCAGCAAATGAAATCCCCCCCATCCTCTCGGGAGAACGGACACACAGTAAATTTATTTTTTTAAAAAAAACAAAAAACCAAACATCAAAACTGAAAACAAAGCCAAAAACACAGAAAAAAATACAAGTAACCGGGGGATGGGGGGAAAGGGTGCCACTTACCTGGATGTCCCGATCATGCCCGGAAGTGCTGGGAATGGACCCCCCCCCCGCGCGGCTGTCATCTTGCAACAGGAACGGGGCTCCTTTTCCCACACCCCTGATTCTGTGACAGAAACGGAATGGGTGGTCTGTTCACAATGTTTCATCATGAACAGAGTATTCCAGGAGCAGCACAGGGGCAGGACTGGAGCAGGACGGAATGGGTCAATGTCGTCTGAAAGGGAGACCCTTTCTCTACCCAGTTCCGTGCCTGCCACAGAATAGTAATCCCATCTGAAAATCTCCTTAGTAGACCACAAGCCAAACATGAGCCAACAGTGTGATGCAGCAGCTTTAAAGGCGAATGCAGTTTTAGGATGCATCAATAGGAGTCTCTCTCTGGCTTTTCTTCGCAAATGAAGATTCAGGAAGGACTCATCCCGCACTTTCTGCAAGAGCGCTGATGACTAAAAAGGCCAATCCAAGATAAACAAGTCCGGTTGCACAAAGCACAGCAGAAAGTCTCCTTGGGTGATGTTTTCGGGTTGTGATTCTTTCTATGTTGTTGTTTCTCTTCAAGACTTGTTCGGCGTGAGTTCTCAAATAAGGCTGCAACATTGTGGATAGTGCGTCTCCATGCCTCCCGATGTGAGGCCAGGGTGGACCATTGTTGGTGATCAATTTGGCCGAGCCTGAAATGTTGTTTCAGGGAGTCCTTGTATCGCTTTTTTGGAGTGCCCCTCTTATGCTGACCCATGACGAGTTAACCGTAGAGTACTGTTTTTGGGAGGCGATGGTCCTCCATCCTAGAAACGTGCCCTGCCCTGCGCAGCTGTGTTCTCAATATCATGGCCTCAATGCTTGTGATCCCTGCTTGCTCAAGGACAGCAACATTCATCACATTGTCAGTCCAGTGTATATTTAGAATTGTGCGTATACAGCACTGATGAAAGCGTTCGAGGAGTCGTAGGTGGTGGCGATAGGTGACCCATGTTTCAGATCCAAGGAGAATAGACATTACAATGGCTCTATAAACACTGTTTTTTGTGCTTCCTCTCAGGTGTTTATTACTCCAGACTCTTTTGTGAAGTCTTCCAAATACGCTATATGCCTTTGCTAATCTGTGATCGATCTCTTTGAAGGAAATAACAGTACCACTCTATTCTGCTTTGGTCAAATCTCACCTGGAATACTGTGTCCACTTCTGGGCACTACAAGAAGGATGCTGACAAGCTGGAATGTGTCCAGAGGAGGGTGACCAAAATCATGAAAGGTCTGGAAGCCATGCCGTACAAGGAATGGCTTAGGGAGCTGAGTACGTTTAGCCTGGAGAAGTGAAGGCTTAGAAGTGACATGACAACCATGTTTAAATCTTTGAAGGGATGTCATAATGAGGATGGAGCAAGCTTGTTTTCTGTGGCTCCAGAGGTTAGGACACAGAGCAATGGACTCAAATTACAGGAAAAGAGATCCACCTAAACATTAGGAAGAACTTCCTGATAATAAGAGCTGTTCGGCAGTGGAATGTGCAGCCTAAGGAAATTTTTAGACACGTCTTACCATGCAAGAAGACTCCGGGAGAGGTACGCGGCTATCCCATGGCAGGGTATCCTTTTCGGACACTGCCGTCCCTCTCGCGGCATTGTCCGTGAGAGTTCTGGGTCCCATCTACAGGAACCGCGCTATTTTTTAATCACGGACAACTTCTGTGAGTAAAAAATGGCATGGTTGCTGTAGATGGGACCTGGAACTGTCACGGACGATGCCGCGAGGGATGGCAGCATCTGAAAAGGACCCCCTGCCGTGAGATAGCCGTGTACCTCTCCCAGAGTCTTCTTGATTGGTAAGAAGTGTCTGAAAATGTCCTAAGAGTGTGGTAGATTCTCCTTCTTTGGGGGGGTTTAAACAGAGGCTGGATGACCATCTGTCGAGTGTGCTTTGATTGTATATTCCTGCAAGGCAGGGGGTTGGACTGAGCGGCCCTTGTGGTCTCTTCCAACTCTATGATTCTATGATTCTCATGTGTTTTAAAATTAATGTTTACATTGGACTGATTCTTTAATGCTTTTTTAAAGCTTTTGTACCATATACTGACTTAGTTATTTTGTTTAAATGTATATTGTAAACAAATTTGGGTCCCCTAAGGTAAGATATAAATCAAAGCTGGAATTTTGTACTACAGTCTATGTTGCATAATTTTATACATAGTTAACTACATAGCAGATGTGCTATAGGACCCTCCTAGTGAATTGCTAAGATGCGTTATCAGGGCATTGGCAAGAGTGTCCTGATGCATACTGGGCTCTGTTGATGTGCATTGGCACTCCCTAGCCAGTATCTGAATATGCATAGAGAGTGCCCAATGTGCGTTGGCAACCTATTTGGTCTCAATGTGCAATGGTCACTTTGCTGACTCCCCAATGTAGTAATGTCATGGCAGGCCTTTGCTGAATACAAAGTTGTGCTACTGCTCAATTCTTATGTGGACATAAGCTCAACTGCTTATGTCCATTTGTGAAGACATTAAGTTCCATGCTGAATTCCAGCCCAAATGAAGGAATAAATGGAAACAAAAACTCCATCCATTGTCAGCAAGGTAGAAAGTTTCCTGTCTTAATATTGCTTGTGCTCCATTTTTCCTCTACAAGAGTCCTAAAAGTACAGCAAAGAACATTTCCCAGAACTGGCGGAGATATTCATAGCATAAGAAACTAAACATCTCATTGCTCTCATACCTAAGCATTTTTAGTCATCTGGGTATTATATGCAATGGGATGGAAAGGTACAAATTAAGGCATTTTACATATAAAACTGTTTCATTTTAAATCTAGTTAAAATTATTTTAATGACTTATGTAAAGTGAAATATCAGGTTTCCCCCCTTATTCCTTTTTCTTGGCTTTGGCTTCACACAGGCATATTAATGATTATTTGTCAAAGTCACACTGTTTGCTTACAAGGTATGAAGGCTTTTTAGACACTATAATGACAGCTTTTGATTCACTTGATAATATTTAGAATAAGTCATAAAAGCCAATTTCTGAGTGAAACAGACCACTTTTATTGGCTTTTAGTCCCATTACTGCTATCATAAGTGGTAAATTGGTCTAATGCAAGTAATGCTGCTGTGTCATACTGTAAAACCACTGCATAGTTTAAAATTTTATTTATTTTTACAAGATCAGATTTTGAGATATGGCTATTAAAAAGGGAGCCTATCAGGGCTACCAGAGGTCCTCTCCAGAATATGGCTGGAACAGCCAGTGGAAAATTGCACTCCTGGTTTGTGGTTACATTGCTACATCTAGAATCATAGAATCATAGAATCATAGAATTGTAGAGTTGGAAGAGACCACGAGGGCCATCCAGCCCACGAGGGCCATCTATACTGTGAATAAACCATTATCTGGTATGGAGTATTTTAAAAAGTTTTGGTTTGGACATAAGGAAAACAGTTAAATAAGTCAGGGCTACAGTTGCTGCCAAATTCTATGCAGAATTTATCATATCCCTGGGCTTTGCTGAGTCAAGTGGGCATGTGCTGAGTATGGTCATGCATTACTTTGGGTCCCTAGTGCTACTGTTTGTTTTTGAGTGTTTGACGACCTAAATACCAATCCTGTAATGCAACTCAAATAATAATTCCATCCACACATAGAAACTATTTTTTTGTAATGAGAGGGTATTCATGAGTCCACAGTGTTCCATATTATAAGGATAGGAAGGAAATGTCATGTTTTTTACCCAGGGTTTTACAAATGTGTATATAATGAACTACCAGTATTTCACAGAAATAATAAGGATCAATATCCTAATCTTTCATAAAGTATGAAAAAGAAACAAAAAAATTGCTTCAAGAACAGGGATATATATATTCACTTATTGTGTTCTCACATGCAATAATGAAAAATTTGTGACCAATTCTTTTCCTTCAAAAACCTCTTTACAACATTTTCTCAAAAAAACAAAAACAAACCCTCATGCAATGTGGAAAATCTTGTAGTAGTCAGCGACATTTTCAATGCAGTGTCTCAAGTTGTTGAAACACACTTGACTGAGAACAAGGAATTTTTTCAAATATTCCTTACATCACTGTTTAAAAGTTTCAGTAAACTTGAAGAGATTCAACATTTCCAGGATATGGATGGCATGTACAAATGGCCTCTGTAATGAAAATAAATGTACAAGTGGAGGAGTGGTATAAAGAAGTTTGGAAGATGGCAATAAATGATAAGTTAACATGTAGAATTAAAGTAGTGAGAAGGTCTGTCTATATTGATTTCCCAAAAGCTTGTTATATTGAGTCTGTAAAGAAAAAGACCTAGTCTGCCAAAATATGTCTGTGTCAGAGAAAGCTGAGAAATATAACTGTACTTGCTCCAGCTTGGCCAGAAGCCCAGACACAGAGATAAGATGCTATGCTTAAAGAACAAAGAACTCATTTACAAGCTAAAGTGCAGAGCTAGACACATGCGCAGAGCCTGAGTTTTTTAAGTTTTGTTTTTCTCTAATATAAAAAGCCTGTGTGCCTTTGTTTCGGTGGCACAATTTGGCAGGAATGATCCCCTTGTGTCATTGCTAGCAATAAAGTCATCTGAATTTAACCTAGACTTTTGAGCTTCATTGTTTGTTACCCAGATAGACCTTAACATTTTGGTGCATTGGCCGGGAAGCTCAGGGTCAGGGATATTTCCCCTGCCCCACATTTGTTCCTGGTGGTTCCTGGATTGCTTCATCACCCACGACGGGGGAGCTCCTTCAGCGTTTTGCTGATGCCCAGGTTTGGCTGCAGGAGTGATCAGGGAACGGCCAGGCCAACAAAGGGAGACAGAGGTTTTATTCAGATCGCTTTCTTTACCAGCGCTGGAAGATACCGGTCCAGGCTAGAAGACACCAGTTCAGGCGAGTATAGAGGGCCCTGATTTTTTCTGTACTGTATCTGCCCAACCCCATTTTGGGTTGAAGGGAAAAATTGATCACTTTCCAAGTCTGTTTCTGTCGGGGAGGTGGAAAGGGGGGTTTCCTGTTGTGTGTGAATGCTGCCTGAGTGGTGAATGAATCCCTTTTGTTTCAGCAGACCGGTCCCCCCAATTACCATGGCTGGTCTGTTTCCCTGTCACCCTCCCTCACTTGTCTGTCTGCTATCCTTTTAGAAATCAGTTAGGATAGGCAGGAGGATGGGGGGAGGCTCTTTAAAACCTCTAAACACCATGCATTCCTCTGAAGTTTTTGACACCTCCCAATGCAATGTTACTGACACGAAGACCAAAAGGCACCCACCTGAGAGAATCTTTTATAGCCTGCCTCTGGAATGCAGTAATTGTGAGAACAATCCTGAGAAACCCTGAAAGATATACCATACGCTGCAAGGTGGAAAAAGATTCCTGATGATCCACCCTCCCCCCCATGAGCCAGCCCAAGATGCCTGATTGTTCACTCACCAGAACAAAAGCCTGTTTGTTAACCTGTTCTGAAAAAAAGAAAAAGAAAAAGAAAAAAAAGTACTGTCCAGCCCAGAAGAAGAGTTTCCACCACCTGATGTTTGTCCCCCAAGGCAACTACCCTCTGCATCCCTGATGTCACCAGCCAGTATTCCCTACCACCCCTGGGGAACCAGAGATGTCAGTATATCTGTCCTTGGAGAAGGTTGCAGATAAGAAAACTACCCTGTTCCTGAACTTAAAGCCCAGGAAGCAAGCCCCTGAACATCCAGCTGTTTAATAGAAAAACAACAGAAAAATAAAAGCCAAACTCCAACAAGAACAAAGCTCCTCTGGCTGGCTTCAAGCCATTACATTCCAAGCTGTTGTCTGTCTAAACAGTACCAGCCACAGTCTCAGCCCTCTGCAAGGGCTGTAAGGCCAGATTTGATTATTCTTGTTAATATCTGCACCCAACACCCTTCAGCATCTCTGACTTGTTAAACTGGAAGACACATGGTCCTCTTAAGAAGAGGAACCAGAGAGATTTTTAAATATGGTGTCTGTCATAGTTGCTGCACAAATTCCTACCTGGGGCATATCTAACAGTTAATGGCTTACCTGATGATTAGTGAACAAAGAATGCAGATTCAGGCCAATTTAAAAGACAATGCCAGAAAGGCTGCCTGTGATGAGAGAGCCCATGAGCCAGATGTTTACCTACAGACCCTTGCTCCACTGTCAATCCCAGAGGATAAAAAGAGACCAGGCAGACTGTAGTCCTTTCCTATGTGTCACAGTCCACCCCTGATATCCAGAAGAAATTATAGAAGACTGATGGGTTTGAAGAGATGTCCCTGGTCCCAACTGAAAGCTATAACAGATGAGGTTTACCTCAATAGAAAAGTTAAAGAAAGACATGAGGCCATCAAGCAGATGAAAGAAAAGGCCAGTCTGCAGGCTGCAGCTTTACAACAAGTAACACATTCACATTAATTCAACAAGTATCCTTTATTGAACAAGACACTGCATTCTGATAACATGCAAAAAGCCAGAACTAAAGCTCCCATAACCACAGCCAACAGATAAGCCCTCCAGTGTAAGGACGGTATGCAGGGGGAGGAAGAAGATAGATGTGTCCAGGTGGCCCGCAGCCTTGAAGCCCCAAAAAGAGAAAAACACTCCCAGACTAGAAGGCGGCTGGCTGAATTCCAAGAACTGAGAGGCCAAGCAGGGAACCAGGCCAGGAACCTCATGTCAGGGCCTACCATGAATTCTACTCTAATACCCAGAATTCAGGAAAGGGCACTACACCCAGCAACAACAGCAACAACAGCAACATCCCAGCCCCAACAACAACAACCACATCAACATCCTGGAGTTGTCACTGATTCCTACCACCAGTCCCTGTTGAGACAGAACCAAGGTGCTTACTGCAAACAAGAAGGCCACTGGAAGGATCAACGTCCTGAAAAGCAACCGCCCCTGATGGCTTTGTGGAAGAGGATGAGAGGGTTTCCGAGGATGCGGTGTGGGCGGAGCTGGGGAGCCAGACTTCTTCCCTCCTGTGCCAGGAGACCTTCCCCCGAGGACACCATTAACCCACAGGTGGCAGCATTTCAGCCTGACCAGACGTTCCAACTTGACCAGATTGCCCAAGCCATGGCCTTGCAGGAGCACGAAGACATCAGAGAGACCAAGGTTCAACATGCATTCACTTCCTTGATCTCCTGTCCCTGACTGGAAGAGACTTCCTGTGCAAAGTGTGTGTCATCTTGTTCTTTCATCCTGATAGATCAATAACTGCTACTGCTGGGAATCAGCTCTTGACCCTTACCTGTTCTGTACAAGAAGTCTGTATAAGAAGCCTGGAGAATCAGCCCTGATCTGGGGCTCTGTGTCCCCTTGTTGGTTCAACACTCTCCTGAATCCTGAAGCCTCACTGAATCCTGAAACCTCACAAGTCACTAAGTAAGTTCCTGGTGTGTGGTCTGAAGATAATCCTGGAGGCTTGACCTGAAATGTTGAACCTATCTGAACTCAACTGAAGCCTGAAGTCTGTTTAGACATGTGAACCAATCCCAGTATCCCATCCCAGCAGTTGCTAGAGCCTCAGTGTAGACATACATTGACAAACTGATTTAACTGAAGATCCTTATTCCTACTGTCTCCCCACGAAATGCATCTCTGCTACTTATAAAGAAACCTAGCCTTGGTTTGAATAATCAACCTGTAACAAGTCTGAAGACAGTTAAAACAAGCCTTGACCAGTCCATCAGCCTCGAGACTGCCAGACATTTTCCAGTTGTTCATAGATGACAGCCAAGGAATGGCAGTTGGAGTCCTGACCCAGAGTTTTGGAACCTGGAACAGACCTGTACCCTACCTCAATAAAAGCATGGATCCTGTGAGCTGAGGATGATGAAGTTTTCCTCCTTAAGAAAAGCACAGAGCCCACCCAAACAATGTCCTCCAGTGAGAGTGGTGATAAACCGGATAAAAGCTCAGAGTCAAAAAAAGGGGGCCCAAGAAAAATCAGAAGGCTAAGCCAGTGGTTGACAGAGAAAAAGCCTCAAAGAAAGTTGAAAAAGGAACAGCTGCAGAGCCAGTAACAAGTTTAGAGAGAAAAGGAGAAAGAGAAAAAAAAGCTATGAAGAGAGACAGAAAAAGAGAAAACCTGTTCATATTAAAGTCAGGGAGTAAAAGGATGAGGATGAAGATGATAAAGATAAAGATGGAGATGGAGAAGGTGAGGAAATAAAGGTGAGAAGACTTCAGAGGGAAGAAAAACAGAATCTCAAGGTGCTGGCTATATAAAAAAAAAACTGGAAGAAAAAAAAAGGGGGAGAGTTCTGATCCAGAATATGATTCAGATAATTACTTTAAATCCTGCTGCTCTTATGCCTGTTCCAGAAGCTCCTCTACATGACTGCAAAGAAATCATGACAACTTTCCCCTCAAAATGACTTGATTTAAGAGATGTGCCCATTCCTGGAAAAATTATACTGTTCACTGATGGCAACAGTTTTGTCAGCAAATGCCAAGCAAGCTATGTTGTTGTTACTGAAGATAAAGTTCTGATGACCAAACCCCTACCAGTGAAAACCTCAGCTTAGAAAACAAAATTAGTTGTGCTAATCAAAGCCCTGCAATGAAACAAAGGAAGAGCCACCATTTGTATTGTTTTCAGATATACCGTTTTAACTGTGCAAATATATAAAGCCCTGTAGAAAAAAACATGGGTTCCTGACTGCAGGGAAAAAAAAAAAGAGAGAGATAGCACATATCCAAGAAATCCAATTGCTGTTACCTGAAATCCGAACCCCAAGAAAATAGCTATCATCCACTGTTCAGCCCATACTGGAAAGTCAAACTCTATTGCCTGAGGGGAAAGAAAAAAAAAAGTCTGCACTGACAGAGCCGCTAAAGGAGCAGCTCAACAGTTTTTACCTGAACCTGAAATCCTGATGGTTGTACCTGTGCCTGATTACAGTAACTCTGAATAACTTGTCAGGGCTATTACAAGCACCATGAGTGATATAGTCTCCCAGACAACTGTATATGGATTCCTGTAGCTCTGAGACTTTCTGTGATACAACACATGCCTGACTCAGACAAAGAAGCCTTAAAGACACCTGATAGAAAAAACTTTCTATGTCAATCAGTTGTCCTTCTGTGTACAGAAGTGTCCTGAATCTGTGTTACCTGTGCCTGATCCAACCCCAGAAAGAGACTGACTTCCCACATCAGATCAATACAGATAATAAAACAGCTTTTACTGCAGAAGCCACTGCCAGATTAAATTGTGCACTGGACTTAAAACTGGAAATACCATTGTGTTTGGAGACTTCAAAATAGCAAAGAGTAAAATGTGTCAACCAAATTATCAAGCTGCAATTGTAAAAGATGTGCCATGAGATCTGTGCCAAATGAACTATAATGTGGCCTGCTGTACTGTATACATAAATATATACTCCTGAACCAGATGGCCTAATGCCCTATAAGCTGATATACAGAAGACTGTCACCCCTCCCTGTGATTGGGAAAGTTTTGGAACTAAGGGGGGAGATTTCCCTCGAACAACAGCTCAGAGAGTTAAAAGATGCAGTCCCGGAGGTTGGCCAGTATACCAAACAAGCCCCCTTGGAACTTACTACACCTAACCATGTTTTCTGCCCTGGTGATGCAGTTTGGGTAAAGAGTCATAAAGAAGATGCATCAAAAAGACATGAGAAATACCTTTTATTGCCTTGTTAACCATTTCTACGGCCTTAAAGAATAAAGAAAGTCCTGCCTAGATCCATTTGCTATAGAGGCCATCCCAATACCCAGCATCTTGGTCAGTTGTCTGCCAGCACAACCTTTAGATGACCCTGAGGCAAAGATTCCCCAGTAATCATCCATCGAAGCCTCCTCAAGTACTGGTGCTTGAGAGAGCGAAGACCTCGGTCGCGACGGGAGAAGCCTCCTCGGGACCGGCAACCGAGTGAGCGAAGCTCTGGAGGGCGCTGCAACCTCTCCCGTCCTGGAAAGAGGAGTTGGTCACCGCCCGAAGATGAGAAAATCTGTCCTGAGTTGAATTGTCTGCCTTGCCTTATAACATAACATTTGTTTATAATGTTCTTACTCATAATCATAATGTTGCTTTTGTTCCCCTTACACTGTGAAACCAAACTCACTAGTGATCCCTGTATAAGCTGCATCAAAATGGTCAGGGCAGGGAACAAAATTGGCAAAACCCTCATTTATCAGCAAAAATATTCTTGCCAAGGGTTCAGAAAAATTGCACCTTTAAAAATATTTCTTATTTGGCCTGCCAGGAGACAGGAACAACTGTCTGTTACAATCCTAAAAAACCCTGTCCAGAGACATTTTCAGGTACACCACATACACTCTGGAGAGATCCTGCTGTCATGAGTTCAAATGAACTCATCCAACCAAAAGATAACCCTCACCCTAGAATCCTGTTATGAGCCCGGCTAGCTCAGTTGGTAGAGCATGAGACTCTCATCACTGTCCTGAGTAATATTGTGTGTTGTAAACTACTTGAGAGTCCCAGTCCTATGATCCTGGTTGGCTCAGTAAATCAGCTACTGGTCAGACTGCCACCCTGATCAAAGTTCCTGTTTCCTCTCCATGTACAGCAAAACATGATATGAGCCTTAATTTGGTAAAGCCACACACTCCAACACACTGTCTTTTTCTGAATCATGGACAAAAATGCCAACACCCTTTCATATTCCTGAGGTTACAAGAAATCTGTTTGTCACATTTGTTGAAAAAGAAAGCTGAAGCTCTGCATGTTGATAACTGTTTGTGTGATACATGAATTGAGTTAAATGTCAGTGAATTGTACCAAAACAAAACAGATGTTGTTTCACCCCATAGTCAGTAGATGCTCAAAACCACCATTGCCAACAAAAGGTGTGTCCAGAAAATTAGCCTGTCTGACCCAGAAATAGGACAGGTCCCTTTTGATATCATGACTCAGACAGATCCTAGGTTTGCTCAGTCAAGTTGGCCTAACTAATCCTGTAATCCTGTAACCTGTGGCCAGATGCTGTAGTTCAACCTGAGTATCAGTCATGATATATACCTGAACCTGACGGGCTGTACTGAATTTGTGGTCAGTATGCTCATTCTGAATTCCTGAATCCTGACACAGGGACCTGTGCCTTAAGTAAAATCCAACTGTCCTTTTTCCTGATACCCTTGACAGACAGTGAGCGTTTGAGACACCTAGTCCACAGCTGAAAGAGTAGAGCATCCATTAAAATTGGGGACTGAAAACTGATAAAATAGTTAAACTGACACATGTAAAGGTCTGAACTTTTGTTTACATCTGATGGCACTGAAAAAACATGGATAGTGAGACTCCATCCTCCCTTCGGGAAAAAAATGAAGTCTCAAAGGGGGGAATGAGAAGGTCTGTCTATATTGATTTCCCAAAAGCTTGTTATATTGAGTCTGTAAAGAAAAAGACCTAGTCTGCCAAAATATGTCTGTGTCAGAGAAAGCTGAGAAATATAACTGTACTTGCTCCAGCTTGGCCAGAAGCCCAGACACAGAGATAAGATGCTATGCTTAAAGAACAAAGAACTCATTTACAAGCTAAAGTGCAGAGCTAGACACATGCGCAGAGCCTGAGTTTTTTAAGTTTTGTTTTTCTCTAATATAAAAAGCCTGTGTGCCTTTGTTTCGGTGGCACAATTTGGCAGGAATGATCCCCTTGTGTCATTGCTAGCAATAAAGTCATCTGAATTTAACCTAGACTTTTGAGCTTCATTGTTTGTTACCCAGATAGACCTTAACAGTAGGAAGAGGAAGTTGGAAAGAAAGTGACTTTGATAAAATTTGGAAAGCATTTGTTAAATAAGTATTACAGACAAAAGATGAGAGATTACCTCCACGAGAAGAAATGAGATTCTGGAAAGAGTAGGTAAGGGATAATGGCTCCGGTGAAGGGGAGCACAGAGGTGGGGGGGGGTAGGGGTATTAATATTGTTAAATAGAATTATAGTAAAGAATCTATGTTAACTTTTTAAATTAGTTAATAGAAAAATTGCGATGTTTATAGTAATTTTATGTGTTATACTAACTAAGTATTGATTGGATAATATAATGTATGATTATAAAATTAATAAAAATATATTTTAAACAAACAAACAAAAAAAAGGAATGGAGAGTGGCCACTATGATACCAATTTTTTAAAAGGAATATAGAGAAGATCCTAAAAACTATATATGCAGTGGGCTCAGTGTCTATTTCAGATAACCTGGCAGAAATTCAAGCACGTAGAAAGATAAGTCCAGCTGAAAAAGAATCAACATGGATTCTGCAAAGGTAAATCATGTTTCACTAACTTTTTAGCATTTCTTTGAAAGCATCAATACACACATGAAAGGAGTAATCACACACACAGTGTCTACTTAGATTTCTAATAGGCTTGTATTAATGTTACACACCAGAAACTCTGGAACAAATTTAACAGTCATGGGATAAAATGTGAAGCATTCCTATGGAATTAAAACTGGTTAAAGCACAGGAAGCAGAGGGTAGAGATAACTGGCCAGTTCCTGCAAGAGAGGGATGTGAGCAATGGGATCTGTATTAGGTGCTTTTAATCATAAATAATTTGGAGTTGAGGATGTATGCTGAAGTGTCGATAACACAGGCTAGTTATGAGGAGGAGGAGGAGGAGGAGGAGGAGGAGGAGGAGGAAAACAGCCACAGCAGCAGTGACAACAGTTACAAAGAACTCCAAAAGGTTCCCTCCAAATTGGGAGAATGGGCATTAAAAAGACCAAAAAAAAAAAAAAATCCATGTAAGCAAGTTTGGGCAGAAAACCACCCCACTGTCTTTGGTGCTGCCCACCTCTATTGACTCCCCCCGCTCTTCATTGTCCTTTTGCCAGCCGCCCTTTTCTTTTCTTTAGTATTTAAGATAATAAAAATAATAATAATAAAATGTATTTATATCCCACCCGTCTACAAAACGCAATTGGGGTGGCTTACAACATTAAAATATACACCCAAAGACCCTCCGTCCCACCCCCCTCTTAAAATACAATTAAATAATTCAAAAATTTTAAACATACTTAAAAATACTAAAAATAAACAGTAGACAGTGGCTGTAGTGGGATTGGGACAAATGTCTGATGGCTGGGTATCTATTCAGGAAAGGCCCGCTGGAAGAGATCTGCCTTAAGAGCTTTTTTAAAGCTGTTTAGAGTGGTGATATGATGGATCTCCTCTGGCAGATTGTTCCATAATCTGGGAGCAATAGCCAAAAAGGTCCTCTGGGAGGTTGAAGAAAGCCTAGTTTTTAAAGGTTGTAACAAATTTCTCCCAGAGGACCTGAGTGCCTGGGGTTTGCTTTTGCTCAAAGGAGCTTTGACTGGTTTTACACTGTTGTTTTCTTATCTATGGTGGCATCTGCACTGCAAAAATAATCCCGTTCGACACTGCTTTAACTGCCATGGCACAATGCTGTAGAATTCTGGGGTCTGCAGTTTTGTGAGATATTTAACCTTCTCTGTTAGAGAGTTCTCATGCCACAACAAACTACAAATCCCAAGATTCCATAGGACTGAGCTATAGCAGTTAAAGCGGTGTCAAACTGGATTATTTCTGCAATGTAGATGCAGCCTATGTGTTTTTAATTTTATTTTTACTCTGCTTCTACACTCAAATTGTAACTGTTTTCATCTGAGTTTCTTATTGTTAGACAACCAAGCAAAAGTGGCCTCTCCCCACCACCTCTCTCTCTGGAATAAATTAAAAACTGTATAAAGGGCAGGAGGCAATACCTAAAGTAGACCATCTCTGATAAGGAGTGTGGATCCTACAGAAGAACAAGTGCTTTGAATTTCTAGGGGGACATTCAGAAGAATTTCCATTTAAGATTGATTGTATTTACCTCCTACTTGGATACAAATTGTGCAGAGGAAGATAAGAAATGGCTTAATTTTTAATATTATTTTTATGGGTCCAATGTTCATATATTTACAAGTCTTTCATGGATTTCAGCCCCAAAATGTAAAATGTAGTATAGCTAATAATAGCAATTTACCTATAAGGCATATGATAAATAATATCTTCCCTGTTTTATTTGAGACTGGTTTGTTTCAATGGTAAGAGATTAATATCGTCTTTATTATTTATAGCTTGGAGTATTTCATGATTAAATAATATAAGAAGCCAGGTTACAAATTTACCTTTTAATTATAGATGCGGCAACACTGCTAAATTTGTTCCTGTCTCCACTAAGTAATCTTTGAAAGCTAGTAGAAACTTGGCATCTGAACCTTTCCATCAATGTCACAATAAAGTGTTTCCTTTACCATTCAAACTGCTTGCAGGGGTTTTCCAGCAAAGCAAGAAGAAGTTTAATTTGTGAGAGTAATTAGTGCGAAGATGCACTGTCAGCAATTATATATATATATATATATATATATATATATAATATGGCTGGGAAAGTTCAACAGAGAAACATCCAGCTAATTTTTTGTTTGGGGGCTCAATACAAAATGCAGTGTGTACACAGCCATTTTATGGGTGTTTGGGTTTGTTTATATTTTTATTCCACCTTCCCATGCTGGAAAAAAGCAAACAGATTTTACACTAGCCTTTATTTAAGACACTTTTGTGAAAATTAGTTTGTCCTCCCTATATTGGTCTGGAGGGACTGATTAACTCACATCCTACCCAATTTAGGTTCAAAGCGTAAACTGAACTAAAACTAAAGTCCCGTCTATACAAGGGGGGGGGAATACAAGCATGTACGAAAAAGCAGCCATTCGCACTGCTGCAGCCTGTGTAAACAGTCAAAAGAGCCCCCCTAAACTTTGTATAACCCCTAGCCAAGATGGTGTCCATGAGTGATTTACTTGCAGTTTTTAATCTGCTGCCACCATTAAAAAAAAAAAAAAAAGTTTACCATGGTGCGTACCTGCGATATTTTGTATTTACCAAAAAAGAGAGTAAAAGATGGCTGTTTTATTGACTTACTGGACCCTCGCTTAGCTGAAAATCCAACATGGCAGCAGCAGACACTTTCCCTGTTTGCTAGCCTCACCCCATGCTCATCTAGCCCATCAGATTATGCTCCCTGGTCGCAACTATGTGAATGTGAGTGTCCAAATGATCACATGTTTGCATGCCATATGGAGCTTTTTAAAAAATCCGGGAGAATCCCTGGAGGCTTCCCACACAGAGTTCGCAGTGGATTTGGCTGCCCCCCGCTTGACATGTATTTATGCAAATGTCTGTTTGTACAGATTATCTTTCATTTGCATCCCATTAGGATTATTTTCACCATTTACACAAGCCCTAAGTCACTGAGATACAAGTTATAGATTCTTAGTGACAAATATATGGAAAAAGATGCTGAAGAAAGTGTTCTCACATCCCTTTGGCCAGATACTGACACAGCCTCAATTGCTGATGGTCTCTGGGTTTTCACTTCTAGACCTGACATTGTTCTCTTAGCTCCAGATGTGTCTTCAAGTTCTTGGGCAAGGCGTTGGTATTTTCACTGTCCAAGACTGGGACAAAAAAATGCTCTCCTAGGTGGGAGTTATATACAGTAGTGGAATAAGCTCCTAGAAGCTTAGAGATGTACTCATAGCTTTGGGAAGGTGTGTACTCCCCCTTTTCTTCCCCTCCCTGAGATTGAGAGAGAAGGAAGATGCCTGCTCTCAGAAAAACCTGTACCATCACCCTAGCCACAAGTCTGTTTGTCTTTAGGTTCAAGGCCTCTTTATTGAGTTACTGGAGCTGAGTCAAATAAAGCTATGGACATAGCGGTAGGTTTTAAAACAAGCTAGTCACGATTAGATTAGATTAGATTAGATTGGACATATATGGTTGGATGAAAAGCCCAATTACTAAAAATTCCTTGCCAATCTTCCACAAACACAACTCATTACATTCCTATGGCTCCATAATCAATTTTTTAAACATTCCATTTGAAATGCAAGCATCCCCTGCTTATTCGACAGCTTGGGGACCAGGGCTTTGTCCCAAATTGGAACTGGTTGAAAAACAGAACCCAGTCTTTATTTAGCTTGCAAATGCAAGACTGAACACTAGATGGTACCAAGTCTACTGAAAGAGAAAACCCCCAGTGTGTTGAGTCTACTGAAAGAGAGAGAAAGGCGGCAGCAGTGGTCAAAAGAGCAGACCAAGTGTAGTACATGGCTATAATTTAGACCTGTCAAAACATCAGAATGTCAAAAAATGGGACATCAAAAAGTGGGGGATACCTGTACAATAATGAAAAGAAAGTTTCCTATCACTTCCCCCTGCACCAAGCTACATCCACTCTAAAAGCCTCACTAGAGGCCCTCCTGAACCAGATAGGATATAAAGCAGGATGTAGGGGAACAGAATCACCCAAAGTTGGGTGGAACTACATTCCAGTAATGAAATCCAGTTCACAAAATCTTCCATATATAAACATCCTTCCATTCAGTTATCTTCGCACGCAGACTTATACTTATGAATCAACCTAACAGGTTTTTTAATTTAAAAAAACAAACCAGGAAAAGTGTTAAACCTCAACCATAAACAAGATTATACACTAACTTGAGGTAAGTTATTTCAGGCTGTCTCTCTTTTAATCTTGTATTATAAATGGCAAGATTATTAATGAAAGTTAGCAATTTGAAAATGGCCTGTTTTTAATCCCCAAGCATCTTTTACAATTTACCAGGTTTTCACACTACACAGTTATAGTACTTTAATTACATTTTAACAGCAATGGTTGCATCTCATGGAATCCTGGGGCTTATAGTTTGATGAGACACTGGAGCTCTCTAGCTGAGAAGTCTAAATGCAACTCCCTAAACTGCACATCCTAGCAACCATGATCCCTTTCACACTATATCCTTACAGCACTATGATTCCTTTTTAAAACCCATGACTAAATCCTGTTGTCTGTGGTTTGGTGAGGCACTAGGGTGTTCTGAATGAGAAGACTAAACAACCCTCCCTAAAATGGAAATTCCAGGATTCCATAGAACAATTAAAGTGGAATCATACCACTGTAATTTTGTAGTTTAAAAAGCACCCAGGTGGTTTCCAACTAGCATTTCCCTTGCAATACAAATATCTTGGAGAACTGTTTTCACTGAGACCATTTATTTTATTTATTTATAAAACAGTTTCCACTCTAAGAGTGTGTTTACAGCAATAAACTTAACAATACAGTTCAAAAGAGCATTCAGAATAAAAGTAAAAAAAAGTAACTAAATAAAAGGTAAAGAAATTAAAAGCCTGGTGGGA
Source organism: Gambelia wislizenii (assembly GCA_030847615.1). Classification (NCBI taxonomy): domain Eukaryota; kingdom Metazoa; phylum Chordata; class Lepidosauria; order Squamata; family Crotaphytidae; genus Gambelia; species Gambelia wislizenii. The sequence goes on from JAUMIR010000002.1 coordinate 66,230,318, forward strand.
CAAAAATGTCTAAATCAACCTGCTTGAAGAACATCAGAGAAGGAACAATCCAAGCTTCCTTGGATGGAACACTGGGTGTAGTCAACAAAGAAATACCCTTGCCCTGAATCTATTTGCTGAATGCTGTCACCTTACAATCACTATTTGGGGTCAGATTAGATAGCCCATGAGACTCTGGGGCTCTGCAAAGTCTTTTTCCTTTAACTCTCAGGCCTAGTCAATGTTCTTTACTAATCAACTCTATGTTCCATAAACATATGATATACTGATGTAAACAAATTCTTTCTCTAATAACAGTCAAACTGTACCTAAATGTTCCTGAGCTATCTTGCCTTGAACTATCAACAATTGTTTCAAGGAAGAGAAATTGCTGACACCAAAGACACCAGAGAGAAGGAGGAGGGAATGGCTTTTTGCATACTTGTCATTACTCTATAAAGGTATTCTGCAGTCATGGCTCAGGGCTCTGACTCTTTGGAAGATATTCCAGTCAGGCCCACCAGTGTAATAAAACTCACTTTCCAATCCGTGGGTCTGCTGTTCCACGATTTCTGCAACACCACCACGTTTATCTCCCTTTGAAAACACAAAACAATTCCTCAGAAGATGACTGCAGTTGATAGACAGCTGCATAAAAGAAGAGGCAGTTCTTTAAATATTTTGGCCTTAAGCCATGGCAGAGGAGATTTTTTAAAAAAATGCTCCATACCCCTGAGTGCTCTAGACTGTGATTTTGAGGGGGAGGATGCAGCTGTTAGATGCATTTCTCAAAAAAATAAAAATAAAAAGTCACACTACTAAAAGAGACATATTTAACATTACATGCCGTTCAGTCCTGAGCCTGAGAAACGGAAAGGAGAATGAAACAGGAGCATCAATGAAACTAGAATAAGTAGTTATAAAGAAAATGAGGACACAGGGCTCATCTACACAAACCAGGTTATTCTGGCTCCCTGTCAGTGTATCCTGGCTGTAGATCAGGTCTGTCGCTCCTGCATTCTCACCATGAAACAGAAGGAAGTCCAGATGGGCATGATGGCCCATCGCTGTAGCCGGTGGTGGCGTTGGCATCTCCCTCCCCCTCTCTGAAGGCAGGAAGCCATCCCACAACATGTTACCAGACCCCCTGCATGTGACCAGCCTTGGTCACATGCTATGGCCCTGCTTCCTGCTTTGGAGAGAGAGAAAGGGAGACCAACAGCTGCAGTGAAGGGCCAGCCTGCTGGGATGGGATCCTGCAGTCACATGGGGCCCGATCTGTTCCTTCCCAATGAGAATGGATTAAAACAGGTATCTTTAAAAAACATGGTAAAGAGCCCTACCCTGCCTTTCCCCTGTCTTAGCCCCATCTTTGTCCTGGGGGATCATGAGGACTGCCTGATGGCAGAACGGGGCAAAAACCCTGCATCGTCAGGACTGCAGGGCTCTAAGATAGGGTATGTTGTCTGTGTAGACATGCCGTAAGGCTACAATTAAAAGAAAAGGAAGATGAATGAGTTGATTATAGATCTGCATATTTTCAGAGGAAAGAGATGACAAATCACCACTGAGTATCCCTTGTATAAGAAAACCCTATGAAAACATGGGGTCACCATAAGTCAATTGGTTACTTAAAGACACACACACACACAAACATATGTTTAATTATTTAGTTTTCATATATGAGAATGAAACATTTCAAAAGTTTTCTTCCCATTGGAAGTGAATGGTCCGCATTAGAATGCCAATGGTATACTGTAGTGTATTTTCATTTGTTATGGGCTACGGTACTTAAATTGTTTGTTATGTGAACCACTCAGAGCACAATGCATTTGTGGGAAATGATTATATTTCTTTAAAGTGACTGAATTGTGCATATCAATATCATGGTTAGAGAACATAGTAAGATCTTTAACCACAAGAAAGAAGTAGGATACACAAGGGGAGGGAGGGAGGGAAACAGGAAAAAACATTAGGAAAAAACAGGCAACCAACACTGGGAATTAGACAAAAAAATTAATTAAGGAATGACACAATGCTAGACTGAGACTTTGAAGATCCAGGTTCTAGTGAGCAGTGAATCATGCAACTCATTGAGGTTCTTTAGGCCAGTTAGGAGATTTTTAGACCGCGTTTTACCGTGGCTCATGCGGGAGGAGCTTCCGGGAGAGGGACGGTGGTCTTGTGCGGCAGAGGGTCGTTTTCGGACGCCGCTGTCCCTCTCCCGAAACCATCCGTGTCACTTCTGTGAAGCTTCAGAAGCCGCAGAGCCATATTTTAATCACGGAGGTTGCCCGTGATTAAAATATGGCGCTGAGGCTTCCGAAGCTTCACAGAAGTGACACGGATGGTTTTGGGAGAGGGACGGCGGCATTCGAAAACGACCCTCTGCCGTGCAAGACCGCTGTCCCTCTCCCGGAAGCTCCTCCAGCATGAGCCACGGTAAAACGCGGTCTGAAAATCTCCTTACTCTCCCTCTAATCCTCAGCCTGGCCTACATCACAGGATTGTTGTAAGTATAAAGTACAGGGGGTAAGAGCCATGTACCACATCTTGAACTAATTCAAGGGAAAGTTGCACATAAATGTAGGAAAAATATATACTGTAAATACATTTTACTGAGACCAACGGTGTGTCTACACTGTAGAAATAATGTAGTTTGATACCACTTTAAGCACTGTAGCTCCTTCCTATAGAATCCTGGGATTTGCAGTTTATAAGGCCTTCTCTGCCAAAGAGTGCTGGTGCCTTATAAAACTACAAATCTCAGGATTCTGTAGAATGGAGCCATGGCAGTTAAAGTGGTGTCAAACTGCATTATTTCTACACTATAGAAGCATCCCAAGGGCTCATCTAAATGGACCAGGATATCCTGCCTGTGGACCAGACATGTTCCTACCCATTACCTCCACAGAATAGGGAGGTATTTATCTTATAACGTGTCTTGGGCCCTACTCTGCCTTCCCCCTGTCTCAGCTCTGTTTCTGCCCCAGAGGTGGTGAGGACTGCCTGGGGCAGAATGGGATAAATGCGCTGTGTCGTCAGGACTTCAGGGCTCTAAGACAGGGGCAAGATGGGGTAAATTGCCCTTGTACATAAGCCCCAAGATCAACTCATTACTGTGGGGATACTTTTGCTATATCTCCCCATTTTACAAAGAGCAGTAATACACTATGATTAAAATAGTTGCGGAAGTGAACTGCAAACCTGTAGGCTGAACTAACTAGCGCAATGTCATTCTCCCCGTTATTTATCAGGATGGATATTACAGCTGCCCTACTGGGGCAGTCCGAACAGAAGTATTTCTAGCACCCTCCTAGTTACTGTAACATTGTTTTCTCTGACTCTTGAGTGCATTTAAAATCTTTGTCTTTCCCAGGAGATTGCACTGCAGAGTTCAAGAGCCACTCAGCTTATAAAACTGCAATTAATAGCAGCAAGCTGGAAGTACACTACATTTGATAGACTCTGTACCCACTGAAAGGGAGTCTTTAAATCTGCTCTTTTACAACTTAAAAGAAGGGTTGCATTGATTAATTCACTGGATCATAGGCCTGGAGCTGACAAGGCATCTTCCCAGGATTTTAGCCCTCTGGGATTGGCATCATCACTTTTCAGCCACATTTTTTCCTGTTCCTATAAGTGGAGAGGAGTCACCTAAGGTTAAAAACTTGTATCTTAAACATTTTATTGGATGACCCCATCAATAAGTAACTGTCTCAATAATAATCTTAAACTGAAATCTCTCCTCATGCACAGCTCCAGCTAAAATACAAAAGTGAGTTACTTTCAAATAGATAAGAAAAACACTTTGCCCATTCCTCAAGGAAAAAAAATGCTTGTTTATTATGTATAGGACAAAACTGCCCCTAAATTTGGAAGAAATGAGAAATTTTCCTTGTAGATTATCATTATATTGCAAATCCTCTAGTATTAATGTTTTGGAAAATCTAAACAGTCTGTTACAAATAGAAGTATCTCTTCCCCCTCCCCATTTTAAAGCTTTATTAAAGATAGTCTATCCTAGGATTTTGTGCAAATACAGCTTCTTCAGAAACATGAAGAAGTTGCAATGGAGCTTGATTCCCATGGCTGCTGTTACTTTATTTTGTACCATTGTGGCTCAATTCAGATAGGTTATGAAAGTTTTCCATACTTCAAACCCCAGTAGACCAGAATGAATGTATCTTTGAGTAACATAATTTTTAATAGGCCTTGTAGCTATCTGTTCAGAAGAACAATTATGTACTTGAGTGATGAGCTAAAGTGAAGAAGAAATAATCAGATTGTAAAACTGGAATTGCCTCATGGTGCAGAAGCCTACCTTCCCTATAGTGATACTGGGAGATTGGTGATGACTCTCAACTTGGGGGGCTGACACACTGCAGAAATAATGCAGTTTGACATTGCTTTAACTGCCATGGCTCTATACTATGAAATTCTGGGATTTGTAGTTTTGTGAGATATTTAGCCTTCCCTGTCAGGGAGACACAACAAACTAAAAATCCCAGGATTCCATTGGAAGGCACCATGATAGTTAAAGCAGTGTCAAACTGCATTATTTCTGTAATGCGTCAGCAGCCTTGGCCAGTAAATGCACTTCTGTGATAACAATGGCCAGTTCAGATTGTTGTTGTTGTTTTTTCAAACTGATGCAATCTGTGAAGAAAATTTCTCTGGATTTCAGTAGGAAATGCTATGAATATTCAACAACAAGGCCTCAGGTTTAATTGATGATTTCACAGCACCAGCCTGCTGAATAAAATTGTTGCTTCTCTTGTTAGAAGAGGCCTCACTTGGTTTTGGGGAGTAGGAGAGGAGTTTTATTTACAAATTCCTTAAAGATTCCTAATGGAAAAAATGCTAGAAGTATTTAAATAGTTCCTTTTTCTCTTTATAATTGTGGGAATGCCTCATTTAATAAAGCCAAGAATACTCACATACTTTAAGAAAATAATTTCACTGACCTCAGTACCTAATATTCTGTAGTTTCTTAACTACTGAATATGTGGGACTGAATCCCAACAGGGTATAAATTCACAAAGGGACACACATTTATAATCACCTGAAATGATTATAGTATCAGACAATAATCACTCAGGTGTGTTGAAGATTCATTCAAAGGTTTTGGATCCAGACACACATCAGATTTTAATTGACAGAGGGCTTATCTACACCAGCCAGGTTACACCGGTTCCCCACTGGCACATCTCGGCCATGGATCAGGCCCATTCTTCCCCTGTTACCTGGATGAAATGGGCTAGAGTCCTGAGAGAATGTCAGGCTGTCACTGTAGCCACCACCATTTTCTTTGTTCTGCCAGGTCTAGGAAGCTGGCCCACACCATGAGATAAGGGCCTCTGCATATAACCAGCCTTGATTACATGCTGCAGGCCTGCTGCCTGGACTCAGAAGAGTAAGGGCACCTGCAGCCAGAGCGACAGGCTGGCCTGCAGGAATGGGCTCCTGAAGATACATGGGACCAAATCCGTTTCCTCCCACCCAGTGGGAACAGAGAATACTGGGGTTTTTTGTAAACCACCACATTAGGCCCTACCCTGGTTTGCCCCATCTGAGCCCTGTATCTGCCCCAGGGGTAGTGAGGACTGCCCAGGAACAGAATGGGGCAAATGTCCTGCATCTTTTGGACTGCAGGGCTCTCAGACAGGGGAAGAATGGAGTAAATAGCCTGTGCAGATAAGGCCAAAGATTGCTTTAACCATCCAAAACACTTGAGGGTAGGGAAGCCTCACAGTTAATCAACTAAATTCTTACAAGTAACTCTGGAAACTAAATGATTCAAAATTTTCATTAATACAACCATTTGCAAATCAATGTGTGGAATTGTTGTAGCAACCAGCAAATACAATGGGCCCACACTATCCACTGGGGTTTGGTTCCAGGACACCCATGGATACCAAAATTCATAGATGCTCAAGTCCCATTATATACAGTGGCATAGTAAAATGGAGGCCCATGTATAAAATGGCAATCAACAAGGTTTGCTTTTTGGATTCCCTCCCCCCCCCCAAATATTTTTGCACTGTGGTGTTGTACCCTTGGATGCAAAACCCATGGATACGGAGGGCTGTCTGTACTGCTTAACCAGGGCTTCTACAAAAGAAGAGTCTACGGGGGGGGGGGTCCACTGGCGCAGCTCCTTTATTCTTTAGAAATGCAGAATTAGCATCAGATCAAACATTTACCCATGAGCAAATATGTTTGCTGTTCACAGAATCATAGAACTTTAGAGAAAATACCATAAGGACCATCTAGGTCAATCCCCTGCCATGCAGGAATACACAGCTAAAGGTTTCCTGAAAAATACCCATCCAGCCTCGGTTTAAAGACCTCCAAAGAAGGGAAGTCTGCCACTCTCCAAGGCTGTCCATTTCAGTGCTGAACACCTCTTGCAGTAAAGAAGTTCTTCCTAATGTTTAGGTGGAATCTCTTTTCTTGTAATTTGAATCCATTGGTTCATGTTTTAGTCTCTGGAGCAGCAGAAAACAAGTTTGCTCTATATTCTATATGACATTTCTTCTGATATCTAAAGATAGCTATCGTCATTTCTCAAGGCTTTTCTAGACCTGCCAGAATACACTGGCTTCTGGCTGGTGGATTCTGGCCCTGGGTCTGGTCCATTCTCCCCTGTTACCTACACAAAATGGGCAGGAGTCCATACCTGCATGCTAGCCCGTATCTGCAGCCACCGCCAGTGTCTCTCTGAAGCCAGGCCCTCAGCATGTGATCAAAGTTGGTCACAGGCAGGGCACCTTAATCACATGCTGAGGGCCTCCTTCCTGGCTTTAGAGAGACACCAAGCAGTGTTGGTGGAAGATATGGGCCAGCATGCAGGTATGGACTCCTGTGTTCCCAAGGGGGATGATCCTGGCTTTTAAAAATGATATGGGCTTTCCTGGGTATTTTAATAAAGTGGGGTAAAGGTCTTTACGTAGGCTTCCCCTGGCTTTGCCTCAGGCATTGTAAAAATTGCCCAGAAGCAAAATGGGGCAAAAGCCCTGCATCGTATGGGCTACAGGGCTACAGGATGGGGAAAAGCGAGGATAAATAGACAAACCCTCAGTCTTCTCTTCTCCAAGCTAAACATATCCAGTTCCCTCAGTCATTTCTCATAAGGGCTGGTTTCCAGACCTTTGTTGGGACTGCATATGCCGGTACTCTGTGACATACAACCACCAGATGTGCAAAATTGTATATTTCATTCTGTTTAGGATTAAGTTGCTAGTTCTATGGTTTATGTGTGGTTTGAATGTTCTGCCCAAGATTACATAAATTTAGGAACACAGAATCATGGAAAGTTGCATTATACAAAATCAGATTATTGGTTTATCTAGCCCAGCATCGTCAACTGCTACTGCTTCTGACTCTACATGATTTTGAGAAGAGGTTACTTCTAGCTCTACCTCAAGATCCCTGATGTTCTTTGATAGCCTTAGACATGTAAATCTTTTTTAAAAATTCATTCTCACATACAAGAACAAATAATTTTAAAAGTTGGAAATCACATAGGGAGATTATGAGATCTCTTGTACATTTTAATGATATTTTTGCATTTTGGGACTTTTTTTAATCAAAAAATGCATTTGTGCAAAAAACTTGTTTATTGTAAAAGAACATCATTTTGTGCACAGAAACCTATATATTTTCTTTCTAACAATGCATGACTTGTTTATGCACAAATATATTTTCAAGTATCTGAGCAACATTTTTTAAAGCAAAAATGATTCTTAAATGCAAAACAAAACAAAAACCTTACAGGGATTGACTATTTTGTCAGTGTGGTGTCCTGATGTGTCTCACTGCAGGCAAGAAAATGAGTATTCTTTACATCCCCAGATGGTATCACATCCAAATATTAACCAGGCTTGACTTTGCTTAGCTCTTGAAACCAGACAAGACTGGGTATGTTCAGGCTGGCATGGGTGTTTATCAGGAAGTGGGATTATGAATACATCACCAAAAAACTCTTTAAATTCTTCAATAATAAATAAATAAAATTAAGTCTGTTTTAAAAACACATGGCTCATCTTTTTTGCTTAGATGAAGCTCTTAGAATAAACGAAGTAAAGCTATCCGCAGATAATGACATCTTTGTACCGGTCTTTGTTTCTGTCTTTGATGCAGAGGGTACCCTTATGCTTGAAAGATGAAGGAAGACCTTATACCATAAGAAAAGACTAACTTTCCAACACCTGGCACCACAGTTTCGTAGTCCAAACATTAGAATTTTAATGCTGATATAAAGAGTAGATGAACGGTTTTTAACTTGTGGCCCATGGACCCCCAGGGGGCTGGGATGTCCTCACAGGGGGTCTGAAAAGGTTTGAAGACTGCTTCACCCACCTGCTCCCCCAAGTGGAGTGGCCAGGTGGCAGGAGCCAAGACAAAGCCTGTGCACATTGCCACTGAATCTACTCCAGCCACAAACTTGCAGGAAGAAGCATGAGAAAAGTCTTCCCTCCAACTCCAGTACCTCCATTGGAAGGTTTAATGTATGGTGTAATTGTGTTGTTGTTGTTTTAAATCTTGAGTTAGGACCATGGCAACAAAAGGTATTTAAAGGGGCTCCCTGGGAAATAAAAGGTTAATAGCCACTGGAGTAGATGGTAGACTGTCATATATTATTCTAAGGGGGACAAGCCATTGAAAAAAATTGTCCTCCAGTATATTAGTTGTTCAAAAACATAATGTGCCTCCTTATGACATAAATGAAACATTTCCATATATTGCTAATACCTGTTAAAACTATTACAACTAACTGTGGGAAAGATATTTTCATGTAATGTTTCAAAATCTATGGATCTAACCAAATGACATCTATAGGCCTCTTTGATTCCTTCAGTTATATGAGTTATAGTTCTCGGTTGTTGTTATTGTTGTGTGCCTTCAAGTCATTTTTGTTTTATGGCAGCCATAAGGTGAACCTATCGTGGGATTTTCTTGGCAAGGTTTGTTCAGAGGGGGGTTTGTCTTTGCCTTCCTCTGAGGCTGAGATAGTGTGACTTGCCCAAGGTCACCCAGAGGGTTTCCATGACTGAGCAGAGATTTGAATCCTGGTCTCCAGAGTCATAGTCTAATGCTCAGACCACTGCACCATGCTGGCTTCTGATACTGTGTCAAATATTGAAGAGGTTGAAATAGCTTCCAAATATGCAGGGAGCTCTTCTTGGTGCTATATTTGAAACATACAAGAAGCATTGGTAGGAAGGATGCAAATAAAATTCCCCATTAGAGACTTTGATTGGATACTGGTTAGGGATATTAATTGACTCATGCCTTAAGATCAACAGGGGACACTTTGTTCATAGTGTTGACACAAGACAGATATGGCCTCCCATCTATGAAACTCCCTTTCAGGTTATTATATTATATCCCCACAGTCCAATTATTCAATCAAAGCTGGAAGACATTTTTATTTGTTCATGCTTTTAGTCTTCAATTTGAAATATGTTTGGTATATTTCCACTGTTTTATTGTATTTTAACTATCAAGATTTTATGGGGTTATGCATTTATTTTATGGTTTGGGTATTTTGTGTTGTCAACCACCTGTATTTATAGCTCACCCAACAAGGGTGAAATATGAGACTACTAAATAAATAAATGGTTTATTTTCAGTGACAACTTCTTATATCTCAAGAACAAAAACCAGGGACTCCTTCACAGTACATAGTTATATCACTAGGATGCCGCTTATCTGCCATGACAACATCCTATGGAATCCTGAGGTTTGTAGCTTAGAGACGCACTTAGAGCTTTCTAAGTGACCCTTAGAGAGAATGCTTAGTGACCCTCCTTAAACTGCAATTCCCAAGATTCCATAAGATGGAAACATGGCAGTTAGTAGAAACAAAGTACTATAACTAGGTAGTGTGAAAACACCCCAGGGCAACTCCTGGATTGGGGTGGCATATTTCAAAGTGGTGAGGAGGGTCCTTTTGCTGTTTCAGGGTGCAGGTCAGAGAGAGAATGTCAGTGGTTGTTCTCTTCTAGTGATGGAGTGGCAGTCTTCAGAGACAAATTATAATGCATTTTCCTTGATGTTTCTTTCAGGACCATACTGTTATGTGTTTAGTAGTGAAAGATTTATGGACCATAACAGATTCTGTAAAGATTTAAAGAAGTATGGTGCTAGATGTTGGACAAGAAAGTCACTTGAAGGAGCAAGAGGCAGCTGATGCCTAATCGACCCTATACACTCAGTTCCTCTGGGGGATATTTACTTCAACCAGCCAGGACTAGACTGGCAACTGTCACCTAGAGGACCTTTTCATCAGCTGCCCCCAGACTGTGGAATGACCTGCTGGAAGAGATTCGACAGCTAAACAGGCTGTCAGAATTTTAAACAGTACTAAAGACCCATCTCTTCCAACAGGGCTACCCAGTTGATTTTAAACTATGAATTTTAAATGTGTATGGATGATTCTAATGTAATGTTTGTTTTAATCATATACTGTATGTTTTTACCTGTGTGTTTTAATGATCTTATGTTATGTATTGTATTTTAATTCATATTGTACCCCGCCTCGAGCCTTGGTGAGAGGTGGGTGAGAAATTTAAATATTATTATTATTATTATTTTAAAGAGATTATGTCCTCTTCAGTTCATGTACATGGCAGACTTCTTTGTGTCCCATGATATCACAAAATTATGCTAGTCAGTTTTCAGGTTGCTTTGATATTTAAAATGTGAGCATTCTAAAAATAATCAAACTGAATCAGTAAATATTCTTGACCGATAGAGGGCTCTTCAATAAGAGACTTACACATTTCACACTGAACAAAAATCTTTACATTTAAGATGATATGATAACAGGAGGCTTGTAATAGATATTTGATTGTAAATATAATTTCTTCAAATAAAAATAAAATAAAATAAAATAATGAGGTAGGCATTTTTTTTCTAATTCATTCTATCAATCGTAAATTCTAAGATTTGTGGTTTCCCAGGAAATGTTTCGGTTTTTAAACCAGACAGGACAATAATGTTTCTCAAACCTATCAAATAATCTGTTTTAACAAACTGGTTCTCCAGCATAAAAGTTTTGATTATAATAGCTATCAGTTGCTAAAAGATTGTGCTACAAGAATGTTCGGGCTATTACAAAAAGGATACCATTTATGCTATTAGTACTTGTGTAAATATTTAAAAAAAAAATAGGTGCAGGGGCAAGCTCTAACATGGTGATGGTGGATTTCAAACCTCTTCCCTCATATACTGTGGTTCAGTTCCATACTGGAGGTCACACACTTGCACTCTGCATTGGAACAAAAGTTCCATTTGTTCCAAGAAATGCCTCTCCTCCAAGGAAATTATACTCCTGGAATAGATTTTGCATTTTAGCAAGGAATTCAGTCTTTGAAAATCCCAATATGAACTGGCCTGACCACAGCTCTTGGACTAATGGGTAGATCAAAATTTAAAACTTCATTACCCACCAGATTTTTTGTTTCCTAAACATCCTGATTACACTTCTTGGCTCAAAGAAAATCTATCAAGATACATTTTAGAAGGTACATTTTGAGCACAAATACGTACTTAAACACAGAGTTAGGAAAAGTTACTTCTTCACCAGGCCAGGACAATAAACAAAATACCTCAGTGCCTGGCAACCTGGTACCTATCACAGATTATTGGGCTACAGTTGTCATCAATTCTTGCCATCATGGCAAATGGTATGGGATTATGGGAGTTGTAGTCAAAAACATATAGAGGACAAGAGGGGCTCTTTCACATCACACAGTCACGGCACTACCGTTCCGCTTTAACTGCCATTGCTGCATCCTATGGAATCCTGGAATGGGAAGTCTGGTGAGACACTAGAAAGCACTGACTTAGAATTCTAAACACCCTAAACTGCAAATCCCAGGATTTCCTAGTATGGAACCATGGCAGTTAAAGTGGAATCATAGCACTTTAATTGTACAGTGTGAACGGGCCCCAGGTTGCTTATCCCTGGAACACCACATGAATGCCATTTACACATAGACCCTAACTGAACCTTTTTGTACTGCTTTTAATATTTGTCACATGCCTATCTCAACACTCAGGGCATACGCTTAGTTAACTGACAGACTAAAAAATAAATATGAAAATCCCCATCATTTTTCTCAGTTCAAATATCCCCTTTTAGTAAGAGTAGTCCTTGACCAACTTCCACCACTTGAAATCAATGGGACTTCAAACGAGCTTAACCTTGGCTGGATCTTGTCCTACATCTGTGGTTCCTCCTATCCTATCCTTCCAAGGTTTGACAGTAATGGAATCAAATATCAAATTACTTCCTCAAATATCCCTCGTTATTGTCCCTCATTTTCAGAGCAGCTCTTCCACTGCAAATTAAGAAGGTTGTGACATTTTTAGCCAATAAAAACTTAATGGACACATTATGAAGATCACAGCCTCGTACTAGTGTACACAACGATTGTGCTAGAAGTACATAACGTATTATTTTGTAAAGAGCTGAGCATGTTTGGCACTAAATAAAGAGAGATACTACCTCACATCTCCTCGGCATATTTCTTCCACTATGTGGTTGTTTCTTTTATAAGACACAAATAATCAATAAAAAACCATGAATAAAAATAACTTTCCTTTAAAACTGGATGCCAAAAGAAAATACAGCTTGCTAGCTTTTTCAGCCAACAGGATCAAGTTCTACTATGCAGTTCACTCTTTTGCTGAGCAACCTGAAAAGTAATATTTTTAAGTGATATCAAGTGAATAAAAAAATAAATATAAAGATCATTAACAAAGCATGGAGGTGGGTGGGAAACTCATCTTCCTCCTAGCCACTCTCTACTTCAACCAGAGCCCCAAATCTTCCAGTCCTATCCCTGCCTTCACATATATGAGTGGTTCAAAATGATGTAAGTATATAAATTGTTCCTGATGCTGTCTATTTAGAATCTAGAGATACATCCTATACATGACATGGAGATACTGCTGGAAAAGTTTTACACTGAATTCTCCTCTGGCTTGTAAAATGGGGGCATAGGAACTCAATTAACACAAATTATGGGTACTTTTCAGTCAAGTTGGAGTCCTGATTTCCCAGGGCTCTGGCTCACATGGAGGGCTCCCACAGATAGGAAAGGCTCTTCACATCAGACCAATCACCCCCCATAAGTAAACTGGGGTGGAGGACATGGAGCTAGGGAGCTCCCCGTCCCATGTATTTATAGAACACATGAAAATAACATGTCAGTAAGACTCTTTATGTAAGTATGGTATGATAACACATCCTCATGCCACTTTAGTTTATCTTTACAGTTGCTTGCAAAAATATTTGCCTGTCGTTCTCTCTGACTGGAATGAAATGTGTTTGTTTTTAAGCTGCCACAGGTCTCTCTTACTTTTATTATCATACACCAATCATGATATGAGATGGAGGATGTGTCAAAACATCTCATATTTCTAATTTCAAGATATGCCTTTCCTTTTTCTTCCTTCTAATATTTTCAAATTAATTTGTGCCACAATAAACCAAATTACATAATCACATGCCTGCAGTTTTTTTAACCATCTTATTAAAATAATAACTTATCAAGTCCAAGGCATAAACTTGTTTAAACCATGTCATTTTCCTGCATCCATTACTTTCTTTGGCCGCTTCAAATTTTTATTCTGATGAATGGGAAATACCTATGACTAACACATAGCAAGTTTCAGAAACAAGGCCTATATAGTTACAATCCCTGTAGTGTGATGGTCTTATTGCACAAATACTGTTCCCAGTAGAAAAGAATTGTACTTACCTTCTTTCAACAGTGTTGAAGTATTTTGTTGGTCATTTTCAACAGTTGGTGTTGTTCTATTTTTTTCTTTTTCTGTCTCTGCTTCTGACATCTACATAGCAGAAAGCAAGAGAATATCAGCAAATTTGAAGTTTTAAAGTGTGAACATTGAGGAGAAATATATGCTAACTTAAAACTTTTTAATATCACGTTGATTTCAGTAGAGCAGTTAAGAATGTGATTTTCTCTCCCAGATATTTAAAACATTGTAGTCTTGTTAAAACTAGTTTTAGCTCTTGATGACTTGTTTCAGCTTTGTATTTTCTACTGGTATGTGTATACCGGAGTTTTAAACTGCGCTATTTTCATAATTTTGATTGTTGTATGCCTTTCAAAACTGTGGCACAAACACTAGTTTGATGAGTTATTTAATAAATACAATAAATAAATAAAATCCAATGTTTTCTATTGTAATCTTTGGAACATGCAGTGCAATCATAAATATCTTTGGTATCCACCACAGTAAGAATTGTTTAGGATTGTATTCCTTGACATGGATGTATGCTCAGAAGAAAGTTCTACTATATTCAGTGGCTTATTCCTAAATTAGTGAATACAGGATTACAGCCCAAAGTGCTTTACCCATTATCAATAACTACATAATGAGCTGTTTATGTCATGTTAAGTAATGAGCATTCATCCTATTTTTAAAGCTCATATATGCTGGAAAATATCTTACATTAGACTAATATGCCCTTCCATACTGCTTTATTAATATTACATGTGTTTTTTGATGGCACTGCGATCAATTTTATGTTGAGATGCATTAATAATGCTCATGAGGAAATTGTAGCACACAGATACGCTGTGCTGGGATAGGACGTAGGTCAATGTCTATTTAATATGATTATAAAAAGCAATAAAGCAAACTATTAAAATTATTATAAATAAACATCAATAAAGAGAAGTTCAGTAAAAGTGTAACCAAAATTTCCCTTGCTGCCACCCTCAGCCACCTATCTCTCCCAGTGAGAATCATCACCCCACTCTACCCCATCCCCTGTAAAACCATACAAAATAACAGTACCTGGGAGTATTATGTGTACATTAGCCTTCTGAGTATTAAGTGGGTTGCCTGTTGTAGTTTACTTCCCCAGACTGCTAGAGGGAGAATACTAGGCTGTCCAAGCTTCTTCTAATTGATTTCCATCTTCTCAGAGTCAAGCTAGCTCACCCATTGCCACAGGATTATCGATATATTCCATGTAAAGGAGGTGAAGATAATGAGGTCCAAGAGCTATTGTTCAGTCCTTCCTGCAGACTCCAAGGTTGTGTAATGTCCAGCATTCCGTTGCAGTGACAAAACTGAAAAGATGAGCAAGGCACTCCTTTCTTTTTCCTCTCTCCTGCTATGTAGTGCCAGATTTGACTTGAAGCCAGAATCAGCCAAGTTCGTGCTAAAGTGATTTAAAAAGAAATATTCTTCCTACTGGAAGGGCTACCAACTTGGACACATGACAAAACTTTCTGATGCAAAGAACAGTCCCAACCAAAGATTTATCTCTGCAATTCATCTGACCACAATTATGTATAAGGGGGAAAAAAGGGGGAAACTGAAGAAACATGTGACTTGTTGTGCCAAATCAAAATGCATTTTCCCTGGAGGTTTTTTTTTTAATAAATTAAAATGTATTATGTTTTTTAAAAAAATAAATTAATAGATGTGCATGCTTTTTTAATGAGCTGTCTGAGGAAAAAAGGCCTATGTTTATATTCACAGACCACAGCTTGTCTGTATCTGGGCCTGATTCAAAGACCACAGCTTGTCTGTATCTGGGCCTGATAAAATACTCGACTTGTTTCTGAGCTTGTACAATATGAACACAAAAAGTCATCTAATACTTATGTAGTCCATTGACCCATCCTGCCACACATACTGGCCTCAGTAATGCTAATTGATGCTAACTAAAGTAGATCTATGGAATCAATTGTGTTATGGGAAGTCAACACAAATCTAAGGACTTTATTATACATCCTCCAAAAACATTCTTTTGCTGGCATAATTTGTGCCATTTTTATGCCAGCAAAAGAACTCCCCACACCACACTTACCTTGCATCCAGAGAAAAGGCAGCCCCGGCAATGAATGAGGAGTGAATGGAGCTCTGTTCACTTCCTTGACTTGAAATCTCATGGATTCTCATGAGAAGATGGAGTGTGGGAAGTTCAAAAATAAAAACAAAAATAACAGAGAAAAGGTTACAAAAAGCAAATAAACACATTGAAAAACTTCCAAGTAAACCGGGGAGCATCATAAAAAAGAGTGTCACTTACCTGGATGTTGCAATCTCACCCAGAAGTGTTCTGGCCAGTCCAGCCATTCACACTTTAATAACATGGGGGGCGGGGAGGCATGAGGTTTCAAACGCCGGCAAAAAATTGCCACAGCCAATCTATTGATGGGTTGGCCCATCGATAAAATAGACCAGTTTATGGACAGTAATTCTTTTATTATTATTTTTATTTATTTATTTATACCCCGCTCTTCAGTCACAAGGCTATCAGAGCGGCTTACAAATTATTTTTTTTAAGCAATAGCTATTTACACATCTACACTGCATTAAACAGTTTCCAATGTGTGTTAGCTAATTGCCTCCACAAGCTGGGTACTCAATTTACCAACCTACGAAAGGATGGAAGGCTGAGTGAACCTTGGAGCCGGCTGGAATCGAACTTGCAACGTGGTGGCTTGCAGTACTGGCATTTAACCACTGCGCCACCAGGGCTCCTTTTAAATGAGAAAGGACTACATAATCTGATATATGTGCTCTTTCGCGTTTATGTGGTGTCGTTATGATGCCATATTTCATGTGTCTGATAAAGTCCTAGATCCCATTGATTTAATGGATCTACTTAGTTGAGATTAGCAATAGGCTTTAGGTTACTGTCTGTGAGATTTGCAATGGCTCTCCTAAGCTGCTGACAGAGGTTTTTTAAACCTTGCTATTTACAATACCTTCAATTTGATGTGTTAGAGATCAAGATTTTTTTTCTATGTAGTCCTGAGCAGTGATCCTTTCCCTTCTCTATACTATTATCTGATATTTTTGAATACACATCAGATGTCTCTGAATTCAACCATTATTTATGATAACTTACTGGGACAAAGAGCAACAATCTTTGGCTTTTAAAAGAAAGAAAGATTCAAATGACTAATTATATCCTGGTTACTGGTATGTACATATAGGCCCAGAATTATGTCTGGCTCCATAAGTACACTGTAAGAAGGTGATATACCTTCTGGCTTCTTCTCCAAAACAAAACCACTCTCTCCTGCTCCTCTCCACCATGACCTACTTACAATGAAACCTCATATACAACGTATACAGCTGCCACTCTATTAGAGACATACATATGCATAACTGTAAGATGCACACTCATGTGTACTTTTTTTGGTTGTGATGCATGGAGGAATTCAACACCTTCATCTGCTCCATCTACAACTCCCTCCTCAGCTGGGTACCCTTCCTCACAGTTATTCCGTGGCAAAGGGAGGATGGTAGGGGATGGGGAAAGAGGAGCAGCAGCCCGGCAGTCAGACTGTTAATATTCTATAGCTGCCTGTCAAAAGAAAAGGACACTGCCCTGGATCCCCTGGTTGTTGGACCTCCTGTCTGTTCTGGGTGTGCCATGCCCTCTTCTGACCACTGAATAGCTGTTGGGGAGGGAGATAACACAGCCTACAGAAAGGTAGGTGAGGTAGGCATAGAGGAGAGACAAGACTTCACTATGCTTTCTGGAACTTTACAATGCAAAATCTCAGCCATATTTTTTTTCTGACCTGACAAATGTGGCTTGAGTTACAAGGTGGGTGTGTTGTCTATGTTATCTCATAATGATCATTTCTGCATCACCGAGCAGGTCTGCTTATTCCACATTTGTAACATATGAACTGTGCAAACTAGTCCAATGCATCATATCCATTGGCTTCCCAGCAAGAGTTAGGAGATTATCAGATAAGTGCCTAAAAATGTTATTATGGCACTATATTTTACAGTGTTCATGTTCTGGCACAATGATGCACATTTTCACACACTGCTGTGATAAGGATACAGGATCACCCAAAGAATCTGGTAATATGAGCACCCGTGCTGCTTACTTCTGCGTTTCTCCATGGACGTGATTATGGCGTGTCTTTCAAGAAGAGGCTAGCACACTAAAAAGGCCCCAAACACCAAAATTAAAAAAGAAAATGTTCATAAAGGCACATATACACATTCAGAAACTTGCAAGCAAGACATGGAAATTCATAAAAAGAGTGTACAGTACCTAGTTTTCCTGTTTGCACCTGAAAATGTTCTGGTGGGACTGCCCATTGATGCTGGAATTGCTCCAGCAGAACGGGGTGCCTTGTTGCACACACTGAAATCTGGAACACAATGCTATGAGAGATCAACTCTCGACTTCTCCCCATCAATAAAAAAAGAACTCCCTTGTAACAGGAGCAGAACACTTGCATAATGTTGGGGCATGGCGTTATCTGATAAAGAAGCCCTTTTGTGATGATGATGATGATGATGATGATGATGATGATATTTTTATCCTGCCCCTCTGCAACACAATTGGGGCAGCTTACAGCATAAAAATTCTATAATTACATTAGTACCCTAACCCACCCACCGCTTAAAACAATATTAAATTAAAAAGACTAAAAACATACAATAATTAAAAACAGGGTGAAAAAATGGAATAATTAGTTGGCAGCTTAAGGGAAAAGACAGCCAAATCTTCAGGCCGGGATAACTATTCGGGGAAGGCCTGCCAGAAAAGATCCATCTTGACAGCTTTTTTGTAGCTGTCTAAGGTGGTAATAAGATGGATCTCGTCCAGTAGGCCATTCCATAATCTGGGAGAGAAGAGAAGGCTCTCTGGGAGGTCACCTACAGCCTTGTTTTCATAAATTGTAACAGATTCCTCCCAGAGGCGCGCAGGGAGGATCATACGGGAGGAGGCGGTCCCGGAGTTAAGTTGGACCCAAGCCATGTAGGGCTTTAAAGGTCATAACCAACACCTTGTACTGTGTCCGGAAACTAATAGGCAGCCAGTGGAGAGCTTTTAGCACAGGTGTTATATGCTCTCTTCTGGAAACACCAGAAATCAACCTGGCTGCCACGTCCCAAACTAGTTGAAGTTTCATACAGCCAGGTCTCCATAATACAACCCAGGTCAGCATTCTCATCTAGGATCAAGTCCTGGATCAAGGGTGTTTTTTCCATTTCCTGACCTGGCATTAAGCAGCAGTATTTTCAGCTCAGGGGGTCTGTTGCCAAGGCTATCCAGACTATTTGAGGTGGGGGAAAGTTTAGGGACAACCAACAGTCTATGGCTCTCCCCTCTCCTATGTTGACAACTCTGTCTCCCTACACTGTATCTCCCTCTACCTATTAATGTTGTAATGGTTGCTCCCTTGGCAGCTTCTCTTCCCATGCTCTCTGCATATGCCATCCTTTTTATAATAGGGCAGTTGAAGACTAATTTAAAATCCTTTCCCCTCCTCTGCACCGTAACTGGCTCTTACCCTTGCACCACCCCCAAAGGGGCGACCCTTTGGTGCAGCTGTTATCTTGGCAAGAGCTGCATATGCTGTATGTAATGAGATTCTACCTACATTTTACCTCAGTCATGTTGGGGAGTCTCCCTAAAGGCCCTTTCACACTGTATAATCATAGTACTATCTATCTATCTATCTATCTATCTATCTATCTATCTAGCTATCTATCTATCCATCTGGACTTACACCCTGCCTTTTTTCTGGGATGAGATCCAAGAATTCCACTGTAACTGCCATAGGTATACTCCTGTGGAATTCTGACGTTTGTAATTTGGTGAGGCACTAGAGCCCTCTGGTTCAAAATTCTAAATATCCTTCGCTACACTATAAATCACAGGATTCTATAACAAACTATGGCAGTTAAAATGAACTCATGGTGCTATAACTGTGTAGTGTGAAAGAATCCCAAGTTTGACCAAAGAGGGTTGTCTAAATGGCAAAAATACTTCTCACGGAATGTAAGGAGAATATATGCTTGTCTTAATGCCATCCCCCATCGTTTTGCCATATTTGGAAGGAGAGGGTCCAAAAATACCAAAAACTCCAGGAATTTTTAAAAAACAGCAGGGGGAATACACATTCCTGCTCATTGGAACAAAAAACACAAATTGATTTGCTTTCCCATATGGGCAGAAGCGCAAAGCTGATTGGCTGGATGAGTGTGGGGGACAGGGCTTGCTAAACAAGGCAAGCTCCTGGAGCCATCATGTTAGATTTTTCCTTAGCAAGCAAGTGCTAAGGTGATAAAATAGGGTGTTGTGTTTTTTCTTTTTTGTAAAGGCGAAATATCGCTCAATCGCACATAGGAAATAGTTTTTTTTTTAATCCGATGACAGTAAATTGAGGAAATTAAAAATGCGAGTAATTCACTTGCAGCTGCCATCTCAGTTCCCAGGCATACAAAGCTTTTGCCTGAAAAAAAAAATCATTAAGACAAATCACAGCTGCTGTGAATTGTCAGTACTGCAGAGCAATCCGCTTCTTTTCCCCTCATACAGACAAGCCCCAGGGACTGGGCAGATCTTGCTGGACAGCTTCTTTCTTTTGTATCATGTGGGCCAATTCAGTGGCTGCCTGGTTCCACTGGGCCTTAGAAGCTACTATGCCTTGAGTTTTGTTTTGTTTCCCGCTCCCTTGTGTTTGTTTTGCTTTTTGCTTTTGCTCTATTTGATTAGTGTATATGCCTCCTTCTAATCCTGATAAGATGTTTGCTCCTTACTGAGTAACTGAAGAGAATTCTGCCTGTTTGGTTCTCATCTCAGTGGCATAGGCAAAACTGGCTAGTGGCTTATGCTGTTAAAATAGCAAGAGGCTGAATAGGACCAGGACCCCAAGAAACCCTAGATACAGCAGTAGTTGGCTTTCACTCAGCCACATTTAGTGCTTTTAAAAAAAATGTTTTTAAAACTTATTATTTTTTTTATTATGGCAGTGATCTGCTTACTTACTGGTGCAACCTTCCTTCCTTTTGTCATTGTCCACTAGACTAGTCATCTATGACCACAACTCTTCTAATACTCATTGTGAGTAAGTGATCAGGTATCAGATTCCATCTCTTGTATAGAGGGTTGCTCTTGTAGCCTTTTCAAAACTCAGGTGGATCAGATGCAATATATACCTAATGTGTCACACCATAAAGAAAGAAAACACCAATTCTCCTCTGTAAAGGTGAGTTTTGAGACTATTTATTGTGGAATAAATTCTGTGTTGTCTACAGACAATATTTACAAAATCTTATGCAGTGTTTGTCACCCAATATTGTAATCCAAGATCCGTGTACTCATGTTTGTCCAATAAATAATAACATATTCCTTTTGTTATGACAGCATCTTCTTCTACTCTCCCATCATATGTCATTCTCACTTACAGGGGAAACGTTTGTTTTCTGTGTGCGTGGCTTTTTAAAAATGTTTATATCCTACTTCATAGGCAACCTACCATCTCTGGTTTATAGTGAACTGCACAATGGTGAACAGATTAGGACAGGTGGATTTAATGTATAATTTTGAGTGCAATTCATGGAAGAGCAAGCCTGTCTGTCCCATTTCTGTATGTGCCTGAAGGATCGCTGTATATGTATTTCTATACCTGCTTGCAGGAGTCATGCATATGAATTATCTCCTCTAGGTCTTCACTTGTTTAGTATCAACAACTGAGCAAGTGAACTAGGCTGAAGTAGTCAATTATAACCAAGTTAGCTAATAATGTGATCCTCAGCACACTTATTGGGAAGGAAGTTCTGTTTAAATCAATGGTCCTTAATTCCAAGTAAATGTATTGAGGATTAAGAGTTAATATCTGCTCCTCTGCTGCACAGTGGCAGAGAAGCACAGAAGCAAAAGCAGATCATTCCACTTCCGTAAGACCCCTTCTTCCATGTCAAGAAGCAACCATTAACCTGGCTTAGATGTAATGCTAATGTGTGGTTTAGTATGCGGAGGGCAGGGCATTATCCTCCAGATATTACTGGATTACAAGTCCCAGTCACCCTAGCAAGCATAGCCAGTAGTGAAGGATGATTTGCTGTACTCCAGGATCAGGGCTGTGTGTGTGTGTGTGTCACATGTTCCCAATTTCTGTTTTAGTGTTATGTGCACAAACCTCAGGCTTATGTGTTTCCCTTCCCCTCTACCAGTAAAATTGTGAGGAGATCATAGCCTCCAACATTTAACTGATAAAAACTGGATGACCAAGTAACATCAGAGTGTGGTAAAGATGGTAAAATGTATTAATAAGGAAGAACATCTCTCTCTCTCTGGCTTTTCTTCGCAAACGAAGATTCAGGAAGGACTCATCCCGCGCTTTCTGCAAGCGCGCTGATGACTAAAAAGGCCAATCCGAGATAAACAAGTCCGGTTGCAAAAAGCACAGCAGAAGGTCTCCTTGGGTGATGTTTTTGGGTTGTGATTCTTTCTGTGTTGTCGTTTCTCTTCAAGACTTGTTCGTTGTGAGTTCTCAAATAAGGCTGCATCATTGTGGATAGTGCGTCTCCATGCCTCCCGATGTGAGGCCAGGGCGGACCACTGTTGGTGATCAATTTGAAGGAAGAACATACAAGCTAAGCAATGCTGCAGCAGTTTGCTTTTCTCTGAGTCTACAGGCTAGATCAAGATTCTGCCCTCTCCTCTTCTCTCTTCCATGCTGAGTTAAGTGAGCACAAACTACTTTCACACTTTGAACTCAGTTTGCAGCAATGGAAGTATGCTGAGAACAAAGGGAAACCATGAGAGGAGGAGAGAGAAACAGACATTTTAAAAGCAGCTGAGAAAGTAGGACAGCAGAGTATTAATAGAGACTTCCCTGCCAAATTGGGACAGTTGGAGGGTATGGGAGACACTTTCATTTCGATACTTCATTAATTGATCATTATGTCCAAACCTTATACTGTGGTGAATCTTTGACATTATAAAGTAGCCTTCCCTGAGCTGATTCTCTCCAGATGTTTTAGAATACAGCTCCCATTATGTTTGGCAATGCTGGTTGGAGCCTATGGACACTGTATTCAAACACATCTGGGGATACCAGTTTGGAGAATGTTCTGTGGTATTATCAGGCTTGCACTAAGAACAAACAGAGGACATTATCAGACACATCAAATACGGAGTCATAACAATGCCACATAAACGTGAAAAGGCGTTCATACCAGACAATGTCACCCTTTCGCGTTTATGTCTTGTCCGAAACCCATCATATTTTATTGATGGCTTAAGCCATCAACAGATCTCCCCTAGCGCTTTTGCGCTGGCATTGCTGGCATTTGAATCTGCGTGCCGTTGTAATGATGTGAATGCAGCGTCAATGGCCTGTCTGGCCAGAACACTTCCAGGTGAGATCACAACATCCAGGTAGGTGATGCTCTTTTTATTACCCTCCGCAGTTTACCTGTAAGTTTTTAAGTGTGTTTATATGCTTAGTGTAACTTTTTTAGTGTTATCTTTGTTTGTTTTTTTAATTTCCCGCGCGACATATTCTCATGAGAATATGCGGGATTTCGAACGAGGAAGTGAATAGAGCTCTGTTGACTCCGCCATCATTGCTGGGGAAGCCTTTTTACAGGATAGAAGATAAGTGTGACATGGGGAATTCTTTCGCTGGCATAAAAATGGCAAAGTTATGCCAGCAAAAGAACGAGGTTTAGGGGGGTGGTCTGATAAAGTCCAGAGTTTCTTAGAGATGTAATTGAGGCTAAAATGTTTATTCTATGATTCTATGATTCTAACTAATAATAATATATATAATAATAAAATTTTATTTATATCCCGCCCCTCTGCAATGCAATCGGGGCGGCTTACAATATAAAAACCCCATAGTCACCATACCCTAGCCCACCCACCCCTTAAAATAATATTAAATTACAAAGAATTAAAAACATGGATTAATTAAAATATATATAAATTAGAAGAAAAAAAAAATTTAAAACATACAATCATAGCCTAGAAAGGGCAGCTGAGTCTTGGGCCGGGATAATTATTCAGGAAAGGCCTGCCGGAAAAGATCCGTCTTGACAGCTTTTTTAAAGCTGTCTAAGGTGGTAATAAGACGGATCTCGTCCGGCAGGCCATTCCATAATCTGGGAGCAGCAGCAGAGAAGGCCCTCTGGGAGGTCACCGACAGCCTTGTTTTCATAGGCTGTAACAGATTCCTCCCAGAGGACCGAAGTGTGCGGGGAGGGTCGTACGGAAGGAGGCGGTCCCGGAGGTAAGTTGGTAACTACAATGAGACAAGTTAACAGTAGCAACTAACAAGAAGGGTTCCTTAATTTCATGCTGCTTCTGGGTCCCAGATGACTCCACTCACAACTCTTCACTCCTCATTCACCATAGTCATGTTGTGTGCATTTTACCACAATCTTAAAAACATTTTAGAGAAAAAAAGTCAACTTTACCAGTTACCTTGTTTCCCCAATCATTTTTAGGTACCCACAATTTGTTGATATTGAGACAAAATAATAAAACCGTAAAACAGGAATAGAACCTTCTTTAGGTTGCACAAGGACAGTGTGGAGCCAGTGTGTTTAATGCTTGTTTGTGTTCACTAGCAATTTGTCAGGAGTTGGTGACTGAACCCTAAGTTTTAAATGGCCAAACAACTACAGAAACCATGCTGAGTCATGATGGCTGACTCCATGAACTGCCAGTCATGCCTAGTCATGCCACAGCTGCATGCAAAGGGCTACATCATGAGAAGGGTTACTAGAGGGCAAAAGCCATGTAAGATGAAATCTGATGCAATGTAACCATATGCGTATCTCGGATTGGCCTTTTTAGCCATCAGCACGCTTGCAGAAAGAGCGGGATGAGTCCTTCCTGAATCTTTGTTTGCGAAGAAGAGCCGGAGAGAGATGCTGATGTGTATATAAGTGAGCCAGAACAGAGCCATTCTCTTCCTCTGATTCTGTGATACCTGACGTAGCACTTTGATTGTAGATATTATGAATAGCTGAAACTACTTTGGATATAAAGGCACCTCCTGTTTTCTGGACGCCAAACACTCTGTGTGTGAGTATTCTTGGGAAAGGGTTGCTACCAAGTCTGCTGAGACAGTTTTTGGCTTCTGCCAGGGATTGAATGTCCTGTCATCCCCTGACACTATTATCAGTGATTTGGGAGAGCAGGACTCATTGGTGTCACCACAAGACATTTTGCGGCCTGAAGTAGAGTCCGAACACATGCCCCCCATGGCCAATGCTTTAAAAAAAAAAAAAACTCTTGCTCTATCTTTTAGACATCAATTCCTGTGTTCCACCCTCCTCATAATGCTGTCTGGTTTCTTTATCCTGCTAAACTTTTTTTTTACTGCTCAAAATATAGATTCACCCTGAATCCCCCTCAGAAAGAAACAGTATGATACTAGCATGATATTGAGAACACAGCTGTGCTGGGCAGGGCACGTTTCTAGGATGGAGGACCATCGCCTTCCCAAAATAGTACTCTACGGTGAACTCGCCACGGGTCAGCGTAAGAGGGGCACTCCAAAAAAGCGATACAAGGACTCCCTGAAACAACATCTCAGGCTTGGCCAAACTGATCACCAACAATGGTCCGCCCTGGCCTCACATCGGGAGGCATGGCGACGCACTATCCATAATGCTGCAGCCTTATTTGAGAACTCATGCCGAACAAGTCTTGAAGAGAAATGACAAAGCAGAAAGAATCACAACCTGGAAACATCACCCAAGGAGACCTTCTGCTATGCTTTCTGCAACCGGACTTGTTTATTTCGGATTGGCCTTTTTAGTCATCAGTGCGCTTGCAGAAAGCGCGAGATGTGTCCTTCCTGAATCTTCGTTTGTGAAGAAAAGCCAGAGAGAGAGAGAGAGAGAGAGAATGAATTGATATTATTTGAGGGCAAAATGTTTTCAAATAGTTTTTTAAAACCATCAGAAATGTTTTATTTTAAGAACCAGGTGCATTGCTGTTAATGATCTTCATTTTCCCTTCTATCCACTAGTATTTTCTTAAAATGTTTATTTTCTTTGTCAATGCATGAGGGAAGGAAGCATCAGTGCACCCTGATAAGAGTGCCATCTACCTTGCCTTATTGCAAGACATCATCATGCACCAGCTATTCTGCGCTGGTTCTGTGAGTGACTGTGGTAAATGCAAATCTTTTTGCTAACTGGGAAAATGCATTAGCAAAAAGACCTGCCTTTACCACCATCTCCCACAGGACTGGAAGGAGAGAACAGCTGAAACATGCAGATGTCATACAGTAATTCAAAGGTGGGATGTGCTACACTCGGGCTTTAAAGTAGCTTCCCTTCCTTTGTGAGATAAGGATCTAACTGTTCACTAGAGTATGTTACTATGTGCAACTTTTTTCATCTTTTAATTACTTTGTTTTAGATAAAGCATCATACAAATATCTCTGTATTGTAATCAGTCTTAAAACAGAGAAAGTGGAAAGTAGATTGCCATAATTCCTTTTACCTATACTAATTCTTGGTAAGAAAGAAAATAAAATGACATAAACAAGTTATTAGTATGTTACAATAGTAACTGAAATAGGAGCTAGATTAACATCAACCTCCCAAAGATCTTTTTCTGTCGCTGCTCCCATGGAACGCCTTGCTGGAGGAGATCCGTCAAGCAACTAGCTTGGAGAATTTCAAAAAAGCCATCAAAACGGATTTCTTCCGTCAGGCCTTCCCTGAATAGAACATACCATTTTAATGGATGCTTCTCCCTCTTTTTATGTTTTTTTGTTTTGATTCTATAGTTTTAAAGTTTTAGGGTAGTTATTTTATGTCCCTGTTGAATTTGCCAGTTATTTTAAATATATACACTATAATATGTCATTTTAAGGGGGGTAAATTGTTTTAAGTTATTACTATTGTTATGTATTTGTTTTTATATCCAATTGTTGTGAGCTGCCTTGATTGCTTAACAGGCAAAAGGCGGGGTAAGTTATTATTATTATATTATTATTAAAAGTGGGAGCTATGTCCAATTCATTTTTCATTGGTTTTTGTATCATATATTGGATAGCTGAGGCTTGGACTACTCGGTTGGCGCTAAAGAGACTTTGAAAATGTTCACCATCGCCTCCCAAAAATACTACTCTACGGTGAACTCGCCACGGGTCAGCGTGGGAGGGGCGCTCCAAAAAAGCGATACAAGGACTCCCTGAAACAACATCTCAGGCTTGGCCAGATTGATCACCAACGGTGGTCCGCCCTGGCCTCACATCGGGAGGCATGGAGACGCACTATCCACAATGCTGCAGCCTTATTTGAGAACTCACGACGAACAAGTCTTGAAGAGAAACGACAACGCAGAAAGAATCACAACCCAAAAACATCACCCAAGGAGACCTTCTGCTGCACTTTTTGCAACCGGACTTGTTTATCTCGGATTGGCCTTTTTAGTCATCAGCGCGCTTGCAGAAGGCGCGGGATGAGTCCTTCCTGAATCTTCGTTTGCGAAGAAAAGCCAGAGAGAGATTATTAAAAGCATGACGCAGTTTGGTAAAGCCAACTTTATTCTGCGTTCTCTCTTGTGCATCTATAATGAAGGGACATAATTTGATTATGCAACAGAGCACTAGTAAAGATTTTTAAAAGTTCTGAAAGGACCCACTGCAGACTTCCTGATCCCTTTATCAGTTGCAGCCTACCAGAATCTGGAGCAGCTCCAACCCCAAGTACTTAGTCGGGCAATGAAGCTATGAAAGAAACTGGAAACCCTGAGCCTACATATCAGCACCAGAGTTGCTGAACAGTGAAGAAAGCTGATAGGAAGAGAATCCACTCATTTCAAATGTGGTGCTGGAGGAGAGTTCTGCAGAAACCATGGAGTGCCACAAAGACAAAATAGGCCAAGAGCAAATCAAACCTGAACTCTCCCTAGAAGCCTAAGCCAGAAGTACTGTTGTACTTTGGGCATATCATGAGAAGACAATGCTTGGTAAGACAGAAAGGAAAAAAGGAGACTGCATTACAGGTGGACAGACTCAATGAAACCACAGCATGGAGTTTGCAAGACCTGAGTGTGGCTCTTGATAACAGGGTGATTTGGAGGTCTCTCATTCAAAGGGTCGCCATAGGTTGGAGTCAACTTGATGTCAATTAACAACAACAAACAAAAGTTGCTATAATAAAATCAGACTGTGCTTTGAACACAGAACTTTATGTGCAAGGATGCAGGTCTGGCAGCTTCAGCATTTTTCTTTGCTTTGTTTTGTATTAAAATGAAAGAAACAAACACTAGAAGCACTTTAGATGGAAGTTGTGTCAGGGAATGATAGGACACGTAATCCCTAGCAGAAGCCCAAAAACTGTCTCAGTAGACTCAGTAGCAACCCGTTCCCAAAAATACTCACACACAGAGTGTTTGATGTCCAAATAAGCAGGAGGCACTTTTATTTTCAAACTCAAACAGTTGCAATATATGCAAATATTTACAATTCAGGGAGAAACTGCTTCACCAGGCCTCAGCATTCATAGCAAGAAGGAAAATGAGCTCTGCTCTGACCTGTCTTATATACACAGTTAAAGGGATTGGCTGACTAAATCACATGATCTTACACAGCAATAAGAACCCTCCTTCTGTAGCTAAGGAAGACTGGGCAGTTCATTGAATCAGCAATTATGACTCAGCATGACTCTGCAGTTTGTTTGGCCATTTTATAATGGATTTCAGTCTCTAACTCCTGACAATCCCCTCCAAAATGGTTAAACTACTGTGCAGGACACATATTATCATTACAACATAACAATATCAACATACATTGTTAGATATCATTTGTTGGTTGACCTTTCCTTTTGACACCTTTCACTTTAGACACTAGTGACAAGGCCCAGCCTCTTTGCCAACTCATTATGGCTTCCTGCTGGAAGGGCTTTTGTGAGCTGGTCTGCAACATTGTCCTCAGATGGACAGTACCTCAGACACAAGACACGTTCTTGTATTAACTGCCTCACATTTTGGTAGCCTACCACATTTTGTCCTACATTTCAAGTTTTCTGCTTCTGCTATAGCTATGCAGGCTTGGGAGTCCTCATGCACCTCAACAGGCATTTGGCACGGCCTCCCATGGTCTGCAAGCATCTGCCTTATCCATTGTACCTCATTTGCCATCTCAGACAAGGCTGCAAAGTACTAATCGTTACACAGTTCTGCTCTCTTGATCTCCACACTATGGGGCTCTCTGCATACCCGACCACTATCCCGGTCACTGATTTCCTGTCTGAAGTCTCGGTAGCAAAAGAGCTGTCCACATACCACTCCAGGGTCACCTGACTTCCTGTCAGCTTCAAACGCATGTCCCTGGTCCCCTTGAGAAATCTAACTACCCTCTTCAGGGCTTCCCAATCCACCCTCCTTGGCTTGTAAACTCTTCTGCTGAGCACCCCAACTGCAAAACTGATGGTAGGTCATGTGTTTGCAATAAACAACAGACTGCCTACCACTGAGTTGTACAGGTCTGGCCTTTCAAACTCCCGTTTGAAAGTTCACAAAATCAGTGGTCTAAGTTCACAAAATCAGTGGTCATTGGTGTCCTGACCACTTTTGCCTCACTAAGCCCACACTTAGCCACAAGATTGTCAATTTTCTTCTTCTGACTTAGGAAAAATTCTCCAAGACTGGTTCTTTCTACCTCTACTCCTAGATAACATCTCAGGCTGCCTAAGTCCTTCAACTTGAACCAGTTTTCTAACTCCACCTGCACTTTCTTGACATCACTGGCACTCTTTGCTGCCACACAAAGGTTTTCCACATAGATTATTAGCATGATACCACTATCACCTTCCCCCTTGGTATACACACAGGCGTCTGCGACGCTCCTTGTGTAACCTACAGACATCAAAACTTGGTATATGCACTAGGTCCAGCAACGTGCACTTTGTTTCAAGCCATAGTTTTAATGTTGTGTTTTAATCTTGTTGTATGGCGCCCTGCTTGCTGAGCAGAGGGGTGGGTTAAAAATAAAAAATTATTATTATTATTATTATTATTATTATTATTGAGCACTTTGCATAACAAGTACACCTTGCTGTCATCTGCACTGTCATACCCTGGGGCCTGTTCCATGAACACAGTTTCTTCAAGATTAGCATTCAGGTATGCTGTTTCAAAGTGAAAGTGTTGCGTAACCATCTGCCTCTTCGCTGCTACAGCTAACACTAACCTAAGACTTTCTGGCTTAGCTGGGGGCAAAAAGGTTTTGTCAAAATTGGTGTAGCGCTCCTGCGAAAAGCCTTTCCCAACTAAGCATGCCTTACACTTTTGTGTCCCATCAGGCATGTCCTTAAGCTTGTACACACACCAGCAGCCAACAACCTTTTGGTCTTTGGGCCTCTCTACTACCTGGAACACTTTCCTCTCAACTAGTGACTTGAATTCAGAGTCATGGCTGTGTTCCACTTCTCCTGCTCTTCCTGGGGAAGGTTTAGGAGATCCTGAAAACTTGCAGGCTCCTCTGCCATGACATTCCATAGCCTGGCTTCCTGAATAATCTGTCAGGAGCCTTTCTGATCCTCCTTGACCTTCTGGGGATGAACACCCTAGTTCTACCTGACTCATCCTCACTTGCACTGCTGCTGCTACCTCAGGCTCACTGCTTGTTTGTGGTGGTGTGTGTGTTGGAGTGGCATGTGCAGTGTAAGGCTTTTCTTCCTGTGCCTCCCCTTCATCATCAGGCATTACCACCCCTCCATTTGTGGGACTTTTGGGAGTTGTTGGCACATCCCTCCCAAAGGGAACAAACACCTCCTGATTGCAATGCAATCTGTCCCACCTTGAGTGCATTTCAAAGTGTGCACTTATGGAGAATGTAACCTTTCCAGGATGGAGAGAAAATACGTACTTATTACCTTCATAGCTTAGGAAACACAGTCTTCTGGTTTTAGGCTGCCCAGGCTTCCTTAGGCTCAGGTGAATCAGTACATTTGCATATTGTCCAAAAACCTTCAGGTGCTTGAGGTTTGATGTTCTACCATAAAATAGACAATATGGGGTCTGGTTGACAGCTAGACGTCCACAGTCTATTTAAATGGTAAGCAGCAATCTTCACTGCCTCCCCCCACAACCCAGCTGGGGCTGGGGCTTGTGCATCTTCCATCATGCACTCCATCATGTACTTCAACATCCCAATTTTCCTTTCTGCAAGCCCATCCTCTCCTGGAGATGCTGGGTTTGTGGTCTGGTGTCCAATGCCCCTCTTTTGCATCCAGGTCTGCAGACTGTTGGATAAGAATTCCCCTCCCCTATCTGTCACTAGACTGGAAACCTTATGAGCAGGAAATTCACATTCCACTGCATTCACTCACTCACGGAACCTGTCCGCAGCCTGATTTTTCTCCTTCAGTAAGTATATGTAGGTATGCCTAGTGTGTCTGTCCACTATCATGAATAAATAGTGGTTATCCCCTTCATTGGGCTTATAAGGGGCCTGCTAAATCAGCATGGACAACTTCAAAGGGTCTGTTGGTGATACATTGGGTCTTTTTGGCAATAGGGAAAGCCTTCACCTTAACTTTTCTGCACACAGCACATTCTAAGAATCTAGGGCAGAGTTTCATGTTTAGACCAGGGCAAATTTTTGCTAGCTCCTTTAACCCTTTGTAACTAGCATGGCCCATTAGCCTGTGGTAGTAATGAACACACTTATCATGTAGGGGTACATTGTCTGCAGGATTCACATTTGCCATCTTCCTTTTAGGCAACCTTTAATACAACCCATGTTTCTTTATCCCTTTTGCACAGACATTATTCATGTTATGCCTTTTGGTTACTGTACAGTGTTCCCCCTCAAATATCCCCCTTATAAATACCCCCTTTATAACCATCAGCAGTCATTTGGGACACACTTAATATAAATTCTCTAGTTTGTTAACAAATAACATATTTTCAAAATCTTTCCAAAAGATGGCAAATATGCAGTGCCCTTTTTCTGCATCTTGCTGGGAGCACCATCTGCAAGAGTAGTATTGGTTATTGAAGCATTTTTAACTTTAGTTAACAACTGTAAATCATTAAACATATTGTGCGTGGCCCCACTATCAAGTAACCAAATTCTTTCCTCAGTACCATCAGGATGGTGCTGTGCTACAAAGGCATGGCTTGCAGCCTGAGAGGATGCACCCCTCCTATCCGGTGCAGGCATCTTACAGTCCTTCAGAAAATGTCCAGGCCTTTTGCATCTGAAACAGCGTTTCATGTAGCTGCAGGCTCCCTCCTCCACAGGAGCCTCTGTTTCAGAGCTCTTCTGATTGTGTCTGGTAGTTTGTGGCTGTTTATTCCCCTCCATCCAGATATCAAATTGCTTGTGTTGGACCTCTTCCAGAATACACCAAGCTACCAGGTCTACAAACAAATCACTCTCCCTGGTGGTCTGCAGACTGTACATTAGGAAATCCCATTCCTTTGGCAAATTGCCCAATAAAATAAAACACTTATGGGCTTCTGGAATGTCCACCCCTCTATTGGCCACCTCTTGAAAAAGGTGCCTCATTTTCTCCAAATGGGATTCCCCCCCCCAGCTTCTAGTAGACAGCTTTGTGTTATAAAGTTTCCTAGTCCGTATCATCTTTAAGAGGCAGGATGAATTCTGATGAACTCCAAATAAGCAGGAGGCACTTTTATCTCCAAACTCAAACAAAAATATTTACAATTCAGGGAGAAACTGCTTCACCAGGCCTCAGCATTCACAGGAAGAAAGAGGGTGAGCTCTGCTCTGAGCTCTCTTATATACACAGTTACAGGGCATTGGTTTACTCATTCACATGATCTTACACACCAATAACAAACCTCTTTCTGTAGCCAAGGAAGACTAGTAAGTTCTTGGAGTCAGCCATTATGACTCAGCATGACTCTGCAGTTTGTTTGGCCATTTTATAATGGAGTTCAGTCTCTAACTCCTGACAAGTTGTGATAAAGCAGGCCCAGACTCCAGAAATCTATTATCAAGGTGGAATACTTTAACTCCTAGGGCCATACTTCCATGGTAGAATACATGACCTGCATCCAAATGTTCCCTGGCATCTCCAAGTAGGACTGGGTAAGACTGCCCTTTGAAACCTTGGCATACTGAGGTAGATGGACCAATAGTGTGACTCAGTGTAAAGCAAGCTCACACGCAGTAGCAGCTTTTGGCTGCCAGATTGGCTGCCATAATCTGCTCCAGGTTATTCTCTGGCTTTTCTTTGCAAACGAAGATTCAGGAAGGACTCATGCTGCGCTTTCTGCAAGTGCGCTGATGACTGAAAAGGCCAATTCGAGATAAACAAGTCCAATTGCAGAAAGCACAGCAGAAGGTCTCCTTAGGTGATGTTTCTGGCTTGTGATTCTTTCTGCGTTGTCGTTTCTCTTCAAGACTTGTTTGGCGTGAGTTCTCAAATAAGGCTGCTGCATTGTGGATAGTGCGTCTTCATGCCTCCCGATGTGAGGCCTGGGAGGACCATTGTTGGTGATCAATTTGGCCGAGCCTGAGATGTTTTATATGGCTTGCTTGTGCCTGGGGAGGGGGAAGAACAGTGCTGGCTGCACTGGTACTGTGGGAGGGCATAGAATCATAGAATCATAGAATTATTTGAAGGTATTTTTGTTTTTGTTTTTGCAGGAGGGGGTTCTTATGCATCATATTCTTTCACTGAAGTCCAGGTCAGGGAGTGGTTTTGCCCTCCAGAGCACTGTACACCATTTTGTTTTTCTCCCAGGTGGGCAGTTTTAAGGACTGGCAGGCACTTTTTTTTTCTTTTTTAGAATTAGGCCTCTAATTTAGCTCATTGTAGTGGACTTTACCCCCCTTCCCTTTGTGGCTTCTTCTACAATAATGGGGGCATTGGATGCTGTTTGTTATTGGCTCTTGGGGGCAACTGTGGTTCCTTTTCTTTTAGGACTCATTTTAGCCAGTGAGCAGGTAAAGTTGTGTTGAGAGTTTGGCGTGCATGGAGTGTGCAATCATTCCCTGTGCAAGTTTAAGCATGAATTTTCAACCCCATTCCTTTCATAACTGTTAGGTAGGGAAAGGGAAAGTTGGAATTAAAGGTCAGCCAGGAGGGACGGGCCCAGGAGGTCCCTCTGCACCTCCAAAAGGGGCCCAGCTCAATTAGATGAGACATTATAGATTTGTTATTATAGATTCACCCCAATCATGAGGCTGCGTGCTACCTGAAGGAAGGTTTGGAGGATGGTTTTCATATTCCTTTTCAAAGAATCTGAAACTTAATTTTTCTAAGAATTTTCAGTCTATGTTAGGGTTGGAAGGGGCTGTTAGGGAAAGGATTCATAAGGAGGTGGCAGAAGGTAGAGCTGTGGTCCCCTTTTCTTTTACGCCAGTGACTAATTTGAGGGTGTCACCTCAGAGTGTTCTTCCAAAAAAGGTACCCAGTGAATATACACTTATTCACCATTTGTGTTGCCATAAAGGGGAATTGGTTAATGATGCAATTCCCGCTGAGCTGTCCACTGTGCATTATACTGATTGACAAAACCCAAAGGGTTGTCACCAATGGCTCCTCTTCATCCTGGAGAGAAGTGACTAGTGGGGTGCCACAGGGTTCTGTCCTGGTCCTATTCAACATCTTTATCAATGACTTGGATGAGGGAATAGAGGGTATGCTTATCAAGTTTGCAGATGACACCAAATTAGGAGGGATAGCTAATACTCCAGAGGACAGGATCAGAATCCAAAATGACCTCAACAGATTAGAAACCTGAGCCAAAACTAGCAAAATGAATTTCAACAGGGACAAATGTAGGAAACTACACTTGAGCAGTAAAAATGAAATGCACAGATATAGGATGGGTGACACCTGACTTGATAGCAGTACATGCAAAAGGGATCTAGGAATCTTAGGGGACCACAAGCTGAACATGAGTCAACAGGGTGATGCGGCAGCTTGAAAAGCCAATGCAATTGTAGGCTGCATCAATAGGAGTATCGTGTCTAGATCAAGGGAAGTATAGTAGCACCCACATATATATGGGGGATTGGTTCCAGGGTCCCCCGCGGATATTGAAATCTACAGATAACAGCAAACTCTGGACTTCCCTCCCCTGTCTTCTCCGTCACCTCCACTGCACTGCCAGAACCCCCCATGGGGAAGGGAGAAGAAGATGAGCTTCTCCCTCCCTTCCCCATCCACCCCTGCCAGCTCCACCACCACCAGAATTCCCCTGAGGGAAGGGGGATGGAAGGTGAGCTCTCCTCCTCCTCTTCCTCCCCCATCCACCCCTGCCAGCTCTGCTGCCACCACGAGAACCCCCCATGGGGAAGATAGAAGGGAGGTTAGCTCTCCTCCTCCCTCCCTTCCCCATCCAAACCTCCCCCCCCCATACCACTGGAACCCTGCCAGGAAGGGAGAAGTGAGGTGAGCTCTCATCCTCCTCTCCCTCCCTGTCCACCCCCCCATCATTGCCAACTGTGGATAACTGAATCAGCGAATGGCGAATCAGTGGATACAGAGGTGGATTTGGCTGCCCCCCTTCCGAATGACACGAATTTGTGTGCACATCAATATCACCGGATTGCTGATCTTTCACATCTTGTTCATATTATTTTGACTGTATAGACAGGACATCAGAATCATAGAGTTGAAAGAGACCAAAAGGGCCATCCAGTCCAACCCACTCCCATGAAGGAATACCCAATCAAAGCATTCCCAACAGATGGCCGTCCAGCCTCTGTTTAAAAACCTCCAAAGAAGGAGACTCCACCACACTCTGAAACAGCATATCCCACTGCCAAACAGTCTTACTGTCAGGAAGTTCTTCCTAATATTTAGGTGGAATCTCTTTTCCTGTAGTTTGAATCCATTGCTCCATGTCCTAGTTTCTGGAGCCACAGAAAACAAGCTTGCTTCATCCTCAGTATGACAACCCTTCAAATATTTAAACATGGCTCTCACATGTTCCCTCTTAACCTTCTCTTCTCCAAGCTAAACATACCCAGCTCCCTAAGCCTCTACTCATAGGACATGGCTTCCAGACCTCCCACATTTTGGTCACCCTTCTTTGGACACATCCTAGCTTGTCCATATTCTTCTGGAATGGTGGTGCCCAGAACTGAAGGAAAAAAATATGTGGCTGGCAGTAACATTTCTTAGTAAAACATAGTTGCTGCAGTCCATTATTACAACCAAAGGAAGGGAAGTTATGTAATTGGATCTATTGCTTAGCAGTTAATCTCACCCAGCTCTGCATGCCAGGATTCTCCATGCATCAGCAGGTGAAACCTAGAGGGCACAGAGGGGCATCTAATGTGATTCTTTTCCAATGGCCGTGTGCCCTACCCACAGTCTGTAGGGTTCCAATCTGTGTATCTGAAGGTGTGTGTATCTGAAGGTGGGTAGGTGGGAAAGTTCATTTGGTCCAAAAAGCTATAGTCAATTGTTAATTAGAATTTGTTACAGGGGGCTTGTCTAAATGGTAAAAAATATTCCTCATAGAATTAGAGGCTTGAATCCTGTGGTGATTTGATGTATTTGGAAAGGGGGCCACAAACACCAAATATTGAGCAGGAAAAGCCTTCTCGGCTTTTCCAGAAGTTTAAAAAAAAAACTCTGAAGAAAATGCACATTCCTGCTCATTTGGACAATTGATGTGATTTCTTGTGCAGTCTGGAGAGGCTGGAATTGATAATCTGATTGGTTGGGTGTGCACAGTGACAGGTTTGCCATCAAGCACCCAGAAGCACTTTTTGTGCTACCAATCATGCACTTTTAAAAACTTTCTTTTTTTAATCTATCAGTTTGTTGAAGGGAACCTGGCAGTGTGCGGAGACACTGAGGAGGGTGGCCACCATGAGGAAGAGGAGGAGAGACCAAGCTTCACACCCTTGACCCATCCCAGAGGTGGTGGCCTCTGATTCCGGCTGCCCTCCAAAGCCCTATTCTGTGCCCTCCAAAGCCCACTGACATCAAGCTCATTGGACTGGCATGAGAAAAGGAGTAGTGCAGCCTGGGAAGGTGAGATGAAGCCGGAGTGTTGAAGGGCCGTTCTCCTGTTCCTTCTCCACAATCAGCAGCTGGCCAGGTAGCTCCTCCTATCTCTTTGCAGCCCGAAGTGGAAGCTGCTGGCAGGATGGAAGAAATGTGGACAGCTTGGTCTCTCCTCCTCTTCTGCACGGTGGCTGCCATTCTCATCATCTCTGGGCACTGACAGGTTCCCTTTGCCTTTCTGTGAGTGTTTCCCCTGATCGCACCCCATGCAAAAAATAACATAGCCACCATCTTGATTCACGAGCATGTGGATGTCAAGGGTGGAGAGCTTCGCACCCTATTGTTTTTGAGAAAACACAGTGGAACCAAAATGATGCTGCTGCGAATTGGCTATAATGTACAGGTATGAGCATTTTTTTCTCCTCATTTAGACAAGCCCAGGGACTATAACTCCTTTGCGACAATGGTTCCACTTGTACCCAGTCTGTTTCTGGACACAGTTAAAAGCAGTGATTGTGACATTAAGGCATTATATGGCTATGGTCCAGATTATCTGACAGATCGAGTCTCCCTATATTATCCTGCCCAGGCCCTGAGACCCTCAGATGTCTTTTACTTAATCCCACCTATTCACAAGCATAGCTGCTAGGAAAGTGAGACAGAGCCTTCTTGGTGGCTGCCCCTAAACTCTGGAAAGTTTCCCCATTTGGGGAAGCCAGAATGGACCCTCTTTGGTGTCCTCCCACCAAACAGTGAAAACTTTAAAAAAAAAAAAATTCTGACAGGTTTTTGAAAACTGAAGATTTTAAAGAAATGACTTTTAAGAGTGTCATTTTAATTGTATCGTTATTGAATTATTTTCTATCATATTAATTGTTTGTTGTAACTTGATTTTAATGTTTAATTTCTATTTCAATGGTGATATTTTGTATGTTTTAACATATTTAATTTATTTTTCTCTGTAAGCTGCCTTGAGTCCTGGTTTTGGGGAAAAGCTAACAACAACAATAACAGCAGTTGTTGAGATAAAAGATAGTTAGACATCTGCAGGCTATTTCACCCAATGAGTAGAGATTTGAACTTGGATTTCCCTAATACTTTCCCAACATTCTAATCACAGCATTAATTCTCCATAACTCTCTAAGTTCTGCAGCGATGTTCTTAGTTTGTGAAGACTATGTGGGCCAGGGTACCATGGAAAATTCATCTGGGAAGAGGGAAATTTAAACAGGTCCATCCATCTGTACTTTTCCCAATCCAACATCAGTCTAGCTCCCATGAAAACCAACAGGCAATCACCTAGATGTGTTTTCCCAAATCAATTTCATGATTGGGTGTGACTTATTAAGACCTATCATTTCATTTCAGACAGGATACAGGTGACAAGTCAGGGTGAGTTTCATGGACAATTAATTGCCTGTTAATAACACATGAATGCATGCATGCACATACTTTTTGCCAAGCTCCAACATGCCAAATGATAAGGAAACCTATCCAGTTCAAAGGCACATGAAAAAAACACACTCTCAAAAGTATCTTAAAATCTCCCCAAAAGATTAGAAAGCTAGAAAACATTTGCCAGAAAGTAGAAAGCCAGACCCAAACATCAGTTTATATGGAAATGGAAGAGCTATATTCAAATGTGAATATAGTCCATAATGCAAACCAAGCTGACTTTGGGCATTTAGAATTGCAAGGTGAACAGAATGGGAAAGAAGACTGCTGAGAAGCTGCTATCTAAAAGAAAGTATGAGAAAGAACAGTATTTCTGATAAGGATGTAGGGGCCTTAAGGGGTGATGGTAAAATGTCAAACACTAAAGGGCAAGAGTGTATTTTTGTAATGGTAATTATTTTACATTGTGATTATGAAATAAACTGATCCTGTCTAATCCAAGCAGACCTCTTCCCCATTTGCACAGGGAAGGTAACCTTAACTTGGTGCACGACAGTGTTTTGCTTAGATAACAAGGATATGTAGATAGAGAGCTGCACGATGAATCAATTAAACTGAGGTTCTATTGATGTTTCAAGACCTGAGCCTATGATGTATTTTATAGGGATGAAAGTGCTATATTTCTCCCTCCAGTGCTCTTTTTGGTGACCTTCACCCTTCTTGCTACAAGGATCTCTCTGTGCTAGGGGTGTATGAAACAAAGGCCAAGAAGGATGGTGTTAAGTTCAATTAACAGGTGAAGCATTGCACAGGAGTTAAGAAAAAGCTTATAATTTTTTCTCCACATAAGCAGGAGAAACGGAGTTACTGCAGCCTCAGCTCTAACAGTATCTTATGCACAAACAAATTATGCATGAGTTTGCCCAAGGGACTACTCAGCTACTCAACAGTAATGGGTAATTGCCCTAGCAAACTTATACCTCATATCATTGATACACACCAACACTTATGCTAAGAAGAAGGCGGGGGGGGGAGCCCACGAAGAATAAGTTTCAATATAAAACACATAATCATTAGTAGCAGTACTAGTAGAAAAATGGCATGCTTTTATGTAGCCCTTTCCTGGCTACAAAACAAAACACCACATCAATGAGATGTGTCAGAGTGCTAGCAATTTCATATATAAGCCCTACCTTCAAAACAAACAAACTTATGAATTTTTGTAACAACTAATTTATCTATGAAGGTGATCCCTCAAAAAAGAAAATGTCACAAATATTTCTAAAATGAAGACAGTCTGGAAGCTGCATTTAGTGCAGGAGGCTGCTTCCTGGGTATTGGCAGCAGCAGTGAGGAATTGGCATATTATTGAAATCTAATCAGTAGATGCCAGTGAGCCAGTGGGTGCAATTCAAGGTGCTAGTATTAATGTACAAAGCCCTCAATAACTCAGCACCTAGGTACTTGAAGGACCATCTTCCTACCTGGGATTTCAGATCAACTGATGATACACCCAGTTTATTGGGCATTGCAGCCCATTGGGCTGCTACATGTGATAGGGCTTTCACAGTGGTGGTATCCCAGTTATGAAACTCTCCTTGTATAAATTTGGTTGTTCTTGCGCTCTTGTCTTTCAGTCTCCAGTTAACAACATATCTATTGATACTAGCTTTTGCAGACTAAGCAAGTGATCCATTTCTCTTGCAATCTGCTTGTTTGTATTGCTTTTATCATATCTTAGTTGACATATTATTTATATATTTGTTATTTCTGATGTAAATTGTATATTTTATGTAGAGATTATTGGCTGCTCTCAGCTCTTATGAAGAAGAGTGAAGGATAAAATCACATGGACGATGGGGATGTGATGATGTCCAACTATAGTGCACAACTTTACCCAAAGCCAGACAAAAGTGTATATATTAAAGTTAGGAAAGTGGAAAAGTCAGATCTTTTGAGGTAAGTCATTATTGCCATTTCCCCTCATCTTACAGATGAGATACTGAGGCACAGTGTCTGTTTTTCTGGCCACTTGCTTGCAGAGTGACCAAAAGAAAATATGACTTGTGAAGTCGAAGGCTTCCACAACCGGCATCCATAGATTTTCCTTGGTTTTTTTCTCCAGGCTGTGAGGCAGTGTTCTGGAAGAGTTTCTTTCTGACATTTCACCAGCATCTGTGGCTGGCATCTTCAGAGAATGGTTGGGTAGGAGTGTGTCTGGGATTTATATGCTGTGAACCTCTATAGGGGAGTATATGTCAATTTGTGTAATTGAATTGTTAGTTTCTGGGTATAGAAATGTAAGGCTCGTTAGTGTCTGTTTGGTCGATGGTTGGTTGATGGGCCATTATCTGCTGGAAATCCCCCTTTCCCTGGGTGGAATTCCTTTGTCAGTGTTGAGTTTTAATTCTATTGTATTTCAAAACTGGGAGCCAGATTTTGTTTACTTTTAAGGTTTCTTCTTTCCTGTTGAAGTTGTCCAGGTGTTTGTGGATTTCAACAGCTTATCTGTGCATTCTGACTTGATAGTTGTTGGCCTGGTCCAGAATTACTGTGTTTTTAAATAACAATATGAAAATATGACTTCTACTTACTTCAGTATTTGCCATGAATACCTGAACCCTCCTTTTCAACTATTTTTTGTACATAATAGAAGCATAAAACATCATAGCCTCATTCAGGTATCAGTCCAGACCTGTGGAGACCTAAAAGTGGATACAGAGACATAGGAGATTTTCAGACGCCTCTTTCAGCCTCTTGCCACACAAGCAGCCACTGGTGCAGTAACGGGGCTGCCGCGCGGCAAGGGGTCCATTTCGGATGACGCCGTTTCTCTCTCGGCGTCGTCCGTGACTGTTGCGGCTAGCATTGGAGGGGGCCGCACTGTTTTTCACTCACGGAAATTGTCCATAAGTAAAAAACAGTGCGGCTGCCTCCAATGCTGGACGCAACAGTCACGGACGACGCTTAGAGAGAAACGGCGTCGTCCAAAATGGACCCCTTGCCACACGGCAGCCTCATTACTGCACCGGAGGCTGCTTGTGCGGCAAGAAGCTGAAAGAGGCATCTGAAAATCTCCATAGATCACACTTCAGCTCCACCTCCAATGTTGATTTTTGAAAAGATTTTAGAAAAATGATTCTAAGCAAATTCTAAGAGGATTATTTTCACAGTTTAGACAGGCCCACTATCTTTCTCTGTTGTGATCATTATTGTTGTTATTTTTGTTGTTTTTGGTTATATCATTATTAATGGGGACAAGGCCATCAAGATCACCTAGAGCAATGATAATCAAAGTGGTGGTCCATGAAACATTGCTGGTTTACAAGCCATTGGCTACTGGTTCACAGTGAGTTTTCAGAAAAGAAACAGTTGTAGCCAGTAGACACAAATATGGTGACAATCCCAGCATATGAGGGGGGAAGCTGCTGGCCCCCCACATCAGAAAGTCTAGGCATTATTATTATTATTATTATTATTATTATTTCTTACCTACCTCTTCCCATGGATCAAAGCAGGGAACAACAGATTCCTGTCACAGCAGACAGGAAATGATGTCATGTCACTTCTAGTCTCCATCTGGGCTTTTGTTTTGGTTTCTTTTGCATTTTAGGCCATTTCCAGCCAAAATATGAGTTGAAAATCAGCCTTTTAAAAAACGGGGTTCAGTAGGCTTTAGGAGGATTTGGGTGATCCCAAAAGAGGGATTCAAGATGATATGCAGCCCATGGGGCATGCTTTCCCCACCTCTGATCTTGAGAATTATCAGTAAGAAAATGTTAAACTCCAGTTCTTTCTGGTCTTTGTGTGTAAATGAGCCAATCACTGAAGACTACCTCTGCTCTTAGAAGTGATACAATAAAATAAGAGACTAATGAAATGACTGAGTGTGTCCTTGTAAATAAAGATCAGACCCTCGGTCTAAGCTGTAATCAGCCTCCAGTCTCTCAGATTAAAAATGTCAGTTCCTTGGCATCTCAGAGTATACTGATGCATTGAATTCTCAGTCTCTCTGTCTCCTTTTCTCTCACACACATGCACACATGCACCTAAGACACTTGTTTGTTGTTTAAATAAGTAACCAAAAAGCTTTTTTTTTTAAAGGATTTAGGTTTAACAAATCATTTGCACAGTTAAGAAATCATTAGGAAATCTATTTAGCCTCGTTCCAGTTAAACTCAGCTAGGCAGCGGGAGGGTGGGCAGGATCCAGCTAAACCTGGGAATAGTTTGCGTAGAGTATAGTTTTATACGTGAATAATTCATGTTAGGATGAG
This sequence comes from Gambelia wislizenii, assembly GCA_030847615.1. Classification (NCBI taxonomy): domain Eukaryota; kingdom Metazoa; phylum Chordata; class Lepidosauria; order Squamata; family Crotaphytidae; genus Gambelia; species Gambelia wislizenii. The sequence goes on from JAUMIR010000002.1 coordinate 66,272,718, forward strand.
GTGAAAGCTGAAGGAAGTAGGACATTTAGGAAGTGAATGGACAGGAGTGGGTGACATTCCTGGCTGCTTACAATTGATGTGCATTGTGCATCAGAAAATGTGAATGGAGAGGCCAAAGAACCCAGCTCACCTGTGGGCAACAAGCAAAGCCATAGGAAGAAGATTCAAGATTGAATCTGCTATTAAAGGAGTCCAAGGGTCTCAGCATGCCTTTGAAAGGTGGCGCATGAATTTGAGAACAACTGTTATCACCATGGCGGATGGGGAGAAAGTTAAAACAATACACAATCTCACAATTTTGGAACATTACTGTAAATACAGCACAGCTGCCTGTTTGCCCATTCTGTTAACAATATTGTAGTCTTGTGGTGATGGTATCACCTCTGCTATTGATAGAGTGAGCTAGTGTGATAGTTCAGAATGTTCAGCTGCCAAGGGAACAATGAAGTTTGTCATCTGTGAGTGAAGAAAAGGTTGTCAGTTTGGTTGAGGTCAGGCTGATTAGAGGAACCGGACTGCAAGAAAGACATGAAACTAAAAACAAAGAGGCAGGAAGTTGAAGAGTAGTGCAAGGTTAGCCCCAATATTTGGGCATAAAAGGCAGTGCCCATCCAACCTCCTAATAACCAGAGCCATACTATGAATCATTGATTAGAAGAACTAGGCAAATGTCCTGACTGTCTGAATCTCTGTGAACTGGGTCTTTTCTTTTTCTTTCTCCCCCACCTCTGCAGAACAGTGTAAGCACATTGGATGTTCTGACTGTTACAGGGTTGGAAAGATGGTTTTCAGGTATGGCATTGGGAGAGAATGTTCTGCTTCATTTCCACATATGACAATACATCAGTTCTCCAAGGACCTATTTGGACAGGACAAAAGGGGGTGTTTGTAAGAGTACCCACAAGGACAATCATGGTATGCCTGCCTCCTGTTTTGTTTGTGTGATTGGTTGGTTGGTTGGATCTGCCTCCCCTTTTGGAATATATCTGTGAAGATCATGCCACCTGCGCAAATGGTAATTTTTTTAACTAGTCATCATTCTTTGTGTTGTGGCCATGTGAAATACTAGCAACAAAAGGGTGAATTTTGGTCTCAGAACATGTGCACTGCTCAGTGACCAGGGCTGCTTCCACACTACACAGTTATATAGCACTATTATTCCGTTTGAACTGGTGTGGCAACATCCCTGGAATTCTGGGGTTTGTACACTGGTGAGGCACTTGAACACTCTGGTTGATAACCCTAAGTAGAATCATAAAATCATAGAATTGTAGAGTTGGAAGAGACCACGAGGGCCATCCAGTCAAACCTCCTGCCACACAGGAAATCACGATCAAAGCATCCCTGACAGATGGCCATCAGCCTCTGTTTAAAGACCTCCAAGGAAGGAGACCCCACCACGCTCCGAGGGAGTGTGTTCCACTCCTCAACAGCTCTTACTGTCAAAAAGTTCCTCTTAATGTTGAGGTGGAATCTCTGTTCCTGGTGCTTGCATCCATTGCTCTGTGTTACAGTCTCTGGAGCAGCAGAAAACAAGCCTGATCCATCCTCAACATGACACCCCTTCAAATACTTAAACAGGGCTATCATATCACCCCTTAACCGTCTTCTTTTCAGGCTAAACATACCCAGCTCCCTAAGTCTCTCCTCATAAGGAATGGTTTCCAGATCTTTCACCATTTTAGTCGCCCTTCTCTGGACATGCTCCAATTTGTCAATATCCTTTCTAAATTGTGGTGCCCAGAACTGGACACAGTATTCTAGGTGAGGCCTGACCGAGACAGAATAGAGCGGCACTATTACTTCCCCTGATCTAGACACTATACTTCTATTGATGCAGCCCAAAATCGCATTGGCCTTTTTAGCTGCCGCATCACACTGTTGACTCATGTTCAACTTGTGGCCTACTAAAACTCCTAGATCTCTTTCGCACGTTGTCTCATTCAGCCAGATCTCCCCCGTCCTATGTCTACGCATTTCATTTTTTCCACCTTAAGTGCAGTAGCTTACATTTCTCCGTATTGAATTTCATTTTGTGAGCTTTGGCCCAACTCTCCAGTCTATCCAGGTCATTTTGAATTTTGATCCTGTTCTCTAGGTTATTAGCTACTCCTCCTAATTTGGTGTCATCTGCAAATTTGATAAGTATGCCCCTAATTCCCTCATTGAAGTCATTGATAAAGACGTTGAATAGCACTGGGCCTAGGACAGAACTCTGTGGCACCCCACTGGTCACATCTTTCCAAGACAAAGAGGAGCCACTGCTGAGCAACCTTTGGGTTCGGCCAGTCAACCAATTACAAATCCATTGAACAGTTAACTTGTCTAGCCCACATTTTACAAGCTTGTTTGCAAGAATGTCATGGGGAACCTTGTCAAAGGACTTACTGAAGTCAAGGTATGCGATATCCACAGCTTTCCCTTCATCTACCAAGCTGGTCATTTTATCAAAAAAAGAGATCAGATTAGTCTGGCATGACTTGTTTCTCTGAAACCCATGTTGACTTTTTGTGATTATGGCATTGCCTTCTAAATGTTCACAGACTCTTCCCTGGTATTGATGTCAGACTAACTGGACAATAATTGTTGGGATCCTCTTTTTCTCCCTTTTTGAAAATGGGGAAACGTTTGCCCTCCTCCAGTCTGCTGGGACTACTCCTGTTCTCCAGGAGTTCTCAAAGATAATTGCCAATGGCTTTGATACTACTTTTGGCAGCTCTTTTAATATTCTTGGATGTAGTTCATCTGGTCCTGGAGATTTAAATTCATTTAGATTAAGAAGGTATTCCTCTACTACCCCTTTGCTTATTCTGTGCTGGATTTCCCCTATTTTGTCCTCTGTTCCATTATCCTCAGGTTGGTCCCACTTTTCCTTTTCTGCAAACACTGAGGCAAAGGAGGTGTTGAGTAATTCTGCCTTTTCTCTGTCCCCTGTTAACATTTTGCCATCTCCTCCATACTATTTCCTTCTTCCTGCTTTTGCTGCGGACATACCCCAAAAAACCTTTTTTATTGTTCTTAACCTTTCTAGTAAGCTTGAGCTCATTCTGTGCTTTAGCTTTTCTGACATTACTCCTACATGTGTTCGCTATCTGTTTGAATTCTTCTTTGGTGATTTCCCCCTTTTTCCATTTCCTACATGTTCCATTTAAAACTTAGCTCTGTTGAAAGTTCTTTAGTCATCCATCCTGGTTTCTTGAGACGCCTCCCATTTTTCTTCCTCAATGGTACTGCTTGAAATTGTGCCTTCAGTATCTCCCTTTTGAGAAAGTCTCATCTGTCTTGAGGTCTCTTCTCTTTTAGTATTCCTGACCATGGGATCACCCCCAGTATTTCCCTGAGTTTATTGAAATCAGCTCTCCTAAAGTCAAGAATGTGTGTCTGACTATGTCTGGCTTCTCCTTTCCATTGTAGAACAAACTCCAGGAGAACATGATCACTCTCACCTAAGGATCCCACCACTTGCACCCCATTAACCAGGTCATCCCTGTTGGTTAGGATCAGATCTAAAATAGCTGACCCCCTTGTTGCCTCTCCCACCTTTTGGACCATGAAATTGTCTTCCAGGCAAGTAAGGAATTTGCTAGACCTTGAAGTTTTGGTTGAGTTAGATTTCCAGCAAATATCAGGATAGTTGAAGTCACCCATCACTACTACATCTCTCCTTTCTGCGTGTGTGTTCATCTGTTCTAGAAAGGCATCATCCAATTCCTCCGTCTGACTTGGGGGTCTGTAGTAGAGTCCCACAATAACATCCCTGTTGTTTCCCTCCCCTTTAATTTTTATCCAGATGCTCTCCACCTGGTTTCCAGTACTGATGTCATGGGTCTCTTCACTGGTATAAATATCCCTGACATATAATGCTATTCCTCCCCACTTTTCCTGTTTGGCCTGTTTCTCATATAAAGGTTATACCCCTCTATTCCTACATTCCAATCATGCGACTCATCCCACCAGGTTTCAGCAATGCCTATTATATCATATTTGTTTTGTAGTGCTAGGAGTTTCAGTTCATCTTGCTTATTTCCCATGCTCTGTGCATTAGTGTAGAGACATCTAAGACCATGTGTTCCCTTTACTTGCTGCCTGTGCAAGTTTTTTTGCCTCCCACTGTCGGGTCCTTGCACTGTTTGCCTTGTTCCCTCTATGACAGTTTGTCTATTTTCTCCAGCCCTTTTGCCTTCCAGAATACTGTCTCCCTCCCCCATATGACTCAGTTTAAAGCCCTCCTGATCAAATTCTTGAGACTGCTGGCAAAAACATTTCTGCCAACTGTCGTGAGATGCATCCCATCCTTTGCCAGAAGTCCCCCCTCATGGAAGCTCAGCCCATGATCCAAGAATCCAAATCGTTCTCAGCGACACCATCTATGGAGCCAGTTGTTTACATCAGCTATTTTCCTCTCCCTTCCTGGACCATGCCCTTCAACTGGCAGAGGAGATGAGATGATAACCTGTGCATCCATTTCTTTCAGATTCCTCCCCAGAGCCTCATAATCTCTTCTGAACTTCAGAAAACTGTGCCTTGCAGTATCATTGGTTCCCACATGCACCAAAAGGAAGGGGTAATGATCCGTAGGCTTGACGAGTCTTGTCAGCCTCTCAGTCACATCACGGATCTTTGGCGCAGGGAGACAACACACCTCCTGAGACATCTTGTCAGGCCCACAAACCACTGCTTCTGTACCTTGCAGCAAGGAGTCCCCCACCACCACCACACGCCTCTGCCAAGGCTTCGCAGCTGCTGTTCCTTGCAGTGGTACTCTCAAGGTCCCCTGCTCTGCCCCTGAAGTCTGTCCATGCTGTTCTTCCTCGTTGTCCTTGATAAGGGAGAGGGCTTCGAACTGATTCTGTAGCTGCAAGCTGCTTGAAGAATCCCTGGATTTTCTTGTTCTGTGTGTGACATTCCTCCAGCTGTTTACCTCCTATGTCTTTGAAGTGACTCTCTCCTCTCCAGCCACTTCCTCTGTGCAGTCCCTGTCCAAGATTGTTTGTTCTGTTCTGTCCAGAAAAACCTCTTGCTCATGAATCTGTTGAAGTGTAGATACCCGTGTTTCCAGCTGCTGGACTTTCTCCTCCAAGAGGGCTACCAACTTGCACTTGGTGCATGTGAAGTTCCCCACATCTGTAGACAAGAAGACAAACATCCCACAAGTGTTGCAGGTGACTGCAGCAGTCCCCTCAGTGTCCATGGTGAGAGCTTTTTAGGTAATCTAAGAACTCTTAGGTAATGCTGAGAACTCTATGCTGTACTTTTAGGTATGCTGTATTTTTGTCTGGTTACTCAAATTTGCATGCTGTTAGGCTTGTGCCTCTGCAAGGAGTTATATAGAGCTAGGCTCCCAGCTCCACCCTCTAGTGACTCACAGATGTGACTCACAGAAGCTCCACACCCTCAGCAACAAGCACTCTCTCCCAACAGTTTAAAAAAAATTCCCTAAAATGCAAATCTCAGGATTCCATAGGATATTGCCATGGCAGTTAAAATGGAATCATAGTGTCATAGTTATGTAGTATGAAAGGGCCCTAAATTTAGATAAGGTATCACATGTCAGAGGGGAGGATTACTGTTTTTCATGTTTACTTCTGAGTGATAGCTGTTCATTTGTTAAAAGACAAATGAAAGCATCTTCAAGCAAATCAAGCCTGAACTCTCACTAGAAGCCAAGATGACTAAACTGAGTCTGTCATACTTTGGACATAACATGAGATCGCATGACTCACTGGGAAAATAATAATGCTTGGTAAAGTGGAAGATGGCAGGAACAGAGGAAGATCACATTAGAGGTGGCTTGATTCAATCAAGAAAGCCACAGCCCTGAGTTTGCAAGACTAGATCAAGACAGTTAATGACTGGGGCTCTTGAAGGTCTGTCATTCACACTGTACAGTTGTCCCTTCACATTCGTGGCTTTGATATCCGCGGTTTTGATTATTCGCAGTTTGAGCAGTTTTTCCCTCACCCCCTGCACTTCCTTGGGTATTCGCTTCTCTTGGAAAGGGAGCGAAGACCCCGGCAAGCGCAGGGGTGAGGCAAAGCCTCTTAAATCACCTCTCTGCTGGGCCTTCGCTCCCTTTGTGGAGAGAGCAAAAGCCCAGCAGAGGGGCGGTTTGAAAAGTTTTCTCTCACCCCCCGAGCTTGCCTGGGTCTTCGTTTCCCTTGGAAAGGGAGCAAAGAACCAGGCAAGCATGGGGGTGAGGCAAAGCCTCTTAAATTGCCGCTCTGCTGGGCCTTCCCTCCCTTTGCGGGGGAAGCAAAGGCCCACGAGAGGGCCGATTGTTATTGGTGTTTTGTTTGTTTGTTTCACATTCGTGGGGGTCTGGCAGCCCTAACCCCCGCGAATGTGAAGGGACGACTGTACATGAAAGTCAATTTGATGGTAAATGATAACAACAGCAGCGGCAACAACAACAACACAACTGTACCCCTCCCTGTTGTTGGCAGACAAAAATCTTTATTGACATGTGTTTTTGGAACATGACTTGCTGGGCAAGGGACTTTTGATGGATGATGCTTTCCTTTTTTACTGGTGTGCTTTTAAACTGTGTTTAATTCTGTGGTGTTTTAATACCATTATTTCTTTTAATGGTATTTTAATATTATAACTTTTTTACTTTTATTTGTGCCTGTAGTCTTTTGAAAAAAAAAATGATTTTGAGCCCCAGTTTGGGGAGAACGGCTGGACATAAACTGAACTGATAAATAAATAGACACCAGAAGTGGGTGCCTGTGAGGCTAGTTGTAGGGATGCTTATGGTGAGAAGGGCTTTTAGATGCTGTACAGTGGGTTGCTGCTGGAAGAAGACAGTGTGCACTTAAAAGACTACTTTGTGATATTGGATCATAGACACCACCCAAACCTCTGCTGTGCACTCCAGAGGTGACAGTTAACATCCTTTCCTTGGTTTTCCTTTCTTAAAGGGATGAGTTGATAGTGCAAAGGAATGTTTTGTGGGGAAGATTTGTGGTATAAAGATTCACTGGACTTTCAGGATCTGGAAACAAAGTGCCAATAATTTGCTTTAAAAACATTATCAGACTGGGCAGCCTTGTATTTGGAAGGAGAAAGACATTCCTTCCATTTACCAGCATACTAATAATCTCAAGAGTAGGTTTGGGAAAAAATATTTCAAAATATTGGAAACATGGTTGAAAACTGTTTCTCGAGTATCAGGAAACTCTGCCAAGGAGAATCTTGGACTGATGAGAATATTTGCAGTTTGGGATTTATTCTGAATAAACTTTGCACATGGTTTGGTGCTAGAAACGGTTCAGAAAATGCAGTTGCCTGTGTAGAAAATGCTCTTTTCTGCACCAAAACAACCATGTGTGAATTTTGTTAAAAATAGGTCCAAAACTGCAAATAGTCTTTGAAATTTGCTCGGTTTCTATAGACTTTCTGACAGCAGGAAGAAACCTGTTAAAATTATGCATTTGAGAACAAAATTAGAAAAGTATAACTTATCCCTACTCAAGTCTGTAAAAGATAGGGCCTGCTTCTCACCTTTAATGTTGATCTAAAGGTTCATCTGGTATAGCAGCTGAAGTATTGATCTATCAGACTATTGGAATCCTATGTTTCAGATTTAGATTTCCTTGAGCAAGCAGGGATCACCAGCATTGAGACCATGATATTGAGAACATAGCTGCGTTGGGCAGGACATGTTTCTAGGATGGAGGACCATCACCTCCCAAAATTAGTACTCTACGGTGAACTCACCATGGGCCAGCATAAGAGGGGCACTCCAAAAAAGTGATACAAGGAGTCCCTGAAACAACGGACATTTTCAGACAGCGTTTAACAGAGCCTGCCATGGGATTAGGTCCTGGGAGAGGAACAGTGCTCTTGTGCGGCAGGGGGTTATTTTCAGAAGCCGCCGTCCCTCTTCCGGGATCCTTCGTGGCATGTCCGTGAAGCTTTGGAAGCGGCCGCACCATATTTTAAGCACGGGCAACTTCCGTGCTTAAAATATGGCGTGGCCGGTTCCAAAGCTTCACGGACGTGCCACAAAGGATCCCGGAAGAGAGACAGTGGCGTCCGAAAATGACCCCCTGCCACGCAACAGTGCCGTTCCTCTCCCGGGACCTAATCCCGCAGTAGGCACTGTTAAACGCTGTCTGAAAATGTCCAACATCTCAGGCTCAGCCAAATTGATCACCAGCAATGGCCCACCATGGCCTCACATCAGGAGGCATGGAGATGCACTGTCTACAATGCTGCAGCTTTATTTGAGAGCTCATGCCGAACAAGTCTTGAAGAGAAACGACAATGCAGAAAGAATCACAACTCAGAAACATCACACAAGGAGATCTGCTGTGCTTTCTGCAACTGGACATATTTATCTCGGATTGGCCTTTTCAGTCATCAGCACGCTTGCAGAAAGCGTGGGATGAGTCCTTCCTGAATCTTCCTTTGTGAAGAAAAGCCAGAGAGAGAGAGTTAAAACCTATTAAGAAACAGGATGTTTATAGGTTAATATTCTGCAGAGAAGTGGGTCAACAGGAGGTATTTGCCCTAAAGTTCTTGAAGAAAGGGACCAAAGACTCTTCCTTAAAAAAAAAAAAAGTCTGTGTTTATTATGTGTTTGGATTTCATATACAGAACCATTTCAATTTCAATTTTAAATTTCAATCCCATATTTCAAAATGGGGAGGATGGTTTGAATGGTTTGATTTGGCATATCCTTTATAAACTGAGCTACAAAGAAAAAGGACATAAAGGTTATTGAAGCATCTATTTTTCTTTAACAGTGATCCTCAGACACTGGCTCTTAATGTGGAAAGAAGCATCTTTATATAAATATCATTCCTGCTATCTGGGAAATACTGTGACTCATATTCATGTTTAGAGAGTAGGTTAAGTGAATAGAGATCTAACTTGCCAAAGATACATTTGTCAAAAAGCAAATTAGGACATTCATCTCCGTGTAGGAGGGAAAAAAAAGTCTAGAAATGGCAGGATTGTTTCTAAGCTATAGTTATGTGATTATTCTTGCTTGACTGCCCTCTGCTGGAATTGCTGAATTATACACTACAGCCACCAAATGGCATCCTAAGGTAACTTGATAATTGGTATAAGAAAAGTTTATTATGTCACAATTGCCTTCAGTAAACATATATTGTCTGAAACTGCATATACAGACAAAAGCTAAAAGATACACAGTAGCTTGGTGCTGATTTAATCCACCTGCAAATAGTTGATATCTACACTACTTAAAGAAAAATGAATTAAAATAATAATGGATGGAACAATTGATATGGCTGAAATCAGTTGTCATTCTCTGAATGAGAGAACTTATTCACTTTAATGTCTGATAGTTAAACGTGGGGATGGAAGTTGTAAAATATATCTATTATCATGTAACTGAGGCAACGGATTAAGTTGTCATTGTTTTTTTTTTCTTCTTCATAGCTTCTATGGAGAGGGAAGTCCATTTTACAATTGCTGCACATGTGGTGTAGCTACTCAGCTATAGAAAAATATCGATAGGGCATCTGTCAGTGAGATAAATATGCATAACATATCCTTGTCATATTTTATATGTGAAGAAAATTTTCAAATATGAAGTCAAAGGCTTTCACGGCCGGCATCCACAGGTTTTTTGTGGAATTTTTTTCTAGGCATGTTTCGGAAGAGGTTCTTCCTGACGTTTCACCTGCATCTGTGGCTGGCATCTTCAGAGAATGGTTGGGTAGGAGGGTTTGTGGGGTTTACATGCTGTGAGCCCCTGTTGGAGAGGATATGTAAATTTGTGTATTTGAATGGCTAGTTCCTAGGGTGGGAGGCTATGCAAGGAGGATTAGTGTCTGTTTGGCTGCTATAATGACCTGAACCCTATTGGTTTGGCCTAACCAGAACAGGCCTATTGAATAAGCTGTTGACTGGTAGCTCAACTTTTAGCAACATCCCATTGATTTTGAGTCTATTCTGGTTGGAAATAGTCAGTAGGATTTAGGCCGGCCCATTCCACCATTGTCTGGAGAGCATGGTATAACAGTTTGAGCATTGGACTATGGACATTTTCAGACACCCCTTACAGCGCAAGCAGCCTCCGGAGCAGTAACGAGGCTGCTGCATAGCAGGGGGGCCTTTGCGGATGCCACCATCCCTCTTCCGGGACCATTCATGGCACATCCGTGAAGCTTTGGAAGCGGCCGCGCCATATTTCAATCATGGGCAACTTCCGTGATTGAAATATGGTGCGGCCGCTTCCAAAGCTTCATGGACGTGCCACGAATGGTCCTGGAAGAGGGATGGCAGTGTCCAAAAAGGACCCCCTGCCATGCAGCAGCCTTGTTACTGCTCCAGAGGCTGCTTGTGCGGTAAGGGGCATCTGAAAATGTCCTATGACTCTGGAGACCAGGGTTCAAATCCCCACCCAGCCATGAAAAACAATTAGGTGACACTGGGCAAATCACATTCTCTCAGTCTCAGAGGAGGGCAATAACAAACCCGCTCTGGACAAATCTTGCCGAGAAAACCCCATGATAGGTTTGCCTTAGGGTCACTATAAGTCAGAAACGACTTGAAGGCACATAAGAGCACACAACACATTATTCCATAGTGAGGGAGTCCTTGATCAGTCAGCCTGTGAACCAGCTAACTCTGCTGTCCTGGGTGTTAACTGTTGATGGGCAACTTTAAAGCCTCCATTTTCTTTCTCTGTAGTTCTTTATCTTTAAATTGAACTTGGCCAAGCCTTTCCATAGAGGATGCTTTCAAACAGAGGACTGTCCTGTATGATGTAGAAATCATGCTCCCTCCCACTCCTTATTCCATTCATGAAAGAATTTTAAGTTGCTCAAAATCAAATCTTTTAAACGGGTTGTTGATAATACCAGAATGTTCTGTGGGTCAGTAGAAATACAGGCTGTTGCCATGCTGTAGAAATAATGCAGTTTGATACCAATTTAAACTGCCATGGCTCAATGCTATGGAATTCTGGGATTTGTAGTTTTGTGAGATATTTAGCCTTCTCTGTCAAAGAGCTCTGGTACCATACAACTAAAAATCCCAGGATTCCATAGGATGGAGCCCTGACAGTTAAAGTGGTGTCAAACTACATTCTTTCTGTAGTGTGGCAGCAGCCATATTGCTGTTAAAGCTTCCAGTGAAAATGGAGCCCACTGAACTAGAGAATCATAGAATCATAGAATCATAGAATTGTAGAGTTGGAAGAGACCACGAGGGCCATCCAGTCCAACTCCCTGCCACGCAGGAAATCTTGATCAAAGCATCCCCGACAGATGGCAATCCAGTCTCTGTTTAAAGACCTCCAAGGAAGGGGACCCCACCACGCTCCAAGGGAGTGTGTTCCACTGCCGAACAGCTATTACTGTCAAAAAGTTCCTCCTAGTGTTGAGGTGGAATCACTGTTCCTGGAGCTTGCATCCATTGCTCCGTGTTCCAGTCTCTGGAGCAGCAGAAAACAAGCCTGCTCCATCCTCAGCATGACATCCCTTCAAATACTTAAACAGGGCCATCATATCGCCTCTTAACCGTCTTTTTTCCAGGCTAAACATACACAGCTCCCTAAGTCTCTCCTCATAAGGCATCGTTTCCAGACCTTTCACCATTTTAATTGCCCTTCTCTGGACATGCTCCAATTTGTCAATATCCTTTTTGAATTGTGGTGCCCAGAACTGGACACAGTATTCTAGGTGAGGTTGTACTATTCTAGGTGAGTAGTAGAGAACCTACTAGCAATTCTGCTTTTCTTAAAGCAAGACTTAGAAGATTCAAAGCAACTAGTGCAACGGGCTAAATCAGACACTCTGAGGAGTGTCATTTTGCCTCTGGGAACCAAGACCTCTCTCTGTGTGTTCTTTCCCTCCCTCCCCCACTCTCTTTTTGACAAAGTAGAAAGGAAGACAAAGGAAAAATGTCCCCGCCACCCATCTCATGTTTTGGTATTGTATATTCATCCCAGAATCCAATAAGAAATCAAAAACAATGAGGTCAAAACTGAAGATATGTTAGGCATAGGGTTGATAAATCTCAGAGTTTGACTTCTCTTCTCCAGTCCTCAGGGTAAGAAGGAGGAATCTCAGGGAAAGAACACTGCCTTGAAAAGTGTTTATGTGTTCCTCACTTGTCACTTGGTTTTTTTTTTAAAATTTGAATGGTATACTCTGTGAAAGTGTGGTTAAAATGTAATGCATCCTGCTTAATGATATCCCAAGGTGTCTCCTGTAACATCAGCCTTCTAACACCACAGCCTGCCTCTTGTGACATCACAACAGTCATTCCTAGGGCTCCAGTTTTGGCACTGAAATTTCAGGGGTGGGATAGTCCTGGCATGGCAACTCTAGTTAGACAGATGCCCCCCTTTTCATCCTAGCCTGCTTTGTTCTCTCCTTTTCTGCCCCCCTACGTCCACCTATTCAGGAGGGAGCAGTATCTCTCTTTGATCTCTACAACTGCAGTTCCCACCCAAAAGAATCTATTAAAATGGGAAAAGAAACAGGAGACATATCTCAATGTGCTCAAACTATGCTGATTTTATTAGTAAACAAAAAGCCCAATGCATTTTGGCCTGTGTATGCTCCCAAAACCTTCCTATTTAGAATCAAAGTCCATTCATTTCGGGACCAGGATCGATTGAACCATTTACTGGGCAAGTGAAAACCTTTGTCCTTTCTGAACTTTGATTCTAAATAGCCCCTGAGGGAGGCCTTGGGGGTTTACACTGGTCAAAATGCATCACGCTTTCATATTAATATACAGTTGTTTCTTCGTATTCACTGGGGTTTGGTTCCAGACCCCCTGTGGATACCAATATCAATGAATACTCAAGTCCCATTATATGCAATGGCATAGCAAAATGGTGTCCCTTTTATAAGATGGCAAAATCAAGGTTTGCTTTTAGGATTATTATTTTTTTAAGAATATTTTCAAGCTGTGAATACTTAAATCTGTGAATACCAAATCCGTGAATATTGAGGGACAGCTGTAATAACCATCTTTTGGGCCTCCTGAGAAAAACTGTCTCCAGTTTCTTCTGAGGATTCCATTGGATGCTCCTCAGTTTTGTTTTTCTTATTTTGTATTTAAAAATGCCAACCAGAGAGGTTGATAATGTTGTAATATTAAATTAATTGCAGTAAGCAACAAGGGTGATAAAGGATTGGATCTAGAGATCCTGCAAACTGAATTTACTTCATGGAGCATGCCCATGGATGGATGCAGGGAAGGAGGCCCCTTTGGGGCTTTGCTGGTGCCCCTGTGATCCTCCGGGCGACCCCCCATCTGGCGACTGCATTGCTGGTCGCTGTGGGGGCTGCCATCTTCTCTCCATCCCCTTTCCGGCATGCTCAGTGGCCAGGAGGAGCCAGGGAAGCTGGAGCCAGTTGGGGAGGGCTTGCAAAAAAAGAGGTGGGACATCTGGCCATGCTTCCGGTGTGGCTGGATGATGTCAGGGAAGCTGCAACAGAGCTGATTTAAGGCAGCTCCAGCGCAGCTCCCCCACATTTGGCTCAACAATTGGCCGGCTCCCAGGCAACTGGCAAGCCAGCTCAGCAGGCCAGCAAGCACTCCATCCCAATTGTGGGGCGGTGTGATGAGGGGCAAAAGGGGGGAATTGCTGAATACCTCCATCCATCCCCTCCCTCCTTTTGTTGTTTTAGCAGGGCATCGGGCAGTGGATCGGTGGTCGCTGTTCAATTTTAAAAAAAGCAGCACAAGCACACACACACTCCCATTGTGTTGTGGGGTTGGAGGGACTTGGGGTATTTGAGGCTCCCTTACTGACAGACAGTCCTGACAACCCCTGTGGCAGCTTGGGCGGCAGTCATGGGGCTAAAGAAGGTCACGAGGAAGTGACATCACACCGAGGCACAACCCCCATCTGACACTGAGCCAGTGACAGATGAGGCTGGTGCCACCCAGCCAGACTGAGGGACAGGGCCAGTCAATACCACTGAGCCATTGCTGGAACCCAGACCCCCCAATTGAGGTCTTTGCTCCTCCTGCGCCCAGCATAGCTGATGTTGTCTATCATGATGCAGCAGATGGACAAGGTTTACCCCCAGTGCAGGCGGGGGGCCTCCCCATCATTACAGCGGCTGCAACTGAAGGGGGAGAGCAAAGCATGTTATCCAACATGGCTGCAGAGAGTGGTAGCGGGCAGTCATGGTGATCCCGATCCAGGGGGAGGAGTGACTCCAGGGATTCCAGGTGATCGGATTCACGGGACTCCTCCTCTCGGTGGCATAGCAGATTGGGAAGGGGACGGAGCCCGAGACGGAAGTGCCAGAAGTCTCGCAGATTCAGAGAGTCAAGGTCCAGTTCTGGTTCCTCCTCAGGTGAGTCTTTGGAGGAGGACTGCAGTAAATTCAGGTACTGGGAAAAGGGGGCCTTCTCAAGCCAGGCATGCCGGGGAGGGCCCTAAGGTTTTGGGAAGCCAGAGTGAAAGCCGAGCTGGAAAAGAAGACTGGAAGTAAGACCACACCAGGGGAGGAACCCAAGGAAGCCAAGTCCAAAGAGGGCCCCCCCCCGGGAGCCACCTGGATTGGAAGGTCTGTTCCAAGATCCTTCAAGAGTATTATGTGGGTATCTTTTCACTTGCACCTCCTCCAGGGGAGGAAGCAAGGGTCCACAAGCGTGACAGGAAGTAGGGTGACAAGTCGGGCTCTGATCAGGTGGAGCACACTTTTGCCAATTGGCTGAGTGGGAACATGGTTTTCATGGAGGTAGTGGCTTTGGTTTTCCAAGACCGTGCATGGCACCTGATCAACAACCTGCATCAGGTCTTGTTGGTATGGACACAGGCTGGGGATTCGGCAGCCATTCTGTGTGATGTGGAGTGCAGAAAAAAGGTGTCCATGTCACCTATGCACAGGTGGGAAACCATTGATTACCCTACCTGGTTGTGGGCCATGGGGCTCGACAAGAAAGAAAAAAGGGAAGCAACTGAAGTTCCCAAAAAAAAAGGATGAGGAAAAACTGGTTTGCTGGGAGTATAATGGAGGTAAGTGCAGCAGGTACAGATGTCGGTTTGAACATGTGTGTGACAGTTGCGGGGGTGGTCATCCGAAAATGAATTGCTCCAGGCAGGCGGGGCAGACGAGGCAGTTGCCCTGCCTCATCTGGTGCCAGGAAGGAGGCAGGGTCTGGCATCAGTGCCAGCGCCAACAACCCAAGTGAGGTGGGGGGACAGGCCATGGGAGAGAATCACATGGCCTACACGCCAGTGAGGCTGGATGACATGGGACCTCTTCTGGCAGCCTACCCCAAAAGGTTGGCAGCGTACATAGCCGATGGCTTTGGGTATGGTTTCCGCATCCCATTTGAAGGTACCATGGAGGACTCCACCTCAGGCAACTTAAAGTCCACAGCACAGTTGCCCGACATGCTGGCTCACAAAATTGACAAGGAACAGGAAGCAGGTCACATTGTGGACCCCTTTGATGAGCCTCCCATGCCCAACCTATGCATTTCACCATTGGGGTGGTGCCCAAGAAAAACCTGGGGGAATACCACCTCATTCACCATCTATCATACCCCAAAGGGTCATCCGTCAACGACGCTATTCCACCGGACTTTTGCACAGTGAGGTATGCATCATTGGACCATGCAGTCCGGCTCTTTCAGACATGCAGACCCAGGGCCCTCATGGCCAAGTGTGACATACAATCTGCAGTCAGACTGTTGCCTGTCCACCCGGATGATCATTGCCTGCTAGGTTTCAAATTCCAGGACAAATGGTACTATGACATGGCCCTGCCAGTGGGTTGCTGTATCAGCTGTGCAGCCTTTGAGGCATTCAGCACATTCCTGGAATGGGCACTTCAGCACAGGGCGGGGTCCCAATTTGCACACACTATCTAGATGAATTTCTAATGATGGGGCCAGCTGGGGGGATGGAGTGCAGGTTTTTTACTGTCATCCTTCCAGGCCATGGCCGATGAGATCAGGGTCCTGTTGGCACTGGACAAGACGGTTGGACCGGCGACATCCCTGGTGTATTTGGGGATACAGCTGGATTTGGTGCTAGGAATGTCCCGTCTGCAAGAGGATAAGCTGGCTGGGCTGAAGGCGATGCTGAGTGGCCTCCTGGGGAGGGAGAAAGCCACATTGAAGGATATGCAAACACTCCTGGGACACTTGAACTTTGCCTGCAGGGTGGTTTCTCCAGGGTGGGCATTCTGCACATGAGTGGCACATCTCACAGGAGAGGTCCGATCTCCTCATCACCGAATTCACTTGACCAGAGGGGTGAAAGAGGACATGAGGGTGTGGCTTTCTTTCCTTGAATGGTACAATGGGGTCACAGTGTGGCAAGGCTGCCTAGAGTTGGGTGGAGGCCTTCAAGTACATTCTGATGTGGCTGGCAGCTGGGATTTGGGGTATATTACAACGGCCACTGGTGCACACACCAAGGCCTCAAGACTGGGCTGGGTCAGCGGTAACTAGGGACCTCACATTCCTGGAATTCTTCCCCATTCTGGTGGCTGTCACCCTGTGGAGCGAGGAATTCAAGGATAACAGGGTATGCTTTTGGTGCGACAATCAGGCCGTGGTCATGATCAACAACAGGCAGTCCTCCAGGTCAGAGAGGGTCATGAGGCTGGTGCGCAGGTTCATGAGTCCAACATCAATTTCTATGCCCAGCAAATACCATACATAGATAACGAGATAGCAGATGCTTTGTCTCGATTTCAGAAAGAGCAGTTCTGTACACTGGCCCCAGACACCAACGCATCAGTGGTCCTGTTTCCAGATGATCTTTGGAGCCTTGGGAGCAGACAGTGATTCAGGGCATTGCGGAAACCCTGGCACCATCAACGCGGGCCAGCTACAAGAGAGGGGCATCACAGTTCTTGTTCTTTAAGCGCCAGCACGGCTATGGGGCAGCGTGGCCAGCATCGGAGAGAGAGGTGCTGCATTACTTGGCTTCATTGAAGTGCCAAGGTTTGGCATCCAAGACCATCTCGGTGCATGCAGCAGGCATATCCTTTTTCTGCAAAGCGGCTGGCCACAGAAATCCCTGCGACACCTTCATGGTAAGGAAAGCAATGGAGGGTTGGAGGAGGACGATGCCCAGGGTAGTGGATTCCCAGTGGCCAGTGTCATACGGCATGCTGGCACGAATGGTGGGGGCCATGCCAGCCATCTGTCATTCAAGCTATGAGGTCTTGCTCTTCAGCACCGCATACACCACAGCTTTCTTTGGGGCACTGAGAGTTGGGGAGGCAGTCTGCTCCTCCAAGCAGGATGTGTTGGGCAGGGCCTTGCAGCTACAGGATGTAGTCATCAAAGGCAGGGAAATGATGCTCCGCATACGGCACTCAAAATGTGACCAATGAGGCCAGGGGGCCTCGGTGTGTATGCAGAAGGTAGAGGGCTCTGCCCCATGTCTGGTGGCCATCATTCAGGAATTCCTGAATGCCAGAGGGGATGCAAGTGGGCCATTGTTCAGGCACCTGGATGGGTCCCTGCTCACCAGGTTTCAGTTCACGAGCGACGCTGAAGAAAATGGGGCTGCCGGCAGACGAGTTTGGCAATCCACTCGTTCTGGATTGGGGAGGCTACCATGGCAGCACAAGGTGGTCTGTCTGCGGAGACCATCATGAGGCTGGGGCAATGGAAGTCCAGGGCCTATGCCACATATATACAGCCAGAGAGGACGCTGACTGCCTGGCCTGGGGCTTCAATGGAGCTGTAGGGCTGCCTGTTGGTGGCAGGGAATGGTTGGCGGAAGGCAATTTTCCATGGGGAAACACATTTGGTGGCGGATGGCATGGGTCATGATCAAGGTTATGGAAGAGGGGGGTCTCTATCAAGTTTAAGTTCAAGTTCATGGAGATCACCCCCCTTCCCATGGTTAATGGTTACTTTGTTTGCAGGGGAGGAGACAGTGTTAGGTGGGACGGCTTGGCCATTACCTCTCTCTTCCTTAAGAATCGGAAGTGTCCGATAAGCAGCCATTGACCTTTAATGCCGCCCCCCAGAACTGTATGACTGGAATACTGATAAACTTGTAGAACTCCCAGACATCTAATACTTGCATCAAGGAAAGGGATATGCAGAAATGCAAGGCCCATTATATCGACGAGGAAAGATCGCTGATAAACTCTTTTACAGCCTTTCCTTTTAACTCTCAGGAAGAAATAATTAATAAACTAACCATTTTGCGCGATACCCTTATAACAATACAGCTAGCAGGGGGCTCGTCACAAATACTTTATACAAACAGATGTTGTTTGTCCAAGGGAGATAGAGATGGAAACAAGCAACATGAAAGAGAAAACATCCAATATAGTAAAGAACATTTTTCCCCTATTGAGTACAGTTTCGTCTTACCAACAAAATCTCCCATGTCCTCAGATGAATGGCTTCAAAGAAGATTTCTTCCGCCTGATGAACTTGGACAACCAGATCCCCCCCCCCCGTAAATTGGGCCTCTCTTATTGATAATGTATATTTTAACCCTTTAATCAGGGGCGGGGCTGTATGTATGGATAAAGAAGGTAAACTTAGTCAAATTGTGGAACTTGATTGATCTATAGAGACATCTGATAAAAGCTTAAGCCCTAGCTCCAACTTAGATTTATTAGGGCAATTTTATAACCAACCTAAGATAAATGATACTTGTAAAGTTCTTTCATGGAACATAGCAGGGTGGACCTCTAAACTAGCTGATACTGACTTTAAAAATGTTTGTATAAGCTACCAAATAATTTGTATTCAAGAAACGTGGGTTACTCTCCCCAATTCTACTTTCTTCCCTGGTTATACTGTACATTCCCTTTCAAATCAAAGGTCAAATGCTGCCCCCATGGCAGACTGGCTACCTTGGTATCATTGGATGCCAATTTAACAACCTCTCAAATGGATTTTGGGCTTTGTAGTAATATTCTAACCCTTCAAATCCAATGGCCCAGTTGGGTACAACTCTTTTTGATTAATATATATTGCCCCCCACATAACTCAAAATATGAAAATGCTTTTAAGTGGGCAGATCTGGAATTGGTCCTCTCTTCCCTCTATGAATTATATACTGACCCTATAATTTTTAATAGCTGGAGACATGAATGCTAGATTAGGCTGCAACAATTATAAAATAGCTGAGAAATTGGGTTTATTCCCAGAGGCCCTGGCCCATCTACCTCCCAGGAACTTTAAGGACCATGGGATCAATGAAGCCGGACTCTGTCTCTTTTCACTTACCTTTAAATTCCACCTGTTTCTCTATAATGGGTCAGACAGAGCTCCTGAATCAGACCTATATACATATATAAGTGCTAAAGGGAAGAGTGTGATTGATTATTTGATTCTCTCCCAAGCAACTATCCCATTTTTTGAAAATTTTAAAGATTTTTCTAGACCCGAGAGCGACCATATGCCATTGCAATTATCTCTTTTGCCTTTATGTAAGCCATTTCTAGCAAAAAACTGACCGTTCTCTCTGAAAATACTTTCGGTTATGGCGACAAAAGTATCCGTTGGAGCGAGAAAGTCCAAGCTTCTATAAACTCTTTCTTAGGGTGCCCTAGTAGCCTACGATTAAGAGATCAAATTCTAACTTTTGTGGACCCTTTGGAATCATTTGATAAGTTAGTTCAAGAAATTAGGCCTTTTTTGGTTACCACTAGAAACAAATACCCACTTAAACAATCTATTCACAGCTGGTTTGACAATGAGTTTTGCAAAAGCGCAAATTAGCAAGGGCTATAAAAAATTAAGATGGGAAGATTCTTTAGAAAATTACAGTCTTTATATAATTCTCCGTAGAGTGTATAAGAATCTACTTAAAAGGAAAAAGGCAGAATATATCCGCCTGTCTTGGATGGAGCTAGGTCAGGCTCTCATGGATAGGGACTCAACTATATTTTGGGCCCTGATAGAAAAGGGGACACGAAAGGTTTATGACACTACTGAAAATCAAATTACCCCTACATAGTGGTTGGCCCATTTTTCCTCTTTGTATAATCAACATGCACCTGGGCCCACACTGAATGCAAGAAATAGCCTTAGTATGACTACAATTTCATGCTGCCCTATTTGGGAACCAGTAACTGTTGAGGAAATAAATTGCTTGATTAATTCTCCCCCTACCAAAAAAGCCCCTGGGGAAGATATGTTACCTGGAGAATTATTTAAATCAAATCCCGAATGGTGGTCACCTGTGTTTGCATCACTGTTCACCTACATAAATCACAATGGGAAAATCCCACCAAGGTGGGGAGTGAGTGTAGTGGTTCCAATTCACAAAAAAGGCTCTAAAGCTGATCTGAAAATTTTTAGACCTATCAGCTTGCTGAGTACAGCATCCAAATTGTATTCAAAATACTTGCTAGGTAAACTGGAATCATGTGCAACAGAAAATGCTATAATAGCAGAAGAACAAGCTGGCTTTATGAAGGCAAATCTACAATAGACCAGTGCTTTGTTCTACAACATGTGATTCAAAAATATAGTCACAAAGATAGAAAAGAACTTTATGCTGCTTTCATAGACTTCAGTTCTGCCTTTGACCTCATAGAAAGAGAACACCTATGGCTGAAGTTAGCGTCAACCAACATTGATAGAAGGTTACTCTTCTTAATTCAGAAATTACATTCTGATACATCCCTTAGAGTTAGACTAGGGTACAACGGACTATTGTCAGATAACATATCCACAGTAAGAGGAGTATGGCAGGGATGCCTTTTGGCCCCCTTTTTATTTAATTTTTATATAAATGACATTACTAGAGAGCTATGTGGCTCAGAATATTTTCCAGTTTCCATTCTAGAAACTAATCTCTTGGTACTTTTATACGCCAATGATATTGTTTTGATCTCCACCACCATGGTTGGGATGAGAAGACTATTAAATAAGCTAAGTGTTTTCTGCTCAAGGGAACAACTAATTGTTAATCACGCTAAAACAAAAGTGGTAGTTTTGGGGAAGAAGAGAAAACCTCATAGATGGAGTCTGAATACAAAACCTATAGATCAACAATCTTATTTTAAATACCTGGGTGTAGGGTTCCAATCAAATCTATCCTGGAAGGTACACTTCCAAGCAGTTAAGCTGAAATCTTCCTACCCTATCAGTGCCCTGTTGAGATTCCATAGATCTCAAGGGGGGAATTTGGTTGCCCCCTCTGTTGAGGTCTTTCAGAAGAAGAAAATTCCAAAATTATTATATGGTGCTGAGATATGGGGACATAATAGTGTTTTTCCTCTTGAACCTGTACAAAATGCCTTCCTGAAATCCTTGTTAGTTGTGCCAAAAGGTACTCTTGCCCCCCTTTCTAAGAGCTGAAACAGGGCTAGTCTCTTTACAATCTGGTGTTCATATGGCCCTAGCTCTATATTGGATAAAACTGGCTGGAATGAGTGATTCTCGTCTTCACCACCCCAAAAAAAAATGCTTTATAGAGCAATTACAGTCCTCTGAGCAAAGCGTATGGGCAAAATCAGTTAATGCAATACTTCTCTCCTATGAGATCAATCCAGAGGCCTTACAAATTTATACTTCTAACAAATTTAAACAACTGGTCAAGGAGAAAATATATCTTGTTTCTAAGTGGGGAGATATGTATATGCTTTCTCAAACTGCATTTTCATTATGGTACCCATTGTATAAAACATCTGTTGGAATGGAGAGATATTTTTTTGATCTTACATTGCCTCCATTAAGAAAAGCATATATGGCATTATGCTTTCAGAGTATGCCGTCTGCTTATTTGAAAGGAAGATACAATAATATCCCAGTAACTCAAAGGTTTTGTATATGTGAGACAGGGGAAGTGGAGGACCTTCAACATTATTTGCTGAAATGCCCTCTATACATACTTCCAAGACAAAAGTTTTTAGGTTACATCCTTCATTCCTTGGTTAATTACTCTCCTCTTGAACAAATTAGTGTCCTATTAGCTGGCAACATTGTGTACCACACTGATATGGTGGCAAAATTTGCTTTGGCCGCTAATAAGATAAGAGCCAGATATCAAAACCAGCAATAAACATTTCACTGTACTGATATGTAAATGGCTCTGTACAATGATGTTTTAATTCTTTATAGTTTCATATTTTGGATATTCATGGTTTTATTATTATTGTATGGCTTTGTAATTGTTTGTGTATGCGTGTTCTAACTTACTTAAAGTAATTGTATTGCGACAGCTTATAGCTTTTAGCAATAAAGATTTATTTCATTTCATTTACAACATGGGTTGGGTCAATGAAGGGATCAAGACCCGTGCATAATTGCCAACCATTGTGCAGCCATCTGCAAGTTGCAACCATTTTATTGCCAATAATGTCTATCTACTAACCTGTACTTAACCAATTTTCTGAATATGTAAACAATGTAATTTGTTAATCTACTTTGAGTGTATGTGTCTTATTAAAAGGAGGGGAATGGGGGCTGGTACGGTCTGGTTCCACAAAGACAATTTCTCTGAGGACTTTATCAGACAAGCCTCTAAAAACATTCTTTTGCCATCATATTTTATGCTGTTTTTCTGCCGGAAAAAGAACCCAAAATATTAAATGTAGATGTGATCATGTGAAAAAGCAGCCCTGTACTTCTGCATTGAAGGGTGAGAGAGATTTCGGCAGTTCTTGCAAGAAGATGTGAGTGTGCTTAAAAGTAAAGAAACAGCTAAATTAAAAAACAAAACAAACACACAAGCATTGAAACACACTTAAAAACTTACCTGCGACATGGGGAGGTTCATAAAAAGAGTGTCCCATGGCTAGTTTTCCCGTTTCCACCCAGAAGTGTTCTGGTGGGGATTGCCCATTGACACTGGAATTGCGCCAACAGGGCACAGTTTCACATGCTTACAACCATGGGGGGAGGAATGCCACAGCTGATCTATTGCCGTCTTGGCCGGACAATAAAAAAGAATGCCCTATTTTCAATACATGATCACGAAAGCATGATGTTGTGTGGTATTGGTGCCCTTTCGTGTTCATTAGGCATCATTATGATGCCATATTTGCTACATCTGGTAAAGTCCTGGCTATCCTTTTCTCATTATTGACAGGCCAGTCCTCCTCTGCCCACAACTGCCCATCCACAACAGAGAGTTGGAGAACGCTGTGGAACACCAGAGTTGACACAAAGGGCTCCACATGGAAGGAAGAGTTGGAGGAAGCATTGCTTCAGCTCTCCATTCCATGAGTAGGAGCCTCCCATGGCTGGGAATAAATTGCTGCCACTTCCAGAAATTGAGAGAGTCCTTTCACTTACAGAAGGGATACCCCCCCACAGACCCAAACCTGTGTGTGCCTTGTATATTTCCTTTTCTTTTCTCTCCCCATATCATATCCTACTTCTTCTTCTTGAATCCCCACAAAGATGATCTCTAGCTCATCAAAAGGAGAAGGAAGGTTTGGATACTATTCACAAAACAAGCAAATCTACTTTATCAGTCCTTGGATATTTCTCTGAAATACTTCTGAAGGGTATATTCTTCATTCTGACAGGTATAAAACAATATATTCCCTCCTCCAAATTGGATTGATTTAGGCTAGAGTAACTCTATGGAAAGTGCCAGAATTTCTTGGGATTTAGCAAGTGTAGCTCAAAAGCAGAATACATCCAGAATGTGTCAAGAAGGGAAAGACTATATAAATAAAAGCAGTTCTACATGCTCTTAAGTTGTCACACATCACCTGTTCCGTGTGTCTCCTCAGTGGCACTAGCACATTTACATACACTGTCATCGAATTTCAAATTGCACCTCAAATCAATGCCACTTTAAAATTGCCTTTCAGCTCACTGCTGTATATTTTTTTGAAAAAAACACAATGCTCTTTCTATATTAAATAGTAGAGCTGACCTGCTTGTTTCAACTGTGGGTCAGTGTTTAGTAGCAACTTACAATGGTTGCCCTTCATATGTCTTGGTGTAGTTTACAGCAGGGAGAATTTCATCTGTTTTATTCCTAAGCCTTTTCTGCCCTCCTCCTCCTCCTCCCCTTCCCCCTTTTTTTGATAGCTGCAAGCAAAACTGGGAAACAAAACTCAAGTGCAATGGGCACAATATGGCTTGTTTCAGAAATGTGGCCCCCATTTCGAATATTAGACAAAAAAAGGGGCTACCAGGGGTATCAGTCTGCCCTTCCTTCCTTCCTTCCTTCCTTCCTTCCTTCCTTCCTTCCTTCCTTCCTTCCTTCCTTCCTTCCTTCCTTCCTTCTTAGTTTCTTCTCCCCCCCCCCCCAGCTTCTAGGTAATTTGGGGGAACCTTACACAATTTATACAACAAGAATTACCAGACATTTAAGAGTGCACTGCTTTAAAGTTGTTGACAGAGGAGACCAGAGGTGCATCTACTCCGTAGAAATAATGCAATTTGACACCACTTTAAGTGCTGTAGCCCCATCTTATGGAATCCTGGAATTTGTAGTTTTACAAGATCTTTAGCTTTTTCTGTCAAAGAGAGCTGGTGCCTCACAAAACTACAAATACTAGGATTCTGAAGGATGGAGCCATGGCACCTAAAATGCTGTCAAACTGCATTATTTCTACAGTGAAGATGCACCAGGTCTTCAGAATTCTAGCCCAAAGAACTGCCTTCTCTTGCCATGACCTCACAGTTACTTTAGCTGGGTGGTGAGGGGTGCAGGATAGCAACATCCCAGCCTCTGCAGACTATTGGCTTAGGTTGTGCCTGTGAATTCCAGATGCTTCCTTCGCCCTTTCCCTTATGTTCATTCCGCTTGTTTCCTAATTCTTTTTGGTGTTCACCCTAATGACCTGCAACAAATCCCCCTTATCTTTAGTTGTTCTCTGTGTGCCATCTGGTCCCTCTCTTATCATCTTGCACCTCTGTCATCCTGTTCAGGACATTTACTGGTCTTTTCTTCCTTCCCTTCTTTGCCCCCTGTTTCTTCCTATCCTTTCATCCTTGCTGCATCTGACTCTGCTTACCTCTCCGTCCCCTATCCTGCCCTCTTGCCCTCTTGTAAGCACCTTTGCAACTCTCCTGTCTCTCTCCTTTCCACTCCCTCCATCCTGATGTGCTTTATGGTCCTGGTCCAGACTTATCAATCTCCTCAACATCTACTGTTGGTTCCTTTCTTATCCCATGGAAAGAATATTTGAAAATATTTGAAAAATGGTTGGAAAAATGTGTTTCTTGAGTGTTGGGGAACCCTGAGAAGAAGAATCCTGATGAGAATCTTTGCAATTCAGGACTTATTCTGCATAAAATTTTTGTGGCCTTTTTTTTTTTTTGCATGCGCACGCACAGACACACACACACACACACACATAATTAAATGCCTTTTTCATGTCAAGAAAGAGATTTTCTGCACAAAAATATGATGTTCTTTCTGCACAAAAATATTGGCTAGAATTCAGGATCAAATGTATGGATGTGTAACTTGGAGGAATTCACCTGTAGTGGATCGGTTCTCATGGTCCTTATCTATTTGTGATTGTGATATTATTGCCGGGATAGTAATTGTCCTCCCAATATACTTTACACGGCAGCTTCTGCATGGAGAAAAGGGGATCCATGCTGGTGATCAGGACACAGCCAGATGATATTTCCAGCCCCCCTGCTGCCAGCCAGTGAGGCTACATGAAGGAAGTTGTGGTGGTGGTGGTTTGTTTATACAGCGGCATAAATATACATGCTGCTTTACAAGTAAAACAACAAAAAACAGTGGGTCCTCCCAAGGGAATACAAGATATATATGCATATACACACATAGAGTGAAGGAAAGAATAATAAAATATGAAACTAGACAATACAATTGTAAAGCAAATTATCCAGCTAAAATACAAAAAAATACAATATATATATTTCTTAGTTTTTTTCTGGGCTGTGAGGCCGTGTTCTAGAAGAGTTTATTTCTGATGTTTCACCTGCATCTATGGCTGGCATCTTCAGAGAATGGTTGGGTAGGAGTGTGTGTGGAGTTTATATGCTGTGAACCCCTGTTGGGGAGGATATGTAAATTTATGTATTTGAATGGCTAGTTTCTGGGTAGAGATATGCAAGGAGGATTGGTGTCTGTTTGGCTAATGGTTGGTTAACGGTCCATTATCTGCTGGAAATCCCCCTTTCCCTGGGTGGAGTTCATTTGCAAGTGCTGAGTTCTGATTTTAGTGTTTTTCAGGACTGGCAGCCAGATTTTATTTACTTTTAGGGTTTCCTCTTTCCTGTTGAAGTTGTCCAGGTGTTTGTGGATTTCAATAGCTTCTCTGTGCATTCTGACATGAAAGTTGTTGGCCTGGTCCAGAATGTCGGCGTTTTTAAATAACATTTTCTGTTCAGGTTGGTTTATAACATGTTCTGCTACTGCTGATTTTTCTGGCTGGCCCAGTCTGCAGTGTCTCTCATGTTCCTTGATTCGTGTTTGCCCACTGAGTTTAGTGGTCCCTATGTAAACTTGTCCACAGCTGCATGGTATGTGGTAAACTCCTGCAGCTGCGAGAGGGTCTCTTTTGTCCTTCACTGAGCGTAGCATTTCTTGGATTTTCTTGGTTGGTCTGTAGATTGTTTGGAGGTTGTGTTTCCCTATGCTGTCTGTGACTCCTTTGATGTATGGTAAAATGCCTTCCCTTTAGGTCGCTGTTTTTCTTCTTCATTCATGTGGGTTGTTTTTTTCTGGGTCTGGCTGCTCTTGTGATGTCTGATCTGGAGTAACCATTAGCCTGTAGGGCTCAGTTTAGGTGCCTCAGTTTGTCCTCCAGGTAGTGGGGTTCGCAGATCCTTTTTGCATGGTCTACCAATGTTTTTTTATTGAGCATCTTTTTTCTCCTGGGTGATGACTGGAGTTCTTGTGTAGGTATCTGTCTCTGTGTGGGGGTTTTCTGTATACCCTGGGGCCTAACCATTGGTTTGGTTTGTGAATGACTAGGACATCCAAGAATGGCAGTGCCCCTTCCTTTTCTTTTTCCATTGTGAATTGGATATTTGGGTGGATGCTGTTCAAGTGGCTTAGAAATGAGACCAAATCTTCTTCTTCGTGGCTCCAAATGGTGAAAGTGTCATCCACATATCAGAACCATGTTGTGGGCTTTTTTGGTGCTGTTTCCAGGGCTTGTTTTTCAAAATGTACCATGTAAAAGTTGGCTATCACAGGGCTCAGGGGGATGCCCATGGCTACCCCATCTATCTGTTTGTAGAATTCGTTATCCCACTGGAAGTAGCTTGGGCTGAGGCAATGTTTGAACAAGGCTGTGCTCTGCTGGCTGGCCAATCAGCAGTTTGAGGGTGTTTTCAGCACCACATCCTTGACCAACAGCTACATCTTTGCCTTTTGAGCTGCAGTAACTAAATACTCAGCCAGCTCCCCTTGCTGTCTTAATATGCATGCATAGGAAAAAAATAATGTTGCTTTCTATGTGTTCCCCACCCTCTTCTTCCTTCTTTTCCCTCCTGTCCTACCTTGCCGGGTAGGTGTTTTGCCCTTCCTCCACTCTTCACCCCTTCTGCACCCAAAAACTTGAGCCCTTTCCCCTCCTTCTATCAGGGTAATATTGCTTTAAGTGCAAAAGAAAAAATGTTGGAGCCACAGACCACAGACTAGCACAGCTGAAGTGGGTTTGTTCACAGCTGTAGCTAGGCAGAGGGATGACTAGCAAACTCTCCTATATAACCAAAGCATATAATGTATTTTGTGTGGATTGGTGTTGTGGAGAAAGAGTTGCTGGTGAGTTTATTGATAAGGTTTGCTGTGTATATACTGTGTTTGTTTATACTAAAACTCAAGATAAAGACCTCCAGATATTTTTGGATGAACCTTGCTGTCTGTAAGTCTTTTTGTGTGTGAAATTGGGTCAGAGCTATGAAACAGCTGCTAGCTGAAGCCTTTGTTTCTGTGCCCATTCTGCTGTGCAGTTCTGCTATTTTGGCAACTCCTGGGTTAGTTTGTCCCCAGGCTGTGCCAGGTGCCTCTCAGTGAGCCTATACTGAGAGGACACCTTCTGCCCCAAGGAATTTACAGGCTGCAAAAAAACAAAAACCCTTGAAAGATGTGGGAAGGAGGTGGCAGGCTGCCCTGGGTTCCAGGCCCTCTTTTTCTTCTTTAGGGGACCCCTTGGGTCCTGTGGCTGCCCCTGGCTGTGCTTCCCATGGGGAGAAAGACTTTCTTTACAAATCTGCACTGGATGGGTGGCTGCCTGCTAAAAGAAACCCTCTGGCTGGTGGGAGGAGCCAAAGTCATTGAGTGAGGGAGAATAAAACGGAGCAAAAGTGGGCTCTCATTGGCCACCAGCCTTCCCCCAATGGGAATCCAGAATACTGCCCTCAGAGGGCAACTGGTGTCAGAGCAGATGCCTGAGGCTCTGCAATCTGTGGGCAGGGCAAAGGTGAGCCCAAAGACTCACACAAAAGTTAGAGGTGAACATTCCACCTCTTGCTTTAGAGACTCCTTCACTCTCTTTTCTATTCATTTCTATTTTAACCAATGATAGGCGAGAGTCCCTGGACTCCCTCTTCTCTAAGCTTTTGCATGCTACTTTCACCAAGTATCTAGACCAGTGGTTTTTAACCAGGATTCTGGGGACCCCAGGGGTCTGTGATGTCCTCACAGGGGGTCCATGAAGGCTTGAAAGCTGCTCAGACCAGTTCCTGCCTGCAGTGGAGTGGCCATGTGACAGGAGCCAAGGCAAAGACTGGGTGCCTGGCTGGCTTGGCCTGTGTATTGCCAATAAATCCACTCCAGCCACAAACTTGCAGGAAGAAGCAGGAGAAAAGTCTTCCCTCCCACTCTAGTGCCTCTGAGGGAAGATTTCATGGATGGTGTAATTGTGTTGTTGTTGTTAGGTATTAGTAGGTATTATGATGATCATTAGGGTTTTAAATCTAAAGTCTTGGGGGTCCATGGCAACAAAAAAACATTTAAAGTGGGTCCCTGGTAAAGAAAAGGTTAAGAGCCACTGGCATAATAGTATTCGTATTAGTATTAGTATTAGTATTAGTATTAGTATAGGTGTGCCCTGCATAACATACACCATTATTTGCACTGCTGGGGTTTCAAGTGGTGGTTGCAGCATGGAGCTTGGACTTGCATTGTTCCTTTTACACGGTTCAGCTACATGCTATTATTTTAGGGAAAAAATATTGCAATTGTTTTACATGTGGGTGGTGAGTGGCTGAGGGAGTGAGAGGAGGGAGTGGCCCTTGTGAGGCTGGGGGTGTAGATGCAGATTGAGTGGCAGAAGTGGATTGTGAGGTAGACAGGGAATTTGCATGTGGGTGGTGATTGGCTGAAGGAGTGAGGGGATTGGTTGGGTATGTTTCCTAACCTGCCAATCAGCACACTGGGAAAGGAAACATACCAAAGCCGTGTGTGTGTGTGTGTGTGTGTGTGTGTGTGTTTTATTTTGTAAGAACTGAGTTAGTGACAACTAATTAATTGGATTTTTGGAATAGTAGAGATTATTTACTCAACTAGACCAACTTTTGATATGGGTTTTGATATCGCCTGGCACTCAGGTGGTCACATCATCACCCTACCGCCCCTGCTGCCACTGTGATGGGACCCAGGCAGTCAACTGGTGGTGGCGAGGGCAGCAGTGGAGGCAGGGCAACAGAGTGACTCCCCCTTAACCCACCACCGGTGTATGTTACGTCAGGTACAGCTAATAACATAAACCATGTAATCAAATGGTTTGATTACAATATACAAGATTATAAAGTAATGTTAAACTAAAATTCCAAGGGGTTTGGAAAACTAAACAAAACAAGGATTTTACTTGAGATTTTAAAAATAATGAGAGGAGCAGTCCCCAAATGTTCTGGGAGGCAATTCCAAGAGTTCAGAGCAGCAAGTGAAAAAGGATGAAGCTGAGCCAAGGAAGAGGAAACCCTTGGTTGGGTAAGAAGCCTAGAATGCAGATCTTAAGCAGATCAGTAAAAAGAAATAAAGTCAGAAAGATCGGGGGAGCTAGACTGTGTAAGGCTTTGAACATTAAAACAAGAAGCTTGTACTGAGTCCTAGAAGGAATGGGTAACCAATGAAAAGATATCAAAAGTGGGGAAAGTGCAACAAATGTCCTGCTTCTGATTGTCACAATCTCACTCACTGGCATGAGAGGGGGGCAGAATGGACTCCTTCTCTCTGTAATTGCTGCAGTTTATTAACATGGGTTTGGGGGCATAGGATCAGGAGATGCCACTTAGATCTAAGTATACATAGGAGATTATCAGATGCACTAAATATGGCACTATCATAATGCCAGGAGATCGCTAAAGGGCTTCCTTTTCAGACAACATCATTCCCCTCTCGTAATGCACCCATTCTGCTGCAAGCAAAAGTTGTTGTAGCAGAGTTGCAATCATCAGGTGAAGAAATGAGCACACATACACAGATGTGTGCCTATACTATTCCTCTATACTAAAGCATGATGGAGAAATATTTATAATGAATCTGAGACTCCTAACATACAGACTACATATCACAGCACAAAATACAGTGCAGTCGTGCACTGTGCATCCCAGACTGAAAGCACACAGTCTGAGAGCTAAAACCAAGTCAAAGCAAGAGCAGAGACAGCGGAGTGATCTAGTTATACAATACAAATACAGTACAGTCATGGGTTATACAGTTGGTGGTTCTCACACATATTTTCCCATATAGATAAGTCTTCAGCCATCACATGTCCTTCCCACGCCATCTCCCAAAGATAATCTAGATATGCTTATCAGCTGCATTTAGGCTTCTCATTGCTTGCCCATGTGGGCTGTAGCACGGAAGCTGCCAGACTCACCCCCTGCTGCCACCGCTAGCTATTTTATGGGTCAGGGCAGGTCTCCCCCGTGGCTTTTCTCCACGTGAGGTGGTGGTGGCATGGGCGCTGCCATACTGGTCTTCCCCTTCCTGGCCTGCAAGGAACCAATCAGAGCAGATCAGCCCTGCACTGATTGGTTGATTTGAAGGGAGGTGGGACACTGCTGCCCTTTGCAGCAGTTTTATGACAATTTTCAGCAGTTCCTCAATCAGATATGGTGGTTGGGTATATAAACCCGGCCGCCACATCAGATTGGCCAGTGGTTTCTTTACCGTGTAAATTTCCAGTGATTGTATATCCCATCACCTTAACATATATATGTTTGATGTTCCACCCTTTGGTGAAAAGGGCATTATAAGTAAACATTGTTTTTGTTGTTGATGATGATGTTGTATAATTACAGAGCTGTGATTCCACTTTAACTGTTATAGTTCCATCCTATGAAATCCTGGGATTTTCAGTGTAGGGAGGGATATTTAAAATTCTTAGCCAGAGAGCTCAACCAAACAACAAGCCCTTAGGTTCCGTAGGATGTTGTTATGGCAGTTAAAGTGGGATCATAGTGCTGTAACTATGTAGTGTGAAAAGGTCCCTAGATATGCAGTGTCATAGGTGGAGCCTGCAGCTTTGTCTTGCTCCTACTTCATGAGGTTAAGGCTCTTACATCAGGGGTAAGCAAAAGCTTGAGGAGCAGGGGCCACTTTTCACCCCTGTGCTCCCCCCTCATTTCCACTCACCATTTTCATTTGCCATCCAGCCCCAATATGGTTTTTACTGTGATTTTGTTGTATTTTTATTGAACTGTACAGTGCCTATATGTGTGTGAATGTCACAGCATATGCATTTTAATCTGATTGTAATTCCTGGAAATCTACTTTGAGCTACTATTGTTGATGAAGGAGGAGTACACTTGAAGAGAAGAAATTCATTTTATCATATCAATCTGAATCATATCAATCTGAAGACAAGAACTGCCTCATGGTGACGCTCTCTCTCCCTCCCTCTCTTTGTCCCTCACACACACATACACACACACACCTCTCCCAATTTCTGATAGCAAAAATGCAATGCAGCAAAGCAATTGTTAAAAATTGATGCCATTTTATGACTGGGAATGTAATTCTTGGCTAACTTGACCTCTGTAAACAAATACTTCCTGTACAGAAAACACTGTTTTCTTCTCAGAAAATGTAGTATTGGGGGCTTATTCTGCACAAAAAAAGCACATCAATTTGCACATAGAAAACAGCATTTTCTGTGCAGAACTACTGTTTTCCTTGCAGAAACATTGGCTTTTGGGATTCACACTAATGATTGTCAATGACTGAATGTGGACATTATCAGAGTGGCAAATTCACACAAATGGGCCAATGCATGGTTACTTCATGTTCCAGCTGCAAAAAAGGCATTATTTTTAATTCACAGGACAAGCCAATAAATAATCAATAGTGCTTTTTCCATGGTATTGCTGGTGTGTGAAACCACATCCTGTTGTAATCATGAGATTACATCATGAATGGGTGGTCCTCAGTGAGAAAACTTCCAGGTGAGAACATAAAAACAAAGCACAGGATACTCTTTTTACGAACTGTCCCATTTAGTTTCAACGTTTTGTGCTTGTTTCAGTGCTTCTGTGTTGGTTTACTTTGTTAATTAAGGTGTTTTTGGAGTTTTAAGCACATTCCCATCTTCTTGTGAGAACTGCTGAAATCTTGCCCACATTAAATCACAGAATTAAGCTCTCATTCTTAAAGTGCTAGTGGTTGGCATGTGATAATTCCTTGGTGGTTCGTTTGTGCGATTACAGCAATGTGTGATAATAACTGTGATAACGCCATGATGTTTCTGCTATCCTCATTCACAGAATTGTAGCATTTTTAGATGCTCATCTAATAAATGTCCTGTGACTCCAAAATGCTATCATTACTTAAGCCAGCATTACTCCAATTGAAGGGTTTCCAAGTCTTTGCAGGTTGGGACACTGAGACATGATGATTATAGTGCCCTCCTGGTTGTGGGATGTACTGATACAAACTGCTACAGCAAGACCCTGAGAGTTTCCTCCAGCTGCCTGTCTCAATGTGACTCGCATATAGAAGAGTGCTGTAGTCATCATTTCCCAGTGGTCTGATCTGCAGTGCCATTGAAACCCATTGTTTGGGGCACCGCCTGGCTTATGAGGTAGGCTTTGGGGAGGGGTAACATCAGCAGAAGTAGTTACGATGGCAGAGCTCCATCATTATAATTATACCTGCTGATGCAGGATATTATTTTCTGTTCAGAAAAATGTTGTTTTCTGTGCAAAAAAAGAGCACATTTTGTGCAGAATAGGCCTCAAACGATAGAGATGCTCATCAATCCCAGATCTTCTCATTAGTGTTTCCCAACTCTTGAGAAATATGTTCTTTGAATATTGCTCTCTGGGGGCCATAGTTTTCAATGGTATCCTTATAAACATTAAAAAAAAAAGGATTTAAAATGGATTAAACACTATGGTTTCAAGCACAACAAATCTGAATTTGAGAAATGTACAGATGATGAACATTTTCTTGGTAAAATGTAGAAAGTTTCACTAAAACAAGTTAATACAGTACTTTTCAAATATTTTCTCTCCATACCAAGAAAGGGAGGGAGGGCAGGGGGAGGTCCTCACCTGGTGACAGTATTTTGGGGGGCGGTACTCCCTCCTGCCTCACTCCCCCACCCACCTGCTTCCTTCCCCATGCACACATATGCCCCTGCCCGCTTGCTTACTTTGTGCCCTGAGTTCTGCTGCGTCTTTGGGCTCCCAATTCCTCCTTCCTCCCCTCTGCAGGTGCTCCAGGTGTTCTGCTCATGGGGAGGGGGAGAGAAGAGGGCTCCCCTGTAGGTGCTCCAGGTTGTCTACTCGTGGGGAGAGAAGAGGCCTCCCTTTTCCCTCCCCCCTGTGGATGCTCTGCGACTGTCCTGGTTTTGTGGCAGAGAATTATGACAACCCCCATCTGACTTCTCTTGCACTTGCTTAAAGATCAGGGAGAACAGGCTTACAGATGGCTCTGCAGCCAGATGTGGAGCCTAATAGTATTCCACCCATTCTCCTGGTAAGCATTTTACCCAGAGAAAGAGTTTGATTCTCAATTTTATAGCAAAAGGAATTCACAGTATGAAAAGTGAAATGAAATACTTTGGATCATCCCTAATGTAACATGTTAGTTTTAGGAGCTGGTTTAGATAGATAGATAGATAGATAGATAGATAGATAGATAGCCACCTTGCATTTTGAAAAGGCAAGATTACAAATGTGCTTTTTCTTTTTTTTTCTTTGAAAAAATCTGGGTATTCTTCATATCTGTACTCCAGATCTGAGCATTCTTCACATCTGTGCTGCATGAGCACAGTGGCAAGTAGTGGCTGGGGGCATCCATGTAAGGTAGGGTGGTGAATCTTCTCTGGACTTTAGTGTGAACTTTTAAAGGGAGCAACCTAAGCTGTTGAACCCTGTTCCCAAAATTGGTTCAGTACCATGGATAGCTCCTTTGAAGTTCAGGCTAAAGCCAAAAATTGATTCATAGTCCCACTGATGTGGGAACCACCATAGATTTCCTGATCTCTGAAGTAGCATCATGTATTCCATTATCTCTTTTCATTTGTGCTAGAAATACAGAAAACATGCTGATAAATGTGGGAGCACCAATCCTCTTATGAAGATTTCCATATGTGATAGCCCATGAGAACAGTGTAAACTTCATCTCCACCATGCAAATTGTAGGGATTTTTTTTTTATTTTGGCCACCTCCTATAATTGCTCTTGTATGCAGTTCAATGCTATTCCACACACACCCCTTAACTTGGCTATGATTCAATGATGGGTGAAGCAATACCTATATATAGACTTTAAAATGCCTTGTTCTGTACAAGAAATACTGTATGTATGTAAGCTATTATTACTTTTATTATGATTAAGGTATCATTACTATAACTTTGTTGCAAGTTACAACAAAGCTATAAAAAGTTACATGAGAACAGCTAATAAAGGCACCACCAAAGCTGTAACTTTCAACACAGGGTTTATTTTATCTGGCTCTTTGGATTAAACACAGTCCAGGACATAGCTGGTATGAAGATTTAGATTTTCTTAATGGAGAAGGCTCTCATAATCACATCCCCCTTGCATCTAAAAAGCCTTTTATTTAAAAGAGTAACTTTGGTCACACTGTGTCTTAAACACCACTCAGTTCCATCATGCTGTTTTAATCAATCATCTCCTGTTTTTTTTTTTTAAAGGTAGGAGTTAAGAGAATAATGCATCTTGATAAGATATTTTAATAAAATATGTTTGCCACCTCCACACCATTTTAATTTTCCATTGCATTATCCCAAAGTGAGCCCTTAACAAAAAACAAAAAAAGAAGAAGAAGAAAAAGGGAAGGGTGTGTAAAGGGAAGTAACTGTACATATCGGAAGACTATTTACATCTTACTTTTTCCCCAGGAGGTTCAGCCATTATGTTATCTTTCTCTGCGGTTTTCTCCCCCACCTGCTGAAGAGGATTTAGGGCATACTCCAGCCAAAGCTAAGAACTTTTCAAACCCTACTAAAGTAAATGGAAGAAACCGTTAAGCAATTAAGTCTGAAAGCAGTGATTATTATAATGAATTTTGTGCCTTAAAATCTGTTAGACATGCAACTATAAATCTTTGACTGTTATAAATATATCTTAAATGTATGTATATTACCTGATGAAAGTCGTGTTTCGCTTGCATCTGCCTAAATCTTTCAGTAACAGACATCATTTTTCTTTGCGGAGCTTGCAAATTTACCTTTGAAAAGGGGTTCGTTATCATTCCAAGAATCCACACTAATTAACTGCATCATAACATGATAGTTATAGAATAGTAGTTAACAAGAGGATCTTGCAGTACTTTTGCGAGAAAGAAATTGTAGCATAAGCTTTCCTAGACTAGTTAAACTGAACTTATCACCTCATCATCATATCTACAAGCTTTGCATTTCTATGGCTATTCAACAGCCTGCTTATAAGATTTGTTCCTAGGTACCAGTTCACCTCATGCATCTGAGGAAGTGGACCAAGTCTACGAAAGCTTATGCTACAATTTCTTTCTCTCAGTCTCAAGGGTGCTTCAAGATCCCCTTGCTTACTGATATTCCAGACTAACATAGCTATGTTTTTGAATTCTATCAACACAGTAGTTGTAACACCATAATTTCAACTTTAAAAAGTAAGGCTACCTTACCATTTTTCCTAAAGCAACTATATACTTTTTAAATAAAATCTGAATGTTAAAAAACACACTCTTATCCCATGTACCTTAGAATGAAGCCACAGGAGAGCAAGACATGAGGCAGTGGTGAAGGCACAGCAGGAACTTAACATAATACTTAAAACTATGTGATCATCTTTCTCCACCTTTTTATAAGGACACAGCTCTGGAACAATAAAAGTTACTGAAAGGTTACTTTGAGGGTTGCTTGAACTGATGTAGTTATATCTTTGCTATCGGGAAAGAGAATTTCGAAAATATTGTAACATATTTCAATATTTATTTACAGTCATTCCAAGCTCTGTTCTTTTGGGGGTTATATGTCTCTAATTAGGAAGAACTTCCTGACAGTAAGAGCTGTTCAGCAGTGGAATGCACTGCTTGGGAGTGTGGTGGGGTCTCCTTCTTCGGAGTTTTTTTAAGCAGAGACTGGATGGCCATCTGTCAGGAATGATTTGATTGCTTATTCCTGCATGGCAGGGGGTTGGACTGGATGGTCCTTGTGGTCTCTTCCAGCTCTATGAGTCTATGATTCTAATTTCAGCACTGTCACAGTCAAAAATAAGACTAAATCTTGCAAAAGCGGTAAGTCAAAGTATTTGAACTAGACCTTTTTTTTTTTTTTTTTTTTTTTTGGCATGGCAGGGAAGCATTTATAAAGACTGCAAAAATCTCCAGGAATGGGGTGAATTCTTACAATTAAAGGGTGAGCAAGCTTACCCAGGGGCAGCTAGTGGTTTTCATGTTAGTGGGTTGGTGAATCTGCTGTGGATTTTAATATAATCAGTAAAGAAGCTATCCAAGGTTTGAATCTATCTGTGCGGGATAGATTTCAGGACCTTGGATAGTTCATGTAAAGTTTATCCAAAACTTCAGTGCCTATCCACTAAAACAGAAGCAAACGGCTGCTACTGGACTCCCGATTACAAGTGAAATGCTTGTAGGTTTTTTCCCTTCATATTCTTGAAGCGCACACATATTTGAGACTTTTCATCTTCACCACCACTTGAAGCTGCAGCAGAACTGCCTGAATAGCCCAGTGGCATTCCCAAAGGGAACAGGGCTTCAGTGTGAGATTGAACAGCTCCCAGGGACACTATTGAGCGTAAGAGAGCAAGAGGAAAAGAAAAGGATAGAGCAGTGGCTCCTAAACTTTTCTTTACCAGGGACCCCCTTTAAATATCTTTGGTTGCCATGGACCCCCAGACTTAACTCAAGATTTAAAGCCCGAACAACAACAACAATAACAACAACAACTGATGATAATAATAATCTCTCTCTCTCTCTCTGGCTTTTCTTCGCAAACAAATATTCAGGAAGGATTCATTCCGCACTTTCTGCAAGCACGCTGATGACTAAAAAGGCCAATCCGAGATAAACAAGTCCGGTTGCAGAAAGCACAGCAGAAGGTCTCCCTGGGTGATGTTTCCGGGTTGTGATTCTTTCTGCGTTGTCATTTCTCTTCAAGACTTGTTCGGCGTGAGTACTCAAATAAGGCTGCAGTATTGTGGATAGTGCGTCTCCATGCCTCCCAATGTGAGGCCAGGGAGGACCATTGTTGGTGATCAATTTGGCCGTGCCTGAGATGTTGTTTCAGGCAGTCCTTGTATCACTTTTTTGGAGCACCCCTCTTATGCTAACCCGTGGCGAGTTTACTGTAGAGTACTATTTTTGGGAGGTGATGGTCCTCCATCCTAGAAATGTGCCCTGCCCAGCGCAGCTGTGTTTTCAATATTATGGCCTCAATGCTGGTGGTCCCTGCTTGCTCAAGGATAGCAACATTTGTCACATAGTCAGTCCAGTGTATATTTAGGATTGTGCGTATATCGCACTGATGAAAGCGTTCGAGGAGTCGTAAGTGTTGGTGATAGCTGACCCATGTTTCAGACCCATAAAGGAGAATAGACAGTACAATGGCTCTATACACATCATACAATTACACCATCCATGAAACCTTCCCTCAGAGGCACCGGAGGGGGAAGGAAGACTTTTCTCCTGCTTTTTCCTGCAAATTTATGGCTGGAGTGGATTAAATGACAATGCACAGGCCAAGCCAGCCAGCCTTTGCCTTGGCTCCTGTCATGTGGGTCAAGCAGCCTTCAAGCCTTCACGGACCACCCGTGAGGGCA
Organism: Gambelia wislizenii; assembly: GCA_030847615.1. Lineage (NCBI taxonomy): Eukaryota > Metazoa > Chordata > Lepidosauria > Squamata > Crotaphytidae > Gambelia > Gambelia wislizenii. The sequence goes on from JAUMIR010000002.1 coordinate 66,310,797, forward strand.
TCACAAGCCAGATGCATGGGCGGACAAGCCAGGAACCTCCCAGGGCCATAGGGGGAAGCTGCCTACCTCTCAAGGGAAGGCAAACCCTCCATAACCCCCCTTTAGAATTTCCTCTAGAAGTTGTTGTTTGCTGAGCTGAAATCACTGGTCAGGCTGTAAGCCCATTATAGAGCTGAAATCACACATCAAGCGCTAGATGCCGCCCAAGATGAAGACCCAGCCCAACAGGCCTGTTATCCATGCCCAGACGGGCTAGGCACCCAGGTCATGGCCTGCCCTAGCACTGCGGGGGTGTAGGTCAGCAACAGCGGGCAAAAGCACATTACATACAATAGCCAGCAACCCTGCAGCTGTACAGGACTTCGTGGCTGGCACGGAGGCCCCCAATCTACAGGAACTAACCCAGGCATTTACGTTCCTGGCAGAACGGGTTGTGGAGCTGAAGTCCAGTAGGGGTCCCAAGGCTGGATCCTCAGCCACATGGCAAGCACCTGAGAATGTGGCCATCACCGGGGCCTGGTCTTGGGCCAGGGCTGAAGAAACAGCTCAATTGGCAAGGACAGCAGGCTGTCGGTGAAGGCATCACTCCCCATCTCAAAGCGACATCAGTGTAATGTCTTCACCAACCTCCTCACCAGAGTGCCCAAACGAGACATCAGGAAGGAAGGAGCAGAACGGGACAAAGCATGAGAGGAAGAAGCGGTGATCCAAGCAGAAGAGAAGAAGGGACTCAGACAGCGATAGATCTTCTGGTGAGTCTTCTGATGATGACTTGGATCGGGTCAGTTACTTGGAGGCAGCGGCCCTGGTACCTAGGCTGCGGTCCTGTGCCATTGAGGCACGGACCCAATGAGATCCCTCTGCCTCTGGCCCCATCAGGGCTTGGCGGGATGGGGTGGCATTACCAGGGACCCCACCCCTTAACTTATTCCAGGATAATGAGGACCCCCCCCCCCGGATCCACTTGGACAGGAAGACATGGGATCATATCCTGAAAGGATATTATGTTGATGTCTTCACCCTGCTAAAACCCGAGGGGGAAATGGGCAGCACTCCCAAATCTGACAAGAACACAGATAAGGCCAAGCCTGATCCTGTGGAGTGCACCTTTTTCAATTGGTTGGCCGGGTACACAGTTTTTATGGGGGTAGTGGAACTGGCCTACCCAGACAGGGTGTGGCATCTGGCTAACCACTTGGGCAACGTGCTGGAGGACATATCTCTGGCCGGAGAGGCGGCGGCCATTGAATATGTTGCCACCTTCCACAAAAGGGCTTCCCGGAATGCCAGGGCCAGATGGGACCTCATCAACAACAAGCTTTGGCTGGTCATTGTGGGCTCCCATATTAAGGAAAAGCAGAGGCAACTAAGCCGCCTCGGAAAAAGGACCCCTGGCACTTGGTCTGCTGGGAGTTCAATGTTGCCAAGTTTTTCCATTCTCGTTGCAAGTTTGAGCATAACTGCAAGAACTGCTATGGGAACCACCCTAGAACTAGCTGCTTCTGTGCAGGCTCGTCTTCCAGTCCTTTCATTCAGGATACCATGCTTCCCCCAGCGTTAAAAAGGAGGTAGTGTCAGGAAGTAGTGCCAGTCAAGGAAGCAGCTAGAACTAGGTACCCTGCATGGCCTTCACTCCAGTCAAGCGGCAGGCCATGCTCCCCCTACTGGCTCTCTACCCTGACAGGAGAGCAGCTGCTTATTTACAGGAAGGATTCTCCGTCGGCTTCAGGATCCCTGCTACAGGCCCCAGATGGGCATCTGAATCAGGAAACCTTAAGTTGGCAGCTGCCCTGCCTGAGGTGGTGGCAGCCAAGATTGCAAAGGAATGTGCAGCGGGGAGGATGGCAGGCTCCTTCCCATTTCCCCCCATGGACAATCTTAGGGTCTCCCGGTTAGGTGTGGTACCAAAGAAGGCTCTGGGTGAATACAGGTTCATCTACCACCTATCCTATCCAAAGGGGGCATCAGTCAATGACCCCATACCACCGTAGCTTTGTTCGGTCCAGTATGCGTCATTCGACCATGCGGTCAAACTGGTCAGGGCCTATGGCCCTGGGGCCCTGATAGCAAAATGTGACATCCAGTCAGCATTTGGGCTACTTCCAGTCCACCCGGAGGACCACTGTCTGCTGGGATTCAAGTTCCAAGGGCAGTGGTACTATGACATGGTCCTCCCCATGGGATGCTTCATCAGCTGTTTCACCTTTGAGGCTTTCAGCACCTTCTTGGAATGGGCCTTGCGGCATAGAACCAAATCCTCATCTGTCACTCACTACCTTGACGATTTCCTCATGATAGGGGCAGCGGGGGGGGGGAAGATTGCGGTTTTCTTCTTGATTCTTTCCAGGAGCTGGCTCGGGAGCTGGCAGTCCCTCTGGTGCCTGTCAAGATGGTGGTGCCATCCCGCACCATAGTGTTTTTGGGGATTGAGCTGGACTCTGTTGCAGAGGTCTCACACCTCCCAGAAGACAAGCTGGAGGGCATTAGGGAGAGGCTTTGCCACCTGCTGGTTAAGGTCAAGGCCACTTTGAAGGAAGTACAGTCACTGCTTGGCCACCTTAACTTTGCATGCAGGGTTGTTTCACCAGGCAGGGCCTTTTGCAGCAGGCTGGCTAGGATCATGATGGGCATTCGGTCCCCTCATCACCATATCTGGCTCACTAGGGCAGTTAAGGAGGATCTGAGGGTGTGGCTGCACTTTCTAGAGGGGTACAATGGGGTCACCTTCTGGCAGGGGGATGCAGCAACAGGGGTGGGGCTACAGATGCAGTCTGATGCAGCGGGAGGTGTAGGGTTTGGGGTGTACTTTAACAGGCACTGGTGCACTCAGCGCTGGCCTTCTGAATGGAGGAACTCTGAAGTTATTCGGGACCTAACTTTCCTTGAGTTCTTTCCCATAGTGGTATGCTTATGGAAAGACGAGTTTCGGAACAAAAGGATCTGCTTCTGGTACGATAATCAGGCGGTTGTCAGGATTATCAACAAGCAGTCCTCTAAGTCTGACAGAGTCATGCGACTCGTCGGGGAGTTTGTGTTCATCTGCCTGGAGGAGAACATCACCTTTTCAGCAAAACACATTCCGGGGTGGGGGGATAAAGATATCACGGATGTGTTGTCTCGGTTCCAGGAAGACAGGTTTTGAGAGTTGGCTCCGGAAGCGGATTGTATGCCAGTGACCTTCCTGGCCGAGCTCTGGCACCTTGGGAAGGAACGGTGATCCAGGGGGTCCTTAACTCTCTGGTATCTTCCACCCAGGCCAGTTACTCGAGGGCAGTATGGCAGTTCTTCACCTTCAGACAGAGACACAACTACAGGAGCTCCTGGCCATCATCTATACGAGAGGTCCTGCATTACATTGCATCCCTGAAGGAAAAAAGCCCGGCAGCGAGATCCATGTCACTCCATCTGGCTACCATTTCCTTCTTCAGTAAAGTAGCCGGCGAAGGCGACCCTGCAACTCATTCTTGATTCAAAGAGCAGTAGAAGGATGGCGCTGTGGCAAAACCCAAGAGCGAGATACATGCAGATCCATCTCATTCAGGCTGTTATGCAACTTGATGGCAGCTTTGCGCTGCATCTGCCGATCCAGGTATGAGACTCTGCTCTTCCACACTGCTTTTTCCACTATTTTTTTCACAGCTCTACATGTTGGGGAGCTGGTCTGTGGCTCAAAGAAGGAAAAGACGGGGCACCCGCTCCAGCTAAATGATGTGGCGGTAGGAGCGGAGGATCTGTGACTACAGATCCGATGGTCTCAGAGCGATCAGCGGGGGAAAGGGGCTCACCTGCGCCTGCTTAAGCTGGAAGAGACAACTGCTTGCCCAGTATACCTCATGCGTGAGTACCTGCATTGGCATCCAGACACCCAGGGAACCCTCTTCATTCATGAAGACTTATCCGCACTGACTCACTTCCAGTTCATGAGCATACTTCGAGCAGCACTGTGGCAGCTGAGTTGCACAGCAGGTGAGTATGGAGGACACTCGTTCCGGATAGGTGTGGCCACCGCAGCCACAGGGGAAGGTTTCGCAGTGTCTGATATTCAGCAGCTGGGCAGATGGCATTCCAGGGCATACACAGCTTACATCCATCCGGAACTCAATCTTTTCCCCGGATAGGTCCAACTCAGAGTCCCTCCAATCAGAAGGCCGGCCTGTTTGGGGTGATAGCTGCCGTGTTGGCAGAAGCTGAGCTGCAGGAGAGTGGGGCAGCTCAACTTAGGTGGCAGTGAGCATGGGGGTTGTGATCCAAACTCGGGGTCAAGGGTCTCCGGTTCAAGGCCAAGGCTACTCCTAGGTCAAGTTCTAGTTCATAACAACAGAGACCCTGGGGGGAGGAGGTAGACACTTGGGCCACCATTGGGGGGACCCACCCAAGGTTATCCAAGTGGTCTTGGATGAAACCGATTATCTAGACCCATTTCAAACTGGCTTTAGGTCGGGATTTGGAGTTGAGACTGCCATGATTGCCTTGACCAACGGCCTGCGTCTAAGCATCAACAGGGGTAGTGTGACCCTGTTGATGCTTTTAGACATCTCAGCGGCTTTCGATAAGATAGATCATAGCATCCTCTTGGATTGCCTGAGAGGGTTAGGAATCGGAGGCACTGCGCTCCAGTGGTTCCGGTCCTTCCTCTCGGGCAGGTCCCAGAGGGTGCTGCTTGGGGACAGCTGCTCCAGCAGAAAGGAGCTTGCTTGTGGCATTCCGCAGGGTGCCATCCTGTCCCCGATGCTGTTTAACATCTATATGAAGCCGCTGGGTGAGATTATTCGGAGTTATGGGGCTGGGTGTTATCAGTACGCGGATGATACCCAGATCTATTTCTCCTTGTCCCGATCGTCGGTCTCAAATTCTGATAGCGTCTCTCCTCTTAATGATTGTCTTAAAGCAGTAATGGTCTGGATGAGGAAAAACAGATTGAGATTAAATCTAGACAAAATGGAGGTGCTCACGGTAGCGGCCCCAAAACCAGGAGTTGGGTTGCCACCTCCAGTCCTGGACAGGGTCACGCTCTCCGTTAAGGACTGTGTTCGCAGTCTGGGGGTGCTCCTTGATTCATCACTACAGATGACTAGTCAGGTGAATGCGACGGTCAGGAGCACCTGTTATCAGCTTCGGTTATCAGCTGCACCCTTTCCTGGAAGTAAGGGACCTCAAGATTGTGGTGCACGCGCTGGTAACCTCTCGTCTAGATTTCTGCAATGCACTCTACATGGGGCTGCCCTCATGCTTAGTCCGGAAACTTCAGTTGGTACAAAATATGGCAGCCAGAGTGGTCTTGGGAACATCTCGGAGAGACCATATAACTCCAGTATTAAAATCTCTCCACTGGCTGCCTATCAGTTTCTGGGCCCAGTATAAGGTGTTGGTTATTACCTTTAAAGCCCTAAATGGCTTGGGTCCAACTTATCTCCAGAACCGCCCCCTCCCATACAATCCGCCCTGCACACTCCAGTCCTCTGGGAGGAATTTGCTTCAGCCACAAAAATCTAGGCTGTCTGCAACCTCCCAGAGGGCCTTTTTGGTAATCATCCCCAAATTGTGGAATGACCTGCCGAACGAGATCCATCAGATGACAAGCCTGAGTAGCTTTAAAAAAGCACTAAAGACGGATCTCTTTCAGCAGGCCTTTCCTAATTAGGTCCCGGCCTCAGGGGCTCCTGGCCTCTTTTAGTCTGCTGGCTATTTGTTATATTTATTGTATTTATTGTTTTAAAATGTGATTTTAGATAGTTGCTTTTAATTTATATTTGTTTAATATCTTTTTATGGGGGTGGGTGGTGTTTTGGGATTTTTATCTGCATTGTATTTTAATTATTGTAAGCTGCCCTGATTGTTTTATCAGAGGGGCAGATTATAAATAAATATTATTATTATTATTATTATCATTATCCTCCCCCCTTCTCTGGGTCTGGATATTGACCACATCACATAACCGGATCACGTGATCAGTTAGCAGGGGGCTAACCGATACGTCATTGACCAGCAGACTAAAAGCAGGTGGGCTGGCCGATATCTGGTTTTGGCCCATGCTCAGGCGCCAACCAGGCAACTATCACCAAGGCTAAGTTGTGGCCATTTATTGCCAATACTTGACTATATAACTCACTTTTCTCTCTGTATCAATACAAATCTTTCTGCTTATTTTGTGTCTGTCTGTTATCTTTGGTTGGGAAAAGGGAGGTAGGGCAACCAACAAGTGGGGGGGAGGGAACTATTTCACCTCAGCACGCAAATAGTAATTCAACAGTATTGGCAGCTGGAATGTTTTGAAACATGCCAGTCTCCTTTTCTGCTTATACCTTCTAAAGGCAATGAGGTATATTAGCTAAAGGTGATATTTCAAATACAAGCCTCACCCAAAGTTTCATTTAGCATTTTTGATAGGCCAGGCTGCTGACAGTTTATGTTTTTGAGATAGCACAAATAAAATTGCTATTAACATTTAAGAAAATACATGAGATAGGGTGGAGAAGGAATTAGGCATGGTATAATACTGGCTAAAGAGAATGCTGGGCATGTTTGAATGTATGGAGATTATCAGACATGGTGGAACATGGCAAAAATATGTATCCCCAACTGCTTCAGAAGAAGGCCATGGGAACAGAAAGGGCAACATTATCAGATGCCCACATCCTCAGCCGTTCCCAGGGCATAGCGTGCCATGGATGAGGCTTCCCTTTTTAATTGATGGGGACAAGCTGCCAATAAAAAGAGTCACCTTACTCATGCCTATGCCATACCCCTAGAACACTGAAGATGTCATCATCTGATAATATCCCCTGTTCTTGTTCTTGTCATGATCTCCTGAAACGGCTTTTGCTGCATCTGATAATCTCCGATATCTCAAGAGACGAGTAAGGTATGGTTAATATAACTTTTGTTAATATAACTTATTACTGTAAGATGCTTTATGATTCCTGCAGCCATTTAATCTGGCAGGTAAAAAAATAGTTTTGTCTGAAAATGAGCACTGAAGATTTTCCACACCAGTTGTGAACAGTGAAGTTGGGTGATACATTCCTCTGGATTTAATGTGGGGAAGGAGAAATTCTCCAGTAGTTTGCTTGGGCCAGAATTCACAATTAGCTGGGGCAACGATACAGTTCGCACATCCCTTTATGCTAGGGATAGAAAGACTGTTTGTAAATATTTGAATCTCAGATGAAAAAGTGGTTTCCTGAGCATTAGGAACCTCTAATAAGTAGAATCCTGGATGGATGAGAGTCTTTGCAGTTTAGGGCTTATGAGGAGGGGCTTAAAGGTATGTTCAGCACTGGAGAAGAGAAGGTTAAGAGGTGACATGATAGCCATGTTTAAATATTTAAAGGGATGTCATCTTAAGGATGGAGCAAATTTGTTTCCTGCTACTTGAGAGACTAGGGAGATTATCAGATGTGTCAAAAATGGCATTATAATGATGCCATGAGATCGCAAAAGGGCTTCCTTATCAGACGCTGTCGTGCCCCAGTGTTCTGCAAGTGGTCCGCTGCTGTTACAAGGGAGTTCTTTTTTATTGTCGGGGAGAAGTAAAAAATTGATCTCCCATAGCGTTTCTGTTCTGGACTTTCATGTGTGTAAAAATGTGTCCCATTTTGCTGGCGCGATTCTTGTGCCAATGGGCAAGTCCTGCCAGAACACTTCCACGTGCAAATGGGAAGATTATGTACCATATGCTCTTTTTATGAACCTCCCTATCTTGCTTGCAAGTTTCTAAACGTGTTACCTGTGCTTTTCTGAAAGTTTTCTTTCTTAATTTTGGTATTTTGGGGATTTTTAGCATGCTTATGTCTTCTTGCGAGATGCACCAAAATCTCATTCATGGAAAAATGTGGAAGTAAGCAGTGCGAGCGCTCATATTGCCAGATTCTTGGAGCAATTTTGTAACGTTATCATGACAGTGTGTGAAAATGTGTGTCATTCTGCCAGAACAGGAATGCTGTAAAATATAGTGCCATAATAATGTTTTTAGGCACTCATCTGATAATCTCCTAGACATGAAACAATGGATTCAAACTACAGGAAAAGAGATTCCACTTAAACATTAAGAAGAACTTCCTAAAGGTAAGAGCTGTTCAACAGTGGAATACGCTGCCTCAGAGTGTGGTGGAGTCTCCTTCTTTGAAGGTTATTAAACAGAGAATGAGTGGCCATCTGTTGGGGGTGCTTTGATTGTGTGTTCCTGCCAGGCAGGGGATTGGACAGGATGGCCCTTTTGGTCTCTTCCAGTTTTATGATTCCATATAATTAATGTTTCTCCTAATTTCTTTCTCCACAGGCTGCATTGAGAGTTTTCACAGGCTTTTTGCACACAGCTCTTTAAAAAGAATCAGAGTGAATTCACATTGCTGGATGTTTTTCTCACTTACTGTTTATATTATAGGGGATTTGGCTGTCCATCACTGCTTACAGTTGCACCAGACACATTCAGTGTTTGATGTGGGAGGATTATTTCAAAGTATATCGGATATTAGGAACTAGGGACTAGGTTATGATTTATCTAATGAAATGTTAATTTTTGACCAAGAGAAAGGTTATGGGGAGGAAAAACAGTTAAGCCCAGAAATGATTAAAATGGGATTTGTGAAATTTCAAAGCAGTAATTTCTATTAATTCAGGCCCATCTTCGTTTATATGCTAAAGGTGATGAGACGATTGAGTTTGCAGGCTTCTTCTTGAGACTTACTCTGGGAATGTAGCAAGTGAAAGAAGGGGAAAGCCTTTTTAGTAAGGAGCCCCAAGAGAGACAGCACCAAAAAAACCTTGACATGAGAAAATCCAGCTAAGAGACAGCTGATTTCTCAGCTGGGAAGTACTTCAGGAAGAGATGGCATCTTGCCTTCTCCACCTGGACTTGGTAATAATTCTCACTATTCATGAACAGATGTCTTGGTTAGATTCCTCAGGTGTAACTGAATTTATTAAAGGATCCAGGGACTCAAAATTAATTCCAAATCATTACATTCCATAGTTATCTCTCAGGATAACAAAAAGCTAAGCGGAGTGGGGGGGGGGAAGCTATGATAAAGATAATATTCTGAGTGATTATAGGGGCCTGTCCCCAGTGGATGTATGTTTTGAGTCTCTCTGTTTGTGACCAAGTTGGTTGGCTAAGTACTGAATTAAAGGCCAGCCCAAGGCATTCTGCTGCCTGAAATGGCAGCAAATTGTGACTTCCACCCACCCCAGTCAAGATGCATAGCACCCTAAGACAAACATTTTATTTTGGCACTTTAGACAGAAAATCCCACAGGCATCTGTCTAGTAGGCCCTCCTTGCCAACACAAAACTTTACATCTGTCTCTGTTAAGCTCTCCCAGTTTTAGGTTCTCTACAAATTTCCTAAAGATAAATGGTTTATTTTATTCTCTGTTGTTTAATATTTTGGAAGTGTGTGTGTGTGATGTTAATAATCACTTAAAAGTTATGATGTAAATAATCTTACTACATCATTCAGAATTCTATGAGGTCTCATCAGCTTTATTGTATTTTAAACGAGTATCTTCTTTATGTATGATGAACTGAGACAGCAATCCACACTCAAATCTCTTACTGGAAAATCTATCATAAGGCCAGCTTTCTGTGGCAAGACAAAGGAGATTATCAGACGTGGGAGAACACGCTAAAACAAAAACAAAAACAAAACAAAACACATCCCCAACTGCGTCAGAAGATGGCTAGGAGAACAGAAAGGGAGACATTGCCAAATGCCACATCCTACAGCCATTCCCAGGGTGCAGCACTGCCACGAATGACGCCTCCTTTTTCATTGACGGGGACAAGCTGCCAATAAAAAGGGATGCATTACTCATGGCCACGCTATGCCCCGGAAAGCTGGAGGATGTCATCATCTGATAATGTCACCCCTTCCTGTTCTCCTAGCCATCTTCTGATGTGGTTTTTGCCAAAACATTTTGTGCAAAGTGTTTGCTGAGTTGGATACGCTCCCTCAAATACACACTAATTGTATAGGAAAGAGTTGCACTTTTTTCTTAGAATATTAACTATTATATTAATAATATTACTTTTAAGGAAGCAAAACACTGACTATGAGTCCTTCCAAGGGCTTCGTTTGCTTACCATGGCCAGACACAGGACTACAGACACTTTCTGTACTCTATTAGGCCAAGAAACTCACTAAAAATATCACCAGTGAAAGCAACATGAGAACTTTATCAGTACTGACTTGAAGTATCACAGCCTGGTACACACACAAGCTGACATTCAGTATTGCAGTAACAAATAACCTAGAGTTATGAATCTGTAACTGCTCTGCATTTAGTGCGACTACACAGTCTTAGGACTTTTTCGGATGCATCAAATATAACGCAAGCAGCCTCATCACATTGCGAGGCTGCTGCACTGCAGAGCGTCGGTTTCAGATGATGCTCTCCCCTGCCGGTACTGTTGCGGTATCGCGGTGAGATTTGAGCATCATATTTCGTTGATTTTTAAGCACGAAAGTTGATCGTGATTAAAAACCAACAAAATATGACGCTCAAAGCTCCCCGCGGTAACGCAACAGTACCGGCAGGGGAGAGCGTCATCCAAAACCGACACTCTGCAGCGCAGCAGCCTCGCAACGTGACGAGGCTGCTTGCGTTATTTTTGACGCGTCTGAAAACGTCCTTACTGTAAGACTACATAAATGCTATCCCAGACCACCTTATGAGCCAGCAGCCATATTGGGTAAAGGAGGGCTGTTCAGCTTCCAATTGGGGCATAAGGAGAATGACGTTTCTTCCCCCTCCTATCAGTGAGTGAGGCCGTGACATTCAGAAGCTGGATCCTGGTCACAAGTCCTTGTTGCAGCCTCACTCACCAGCAGAAGGAAGTGGAAACATCATTTTAAAAAATGTATTAGTTATTTATACCCCACTCTTCTGCCACAAGGCTATCAGAGCAGCTTACAAATTGTTTTAAGCAATAGTAATTTACTCATCTACACTGCATTAAGCAGTTTCCAATGTGTGTTAGCTAATTGCCCCCACATGTTGGGTACTCATTTTACCAACCTATGAAAGGATGGAAGGCTGAGTGAAACTTGGAGCCCTTTAGAATTGAACTTGCAATGAGGTGACTTGCAGTACTGGCATTTAACCACTGCGCCACCAGGGCTCCTATCTTTCTTGTGTCCCAATTGGAAGCTGAATAGTTGAACAGATCAAGGGAAGTAATAGTGCCAATCTATTCTGCTTTGGTCAGACCTCACATGGAATACTGTCTCCCGTTCTGGGCACCATCATTCAAGAATGTGTCCAGAGGAGGGTGACCAAAATGGTGAAAGGTCTTGAAGTCATGTCCTACGAGGAGCAGCTTAGGGAGCTGGGTATGTTTAGCCTGGGGTAGAGGAGGTTAATAATAATAATAATAATAATAATAAATGTTATTTATTACCCTCCTCTCCCCTCAGGATCGGGGGGGTACATACATCGCAATGCACAATACAATACAGTTTTTCACAGTACAATACAGTACAATACAGTTTTTCACAGTACAATTCAATTAAATACAGTACAAAGCAACTCAATACAGTACAAAACAATTTACAAATTCAGCCGTCAGTACAGTGCAGACAATGGTACTGTACAATGTTTTATACTTACAAACAGTTATGCAATGCAAACAATGCAGATGCCAGTAGATGGCGCTGCTGGTGTGCAGATGAGCTGCAGGAGTGATGTTTTTTATAGAATGCATTGCACATTAATAAACAATGGCTGCTGGGTTTTTTTTCTTGGAAACAGTATCAACAGTTACACAGCACATCGCCCCATATCATGAAGAAGTGATATGATAGCCATGTTTAAATATTTGAAGGGATGTCTTATTGAAGAGGGAGCAAGCTTGTTCTCTGCTGCTCCAGAGACTAGGACAAGGAGCAGTGGGTTCAAACTGCAGGAAAAGCGATTCCATCTGAACATTAAGAAGAACATCCTGACAGTAAGAGCTGTTCGGAAGTGGAATACACTGCCTTGGAGTGTGGTGGAGTCTCCATTTCTGGATGTTTTTAAACAGAGGCTGGATGGCCTTCTGTCGGGAATGTTTTGATTGTCTATTCCTGCATGGTAGGGGGTTGGACTAGATGGACCTTGTGGTCTCTTCCAACTCTATGATTCTATGACTTCCTTTGCCCAGTCTAGCTGCTGGCTCTTAAGGTGGGCAGGGGGAGTGGTAGTTGGCCACAAAATGTTACTTAGGGCTTGTCTACACTAAGGAAATAAATCAAACTTACCCTGGACCTGGTGCAATGTGTCCAGAAGACTCATGCAGTGAATTTGCATCATCCTTAGCGTAAAGATTTCAGCATACCAATCAAAGCTTTCATTTCTCTAATTGTGTGTGTTTTGTTTGTCCACATTGTACAGATAATTTCCTCTTGCATGGTGTCAAGACACTTTCCTAACAGAGTCAGGAATCTTTCTATCTTTTTTCCATGATTCAGCACAACCTCTTTATTAGCATTTTCTACCTAGAACACCTATTCATTTCTAAAGTGTATTTCCTTACAAAGCCACAAGTGTTCCACTACAAAGAAAAGCTAGTTCCATAATGAAAAGTGCCCCCACTTCCTGCTTCCTTGCATTATATTTTACTTCTGGTTTCATGGTTGCTCAGTTCCAGGAGTCAGTGTAATAATTCAGGAATTGTTTGTTCCCTCAGATGAGGATAGAGTTAAACATTCCTAAAATATATTACTAATTCCAGTAACTATAAAATATGTACTCTCCCTTCTCTAGCTATTGTGCTTGGCCTTTTTATTTTGTGAACTTCCAGTCTTTCCTGAAATAAACTGAAGTACTAGTAGCAGCTTCCTTCATAATCAATAAATATTTATTTATGTATATATTTGCCTGTTAATACACACAGAGATCTTGCATAGGGAGTTGTATGTATCTGCACAGGTGAAATCATGACACTCTCATCTTCACTCCTCCCAATGCACTTTTTAGCTGTTGCAGTCTTGCCAATACAGCTTTTTACTGGTCAGTGGAAAGTTGGGGGGAGTAGAGCAGCCTCCAGCTGTGTTCATGTAGCTGCATACACAACAACAGACCTTATGCAGGATTTCCTGGTCCCAGAGGATGATGGCAATGCTAGGTGTCCAGCTACAGGAACATAGCCATGCTATGCCCTCAGCTCTCAACCAACTGTTAAAAAGCTGTGTTGAGAGGAAAACTGCAAAAAACTAAAATATGGACTGGGGGAAGAATGGGGGCCATCCAGTCCAACCACCTGTCATACAGGAATACACAATCAAAGCACACCCAACAGATGGCCATCCAGCCTCTCTTTAAAAACCTCTGAAGACGGAGACACCACCACACTCTGAGGCAGTGCATTCCTCTGCCAAAAAGTTCTTACTGGCAGCAAGTTTTTCTTGATGTTTAGGTGGAATCTCTTTTCCTGTAGTTTGAGTCCATTGTTCCATATCCTAGTATCTGGAGATGCAGCAAACAAACTTGCTCCATGTGAGGTCGAAGGCTTTCACAGCCAGCATCCATAGATTTTCCTTGGTTTTTTTCCGGGCTGTGAAGTTGTGTTCTGGAATAGTTTCTTTCTGACATTTTGCCTGCATCTGTGGCTGGCATCTTCAGAGAATGTTGGGTAGGAGTGTATGTGGAGTTTATATGCTGTGAACCCCTGTTGGGGAGTATATGTAAATTTGTGTAATTGAATGATTAGTTTCTAGGTATAGAAATGCAAGACTCATTAGTGTCTGTTTCACTAATGGTTGGTTGATGCACCTGTCCCTGGGTGGAATTCCTTTGTAAGTGTTGAGTTTTGATTCTATTGTTCTTCAAAACTAGGAGCCAGATTTTGTTTACTTTTAAGGTTTCTTCTTTCCTGTTGAAGTTGTCTAGGTGTTTGTGGATTTCAGTTGCTTTTCTGTGCAACAACTATCATGTCAGAATGCAAACAAAATTTGACTCTTAGTTTTGAAGAACAATAGAATCAAAACTCAACACTTACAAAGGAATTCCACCCAGGGACAGGGGGAGTTCCAGCAGATAATGGCACATCAAGCAACCATTAGCCAAACAGTCTTGCATTTCTATACCCAGAAACTAACCATTCAATTACACAAATTTACATATACTCCCCAACAGGGGTTTGCAGCATATAAACCCCACATACACTCCTACCCAACCATTCTCTGAAGATGCCAGCCACAGATGCAGGTGAAACGACAGAAAGGAACTATTCCAGAACAAGGCCTCACAGCCCAGAAAAAAAACGAAGGAAAAACTTGCTTCATCCTCAATATGACATCCTTTCCCTTCCCCAGGCTAAACATACCAGATCCCTAAGCCACTCCTCATAGGGCATGGCTTCCAGACCTCCCACCATTTTGGTCACCCTCCTCTGGACACATTCTAGCTTGTCAATATCCCTCTTCAATTGTGGTGCCAGGAACTGGACACAATATTCCAGGTGAGGTCTGACCAAAGCAGAATAGAGTGACACTATTACTTCCCTTGATCTAGACACTATACTCCTATTGATACAGCCTAGAATCACATTGGCTTTTCTGGCTACTACATCACACTGCTGATTCATGTTCAGCTTGTGGTCCACACAGGACTTTTTCAAACGAGGTAAAAAAAAACCCGAGGTGATCGGGAGGAGAACGGGGCTGTTGTGCTTATAGAGCCCTGTTTCAGGAAGCCCTGTCAACCTTCCTCCATTCTCCCTCCATGCTACAGGTGCCGCTTTTCATTGATGGGAGTTTTCCGTGAATAAAAGCAGCGCGTTTCTCGTGCGGGCAGCACGGATGAAGGATGGAGGAGAGTCAGGAAGAGGACAGGGCTGTCTGAAATGGGGCTCTATAAACATGACAGCCCTGTTCTTCTCCCAACCTCAGGGTTTGGGTTTTTTTTACCCCATTTGAAAAAGTCCTAAGACTCCTAGATCCCTTTCACACTGACTGCTATAAAGCAAGGTGTTCTCCATCCTATATCTGTGCATTTCATTTTTTTCTGCCTAAGGACTTTTTCAAATGGGGAAAAGAAACCCGCAAAGGTCAGGAGGAGGATGAGCCTGTCTCGCTTACAGCGCTCCGTTTTGGATGACGGTGTCCTCCTCCCGACCTTCCCCCGTGCTTCCTCCATGCTGCAGGCACAAGAAACCCTGCTGCAAGTGCATCAATAAAAAGCATTGCATTTCTCGCTCTCCTGGCATGGAGGAAGCACAGGGGAAGGTCAGGAGGAGGACAGAGTCGTCTGAAACGGAGTGCTGTAAGCGAAACAGGGCTGTCCTCCTCCCGACCTCAGCAGGGTTCCCCCCACCACTTGAAAAAATCCTAAGTGTAGTACTCTACATTTCTCACTGTTGAAATTCCTGTTGTTAGTTTTGGCCCTGTTTCTAATCTGTTAAGGTCATTTTGATTTCTGTACCTATCCTCTGGGGTTTTAGCTACTCCTCCTAATTTGGTGTCATCTGTGAATTTGATGAGCATGCCCTCTATTCCCTCCTCTAAGGTGATTTTCACACTACATTGTTATAGTGTTACTATTCCACTTTATTTGCTGTGGCTGCTTCCTGTTGAATTCTGGGGTTTGTAGTTTAGGGAGGGGTATTTACAACTCTCAGCCAGAGAGCACTTAGGCCTCACTAAACTACAAACCCCAGAATTCCACAGGAGGAAGCCAGAGCAGTTAAAGTGGAATAGTAACACTATAACAGTGCAGTGTGAAAATCTCCCAAGTCATTGATAAAGATGGTGAATAGCATTGGGTCCAGGACAGAACCCTGTGGCAGCCTGCTGGTCACCTCTCCCCAGGATGAAGAGGAGACATTGGTGACTATCCTTTATATTTGGCCCATCAACCAATTACAAATCCACGTAACAGTTGCATTGTCTAGCCCACATTTTACTACCTTGTTTGCAAGAGTAACATTTTACCAGCTTGTTTGCAAGGGCCTTATTGAAATCAAGATACACTACACCCACAGCATTCCCTTCATCTACCAAGCTCGTTACTATCAAAAAAAGAAATAAGATTAGTTTGGCATGATTTGTTTATGAGAAACCCATGTTGACTTTTAGTGAGCACAGCATCCCTTTCTAAGTGCTTACAGACTTCTGTTTAATGATTTGCTCTAGACTCACTCCTAGTATTGGCGCAGCCTCACTCACTGGTGGAAGGTATATCCTTTTAATGTATATGATTTCATAGAATCATAGAATCATAGAATTGCAGAGTTGGAAGAGACCACAAGGGCCATCCAGTCCAACCCCCTGCCATGCAGGAAATCACGATCAAAGCATCCCCGACAGATGGCCATCCAGCCTCTGTTTAAAGACCTCCAAGGAAGGAGACCCCACCACACTCTAAGGGAGTGTGTTCCACTGCCTGACAGCTCTGACTGTCAAAAAGTTCCTCCTAATGTTGAGGTGGAATCTCTGTTCCTGGAGCTTGCATCCATTGCTCTGTGTTCCAGTCTCTGGAGCAGCAGAAAACAAGCCTGCTCCATCCTGAATGTGACACCCCTTCAAATACTTAAACAGGACTATCATATCGCCTCTTAATCGTCTTTTTTCCAGGCTAAACATACCCAGTGCCCTAAGTCTCTCCTCACAAGGCATCATTTCCAGACCTTTCACCATTTTAGTCGCCCTAAATAATAAGTCATATTTTACCAGGCTCAGACAGGATAAAGCCCAGGCCTACCTAGACAAATGTGCTAAAAATAGGGTTAACCCAAGACATGTTCTGTCTAAAATAAAGGATAATAAAGCACCCCTCCATTTCATGTATAGAAGCCAACAGGACTTGCAGAAATTTTGATTTAAATTGCTTTTAATTTTATTGATAAATTAAGAAAGTGTCTGTAGTCCTGTGACAGAGGTATATTGCTTTTGTTGGTATTTGCTTCAATTTTTGTAACCCACCTTGAGTTTCAGAGCTGGGAAAAAGTTGGGATATCAAATATTTAAATAGAAATGATGATGATGTTGATGGTAATACTATTATAAAATATACTGGTTCTGCAAGATGAGCTTGGCTTTTGGCTCAAATAAGAATTGGACCTGTACACAAACACAAGGCAGAATACCAAGGAAGACAGCAAGTTTTGTAAAGTGTTAGATCAGAAATCAGCTCCTTCAGTTTGGAAAGGATGGCTTCTTTAAGAGAGTCTGGATTTTTAAAAAATAATTCTAGAGGCCATGCAAGCTGAGGGATTCTGGAAGTCACAGTCCAAAACAGTATTTTTTCTAAGCTCTGCTCTTCAGAAGCCAAGTCCAAACTCACTCCAAATTCTAGGTTCATCTTGCACTATACCTTCTACCCTCCCTCCTTGGGCAGCTTGTGACACTAAGTCTGACAAAGCCAAGATCTAAATTTCTGTATCCTTCAATCTTACTGTGAGAGCCAGGCAACTCTTTCATACAGGTCAAATGCTCAGTTGCTATGGGGGTCTTTTTAAATTTCCCTTGGAACACAGCTAACAAGCAGTAAATTATGTCAATCAGTAAATTTTGATCAAATTGAAAAATGTCTTTCTACATGCATTTGCCAAGTATTTAAAAAAAACCTACACTTTTTCATCACTTGCACCCCATTGTTAGTGAAAATTCAAAGGGAAATCTAAGACATCTCAAGAAGCAGAACTTGTAAATAAAGCTGTCAAAGAGCCAATACAAAAATTAGTTCTGTTAGCTCACATGCCAGCTAGGCACAAATCATCCCAGTCTCTCAGCTCCAGTTTTAAATGCATTGATTCTTGCTTAAAGGAAGGGTGTTTAAGTAATTAGCCAGTGTGTGTTTTTGACATTGATTCAGTCTGAGATGGCAACCTGAAGTCCTGATTCAAAAGCAACAGTGAAATAGCTAGCCAATGTGTAATGGTGTAGGGGTGGAGGAAGAAGGTCAAAAACCTCCCCTTGAACGTATAGTTTTTAAAAGTCTGAATGCCAACACATGGAGGTGAGATTAGTCATCTAACCAGAAGTAACCTGAAAGGGGAAAAGATTTGTCCCCACTCTGAGCTGTCAGCTATTTCCCCTTTGGATGGACAATAAATGAATTAGGTAGACTGATATTAGCTTCTTATGCAGAACAATCACTTAGGAAATCCTTGAGCTATTCACACTACAGAATTATAGTGTTACTATCCTATTTTAACTGTCATGATTTCATCCTATAGAATTCTGGGGCTTTAGGGAGGAGCATTTTGAATTAATGTGCCTAAATTCCCTAAAGGCATCAGATCCTGTCTGATCTTGGAAACTAAGCAGGGTCAGCCCTGGTTGGTACTTGGATGTGAGGATGCCAATGAGTACCAGGTACTGTAGCCTGTATTTCAGAGGAAGGAACTGGCAAAACCACCTCTGAGCATTCCTTGCTTAAGAAAACACTATGAAATTCATGGGGTTGCCATAAATCAACAGGTGACTTGAAGGCATATATACAGACAAATTTAGAATTCTCAGCTTGCCAATGTGCCACCAAATTACAGATCCAAGGATTCCATAGAATAAGCCATGGCAGTTAAAGTGGAATAATGTGTTATAATTGTGTAGTTTTGAATGAGCTCCCTGCTTCATACAAATGGCTGAAAAGCCTATGGAATTCATTGGATCGCCATAAATCAACAAGCAACTTGAAGGCACATACACACACATGTGCCAGCTCAGTCCTATGTAGGTATAAGACTGCCTCACTTGCTACCCAATCTTCTGTTAAAAACACAGCAGGAGCAGCACCAGCCAAGTTATGTGTAGATTTATTCAGAAGCAAATTGCCACCATACAGCACAGGAGTATGTTACACTCCAGTCCAGGGAGATTCAAACAAATCAGCTGTATAAAGCAAAAGGCCCCAACAGCTTGGCAGTGGCCTAATCAAGTTGTTGCCACAGGTTTTGCAAAACCAGTCCCAACTGCCCTGTATTCTGCCCTTTCACTTCTTTTCCCAGAGTTGATTCAACTTCCAAGTCCAAAAGAATCACAAACAAAAAACCATTCTTATACTCCTATCTGCCACAGCTTGTCGCAACAGATAGAAAAGTAAACCAGAATCATGACACAGTGAGTCCCAGTACAATACTCCAGGGGCCCTTTGACTTTATACAGCTATAGCACTATGATTCTTCTTTCACTGCCATGGATACATCTTAATGGGATTCTGGGTCTTGTAGTTTGGTGAGGCACTAGAGGAGGTCTCTGGCTGAGAAGTCTATATACTCGTCCCTAAACTGCAAACTCCAGTGCTCCATAGATTGGATCCATAACAGTCAAAATGGAATCATAGCACTAGTGGGTAGCATGACATGAAAAGGGTACCAAGACAAAAACTGACCAATGGATTGCTGCTTCTCTGGGCATGTACAGGTCCCCAGACAAAATAAAATAAAATAAACCACCACTACCTCAAGGGAGCTTTCCTTCTGTCCTTGAACTCCACAGTATAATAAAACAAACCTGAAAGGGATCTAGGAGTCTTAGGCCAAATCCACACTATACAAATCACCAACTTTCAACTGGATTTGCCATGGCTCTTTCCTATGGAATCCTGGGATTTGTAGTTTTACAAGGTCTTTAGACTTCTCTACCAAAGAGTGCTGGTGCCTCACCAAACTACAAATCCCAGGATTCCATAGGAAGGAGCCATGGCTTTGGTGTGGATTTGGCCTTAGTAGATGACAAGCTAAAGATGAGTCAACAATGTGATGTGGCAGCTAAAAAAGCCAATGAGATTCTAGGCTGCATCAGTAGGAGTACATTGTAGTATCTGGATCGAGGGAAGTAATAGTACGACTCTATTCTGCTTTGGTCAGACCTCACCAGGATCATAGAATCATAGAATCATAGAATTGCAGAGTTGGAAGAGACCATGAGGGCCATCCAGTCCAACCCCCCTGCCACGCAGGAAATCTTGATCAAAGCATCCCCGACAGATGGCAATCCAGCCTCTGTTTAAAGACCTCCAAGGAAGGAGACCCCACCATGCTCCGAGGGAGTGTGTTCCACTGCTGAACAGCTCTTACTGTCAAAAAGTTCCTCCTCATGTTGAGGTGGAATCTCTGTTCCTGGAGCTTGCATCCATTGCTCTGTGTTCCAGTCTCTGGAGCAGCAGAAAACAAGCCTGCTCCATCCTCAGTGTGACATCCCTTCAAATACTTAAACAGGGCTATCATATCGCCTCTTAACCATCTTTTTTCCAGGCTAAACATACCCAGCTCCCTAAGTCTCTCCTCATAAGGCATCGTTTCCAGACCTTTCACCATTTTAGTTGCCCTCCTCTGGACACGCTCCAATTTGTCAATATCCTTTTTGAATTGTGGTGCTGCATCCAGTTCTGGGGACTGCAATTCAAGAAAGATATTGACAAACTGGAGTGTATCCAGATGAGGGTGACCATTGTATTATTTTACAATACTGTAAAGGGCCTTATCTTGGCTTGCCTCCATTCCAGCCCCATATCTGCCCCAGGGGTGGTGAGGACTGCCCAGGGGAAGACTGGAGCAAAAGCCCTGCATCAAATGGACTACAGGGTTGTGGAATGGGGGCAAGCTGGGGTATTTAGTCCATGTAGATAAGCTCTCTTTCTGGAAATCATAGGACTTTATCAGACATGCAAAATACACCACCAAAGCATGCCACATAACCGCAAAAGGGTGCGCGGATCAGACAATGTCACCCTTTCATGGTTATAAAGAGGCAAAATCACATACTTTTTAATTGACAGCTTAAACTGTCAATAGATCTCCCTGCCGCTTTTTGGCCAACATTGCCAGCATGCGATACATCAGGCCATTTAAATCATGTACTTACCCCAACAATGGCTGTTCTGATGTGAACATCTCCGGGTCACATTGGGACACTCAGGTAAGTTTAGCTCTTTTTATGACCCCCCGACAGGGTTACTTGGGGATTTTTAAGTATGTTTAGGTGCTTTGTGTAACTTTAAAAGCTTTATTTTTGTTTTAACTTTGAATTTCCTGCGTAATGAAATTGTGTTAGATTTCAAACACAGAAGTAAACGAGGCTTTGTTCACTTCCTCTATAGTGCCAGGACCCTTTGCTGGGATTAGAAGGGATTAGAAGGTAAGTGCTGGGGTGTGTGTGAAAGTTCTTTTGCCAGCATAATTTTTTTTTATTATTATTGCCAGCGAAAGAAAGTTTAAAGGGGCTGAGTTTGATAAAGTCCATAGCAGATGCCTCAAATTTTACTGAGTGTTTTCAGCTTTCATCCAAATTGCAATGCTCCATTTCAAGTCAAAAAGTTAACATTCAAAATAGACATCAAAATGGAAGTCTGTCACAAGACCTTCAAAATTTGACAGTGTTTTTGGTCCCTCTCCCAAAATGGCCAATCTCAAGGTCAAAATCCAAACGAGGGGCCTCCTAGAAGCTAGGAGATCATAAAGATGAAAAGGACCTAAATTATCTACTACAACTCCCTGCCAAGGCAGGACATCTTCTGCTCTGATAGATGCAATCCAATCTCTGCTTGAAATCTTGACAAAGGAGATTCTAAACCTTCTGAGGTCTCACTGTCAAACAGTCATCTCAGATTAGTTTACATTGAACTCAATGAAGCTTACAATGCCAGGATCGTTTCCATTTTCAGGGGAATGTTGAAGAATGTGCCATTCAGCTTAAAAGTTTGTTTCATCCAGAGGTTCCTGTAGAATGATTTTATCAAAGATATTTATTTTTAATATTTTCTTTCAAATTCCATTTGTTTCCCATAATGTATGTTTTGGCTTGGAAATGGAAGAATGATACATTCAAACCACTGTGAAGAACTAGTATTAAGAAAACATCCTACAAGGAAAAAAAAACTTTTATTATCAGCAAAAAACATCCTCTCCACACAAAAGTCCACTTTCCTCCTGCTTATCCCATATTCGGTTGCCTTTCAAGGGACAGTTTGCAGCATTTCCCCCCATCTTCTGAGCCAGTATAAATAGCGTATAGAAAGGGCATTATTTAGGAAAAATACTAATTAAATTTAACAATAGAAATGGCAGTGCATGTGTTTCTAAAATTAGAGGCGGGTTATTTTATAATACACAGTCATTTCATCATGATTAGCTTTTAGGCTCTATTATCCATGTCTGACATAAACATTGCAACACTGTTGTTCCCTTCTCCTTTCTAAACATGGTTTGTCTCCAGAGTGCTGTATTGTTGGCTGGCTAGGTCCTCCCTACAATATGATCTGTAACCTCTAGATCTTTTGTGGCAGAATTTAATAAGGAGAGACAGCCTTTCCAAATGGGTTTGAAAAAGAAATAAAAATTTGTTCTGCATGAAGCACTTTTCTATGAAGATATTTAGAAGTGTTTTCATTTCAATAGTTCCTGATAATATTGAGAAACCCCAATGGCACATTCTCTATGGAGACTGCTGGTGCTTAAAATAAACCTAGCGAATGGGTCCATAAATAATGGGGCTACACATGCAAGTTTGGATGACACCCATATCAGCCCAAATGAAGGTCAGTCCTTGCATTACATTTTCAAGATAGACAAACAATGTGTGATCTGTACATTAAATGTGAGAATTCATGCTGCTAAGAGGAGTAGGAAAGTTTTTCAGAAGGATAATGGCCAGCACAATAATTCAGACCAACAATTAGAATTGGGAAAACTGTCCTAAACTGCTATTTTCAGGTTGGATCCAAAGATAGGCCTTTGACAAGGTTCCCCATGACATTCTTGCAAACAAGCTTGTAAAATGTGGGCTAGACAAGTTAACTGTTCAATGGGTTTGTAATTGGTTGACCGGCCGAACCCAAAGGGTGCTCAGCAGTGGCTCCTCTTCATCTTGGAAAGATGTGACCAGTGGGGTGCCACAGGGTTCTGTCTTAGGCCCAGTGCTATTCAACATCTTTATCAATGACTTGGATGAGGGAATTAGGGGCATATTTACCAAATTTGCAGATGACACCAAATTAGGAGGAGTAGCCAATACCCTAGAGGACAGGATCAAAATTCAAGATGACCTGGATAGACTGGAGAGCTGGACCAAAGCTAACAAAATGAAATTCAATACGGAGAAATGTAAGGTACTGCACTTAGGGCGGAAAAATGAAATGCATAGACATAGGATGGGGGAGACCTGGCTGAATGAGACTACGTGCGAAAGGGATCTAGGAGTCCTAGTAGACCACAAGTTGAACATGAGTCAACAGCGTGATGCGGCAGCTAAAAAGGCCAATGTGATTTTGGGCTGCATCAATAGAAGTATAGTGTCTAGATCAAGGGAAGAAATAGTGCTGCTCTATTCTGCCTTGGTCAGGCCTCACCTAGAATACTGTGTCCAGTTCTGGGCACCACAATTCAAAAAGGATATTGACAAATTGGAGCGTGTCCAGAGAAGGGCGACTAAAATGGTGAAAGATCTGAAAACCATGCCTTATGAGGAGAGACTTAGGGAGCTGGGTATGTTTAGCCTAGAAAAAAAGACGGTTAAAAGGTGATATGATAGCCCTGTTCAAGTCTTTGAAGGGGTGTCACATTGAGGATGGAGCAGGCTTGTTTTCTGCTGCTCCAGAGACTGGAACACAGAGCAATGGATGCAAGCTCCAGGAACAGAGATTCCACCTCAACATTAAGAGGAACTTTTTGACAGTCAGAGCTGTTCGGCAGTGGAACACACTTCCTCGGAGCGTGGTTGGGTCTTCTTCCTTGGAGGTCTTTAAACAGAGGCTGGATGGCCATCTGTCAGGGATGCTTTGATCGTGATTTCCTGCGTGGCAGGAGATTGGACTGGATGGCCCTCGTGGTCTCTTCCAACTCTGCAATTCTATGATTCTATGATATGCCAGTGGAGGTAATTCTGGTGGCCCAGCTGTTCTGCAAAACATTGCACAAGAGCTAGCAGAAGAGTTTGAGCAACATCTTATACAAGATTTTATACAGTGCATGTTGTTGTTGTTGTGTGCCTTCAAGTCATTTCTGACTTATGGTGACCCAAAGGCAAACCTAATCATAGGGGTTTTCTTGGCAAAATTTGTTGAGAGAAGGTTTGCCTTTCCTTTTTCTGATGCTGGGAAAATGTGCCTTGCCCGAGGTTACCCAGTAGGTTTCCATGGCTGAGCAGGGATACAAACTCTGGTGTTCCAGGATCCTAGTCCAACACTCAAACCATTACACCATGCTGGCTTTCTATGTAATACCATATGCTAATAGAATCACACTGCTGGATTTCAATTCTCTTTTTTTCCTATTAAGTCAGGAGCTAAGAAACACCACTCAGGACAAGGGGGAAAATTGTCCTTAACTTACTTCAGGGTCTGTTCTGAGCATCTAGATCATCGTTGCTCATCCGTGCCCCTCTTTAAACAGTTGCAGACATCAATCTACACTACATCTATAGCAATACTTCCCAACATTAGGTTTGTTTTCTTCAGATTTAAGCTGGGTTTGGAAAGCTACTTTTCAGAAAGAAATACTGTAATTGTAGTTCATATTGTTCATCAAAAATGTAGTTACTGTTATAGCTGTTTTATTTTGTTTTTTAAATAGCTCTCTGCCTTTCAGAAATTACAGAAATATTGAATTTTCAGTTACTTTAAAGATGCACCAGAATACTACAGCCCCTTGTCCTGGGCACAAAAGACCTCATTGTCACCTCCATGCCCATAATAGATTATGAAGCAGCAGTGAGGGGCATGTCAGTACTTGAACCATGTGGTATTCTTCTTCACCATTAATGAGGCCAAAACCCACAGAACTATAGAGTTGCAAAAGAAGTTATGTCTCATTAATGTAGTTGTTCCTTTGTTACTGGGGAGAATAACATATTGCAAATAACTGGTTATGTGTAACTAGTTATTTCCAAGCCCTGGGTTTCATTTATCAATCCTATGACAAACACATCAGTTTCCAGAAAGGGATGCAAACCATACTTTTCAGAAGAAAGAAAGACCTCGGACAAAATGATACTGTGTTTTCTACTTTTTGAATATTGGCTCAGTTACAGCATCGCTTCTGCAGTTCTCCATGAAGGTAGCTAAAGTTGTGGAAGAATGAGGTATCAATGTGGACAAGAAGAAAACAAAACATGGTGGAAGGGTGTGTGTGAAGGGAAGAGGAAGAGAAAAACCAGAATGTTCAAGGGGAAAAAAATACAGGTAAGAGGGCAAAAGAGGATCAGGAAAGAAAAAGGCAAGAGAAACTATAAAAATTCACTGCTGTCAGCTGAAAATTGGGGCGACCTTGTCAAAAAAATGACAGGAAACAGTACCTTTCTTGGCCGTGGCTGACAACATTTCCAGCAGCTGCTCTGAAAGGGAGGTGACTGGCATGTGGGTGAAAATATCTAAGACACTGTGCATTTATTTTGTTGAGAAGAGAGAATTTAGGCTGGGAACAAGGATTCATCTGTCATTATCATATCCTCCTTCGAGTGAATGTTGCCCTTGGCAATGGGTACGTGGTTGCTAATTTAGTTTTAGTTGTTCAGCATCTCTGTTCTCCTCCTTGGTTCACTTAACGGCTGTGATTACAAACACACACACACACAGATGACGACAAAATAAAATATATATGTTTTCATTCCCCGGGCCCCACTGTTGGGTACTTTAAAATGTCAGCTGCTGAATAACATCCTTGCTGTTGGTTTGCAGTTATATAACAATGCAGGAGAGGGGAACCATTTCTCTGCTGCTGTTTGAGCTATTTTAAACAGAAATGTCTCAAAGAGTCAGATGCAAGAAGAACCTCTGTCCTCTGCATGCAGCGTACTTCTTCGAGAGGCATATTTCCATCACTTCCTTAAGAAGTCCTCTCATTTCACATTGGCATAGAAATGACCCTTCTTGTCATTTAAAAGTTTAGACCAATGATTCTGGGAGTTTTCCTAGCAAACACAGTTGCACACTCCAGCCAGGGAGTTAGTGCAATTTTGCCAGACTGTACAGTCCCAACATACCTTCACAATAGGTGCAAGGCTGTATGTCTTTTCAACCTCTATCACTTTTCTACCCAACAGGCTTTATATATGAGTAAAACCTCCTCAGGATATAAATTAAAGAACAATCCACAAAGATAAAGGAAACTGAGCCCACAAATTTCCTTTAAAGAAAGGCACACAGTTCATTTTGTTTGGGTTTTAGCAATAGCAATAGTAATAGCAATAGCAATAGCATTCATATCTCTATACCGCTTATCAGTGCCAAAGCACTAAGCGGTTTACAATGTGTTAGCTAATTGTCCTCAACTAGCTGGGTACTCATTTTACCGAGCTATGGAAGGATGGAAAGCTGAGTCAACCTTGGAGCCCTCTGGGATCAAACTCATAACGTTGTGGCTTGCAGTACCAATATTTAACCACAGTGCAACCAGGGCTTTTTATTTTTCAATAAAAACAGAAATGGACTTCTGGCAACTTGTTTTATACTATGTACTATTTTACTGTTGTAAGCCACCCCGATTGTTCGCAGAGGGGTGGGATATAAATAATAATAATAATAATAATAATAATAATTATTATTATTCTGGCTTCAAGCAATAGAGAGTTGATGCATCCCAGAGTAGGTCAAGATAGAAAACTGGCCTCCAGACTTTCCAAAGTTGCCCACTTCTGGGGCCCTTTCACAATACACAATTATAGCATTATGATTCCACCTTATCTGTCATGCCAAAATCCTACAGAAACAATTGGATTTGCAGTATAGAGAAACATATTTAGAATTCTCAGCCAGAAGGTTTTAGTGCCTTACCAAACTACAAACCCAAGAATTCCATAGGATGGTGCCATGGGAATTAAAGTGGAACCAGGGATGCTTTCATGCTACACAATTATAGCACTATGATTCCACTTCAATTCCCCTCTTCATGAAATAGTAATTCATTTGTGCCTAAAAGAGCTACTTTTGAGGTATTATTTTTTTTTTTTTAAAAAAAAACCACCTTGACCCCTACCACATAAGATACTGTCTGGCTAGTCTCCAGAATTTCATCCTCGGGCAAGGTATTACAGCATTTAGCAGCATGTTATCTCAAACAGTTTCTCAGGTAGTATTTTGAAGGTGATTAGAGTGGCTTGAGACCTCGTTATGGGGCAGGTCGTGTTATGAGAGAGAGATTGCTTTGTTTGGTGTGGTGAACAGCCTTTGCCAGGAACTGGACAGGGGGAGAATGTCCTTGGTTCTGCTGGACCACTCTTTATTCTTTGATAACATTAACTAAGGTAACCATTAGGATCCCCTAGGTGGGATGGGACTTGGTGACACTCGCTGTTCTGATCCACCTTGGAGGGGGGTTTAGTGGTCCTGGGGAATCCTTTTCAACATCTTGGTCATTGGCTTGTGTTGTCCCTCAGGGTTCCATCTTGTACCTTATCCCATTTAATATATACATCAACTGGGAAACCTCATTCAGAATGTTGAGGTTTACTGGCACCAGAATACTGATAATAACTATTCCCATTGAAGTACATGAAGCTCTTCAAGTTCTAAATCGGTGTCTGATGTTGGTAATGGACTAAATGAGGATGAACAAATTTAATCTTAGTGCAGACAAGAAAAAGATCTACTCCCACTCCCATATTCAGGGTCTAGTACAGAAAAGAAAACAAGCTTAGTCTTTTTGAAAAACATGTAAAAGTAGCTCTTGTTACAAATTACTTGTGCATAATCAAATACTGTACATGGTGTAATGGGTTAGAGGGAAGAGAAAGAAAATGGCTGCAGGCTGGAAGGATACAGGAAGAGAGTGGATGTGATAAAGCAAAACAAATAGGAAGTCATCAAACATGCCAACTGGCATGCAGTGAGCTCAGGTATGCAAAGGATGCTAAATCTAATATGCAAAACATGTGAAATCTCCAGAATATGCAGTTATATGAATTCTCCTCATTTTGTAATATAATATTATGCACACACAAAACACACACACACACACACACTTCAGTTAACCAAGTTCCAAACAAAGAAGCTTCTTATTACTAAGAGCTTTATCACACCACACACTTCTCCTGCTTAAAAAAAAAAAAAGCATTGCTTCTAAAAATGCTATACAATTGGGATTTCTCTCTTTCCTTTCTCACCATCATGTACTTGCATTCCCAGATGCAATGACCAGCAGTTTCAGAGTTAATTAAAAAAAAAAAACTTTATTGGTAGAGACATCCAGAAAGCATATCTTATAAGGCTGTTGCTTAGACTTGAAACTTAGAGAGCAGGCAGTATACTAAAAGCATATTGCAGTCTATGAAATCTGGCAGGCTTCAATACTATTGGTTATCCATCATCCCATGACCTCCTTTTCCCATACAAAGTCCATCCCATTTTTCCAAGCCAATTCTTCAGCTACAGGCTTATCTCACTATTCCCATTTGTAGCCATTATACTCCCCTCCACAGTTGCTGCAGAACACTCATTAACAAGTGCAAAGAAATGAAAACACAATTAACAGCAAGGTTACAGAACAATAAAAAAATCGCAGGAACAGGCAATGTCAGGTGCTAATCCTGACATGTTCCTTAGGAACCTCTCCCTGATTAGAATCCTTTCTTTTTTTAATATAAGCCATGGAAACTCTCACACACACCCTTTTGCAGCCATAGCTGCAGAATTCTTTTTTCATAGAATCAAAGAATTGCAGAGTTGGAAGAGACCACGAGGGCCATCCAGTCCAAGCCCCTGCCATGCAGGAAATCACGATCAAAGCATCCCCGACAGATGGCCATCCAGCCTCTCTTTAAAGACCTCCAAGGAAGGAGACCCCACCACGCTCCGAGGGAGTGTGTTCCACTGCCGAACAGCTCTTACTGTCAAAAGTTCCTCCTAATGTTGAGGTGGAATCTCTGTTCCTGGAGCTTGCACCCATTGCTCCGTGTTCCAATCTCTGGAGCAGCAGAAAACAAACTTGCTCCATCCTCAACGTGACACTCCTTCAAATACTTAAACAGGGTTATCATATCGCCTCTTAACTGTCTTTTTTCCAGGCTAAACATACCCAGCTCCCTAAGTCTCTCCTCATAAGGCACTGTTTCCAGACCTTTGACCATTTTAGTCACCCTTCTCTGGACCCGCTCCAATTTGTCAATATCCTTTTTGAACTGTGGTGCCCAGAACTGGACATAGTATTCTAGGTGAGGCCAGACCAAGGCAGAACAGAGCGGCACTATTACTTCCCTTGATCTGGACACTATACACCTATTGATGCAGCCCAAAATTGCATTGGCCTTTTTAGCTGCCGCATCACACTGTTGACTTATGTTCAACTTGTGGTCTACTAGGACTCCTAGATCCCTTTCACACGTAGTCTCATTCAGCCAGGTCTCCCCCATCCTATGTCTATGCATTTCATTTTTCCGCCCTAAGTGCAGTACCTTACATTTCTCCGTATTGAATTTCATTTTGTTAGCTTTGGCCCAGCTCTCCAGTTTATCCAGGTCATTTTGAATTTTGATCCTGGTCACATCTTTCCAAGATGAAGAGGAGCCATTGCTGAGCACCCTTTGTGTTCGGCCAGTTAACCAATTACAAATCCATTGAACAGTTAACTTGTCTAGCCTACATTCTACAAGCTTGTTTGCAAGAATGTCATGGGGAACCTTGTCAAAGGCCTTACTGAAATCAAGGTATGCGATATCCACAGTGTTCCCTTCATCTACCAAGCTGGTAATTTTATCAAAACAAGAGATCAGATTAGTCTGGCGTAACTTGTTACTCTGAAACCCATGCTGACTTCTTGTGATTATGGCATTGCCTTCTAAATGTTCACAGACTCTCTGTTTAATGATCTGCTCTAGAATCTTCCCTGATGTCAGACTAACTGGACGATAATTGTTGGGATCCTCTTTTTTCCCCTTTTTGAAGATGGGGACAACGTTTGCCCTCCTCCAGTCTGCTGGGACTTCTCCTGTTCTCCAGGAGTTCTCAAAGATTATTGCCAATGGCTCTGAGATTATATTTGCCAGCTCTTTTAATACTCTTGGATGTAGTTCATCTGGTCCTGGAGATTTAAATTCATTTAGATTAAGAAGGTATTCCTGTCATACCTCTTTGCTTATTCTGTGCTGGATTTCCCCTATTGTGTCCTCTGTCCCATTATCCTCAGGTTGGTCACCCTTTTCCTTTTCTGAAAAGACTGAGGCAAAGAAGGTGTTGAGTAATTCTGCCTTTTCTCTGTCTCCTGTTCCCATTTTGCCATCTTCTCTGCGTAGTGGCCCTACCATTTCCTTCTTCCTCCTTTTTCTGTTGACATACCCCCCCAAAACCTTTTTATTGCTCTTAACCTCTCCAACTAGCCTGAGCTCATTCTGCACTTTAGCTTTTCTGACTATACAGTCATCCCTTCACATTCGCGGGGGTTAGGTTCCCCAGACCCCCGCGAATGTCAAAATTCCTCGAATAACGACTGCCCTCCCCCTCCCCTCCCCTCCTCTCCCAAGCAACCACAGGGCCTCAGGAGGCCCCGTTGTCGCCTCAACCAGCCTCCCCCTTCCTCCCCAAGCCACCACGGGACCTCCGGAGGCCCTCCGAAGGCCCCATACTTGCTTTCCCCTGCCTCCCCCTCCTTCCCAAGGCCCCCTTGCCGCCTTCCCCAACCCCCGCCCGGCTTCCTAAGGTGGCGAGGGGGCCTCGGAAAGCCCCCCTCGCCTCCTCTCCCAACCCCCTGCCCGGCCTCCTAAGGTGGCGAGAGGGCCTCGGAAGGCCCCCTTGCCACCTCTCCCAACCCCCCGCCTTGTTCTCTCCACCCCAGAAGTGGCCACAGGGCTTCTAAAGCCCTGTTGCTTCTTTTGGGAGGGGGGTGGAGGCCCTCCAAAAACCCACGAATATTCAAAACCGCGAATGTTAAATTCGCGAATGTGGAGGGGCAACTGTACTCCTACATGTGTTCACTATCTGTTTGAATTCTTCTTTGGTGATTTCCCCCTTTTTTCATTTCCTATACATGTTCCGTTTAACACGTAGCTCCACTGAAATTTCTTTAGTCATCCATCCTGTTTTCTTGAGAAACCTCCCATTTTTCTTCCTCAATGGTACTGTTTGAAATTGTGCCTTCAGTATCTCCCTTTTGAGAAAGTCCCATCCATCTTGAGGTCTCTTCTCTTTTAGTATTCCTGACCATGGGATTACCCCCAGTATTTCCCTGAGTTTATTAAAATCAGCTCTCCTAAAGTCGAGAATGTGTGTCTGACTATGTCTGGCTTCTCCTTTCCATTCTATAACAAATTCCAGGAGAACATGATCACTCTCACCTAAGGATCCCATTACTTGCACCCCATTAACCAGGTCATCCCTCTTGGTTAGGATCAGATCTAAAATAGCTGACCCCCTTGTTGCCTCTTCCACCTTTTGGACCATGAAATTGTCTTCCAGGCAAGTAAGGAATTTGCTAGACCTTGAAGTTTTGGTTGAGTTAGATTGCCAGCAAATATCAGGATAGTTGAAGTCACCCATCACTACTACATCTCTCCTTTCTGCGTGTGTGGTCATCTGTTCTAGAAAGGCATCATCCAATTCCTCCGTCTGACTTGGGGGTCTGTAGTAGAGTCCCACAATAACATCCCTGTTGTTTCCCTCCCCTTTAATTTTTATCCAGATGCTCTCCACCTGGCTTCCAGTACTGATGTCATGGGTCTCTTCGCTGGTGTAAATATCCCTGACATATAATGATATTCCTCCTCCTCTCTTGTTTGGCCTGTTTCTCTTAGGCATTGGTTAAATGCCAGTACTGCAAGCCACCACGTCGCAAGTTCGATTCCAGCCTGCTCCAAGGTTCACTCAGCCTTCCATTCTTTCGTAGGTCGGTAAATTGAGTACCCAGCTTGTGGGGGGCAATTAGCTAACACACATTGGAAACTGTTTAATGCAGTGTAGATGTATAAATAGCTATTGCTTAAAACAATTTGTAAGCCGCTCTGATAGCCTTGTGGCTGAAGAGCGGGGTATAAATAAATAAATAAATAAATAAAGGTTATACCCCTCTAATCCTACATTCCAATCATGAGACATCCCACCAGGTTTCAGTAATGCCTATTATATCATACTTGCTTTATAGTGCTAGGAGTTCAAGTTCATCTTGCTTATTTCCCATGCTCTGTGCATTAGTGTAGAGACATCTAAGACCATGTGTTCCCTTTACTTGCTGCCTGTGCAAGTTTTTTTTTTGCCTCCTACTGTTGGATCCTTGCGCTGTTTAGTTTGTTCCCTCTATGACAGCTTGAGTATTTTCTCCAGCTCTTTTGCCTTCCAGAAGACTGTCTCCCTCCCCCATATGACTCAGTTTAAACCCACCTGATCAAATTCTTGAGACTGTAGGCAAAAACGTTTCTGCCAACTGGTGTGAGATGCACCCCATCTCTTGCCAGAAGTCCCCCCTCATGGAAGTGCAGCCCATGATCCAAGAATCCAAATTGTTCTCAGCGACACCATCTACGGAGCCAGTTGTTTACATCGGCTATTTCTCCCTTTCTGGACCCTGCCCTTCAACTAGCAAAAGAGACAAGATGACAACCTGTGCATCCATTTCTTTCAGCTTCCTCCCCAGAGCGTCATAATTTCTTCTGATTATGGTATAATGAAGTATGGAATATAGCTATAAATGAGAAACTAACAGATATGATTAAGGGAAAAAAAGGAGGGTTAAATGAGAATGTTTTGGTGAAAAATGGAGTAAATATTTAGAATTTGTATTAATAAAGGGGAGAGGAAGCAAACCTGAGTTGTAAACAATGGTATTTTGGAAAGAGGTATGAATGTAAAGGGAAGTCCCTCGGTGAAGCGAATCACAGTTATATGTGTTTGTTAAGTTTTATGTAGAAATTGTATGTTGTTTAATTTTAAAAATTAATAAAAAATATTTTAAAAAAATCTCTTCTGATCTTCAGAAAGCTGTGCTTTGCAGTATCATTGGTTCCCACATGGACCAAAAGGAAGGGTTAATGATCCGTAGGCTTGACGAGTCTTGTTAGCCTCGTCTTCAGTCTCTCTCTCATACAGAGATGCCCAGACAGAGAGAAATATAAATGAAAACAGTCTTACATTTTAAAAGGCATTTATGTAATAACAAGTAAAGAAGAATAAGCCTTCCATTCTTCTGTTCTTTTTTCCTTCATGGGTTTGGGGGAGTTTCCTGGTTCAGGATAGTTCAGATTAAGTAGCTGCTGACTTTCATCTGCCAGTGATTCATTAAGTCTGACACTGGAAATAGCAAGAGCCTGAAAAACTCTCCCACTTACATTTCCAGGTGTGTGTGAGAGAGAGAGATTCTGGAACTGGGGTACTCCAACTGGAAAAGGAGGGATGGGGTGGGGTGTGGCAGTGAGCAAAATATTGCCTTCTTAGCTTCTCTGACAATCCCCAGTTGTAGTGGGTGGGGGCAATCATTTACCACTGGATTTTTTGAAATTTCCACCCCTTCTTCTTGTCACCTTATCACTGGAAGTAGACTGAAATTTCCCAGTACAAGAATGTAAGCAAAGGGCACCTATGTCATACCCAAAGCACACCCCTGAACACTCATAATTGAACTTTCACACTAGAAATTGTAGTACAACGATAATGGGAAAGAAGGTCTTTAACATATTTTTTGTGTTAACAAAAAGAAATACTTTCAAAATGGTCTCCCTTGGAGAGAACAACAGAAGAGGGAGGACATCGTGTAATAAGTCCCAGCCAAAGGTGCTGTTATCCTGCTATAATTGTGATTTACCTGCCCTGTGTGATAAGCTCCTTAGACTTTTATCTCTGCACAGCTGCTTTCCTCCTCATCCTCCATCTAGCTGGATGTTGTTAGCAGCATTAGGATTAAGAAAATTGTAAAGGAGGGGTGGGGAAACCCAGACTCTGTGTCAGGTTGAAGCATCATGTCTGCAGTAAAAAAAATGCAGTAAAGCTTAAACTAGGAAAGAATGGGATTCTGCTATAGTCAACCCTCTTGTAGCTGTGTGAGCCTGCCTACAACAGGCAAGGTAAACAGCAGCTTCTTCTAGAATCAATTACTGACTATGTGTGAACAGCAAAATAGAGAAAAGGGGATAGCAGATAAGCCTATTCCAGTGCCTCAGGTGGGCGATTCTGATGTTAATGGGGCAGTGGCTACTGGGTTTAATCTAAACTTCAAAGGAACTACCCAAAGTGCTGAACCCTATTTGTAAATTAGATTTGGAACCTTCCATAGCTCCTTTAAAGTTTGGATTAAAATCCAGATCAGATGTACCACCCCCACTAGGACCTAACCCTGGGCCTCAGAGCGTGGCATCATTTCTCTGTTCCACAGAGGAAGGAGTCTCAGAATGAGAGCGTCACCTTGAGAAATGTGTGTATATCTATTTTCCTCCTTTGTTAGACTTGGTGCTTTTTTTAGTTGGGTGTCATACTCTCTACAACTTCTCAGTGGCTGCTCCTACCCTCTGGAACTCTTGTCCATAGGAGGCTAAGCTGGCCCCTTCCCCCCTTTCCTTTTGCCACCAGGCAAAGACATTTTTATGTAAGCAGGCTTTTAATACATAACTGGGCTTATGGGGGCTTTTTGAGGGGGAGGGAATTTTTTATTTTATATTTTATTTTTTATATTTTAACTTTGATATGTTTTATGTAATTTTAGTTTTTTATATTGTGATGTTTTTATGGTTTTAAACTGTATTTTATATGATATTTTGTGAGCCTCCTTGGGTCCCTTCTTGGAGAAAGGCAACGTAAATTAAATAAATAATTTAATATGAAAGAGATTATACATGCTACTTAGCCAGATTTAAATCTTGTTCGTGAATTGATATGTTTCTGATATCTAAAGATTTAGCCAAGAAGATAACTAAAGCAAACATACAGCAAAAAATAATATCGGACCATTGTCCAATTAATATAGAATTTAACAAAGAAAATAAATAATATAATTGGAGATTTAAAGATTTTTTACTTAAGAATGAGTTAATTGTTGAGAAGATCAGGAAGGAATTGCGATATTACTTTAGAGAAAACCTAGACAAAGGTACCCCCCCCCTTGACATAGTATGAGACACTGGTAAATCAGTCATAAGGGGAATGATAATGCAACAGGAATTTGAAATAAGAAGAAAAAGAAAATCGAAAGAAAAAGAGATAATGGAAGAAATATCAAGAAAAGAAAAAATATTAAAATCTAATCCAAAAAGTAAAGAAATTAAAAATGAAATATCACGGTTAAAAAAAACAGTTAGAATCTGAAATGACAAGAAAGATTGGCATGAAGTTAAAATGAATGCACTTTAATTTTTTTTGAGCACACTAACCAGGACCAGTTTAAGGAATTTTGGGGGGCCCTGCAATGCTTTATTTGGGGGGGCCCATATGTTTATCTCAGGTCAATGTAACTTAACTCAACCTACGCTATTCACAGTACAAGATATTCAGATTATTACTAACAATGTTTTTGCAGGAGGAGGATTACTAAGGGGCGGCCACAATGATGGGGCCCACTGTGGATGCTGACGCTGCTGGTGCCTTAAACCGACCATGATATGAACAAGCCTGGAAAATAGCTTTCTTATAAACTTAGGAAGGAGATAGAGAGAAAGCTGATCACAGAAATAAAGGAAAAAGAGGGAAAATACAATTTCTAAACCCTTCCTCCAATTTGGATGTGAATACCCTCAAATTAAAGCTCAGAGAACGCGTTTTAATCCCATATTCATTATTTAATTGTAACTTGAATTTATTTTGGTAAACAGTCAAAATAACAAAACTTGTGTCAATGGCCAGTTATTTCCAGACCTAACTGTAAGGACTTTTATCAGACTAGTGGCTAAAAATGCTGTAATTTCACTACTGAGGAAAAGGGAAACATAGGAGTTTTTCAGACGGTGGGCGGACCCCTGAGGAGGTCAGGAGAAGAACAGGGCTGTTTCATTTACAGAGCCCCTTTTCAGACAGCCCCGTCCTCCTCCGTCCTCCTCCTGAACTTCCCCCATGCTGCTGGCGCCGCTTTTTATTGACAGAGGTTCTCCATTAATAAAAAGCAACACCAGCAGCATGGGGGAAGGTCAGGAGGAGGTCAAGAGGAGGACAGAGGGGGACGGGGCTGTCTGAAATGGGGCTCTGTAAATGAAACAGCCCCGTTCTTCTCCCGACCTCCTTGGGGGTTTTGTTCCCTGTCTGAAAAAGTCCATTGTGGCATTATTGCACTTTTATCGCAGGTAGTTGTAATCACATGATACAACTGCCACCAAATTATCTCACAATCAGCACTAGTATTTTAAGAATGGGATTTTGCTTCCATGATTTAGCATGGGTGAGGTTTCAGTGGTTCTCATGAGAAGACACGAGAATGCTTAAAAACAAAACAAAACAAAACAAAACCCTGGATTTACAAAGTAAATGAACACACACAGACTTAAACCTTTAAACATGCAAACAAAATGGGACAGTTCACAAAAAGAGCATCCTGTCGATAGTTTTCACATTTTCACCTGAAAGTTTTCTCACTGGGAACAGAGAGGGGGGAAAGAGGACTGCCCATTCATGCTGTAATCTCACGATTACAATGTGACATGGTTTTGCACATTCAATACTGAGAAAAAGTGATATTGAGAGCTATTGATGGCTTGTCCCATCAATGAAAAGCAATGCCCTTTTTCGCAGCTGGAGCACAGATTGACCATGTGAGGATGACAACGTTGTGCGATAGTGGAACCCATTCATCCTACTGTGATGTCATAATCATGCAATTTTTGCTACGTCTGATAAAGTCCTAAGAAGCAACATGGCTCAGGTTGAATCAGGAGGAGATTTAAACAAGCAGTAACTCTGAAAGCTACTGTTCATGTGGGGAGGGGAGAGTTCACCTCTAACCCCCATTCAGAACAAGAGGTGGTCTCACTCAGAAGCAACTCTTTCTGGTAGCTTTGTTATCCCCCTTCTCACCGTAATAGAGCTAATTCCCACCC